>OY776116.1:4899997-5507723 GCA_963675035.1 Allygus modestus
ACTCGTGGTGAATTCCTGATTCGAGTGTGAACAATTTTAGGGTTTTTAATTTTGTCCAAGCTGCTGGTATCAGGTTTACGTAATGTGGTGGGTCATTGTCTGTTCTGTCACAAGGTCGTATCTTTGTTAATAGTAATAAATTGTCCATTAGTAATTCACATTCGCACGGTATTGTTACCTGTAGAGTTCCTGTGCTCATTTTTGGTAATTTCCTGGTATTAGTTGAGTTGTCGCATATTAAATCTAGGTCTTGCTGGACGTTGGTGATTAAGTATTGATTTGGGAATAATTCGGTGATTATGGGGTATTGGGGTTGATTTTCACATATAAAATGACAGTTTTCTTGTAGTTTATCGATTGATGCGGAATTGAGAATTAAATGTAGGCATAGCTGCATTTTGTTTGCGATAATTGTGGTTCTTGGGATTTTGCATAATGGGTACGATTTTTCGTTACAATGGCTATCTGTCATGGTTATTACTTTCGTATATGTTTTGGTTTTGAAAATGATGTTTTCTTCCATGTGCAGGGAACATATTTTGTGTTCCCAAATCAGGGGAGTGTTTATTGTTTTGTAAACTTCGCCCTGTGCGTTCGATTTTATTAAGGGCACATTCAGCCTTGCCACTAGTGTGTTCTGAATTATTTTGCAATGGTTTATCTTCAATCTGTAATATAGGTATATGTCTGTTAATGGTATTGCTAGAGTGAGGCCTTTAGTTTTCGCTTTATTTGCTAAATCATGCAACGTTGTAGTTAGGTTCTGTGGAGGTACCATTTTTTCAGATAGTAGGTTTATGTGACATTTTTCTAGTATTTCCCTTTTAGTATCTTGATAGTAATTGTATAAAATATAGTTCCATGTTTCTTGTATAGTAGCATATATCTCATGTAAAATCTCTGCATTATTTATTGATTTCATTCCCAGTAGATTTTGTTTTACGGCATTGAATCCCTGATGTACCTTAGTTGCTAAATGTTCCACGTTTTTACTAAAGTTATTTAAGTTACTCGTGGTTTTTACCAAATCTTGGTACTGGGTCCCTACGGAATCGATAATTTGGTTGGTATGTTCTTCAATTCCCTTTTGGTTTTCATAGATGTTGTTTATTTGTCCCTTCGTGGCGACATTGCAGCACCATTCGAAGAAATTCTGGAGGAATAATAATCCTCTTCTGTTTCTTGAGTTTAGGATAGTTTGATTGGTCAATGTAGTGTCGCTGTATTGGGATTTAATTTGTTCATTTATGAGGTCACGCAATGTCATCAGGTTTCTTTGAAATAAACAATAGTCATCTTTGTGTTGTCGGCAGTTCGTCCAGTTCGATTCCGTCGTCCAGTCGTATGATTGGGGCTCAAGGAAAAATTGAGTTGAGAATATCAAGGGGATTATTGTTTCGTATGGGATGTAATCTGTCCGTTGTTGAAAGTGATGGCCTGAGAATATTTGGTACCTAGTCTTATTTTCTGCCCATGTACCTGAGAGTGTGTATAGTATAATTGTCGTGGTGATTAGGAGTGCTGTCGACGTTGACGCCTTCATCTTGTGAGGTTCGTCCAATATCTGTGCCGCAAAATTATGTTAATATTATTATTTTATTTGTGTGTAGGGATTTTTCATTGTTTTTCTAAGTTTTATCTGTGTCTTATTTTGTTTATTCAGTCCCTGTCCAGTTTGTAGTGTTATATTATATAGTGGTTGTATTAAGCTTTTATTTTTCCTAAGTTTTAATCGATAATCGATTATTAGTTTAGCTTGTCAATTGCTGTGCTGTTACAGACATAACACGGGTGATCAGGCCGTTATATATCCCTAATTGCCAGTAATTGGTTTGGCTACGTTATTTTGTCATCTGAAAGTGATGAGTGTTCCTCGTGGTTAGACAGTGTGTAGTGAGCAGTGCTACATGCCTGGATCTCCTGGCGTCGTCCGTCTTATCTCCAAGAATGCTGTGTCTTGTTGTCTTGGAAAGTCGGCCATTTTGAATCCGTGGGCGCCTGTGTCCCTGTCGGATTAATACGGTTGTGTCGTGCCCATTATGTTGCGAGATATGGTTCCGTTCGTGTCTACTGCTGTTTTATGGTAACTCGTACTATTGATTGGCGTTGTGCATTGTCAGTGATATATCGATTTGTGATTTTAAAGGTGTTATGTTGTCCCTTTTTCTTGGATAATCTTATTCGAGGTATTTTTATTTCAATTATTTGTAGATTGAGTGTAAATCAAGTGTCGAATGTGTCCTATCACTAGATCGCCCTCTTGAAATATCTTGGTGTGTTCCCATGGGTATGTTTAAGCATTCCAAGTTGTGGGTAATGTTAAATGTTCCAACTCCTTTACTTGGCGGCTGGGTTCTAGCGGAGTTTCCCTTTGCAGATATATATATATATATATTTTCGTTTTTGCTCGCTAAACTCCCTTTGGATTTTGTTTATTAAATTAGCAGAGACTAAATACTATTTTTAGTTCTATGATTTTGTATATTTTAATTTACTTGCGAATTCCAATTTCCTTTTAATGGTAATTGTTGATAGTCCACCTTATTCGTCGGGATTATAATTTACTATTGGCTGTCACAAAAATACATTTTAACTAGTATTTTATATTCCTGTGAGACTCAATAGTTGTTTATAAATTATATTAATTTTTATATACTTGGGAGGTAATTCGTGTTAATTCGTTTTAATTATTTATTGATTGTAGATACTCCGATATAATTCTTGGCGGCGTTAGTATGATGATAACTCTTAAACAATGTTGTATGTTGTTTGATTTTTGACCAAGATTTCGTGTTTGAAGATGCGTTGATGTAACTCTTGAGGTGATATATTTTCTTTAAGGATGGGTTTTGATTTTTCGGGGGTGGCATTAGTTACTCATTTCCCTCGATGTATTGCCATCCATTAAATTATATGTAACGGTAGTCTATTTTGATTCGGGATCGGCATTTTGTAATTCTTGAATATTATATGGTGTTGGTTTTGATTGATCCTTCTTAAATAGATTAATCCTTATCTTGTGTATAAGGTATATTTTCAGACATAGGCCTATTTGTTTGACTGTGTGTGTGTTTATGAGTTGACTAGTAGTTATTATAGTTAAGTCTAGGGCTAAAAAGGTGGCTAGACCTCCTTCCCATCGGGTCTTAATATAAGTTGCTTCAAATTTTTTGTTGCTAGGGGTTAATTCCCCCCCGGTGGGTTTTTCTAAGTTATATTAATTATAAGTGAAGGAATTCTATTCCGGCGTAATTTTTACGCTTTAGGCTTAAGCTGGTGTCTGAGTGGCTTTATTTTTAAGTCGTTTGGGTGTTGTCTGAAGGTATTCCTGTACACGTTAAGGTATTAGTCTTTGGGTTTTTTTAAATATTTATCTGCGGCTGAATGGTTTCATTCTAGCTATATGTACTGGTTCGTTGATCAGTCTCCCTCTCTTTTCGAGTAAAACCATATAAGTAGTGTCATTTATTTTGTCCGTAATGAAGTATGGCCCTCTGTAAACATTATTGAACTTGTTATAAGCTCCTCTGAAATCCTTCGGATTTTGTATTAAAACTTCGTCACCGATTTGTGGATTTAGATCTCGTTTTGTTGAATCGAAATGTTTTTTCTGGGAATCTTGTGCTTTTTTAAGTATCGTTGGGATTTCCCGTCGTACCCTTTGAATATTTTTGATTTCTCTGATTATGTCAGGGTCCTGGTCTTTTTGTATATGTAAATAATCCGATGGCATGTTTGCCTGTCTGCCATACATTAAAAAGAATGGTGTATACCCCGTGGATCGGTTAACGCTTGTATTATAAGTGAAGGTGACATATTTTACGTAATCTGACCATTTGTTTGGTTCGCCTTCAATATAGTGACTTATCGTTTTTTTGAAAATAAGATTCATTCTTTCCGTTAGGCCTTGTATCCTGTACATATAAGGTGGACTCGGGTGTTGATGAATTCCTAAACTTAATAAGAGTTCTTTAAGTACGTTACCCATGAAGTGGGTGCCTTGGTCGTGCGTGATGACCTTGGGACATCCATATTGACAGAATAAATCCAGTAAAACATTCGCTGTGGTTTTTGTATCAGCTGATCTCGTGCATTTTGCGAAAATCATTCTTGTTGTCGGGCAAGTAATCATTAAAATGTATTTATATCCTCTGCTCTGTGTGATCGGCCCCATGTAATCAATAATTAGTCTTTCAAATGGCGTCGTGGGTGGTACTTGTGGAGTTAATTTATCGTACTGCTTGTAAGTGGGAGTTCGTTTTAATTGGCATTGTTCACATGTATTAGTATAATGTTGGATATCTTTTGTCATATCTGGCCAATAATAACGTTCTTTAATTTTTTGTGTGGTCTTGAATGCCGAGAAATGTCCTCCGGAATATACATTATCGTGAAATGATTGTACGATATCCTGTACCTTATCCCGCGGTATTGCGAGTAAGTAGTTATTCGTCCTGCCATTGAATTGCTTGAAATATAATAATCCGTTTCGTTCTTCGTATTTTCGACTTTGGTTTCGTATTTTTTTTTTGGGACTGTGTCCGGTGAAATCTTTGCTAATTTGATAAGTTTTAGGTATGGATCCTTAGCTTGTAATTCTTCATAATTTTCTGTCTTAATTTCCTGTATGTTTAAGGTGATTTCGAAGGGGTCCTCCTCGAGTGTGTCTTGGGGTGGATTCCTCGAAAGACTGTCTGCTAACGTGTTCGTCGTTCCTTTCTTATATTTGACATCTATATCGTAATCAACTAGTGATAGCGCCAGTCGGTTTAATCTGGAAGATGTATGCTTAAAATTCTTGTAATGAACTAGTGCTTGACAGTCCGTGTGGATAGTTATCTTGCGTCCTAGTGTAAACTCTCGCCAGTAATTTACGGCGTATACTAAGCTCATCATCTCTCGTTCGGCGTTTGAGTACCGTTGTTGTGTTTCCGTATATTTTTTTGACAGATAAGCAATCGGATGTTGTTTGTTTGTTTCGGGATCCGTTTGAGTGAGGCAAGCCCCGAGCGCGTTTAAGCTTGAATCCACATAAATACTTGATTCCCAGTCGTCGTTCCAATGTTTTAGTAGGGGTGGATTTGTCAAAATTTTCTTAATTTCTATAAATGCCTTTTCGCAGTCGTCTGACCATTTAAATGGTATATTTTTATTTGAATCCTTTATTAAGTTGGTGAGGGGTAGTGTTATTTCCGCATAGTTTTTTATGTGTTTCCTGAAGAATGATGAAGAGCCCAAAAACTGTCTTACTTTCCTAATGCAATTTGGCCTATTAAATTCTTGTATTGCTGCTACGGTAGACTTTTGAGGCAATATACCTTGGGTCGATACTGTGTATCCCAAGATATCTACTTGTTCGTATAAAAATTTACATTTTTTTGTGTTGAGCTTCAAGTTTGCCTCATGTAAGATATTTAAAATAGTTTCTAAATTTTGTAGATCTTGTTCAAAGTTCTTGCCATATACTATGACGTCATCTATATAACATACTACTTTGTTGTATAGGTGTTTATTCAGTAATGCTAATATCGCTTTACTGAATAGTGCAGACGATGTTTTTAGCCCCATTACTAATCTTTTATATCTCATGAGCTTGTCTGTCGTTTTGATTGTTAATAAATGCCTATCTTCCTCTCGTACCAATAATTGGTGATATGCCCCTTTTAAATCCAATTTTGTGAAACAGTTTGCGTTGTTTAAGCTGTTTAGTACCAGATTTACGGACGGAGTAGGGTATATGGACGGTTTTAAAATTTGATTTATTTTCCTCATATCTGCCACCAAGCGTGGTGTTTTATCCTTATTGTGTGTTATAAACACCGGGCTTGAATATTCGCAGTATTCGGGACATTCTTCCAGTATGTCCGCTTCCTGTAGTTCTTGTAATATTTTATTTAAAGCTTCCCTCTCCTGTTTGCTTTGTTTATAAGGCGGTGTATTTACTGGTTGTGAGTTTGGGATGGTTTCTAGTGAGACTGGGGGCAGTTTAGCTGGGGTTAGATCCTTAATTTTTGTCGTAAACATAGCCTTATATTTCTGTAGTAATTTGATTACCCTGTTATGTTGTTCTGTCGTGAGGTGGGGTGAGATGTCGAAACATATGTTGTCCTTATCTTTAAGGATTTGTTTTCCCGGGTTATTGTTATATTTTATCTTATGGGGTTCGTTTTCCTGTCGACCTACATTTGTGTTGTGTGGCTCCGTGCAGTAACCTAATATTGTGTTGGCATTTATGTGTTTAGGTGTGTTTGATGCATTGTAAATATTTAAATAATTGCTTGTTTTATCTGCTCCTTCTATGGGATATATGTGGCACCTCTTCTTTTCCTGTAATGATTTTTCTTGCTCGAAAACTGCTTCCTTGCTTATCCTCTGTTGTATCTGTATCCTCCTATGTTGATGTGGTGCGATGACTAAATCCTGTTCACATCTGATGTCAATAATGTTTGTTTTGTTGGTGGTTTGATGACATTTTACGCTTTCAATTTCAAATAGCCATTTTTTATCCATTTTAATTTTATGCTTGTAATCCCCTAAGTTAAATACAATTTCCTTGGTGTTATAATTTAATTCAATTTTGTTTCTGTTCAAAAATCGATTGCCTAAAATTATGGAACTGTTTGTATCGGGTGTAACATATAGCGTTTCCTTGACTATGATATTACTGATCTCCAACATTATTTCCGTGGTCCCTAGGATGTTGATGGGGGTGTTATTGGCTGATACGACTGTAGGTACCCTGTTGTGTTTGATATTTTCCTCCCTTACTAACTTTGAATTTATTAAATTTATGTTGGAGCCCGTGTCTATTATGCACTGTATGGTCTCATGTGGGCGGTTAGCTAGCTTCGCATTTAAGGTTAGTACAGGGTTTTTTTTTGATTCCTTGTCTTGTATTTTAAACAATGTTTCGTGTATTTTCTTCCCCTCTAATTTTCCCCTTTTCCTCGGTTTATGGATCCTTCCTTCCGCTATTTGTGAGATATCGCACGCATGTACTGTGTGTTGTTCCTCTAATATTTTCCGTATTTCTTCCTTCTCCTGTTCTCCTAGAATCTGTTCATTTTCCTTGTTCCCTCCGTTATCGGTCTGCTTTGTTGTCCTTTTATTTGTGGCCTGTCTGGTGGTGACTGTAATTGCTCTGTTTTGATGTTCGTAGTTCCCTCTTCTTCCCCCGTGGTATTGTGTGGAAATATTTTCTTTTCTTCCCTCTTCTGTTTGCGTGGGTTTCCTCTTTGGTTGTTTCCTGTTTATAGCTTCTTCTAGTGTCGGAAATTCCTTTTTGTAATCCGTGATATGGAATCGGTTGTTGCCATTGTTTTGAGATTTAATGTTAAATGGTGTGGGAGACCCCTTTGTTCTGTTAGTATAAAGTGGCTCCCTCATTACGCGTTTTTTTGTTTTGTCTGGAATTTCCCTAATTTAAAACACTCTTCCCTAGAATGATTTGTCATTCGGCAATGATCACAATACGTGTTTCTCATTCGGGTGTTCTGTGTCCTCGCATTTTTATATTTGCAGTCCTGTGTACGATGGTTGGTCCTTTTACATATATTACATTGGTAATCGCCATTCCTATAGCTGTAATTCGTTAGTTGCTGTCTTCCCCCGTAGTATGTGTTCCCCGTTCCCCTACGCATGTGGGTGAGGTGTCCGTGTGCGGGGAGTGGATGTCCTGTGTAGTGCGCCTGGTGTGCAGTAGGCCAAGGTCGCCTGCCGCCAGCCATGTTGTGTGTCGGTGCTCCGTCACTGCGCCAGGTCGACGCCCTGTTGTTTATGTCTGGGGCCCTGACGTCACGTGCTTGATAAGTGTGGTGTGGTGTGGTCACGGTCCTCGGGTGGTGTGGTTGTGGTCGTTGATAATTGGGGTAGCTGGGTGGCGGTGGTTGTTGTGGGTACCTCTGGACGTTCATGTTACTTATTACTTGGGTTAAGGTTTTTATTTCCTCTTCTAAATGATTTATTTCCTGTCTGTCCCTAGTGTTTCCTCTGCTTTGTCCTTCCATTTGTATCCTGTTATATTTCTCCCTGTTTACTGCCCTAATTTCCAATTGTAACTCTATGTTTTTAAGGCTGTTTTCTAATTCTTCTAAGGTTTCGCAAGGTTCAGTTAAGATTTTGTCACAAAATTCCGGTTTTAATCCTTGGATTATGTATTGTATTACCCTTTTTTCTGACATATCCGGTTCGTGTCTCCTACATAATGTTAGAATTTCCAGATAGTAAGTAAGGACAGGTTGTTCCCTACCTTGTACCTTTTTATCTAAGATACTCTGAAGCGTGGTTGCCTGGGCTGCTGGGGTGAATGTTGTTATAAATTTTCCCTTTAGGGTTTCCCAGTTGTCGGGTCTACCATTTTTTGTGTAATGTCTATACCATGTAAGCGCTGTTCCTGTTAGGTGGGCTGGGAATATGTTTAGTTTGGTTTCGTTCTGCCAGTGGTTAGATTGCGCCGCGATTTCATACTTATCGATAAATTCATTAGGATTTTCGGACGGTAGGCCGTGGTAAGTACCCGCTGATATGAGGGGTAGTTTTTCCTTAACTGTTGCCATGTTTTGTGCGGGGTTTGGTAAATTGTTTCTTGAAGGGCCTTCGTTACTTTCTACTGCTGTTTGTGAGCTTAGTGAAAGTGTGTCGGGGAAATTTATGTCCTCGTATTCCGTGTCGGAACTCTCGTCGCTTGCCGGGTTGTCGTACAAGTTTTCCCTATCTTGTAGAAATTGTTGGATTCTTGTTAGTGATGGATATTTAATTAATTCGATTTCTGTGAGATATTTCCTGCCTAATAGTTTCCTTATAATGTACTTCCTTTCCTCTGTTATCGGTGTTTTAAGAAACGCTTTGAGATCGGCTACCACGGGACGTAAAATGGCTACGGTGTCTTCTTCCCTACACTTTATGTTAAACTTTGTTAGGATATATATGAGGTGTTCCTTACTCACCCTATATATGTCTGTCGGTAAAGTTATTCCTGTTTCCGGCATTTCATTTCTTAAGATCGTGATTCCCTAAGCGTGTGGCGTTTATTTTTATAATTATCGTTTATTTATTTGGGGGAATTTTCCTAACTAGTAATTGGGGTATTATGTTTTCTGGTTTTAGGTTAATATTAAAATTTTGTTTTTTTGTTTTTACAGGTTTATTAGTTTATTAATCCCTATATTATTATCCTATTAAAATTCGTTTCCCTTTCCTGGTTTTACCAAAATATACCCTGTCACACTTAAATATATGTAAAACACCTTCTTATATTCTATACATGTGCTCTCACTGTGTTCATTCCATCCTTGATAATTAAATCAAACTGGCTGTCTCCACCATGTAAACCTTTTGAGGGGTTAAATTGATTGAATTGAATAAATTTGAAATTATACTCGCTTAGCTAGTTAGAGGTAACTCCTAGGACCGTGGATTGGAATGAACACAGATCAAGGAAATGAAAACACTTTAATATACATGATAAATATAATCCAACTATAATAAATGATAGAACAGAATACTATAAAAGGTGCACTTAAGCCTCCTGGACAATTTATGTATCTAGGGAGTCCTTAATCCCTGATAAACACATATAGTTTGTTCCACTTTCTCACTCCATGTGCATTTAATACATTTAAAATATTCACTTTGCACTTTAATTCTCCTAACCTCTACTCTTACAGTATAATAATGGTCTCTCAGGACAAAGGCCTGAACCACAATGACTTATGCATTTATAACATAATCAAGACATGACATAAAGGTTCCTTAGAATATTCACAAAACACATACATAAAATAACCCCATAAAATAAAGCTTTCTATCTCTCCCTTGTTTAGTTATTATCAATATTCACGAATAGTTCCTGTGATATTCTGAACAAAGGAGCAAAACACACTAAATAAAATCTTCTAATAAACCCTTTATATATCTGACATATAAAATATCTAATGCTTTATACATTCAACTTTCACTTGATATACTGAATAAGGAATCAGCATACACTAAATGGAGTTATCTAAAACCCTTCTATATATCCGACATAAAATTAAAATCCTGTAATAAACCCTTTATATTTTGACATATTAATGATCTAATATTTTGTACATCCAACATTCATTTGGTATACTGAATAAAGAATCAATATACATTAAACAGAATTATCTAACAACCCCTTTATGTATATCCAACACATTATTAACCTAATACTTTATACATTCAACCCCACATAGCATGGCGGGTTCTTAACTTGCATTCTGATATCACCCCTTTTGTTTATATTAGTTAGATATTTTATCTCTTCGGGATATCTTATAATTCTCCTGCATTTACAATTTTTATTATTATTATAGTTTATTTTTAACTCCTGCTAGCTATTATTTCTTGGCTTCTTTTATTTAAGTTCGTCTTTTAATAATTTATTTAATATATCCTATCTGTGCACCTTTTTTAATGAAGTGGGAACATACCCAGATATATTTGGAGATCTCTGTGACACCTCACGTCCCTTGCGCCCGGTCGTCCTGTCCTCCTCCTGTCCTCGTCCCTCCGGGCCGCGTCGTAGGTCCGGTACCTCGGAGTTCCGCTCCCCCTGGGGTTGACGGCGGGTGGGTAGACGTCGGTCGGTGTCCTCACTGATGTTCTCAGAAGATGGACCCAGAAGATGGACTCGGGTGCGATGGAATCTCGTCGAGTGAAGTGATAGAGTGTCGTAAGGTATTGGTAGAAGTTATCGAACTCCCGGGTGCCCTCAGGTGCATTTCACTTTCCTGAAGACTTTCTGTTCCTACTCGGTCCGGAACAGCCCAGAAGAAGCTTCCCAGTGTCTACCTTACTCTCCCAAAACTCTCCGAAGACTGTTCTTTTCTTTTTCTCCCTCTATCGCCATCTTCCCCTCCAATCCGTCATCGTTACGCCTCCTAACCAATCGGTGATCGATGCATCCGATACCTCCATATTATTGGTCATCCTTTTCCTGATCGGCCTACTAGTTCGACGAAATGGGCGTGTCGCTGACCGTAAGTAATTTTATTCTCTTAGCATGCTTGGATCATGGGATTGTTTGATTTTCTTAACGTTGTTCTCAAGGGTTTTGATTTTCAGCTTGATCATTATCGAGGATCGTAATTCTATACGTCCTGTTGTTCGCCGAGGAGTCGTGACTTCCCGTGGGAGCGTAATGATTTGATTCGATCTGTCTCTGCTTTCATAATTATTATTTTAAAGTAAAGGAGTAATTGTGTTTTAAATTTTATTCTATAATTTCTTTAATTATTTATATATATTTAAATTCCCCTTGTTTATAATATATATATATATATATATATATATGTGTGTGTGTGTGTGTGTGTGTGTGTGTGTGTGTGTGTGTGTGTGTGTGTGTGTGTGTGTGTGTGTGTGTGTGTGTGTGTGCGGTAACTCTCATAAAAATGGTCCGATTTTGATGCAATTTGGTACAGTAATATAAAGCAACATTTATGACTTTAAGCAATTAAGTTCGAAAACCAGCCAGGTCGCTCTATCCAAAGGGATATTTTGGGGGGGTTTTGTACCCCAAAAATGGGTTTTTTGTGTTTTTTTACATATAATATTCAAGCAAATCAAATTTTAGTTTTTACCATTGAATTTAGCTTAAAAATAAATAATTTGGTGTTTTGATCATTGCTCTACGTCAATTGGTTGTAGAGATATTGAAAACGCTAAACACAAGTAGGGGGCAATTATTGCCCCCTACTCACAATAGGTTGTCGTATGTTATTCTTATGGAGAATAAGAAACATTTTATATCACGTTTATTTATCAACTTATCTTAACGAAACTTGGTATATTGCTTCAAATCGTTGTGGTCTATTAACATTTGCACAAAAAATTATTTTTTGCCGATAGTTCCCGTAGCAGCAAACCTGATGGGTAATCAGCCCCAGAGTATAAGTAAAATGTTATCTCCCTTAATTATGAACATAAATTAATAAAACTTAGTAGGCTATGTGGCTTTACCTAGTTGAGTTATACTGATATCAGTATAAAAACCCATTTGTTATGTTCCTTGTTTCAGCAAACCTGCTTACTCAATCGCCATTTAATTCTTATGGAGAATAATTAAAATGTCATAAATCGTTCATTTTTGATGAAACTTGTTACCTATGTGGCTTAATGTGCGGTATTAAAATACATATATATATGCATTGTAAATTTGCTGAGTTCGCAGGTTTGCTGCTACGGCGGTATTTTTATTTTCCGACAGTCCCGATTTTTACAGGGTCACTCGGGACAATCATTTGTCCCGGATTCAGTTACGGGACGGATGTTTGTTCCGGATTTAACAATATAGCTCAAAAACATTGTCATGTAGGCCCCTTATCTCGATTTATTTTACACGTCGATTTACATTTTACTTATTTACCAAACAACTTAACCTCCAACCAACCTTGTTCGTGTGCAGTATTTCGGCACGTAATTTCGAAATTTAAGAGCCGTGGGCAGGGGCAGATTCATTAATGATACAACTCTATTCTCTTATTTATAATAAAATTTGATAACACAACTTAATGTTAATATATTTAACGGTGGTGACGGGTGGGGGGAATTATATTATATTTAGAAACGCCCCGGATTCTATCCAGTAAAATATAGTCGCCTTACCTTAGCCCGCATGCTATTTCTGGGGCGTAACCAGTCCCGTATATCATCATTCAGACCGCCAGCAACACTTACTTCTTACATGATTACGACTGCAGCACTACGGCATAAAAGCCTGCAGCACTGAGTAAAGCACATAACATTTATAGACTAGTCTGCGATGCTTTGAAATGAAATAAATCACTGCGTTTATAGCTTAATGCATTTAATATGATGATTGCAATTCGAAAAAAAAAACACTAGTAGGCTTAACCGTTAACATTCAGTAAGTATTTTATTTTTGACGCAAAACTAAATATATTTATAATAAACCATAACAATTAATAATATTAAAGATGTTTTATAATAATATAGTTTTATACTCAACAATCTTAACTATTATTCAAAATAAAGTAATAAATTTCCTTTTAATATAACATTGAATTTTTAATAGTAAAAACTAGTTTAAATTCAAAGACAATAATACCATTTATATCCTAAAATACTCATGTAAATGCCATGCGTGCTTTCCAATTTTAAAGCATGCCGATTACAACTGAGGGTTATATATATTTGCTTCACAAAAAATGAATTAACTTTATAGTTGTATAAAGAAAACTTGACAATAGCCGCGTTGTCATATTTTAAGATTAAGGAGATGGATTTTTCACAAGCCACAGGATTACTGTTTACAGTTAAAATTATTAGTTAATTAGCAACAATAAAGAAACATTATTCTGTCGGTAACGTAGTTCATTGCGCGCCTTTTGTTTACACTGATAGTTTCTCCAAGCGCTACTAGATCGCAGCACAAGTTGATTACAGTTTTTATAGTCAAACCGTATTTTTAGGCCTTCTGTATAACCATTGACTATACACCTGTACTAGACTGAAAACCTTATGGGTCCTTTTGATAACAAAAGATTCAGGATTCTCCACGTAGTTCTGACAGCACTGGATAGAAATCGCTACCATCGCTCGCAATGGCGGACGTAACTCTGGCTCATGCAGCTTGGCGCGCTCATCTCGGCCGTGGCGGGTTTTAAAAATCTAATTTTGCTTATAAAACAACTGTCTCGCTTTCCTCGCAACTCGGAAGTTTTAATATACGATTTAACAAAGGCTGCAATAACAAAGGTTGTGTGAAATAAAATAATATTGTAATAACTGTTAAAAAATTGTGATAAAACTGGTATCGACGTCATAACCGTCTTTCACCAGCATCAATCAAGCGTACTCTGTCTGTTCGTCTGCCTATGCGATTCCAAGTAGTTTGCGTAATGTCTACTAGGAGGAAGCACATTCGATAGCCCCTGGTGCCGGCCGCACTCAATAGATTGTGCTGTTTCTTGGTTAACCAAATTTAGCATTGCATTTACCGTCTAGAAAAGGTGTATAGTCAATGGTATAACCATAGAATAAATAATACATTCTATGCTATAACAAAGAATTGTCATAAGTTGCAAACCATCCAGTTTTTTTGTCAACTTTTTCATGCAATATTTAACTCATTTTCCTCAGAATGTCTTTGACTGCGTAACTAATCATTGTATAAATATAACTTACTACGCTAAAGTCTGCAATTTGTGTAAAATAACTAACTTCCCTAAAGCTTGCAATTTGATAGTCAAATAAACTATCAGAAAATTGTACATAATCTATCCCTTTTTAAACCCACTAATTTTAACACGGTATAAATTCCTTTATATTTATACTATTTGTAGAATATAAATTAGGGTTCCTTCACCACATAATATTAGAAATATTGTGAAAAATCTCATGTCTCATGCTTTCATGCTTTGTATGAAGGCATCTTTCTAGCCCAGCGGTTAGCGTCTTCGACTTTGGTTTTAAGGAGTCACAGGTTAAAATCCCGGGGTGTACACAATAATTTTAGGGGTTTGGACCGATGTCCCAAAAGTGATTATAATATTCTCATCTGCACAGAAATGCCGATGGCGACTGACGAAAATCCTCAAACATGCAATTCTTCGAATAACACAGATTTATAAAAAAAGGATTTCATGGCCTAGCACTTTATAAGACACTTATCTGATATCCGTTGCCAAATTATTTAAAGCACTTACATAATAATTCGGTCTTAATATTTCATGTTATTGAATTTAATTTAGTATATCAAGTATTTCTTATATTATTGTATAAATTCTTCAGAATTGGTTGTTGGCAATTTTGGAAATTATTCCAACTGACAACTGACAACGACAACTGTCAATTTGTAATTTGTGTGTGTCACGAGTTGAGGTTAGGGACATTGTTGCAATGTCTCACGTTATTGCAAATAAAACATTTAGTTAACTGTTTTTACAAAATTATTGCTGTCTACAAAGTAAAAATCTGTTGATCAGATTCAACCGAGAACTTAAACCATAAGTTGAACAACACAGTCAGGTAAATAGTTAACTAGGACTAGGCCTACATCAGCGTTACATCGTTGCATTTTATAACCGAAACCCTAGAGATGGGTTTGTGTTTCAGCTAGGTCATACCACCATGTCCTAGAACCAGAGAGAGAGTCGTTAATGTTATTCAACATGATTATGTACCAGTATAACACAATAACAAGTACTATTCCAGATTGTAAATGAATGGTTGGAATTCTTACAAAGTTATGGATATACAACTAAAATAACCCTAATCGTACATTTTTTAGATGTAAAAGTAATATTACTTTTCAAAGTTACTATTGTTCTCTCTTCGTTGAAGGCTTCTTTTTAAACTACAAGTGCTCAGTTTGATCTAGGCTTTCGCGCCTGGTTTCTTTGGAAAAATGGTATTCTACAGCTATACTTTCTACAGAGAAACGCTTGAGTTAGGTACTGATTTGTGTACTGAACCAGAGAAATATTATCTGACAATCGAGTGGTTAATGTTAAATTTGTATACATTATGGGGATGTGCGTAAAATAACAGAACATTCTCTTTGAAACAGGTACTTACCGGAACAGTCTGGCGAGGCAGTCTGTTCTAGCTGTTCCGACGTTCCAATCGATACCGAATATGTGAGGCGTACTAGCACTCGCACTTGGAACAGGAACAGCTATACTGTGAGCCTACAGACTAGGTTCCTTAGTCACTAGCAGTGAAATCGAAGTCTGCCCGTGAGTGGCTGTAACACCTGTGCCTTTGCCTGTGTCAACATGAAACTGGGGAATACACCATCTGTCAGTGCATACTTTGACGTTGTCGTCTACTTGATGTGTTTTTAACGTAAACATTAAATAAAATAATAAAAACTTTTGTCAGTTTGGAGTGTTTTTTTGTTGTGAAAAGTAAAACTTGTAATGTAATACAAGTAGTTTGAGGTTACCATATTTGCAAAATTAAAATACTACGTTTTAGTACTGTGGAAGGCTAGACTGATGATGTAATAAAAATTATTTAAATATTTTGATTGCTCGGTTATCAAAAGTTATCCCCAGCAATAAATTTAGGACTGCTCATTACTTGCTATAAAAGGGTACGGTACCTTATTATTTTTTCCACAATCATATGGAAAATTACTTTTTCGACGTATGAATACATTTAAATAATATTTAAGCAAGGACAGCGAAGTCGTCTGGCCAAAAAAGGTAGTGAGATTCCGCAGCGCTGGCCGTTCTTAACTGTTCCATATGGAACAGCGTCACCGGAATTGCCAGACTCGTAGCCGAGTACCATGAGATCCCACCGCTCCAAACTGTTCCGCCTGTGACTAGTAACTGGGCGGAACAATTCCGTGTGGAACTGTTCCATAAGATAGGCTATTGCGGCACATCCCTAGACATTAGAGTAAAGATTGATAAAACGGCAAAAATGACAAAATGACCCATCTTGGAATATCCATAGCATAAAGGAAAATGTAAAACTCTTTTACCTGTGGATAGTGTAACCATTACAATTTCAGGTGAATAGTATTTCTGACGAAAACTAATCTTACAATAGTTATAAATTATACAGTAAAAACCATTACTAAAAGATAGGTTTTTAGAATAATACACTCAATCTGGAGCCTCCTGGGTAAATATTATGGCTAAAGGAGAACGTCGAGGTCAGTTAGATTGAAAACCATTTGGTCAAAATCTATAAGAATTACATAATAGGTTGAGGGTAACTCCATCACGCTGCCCCTCCCCCGACACTAGATATGAATATTACCTGAACGATACGTCTGTAGCAAAACAGATTCATACTCTTTTGCTGAAAAATTGGCTACCTATTCAGAGATTTATTTTGGTATTTTTCCCATCTTATTTATCTTTGAAGTATTGCCATAATAAAGTTATTGGTACATTACAATGGCAGTGTAGTGACCGTGCGGTGGCGGTAGGTTTTGTTAGGTTAACCTAACTTAACTGCTGCACAGTAGCCTACCTACAGGAAACCACTAAGGAAACCAACCAATTTAAAGGTTGCAATAAATTTGTACATTAGTACGGTACCAAAATAACAATATCCTTGCAATCCTGATCCTTATAGAAATAAAATTTCTCAAGCCATGCCATTTTACTTTGAACTGAGAAAATGATTCAATTTTTTATAAGTAAATTTCTCCACATAAAATTAGAAAAATTATCCAAGTAGTTTATTTGTTACAGATATTATCTGTGAGATTTAATACAATTATAAAAGGCCCTAACAATTTGAATATGGGACCAGTAAGTTAATCCAGATTGATAAGTCAATCATTGCAGAAGCTTGGACATGGTTTTAGAATTAGACATAGAAATTGTAAGTTAGAGGGACTGAAAAAAGTAGGCCTAATAGAAAAGAATACATTGGACTGTTAACTTTAAAAGTAATTTTGCCAGTATATATAAAAATCTGAGGATTTGACATAATAGCATAATTAAAAATACTATTTCCCAATAGAGACAGTGCATTATAACAAACTATTCCCCTATATTTGCAGATATGTCAGAAACAGACTTGAAGGACATTGATGATGAACTTGACGAATTATCGATTAGAATACTTGAACTCATGAATGATAATATCAGTTGCAAGATGAACATAGAAAGGACAGTGAGGTCGGGATGTTTGGACATGGCGAAGACAAGGTACATCTTAGGCAACACCAGCAGCGTATCAGCAATGAAAATACCGACGGAAGATTTAAATGCTACTGCAACTGTGGTGTCATCTCCTGCAGAGGAAAAACTGTCTTATGAACTGAAACGGGAAGCCGTGCAAAAAGTTTCTTCTGAAGATAGGTCGAAGAAAATAAATCAAGATCCTCTTAAGTGGTTCGGGGTCTTGGTTCCGACCAATCTCAGGCAGGCACAGTCGTGGTTTCTCAAAGCTCTAGATCTTTCTGTTCAAAGTGCCAATATTTCTGCCGACTTGCATGCATCGTTAGACAAATATGACAAATTATCGAGTTCAAAAAATTCTTTGAAAACTGGTGTGAAAACATCTTAACGATTTTCTTGAAAAAACGTTCACTTAATGTATTAGAATGTATATGTGTAGTGCATGTGTTAAAAAGTACGGTTGTAAGTGGTATAGTAATAAATATGTTATTTAATTTTGATTCTCTGAGTCAAATTAATGGTCCTTTGATTTGTCTTTTGGCCAATATAGGTGCCATTGTTGTAAAATGATCTTTTCTATAAAATCAAATTCCCACACTTCCTCTTGGTGAAAGTAAAAGCCTAACAAAACATTAACAAAACATTGACTTGAAATTTTTAAGAACAATGTGTTACCATAAAGGCTGTGTCAAAGTGTTGTTGCTATAATTTGTATTTAAAATTAATATGTAGTATGATTTATTACTAATTACTGATAATGTCATGTTTCATACATGGTAATAACGTCTACGTAATTTAGGGGGTACAAGAGGGGCAGTATTTATATAATAATAAAGTATACTTTTATTTACTCAATTCATACAACTTTGACATCCAGAACTTTAATGCTATCCGATTTGATGGAACTAAAACCTTTTTGGAAATTGTCACCATTTTTAAATGGTAAGAGGTAGAAACTTTAAAAACCAAACACCGAATCCGGATTCAACCCTCTGGGTGTTATGTGTCGCTGTAGCGACACAAAACACATCCGCTGGGGTGTTTACTGTCGCTGCGTCGACAGTCAAACAGCGTTTACGTAATAGGCTCTGGGGCGCATTGAATCTTAATGAACCGGATCAAAATTGGTATCGCCATTTATGGCAGATTCTAAGCTTTTTCCCAATGTCTGTCTGCAGACGCTTTTTACGTGCGTGCCAATTGTACTCCAGCAGACAGCTGAAGTGTGAAGGTTTGTTGTGCGTCGTTAACCTAACTTCGGGAATGGTGTTGTTTTGCTATGTTTTTATTTGTAAAAATGTTACAAATGTTTGGTTGTTTTTTTTACGTATTGACATACGTGGGGGCTTTAGAAGAAAATTTTAGTGATTATGAATGGTTGGTTGATGTTCTTGGAGAAACAGGCGGCAGTGATATCGAGGTAAATTATCCTTCCGACTGTAGCGTCGCCAAGGCCATTTTGCTCACTTGCTATAGCACGCAACAACACATTATTATCTAAAAATTTTTTATTTGCTGCTTTACCTGATTATTTATTTATATATTTAGTATCCTTATAAAATTTAAAACAAATTGGCCATTTTGAAGATTGTATATTCTAGAAACGTTAATAATTTGAGAGCGCAAACTTTAAATTTTCTATTATAATTTTTATGAGATGTTATATACATAATATTGAAGCCCATGATTTTCTGAACAAGAAAAACTATACAATAATGCAGTTTGGAGTGTTTTTTAGTTTTTTTTTACATTTACTTGAATAAAACACTGCAAAATCACCAAAAATAGGCAAACATTAAGACCATTATTAAAGACACTTGGAGGGTTAATATATTGATCACAAACGTCTCTATGTATAGTCAATAATGTATTATATCAATACCCTCATTGGTTCCTAAGATGGTTTCTTCCCTAAACACATATCAATACCCTCATTGGTTCCTAAGATGGTTTCTTCCCTAAACACATATCAATACCCTCATTGGTTCCTAAGATGTTTTCTTCCCTAAACACATATCAATACCCTCATTGGTTCCTAAGATGGTTTCTTCCCTAAACACATATCAATACCCTCATTGGTTCCTAAGATGTTTTCTTCCCTAAACACATATCAATACCCTCATTGGTTCCTAAGATGGTTTCTTCCCTAAACACATATCAATACCCTCATTGGTTCCTAAGATGGTTTCTTCCCTAAACACATATCAATACCCTCATTGGTTCTTCACAATGTCCTGCAGATTATGCTCACAGTTTAAACAAATCCTCTATAAAGTAATTCGTTCACAGGAAAACACCAAAATTCATTCAGTATAGTTCTCTAATATTTCAATTTTGGAAGCGGTTAAAGGGAAAGGCTTAAAAATAAGAACATTTTGCTAAACAAATTTACACTTGTTTTTATTAAAAACAAATAAGACAGTGCTAAAAAGAATGCCAAGTACAAATACAATACTCATATCTTTAATACACTATTAATTTTTAGGTATTTTTATCACTATATTTTAACTTTATATATTGAAAAATTGACATGAAAATCTGGCTTTGCTACAAAAACCTGTAGCCAAAAAAGTATGTAGGACAACTTTCTTCTGAACTATAAATTGAGGAAGCTAAGTTTACATTACAGTAGGTCTAATGAAACATAGCAAATAATTACCTAAGTAAAAGTCATTGTAGTGCCTAAATCAAATAGGCAAAAAATTTACATCCACTGAAAAATAGCAGTTTGTAAAAAGTTAGCTCAGCTTCTGGAGTTTGAATCGGTAATCTAAACACTAGGAGCCGTAAAAAACGTCAAGCTGAATATTAAAAAATATTTAAGAACGGAGCATTGTCACTTACAGTAACACACTTCACACAGCAAGAAACAAAACAGAATAACTTTACCTGTCTTTCCAGGAACATCAATAAAGTGTGGAAATCTATCGGGCAGGCTAAAGTGGATGAAACTTGAGACTTCTAGTAGTAAACAGTATCAAGCAAACTTCCATTCGTAAAAAACGGTTACAAATGCCTATATATCTGTTAAAAAGATAGCACTCGTGCTCAGTAGAGGGCCTAACACAAAATAAAATTGTAAACCCTTGTTGGCAAAGTTTGTATCCATGGGGTATCCTTGCACAACTTTACATATGTAACATCAAAAATGGATGTACAATGTTTTTGAATGAACAAATCATAACTTGACCCTTTTTTATAGATCTAGCCACAGAGGTGTGACTCGAGTTTTGAGAATCGCACCAAGAAAAGAGTTCTCTTATACACATTTCCATGTTTCGGTTGATTTGTGTTCGTGCTTGTCTTTTGTATCAATGATAGTCCCTTCAGCTTTAAAGCGGAAGAAGAGATTAACTCAAATTCAAAGACAAATTAATATCTATATTTTATTTGGATGCTTATCACAATGACAAAAACCTACTTACACGAACAAGGGAAGAATTACAATTTCTCACAAGTCATCAATTTACACTTCTGTTTACATAAGTACAAAACAACATTTTTTTGTACTATCCCAAAGAAAAAAAATCATCACAATAATAAAACAAATGTGGATTTTGCACACTTAATAATCTACTTTACAGTTTTAAGAAGTCCATTTTTCATTACTTACGTATTTAAAAACTAAAGTTCAATACCGTACATGACCTACTACAGTTTTTCATTTCAGCGTGTGTTACGTGTTTGTAATAACAGTCCTTTAAAAAATAATAAAACTCACTTAAAATGATTATTGTACTAGATACAATTACATACAAATAAATATACAAGGTAGGAGGTGAGTCGGACTGTTTAAAAGCTGCTTTGATTCAATGGTCGGCTTCGGACGTGGAGTCCGGGTTGTCCTTGTAGTGAGACACGCCGAACCATTCCGGGTGGTCTTCCAGATACCTGCGGCAGACGAGGATTAGCAAGCTGCAAGCCGCGGACACTATACTGTTCCCTGTGCAATCTAGGTCACAATATGCAATCAACTGTGGGGAAACGCTAACAAATCTATCCTTGTAGTGAGACACGCCGAACCATTCCGGGTGGTCTTCCAGATACCTGCGGCAGACGAGGATTAGCAAGCTGCAAGACGCGTACACTATACTGTTCCCTGTGCAATCTAGGTCACAATATGCAATCAACTGTGGGGAAACGCTAACAAATCTATGATTAAAAGGTTAAAAACTCAAAATCAATTTATTCGTATTTCAATTTATTCGTATTATACTCATAACAAATAAAAGAGTCGTTTCATTTCCACTTTATATTCTTAAAAATATTACCACTCTTAACATCTGTTCATTTTTCATGTGCTACAAATATTCTACACCAAAAGTCGGAATCGTGGAACACCTAATTTATGAGAGTATAAACACAAAACAAAGATCTTTACGAAACTTGTACTTGAGCAATAAAATGATTCCACTTATTTTATGTATTTTCTCTCTTTCATGTTTTTTTCTTGTTTGCATATTTTAAGTAAATTTTGAACATACAATGAGAAAATTGGACCTGATGATGACTGGTGTGACTGGTTGAAATCGATCACCTTGTACCATCCTCTAAGTATATTTACCATCTTGTATGCAAGTACAGAATAAGTGTATATGTATTTTATTGTGTTGCTGGACGTAGTTTATTTTATCTTGTTAATACTAATATTTTAAATGGCCAAGAAGAAAAGGAAGCACTTACTTGAGGAAGAATCCAAAGTACTCCAAGACTATTTCTAGTTTTTCATCCGGCATGTTAGTCGCTTGCAAGAGCTCAGGGAGTTTTACTGAAACAAACAACATGATTTGCCGAGCTTTTATTCTGCGGGGATAAAGAAAATATAAACATACGTAATAACAGAGAGAGTAAGGGAAATAAAAGGTGCTGAGTTTAATAAAAACCGAAGAGAAGTGGCTGAGGATCCATTCCAATATATCCAGTAATTATTGTACATTATTCAAGATTGACACCATTAGAGGAATACATTCTTCATCAAACAGGCTTTGCCTATGTAAGTACAATACAAATACCATCAATACTGACACAGCCAACTCACTATCTTAAATGATGAAAAAATGGTTATGTGTCTAACAAGAGTAACACTAAAAGCACAAATACGTACTTATATTTTAGTTGTATGGCATAGTCGAAATATTACTTTCAGGGTGGCACAATCGACTACCTAAACATCTGATATAATATGAAGAGTTATTGCAAGATAATTATGTCTTATTATTACCTTCATTGAAATAAATACTAAACATGGTAGCTCAGAGGTAAAGTGCCTGACTAAAAAGTCAGACGTGGCCGGTTCGATCCCAGGCCGACTCCTGTAAGATCATGAGCGGTCACCTCTGGCTTGCCCTTGTGATTATGGTACCTCGCTGTCTTTAGTTCACCGCACAGGTCAATAGCCTATGGTGACGGGCAGTTGAGGTTAAACAAAAAAATGTAAATGTGACGATTTATTATTGAAACATATAAACCATTGTTCTATTTTTCAATCTAAATACACTTTTGCAGAGTTTTTTTTTTTTTTTGAATGACCATAAAATTAGATATCCAAATGAATGTGACATTCAATAAAAAACAGTAGATTTTTATTAAAGGTTAATATTTTTGTACTAAAATCTCATGATAACCCATTTTTCCATAGACTTAGGCTCTGTCTAGTTCCAAAGAATACCGATAAAAATATTCTATCACAATTACTTCATAATCATTACTTTTGTTAAGTGTTCGCATGAAGGGGCTTAGTATGAAGGGGTTAGTATATATATAAAAACATGTTTGAGGGATTCACAGCTGGCATATACACAGGAATTGTAGAAAAAATTTAATAACCGAGACAAAAACCTTTAGCTTTTTTTAAGTGACATGCAAATATAAACATGTTACTCACCGAAAAGCCTAGCCAAGTGAGTCGCCCCGTAGATGAGAGAGGGCGGGGCGGGTTGGACGGAGTATAGCGAGCTGGGGACGATTTTCCACTCCTGGACCTGATTGTAGAGGGCCGAGTGGCGGGGGGACTGCACCCGGCCCCCGCCCACCATCCAGCTGGTGCTGGCCCCGCTGTCACAATCAAGGCAGCGGTGTTATTGTGGCAAATGTTTAGAGCAATAAGTTTCGAGATTCAAGATATTTATTTCCAAATTATTATACAGCTGTTACATTATTTACAAAAAGATTTAGATGAAAAATATTCCTCACAAGACTACGATGACAACGACAGAAATCTTAGTTTAAAAAATGTATATTAAAATAAATACTATACAAAAATTAAATTAAATAAACTATACACCTTCCCAAGGATTTCAGGTAAGGATAATTTTGTTATATGGTACTTCTTCCATATTTAACAAAATAAATAGCATAACAAAATTCCTGAAAAGCTTAGTCACAAAACGTACACAGTAAAAATATCCATAGTCAGAATGTAAACAAACAAAAGTTTACTCATGTATTTGTTCTAGTTTACTCGCAGATCAACATTCTCAAGAGATTTAAATTGCTGAAGAGTTTCTACTCATCAAGTAACTGTTTTCAGTTACTTCTCTAGGTCATAAGATCATACAGAAGAATAACAAGTCATATCAAATCAAATCCAGCAGAGCTTGTAGGCAGAGGCTCAGTTGCCATATAACAAACAAAAGTCCATCAGTTTTAAGCTAAAATACCAAAGTTGTCAAATTTCAGATGTACAAAACTATTGAGCTAAAAGTAGTACATTTCATCACTGACCTGCACGTAGACAGTGTGCTGGAGTGGGGCTTGCCGTTGGTGTGCTCGTGGTTGGTGCTCGGCTTGTGTGACGATCGCAGGCTCTTCTTGCGGCCACCATCTGACAGAGGAACAACGAGTTTATCATTAAAACTAGTACTTGGCTTGCATCTAACAATCCTCGAATGATTTGCAAGAATGAGATTCTATTTTACGCCATTATTATTACAACTCGGGACTCTTTCCTTTTCCAGGAAATCCTGTCCTACTAATATTATAGATATGAAAGTTTGTACTTTTTTATGTTTGTTTAGATATTTGTGGCTCAATAACACTCTAACCAAAGTTACCTTGTATTCCTTATGGACATTCATTTTTGTTTGAGCTAATGAAAATACAAACAGCTGATTTTTATTCGTAGTAGTTCCACGGGCACCACAGAATGCAGCACACACAACTGTCATAGTTTGTATAAAGCATTCGCGAGGCAAAGCCTGCGGGTAACATCTAGATCATTTATAAAAGAAAGGTGGTGTCTGTCTGTCTGTTGACTTGTATGTTCCATGTTAACGTAAAAACTACTCAACCAATCGAGCTGACAATTTGCATGTAGGTGGATAATTGATCTGGGCTACATATAGGTGTATTCCCATCTTGGAATCCCTTAGGATTCTGCCCCAGTGGCCCTTAAAGTTACAATGTTTTATAACAAATACATTTTGATATTTTAACAATAGGCTGAAGAAAAAAGCTGATAGGCACTATATATGAACTCATTTACATGATAAATGCAGATGAAAGCAAGTAAAATATAATTTATTTATAATGTATTTCATATGGCAGTTTACTGTTATGCTACATATTATAACTACAGAGGACTCAGTTTCATACAGTCTATTCTTTGATACCTTTATCATACTTATTTAGCGAGACCCGTGTTTGTGGACTGCTTCATAGACACTGACCATAGCAAATTTTTAATGTAAATATAAATGTAGGTTTTTCTATTTTGGTCTTCATTGTATTTATACCTGTTCTTAAAGGACTATAACATCAGTTTAATTAAGCACACTTAGATGTACTTCTAATCAGTGACTATGAGTGCTGAAATGGAGGGTCGGCAGAAAAGCATGATGCATAATTGCAAAGCAAGTTTGTATTTCTAACTTCTTCAGAGATATTTCTTTGTAAATAAGCAAGTTATTTTTTCTTTAAATGGCGAGAATATCACTTTCTCCAAAACACAATAGGGTGTTATAAGTAAGTTTCTGAGCCTTAGTGATCTTTTTATTACCCTGAAGTTTTTTGTATTTAAAAAACCTTTGTTTATGATTTAGTTGTACTGCCTCACAATTTACGTATGCTTTATTGTTTTATTTCTGAAGGTTGTTCATAACAGCAAAGATAAGGTCTTATCCTTAAAATAGCCCGAAAAAGTCATAACCCCGATATTTAGACATTCTCTTACAGGCCTACAAAGGTCCTCTTAGCTAGTATCAAGATAAAGTGGTTGACAATCACTTACCTTCTCCATCGAGGTTGTACTTCTCTTCGTAGTCACTGTCTGTGACCTCCGTCTTGATAGTGGTTGGTAGGCCGTTACTGCGGAGAAAAAAAAACAATAAATACACATGGAACACTACTATTCTATTTGTTAACATATTATCCTGCAGGCCAAAACATGTATCTCGCTTACAGGGCCGTACTCAGCTTTCACGGGTCCCTGGGCAGGCCTGGTGCTGTGTGCCCTTGTTGACGTCCGGATCCAAGTTGGTAACCTTTTTTTTAAACAACAGTGTCCTAAATAAGGCGGGCCACCCCGACGAGCGTTGGGCCCCCCTAAAGGTCAGTTGTCGCCCCCTGCACCCCTCTGAGTACGGCCCTGTTTGCTTAACCCTCCAAGTGCTGGGAAATTTTTCACTGTCTTGCATGAGTTTTTTTGAAAATCTATGAAAAAAAATTTGAATCAATCCATATCAACTGTAGGCCTATATAAATTTTGACCAGCAAGATAAGGGGAATCTAAAAAACTAACTCATTAATTAAGAAATAAACACGCTTACACAGCAGATGCGAACTCAAAAAACTCAGATTTCAAATACCCCGTCACAGCAAACCTGCGAACTCGGTGAATTTCCAATGAATATACAGGTATGTCTTAATACCACATTACGCCACTTTCCAGGATTCATAAAAAATACATTCATAAATAAGCGATATTTAAAATATTCATTAATCTTCATAAGAATAACATTGGCTATGAGTACGCAGGTTTGCTGTGCAACAAGGAACACAAAATAATAGGTTTTTAAGCAAATATCAATAGAACTCATCTAACTGAAGTCACATACCAAGTTTCATCCTTATACATTCATAAATAAGCGATATATAACATTTTAATTATTCTCCATAAGAATAACATGGGAACCGAGTACCTAGGTTTGCTGCTACAGGAACCATATGCGACAAATATTTGTTATGCAAACAACAATAACCCACAACCAGATGAAGCCATATACCAAGTTTTGTCAGTTTATGTTTGTCATAAATAAGCGAGATATAAAATTGGTCTTTTTCTCCATAAGAATAACATTAGACAACGTACTGTGTTTAGCACTTTCAATATCTCAGTAACCAATTGACGTAGAGCAATGATCAAAATACCAAATTGTTTGTTTTTTTATGCTGAATTCAATGGTAAAAATTAAAATTTTTATTTAAATAAAAATTACATGTGGAAACCTCAAAAAACCCTTTTTTGGTGTACAAAACCCCCCTTCGGACGGTGTGATTCGTCTGGTTTTTGAACTCGTTCAAATAAATGGTACTTTACATATTTTTACCGGACCTTTTATACGAGAGTTATCGTACTTTCGGACACATATATATATATATATATAAAATTTGAACGAATGGTGTTTTTGGCATCTGCGAACCTCAAAATGAAAAGTTATCATGGTCTCGGGCTTAAGTCTTACCATGAGGCTTACAGTAATAGCTTCTTCCCTATAGGGGAAATTTGCTAAAAAGATTTTTTCTTTAAATACCATATTGGTTATTAAAAACACGTAATTTACAATTTCAGCGTAACGAAAATGAGCTAAATGATTCACAGATTCCAAAAGTATATACTTTGTTAGGATTAAAATAATTTTTTCATGAAAAAGTGGCATAAACCCCGAATGTGACATTCAAAATGGCATTAACGATGGAAAGACCCACAATTTTGTGATCAGTACAAAAATCACCCAATGGGAAAGCTCTCTGGCATCTCTACTTTTCATAGTTTGTTCTGTCCCTAAACAGCGACATCTTTATTTAGATAAGCTTTTATTCTTCACACATTTTTTAAGTCTTGAGATCCAGTGAATATCCAAACACTGAGTGAACGGCGGATATTCATCTCCACGTACTTGGGATAGTAGGAGGCCGCCGACTGGCTGACGGCCTGGCGATATTGCTCCTTCTCCTGGCGATAGAGCAGCAAGGCTCCGAGGGTGAAGTCAAAGTAGATCCGGATGCCATCGCAGACCTCCTTGCACAGGTTCAGCCTGCGACAGTTACGTTGGCATTTTAAAAATTCCACAAAACAATAAAATGTACAACCCCAGCATACAATGTTGAGTTCGCTATTGTACTATTTACAATTAAGAAACTACAAGTCTGACAATGTTTGAAAGCATAAACAGATTACCGAATTTATAATTTATTCGCAGTTAGTTAGTTCTATTATTAGGTCAACCACAAATCCTTTACAATTGCAACATATTCGCTGATGACACGACCATTCTGGCCACGCACAGTGACAGACAATTGGCAGAACATCAAAATTAACACCGCCACTCAATTTTGTCAAGAAAACAAACTTGCAGTCAATTCAAGCAAAACCAATTTCATACAAATCCAAACCACTCAAAGTCAAATCTTGGCTCATTTCCCATCTAAAATTATTTATACCTTAACCACACCGAGGTGGTTGACTTTCTTGAGTCAGACTGGACTGCAATCTGACCTGAGAGCAACAAATTAAAAAAGTCCACTCAAAAATCTACACTACCATCTTCATCTGAATATGCAAAATGTTCACCCTGTTGAAATTTGCTATGCCAAAGAAATGTTATGGTCAAAGTGCAGTGAACAAGACCATGAAATGAATAGAAAGTTTTCATGGAATGGGCTAACAGTGAAGTGCCTGTTTTCCTAACTTAAAAAATAAGGTTACATACCTTGTAGTCGTCAATCCACAAGTTTATAATATTACTAATTTCGGGACAAGTACTGTCCCATTATCAAATCTATATCACAGAAGCTAAAAGACGATGACAGGTATGTAACCTTATTTGTTAAGGCATACAATCAATTCAGGAGACAAACAGTGTGAATAATGTTTTCCTATTTTATTTAAATCGTCTGTTACACGTCACGGCCTGCCACACTGTATCTTCTTTTATCAAACATGATACACACCATTTTTCCCTGAGACTCATTCAGTGTGTTCACCTTAAGGGATGGAGCCCTTAACACATTCAGTGCGCGTCACGCACCGGCGCGTCATGCAGCCCGGGCTCCAGGTGCGCGCCCCGCGCCCTTGGTTACATTCAGCCACTGAGCCGTCAGCAGTCAACGAAATGATCCAATACTGCTTGCGCCATTTGGTGATGACTTTCTGTTTACGAGGATAAGGTTAGTTCTGAGTTCCGCCGCATTTAGCGCCATGTACCGGTGCAGATCCCGCCTGCCGTGTTTTCAGGCAGAAACGTGGTATCCCCAGCGAGACTCTAACAAAGAAGAAAATGTGCCGTACTTTGCTTGTAAATTGTTTCGACAATTGGCATAAATAAACTGAAACATTTGGGTGCTGGAAGGGTTGTAAATATGTGTATATAGCCTATTTTTTTTTACATAAATAGTTTACAGTGATAACTAGTTGTTGTAGTTTTTTCTCCTACAAATGCAATCGTTTTTTTATATTTCTTAGCAATATTACTAAATGTTGGGGAGGGTGGAACGTTCCCGGAGTGTGCATCACGCACCGGCGCGGGCCGGAAATGATGATAGCTAAAAATGGTGAAAAAAAGCTTTTTGATCAAAAAGGACATCATTTCCTGTCTATAAACACGCCCACGTAAGTGAATCAACATAACAAAATTTTAGCACCCAGGGGACCCTATAACTTTTTTTAGCAGTGAATGTGTTAAGTAGGATATTTTTAAAATCTCAAAGAAGTACATAATAATGACTGTACATTTAAATTTCAGGAAATAAACAAGAAACATTAAAGTCTTCTAATAATATGAATCAAATATTTGCTTACTTGCGGCAAATGCTGTCAGCATCTTTGGGCTTGTCAGCGTTGTTGTGTCCCACTGACTGATTCAACTGCTTCGTGGCCCAATATTTGAAGAAGTTCTCCAAGACCGTCACAACGTTCGGTGTGCATGGTAATTTTGATAGCTACAAAAATGACATTGTAGGTTAAAGACCCTTTGTTATTAGCCTACTAACTTCATATATAGCCTAAATGTATTGGTCTAATCTAGCCTAACTAAGTTACAGTACATCACAACACTCCAGCCTACCAATGAAATGTAAATTTAAGATATAATAACTTATTTCGATACCAGTTGGACATACACATACACTTCAAGTTTTTTCTAGATGCTAAGTGAACACATATAATAATTTTACGAAGATGGATAAGTTTTATTAATAGACCTAATACATATTTCTTCACCCATCTCTTAACCCATTGAGGTAGTAATTATTACATTTGCTTATAACGGGAATTGATTGGTGCTGCACTCTCGTAGGAAAATATGTAACTAATGACCGCGGGCGTCTACGGTTCTATCCGCTAGGGGCGCGGACTGACTGAAAAACCTTAATATCGCCGCCAGGTCTTTAGTCGTGTTAGCTGAGTTGGCTACGTCGTGGAAACACCATGGCCAGGTGGTGATACGATGTTCGTGGGTTCGATTCCCGTACACGACCAAAACTGACCAGTTGTACAACTCTCAATGAGTTAACCGGTCTGTGGCAACGTTGGTGGGAGGGCCCAAGTAAAACAAACAGTGGCAGGCTTGCTTGGAAGTTGACGGGATCGGTTAATTCGTTGAGATTTGCACATGGTCAACACTGATTTTGCTCATTTTTACTTATGTCTACTGTGTGTGTGCCAATGCGACTCTAAAAACTGAAAGAAAACAATATTTTAACTAAAATACGCCATTAATCCATTTAAAAACACCAATTTTATACTCCAATTCACAGGATAATAAAATTACAAGTAAGGAACGAGGCCAGCTTGTATGTCTACGCCAATGGGTTAATAACTTTCAAATTCAAATCAAATTAACCTGACTTAACCCAATTGCATCCCCCTAAGGAACAGCTTGACGGACCAACGTCGCCAGCGACCCATTGGGTGACCTTCAAAATACCCAAGTAAGTTAGGTACCTAGGGTACAACATTTTAAATATAACATATGAATTTACTAATAAAAAATGTCCATAGGTATAAGATAAATAAGTTTTTATTTATCTATTATTTTTACAAATACCTACTATTAAAAAACTAAATGCCAAAAATACCTAAATGCCACCAATATTCCAATTATAAAAGGTTATGGAGGGTCAACTGTCTACTGAAAAAACTCAAAACTATTGGTCACCCGGCCTGCTCATCTGTTTAATGCATATTTTGGGTTTTTTCACTGCCATACAATTATGGCCTTGGGCTGTGGGGCCATGCTCCCTGTAGTAAGCGAGTTCTTTTGCAGAAGGCCACAGTGAGAATTTTAACATCTAGCGGCCACCTACATCATCGCAAGCCACACTTCAACAGACTCGCGATTCTTACTCTTCACAGCCAGTTAATTTTAAACTTTCTACTTCTAGTGAAAACTGACCCTAACTGGGAATTAAAGACCCTTTAGCATTCTCATCAGTATAACCTTCGGAACAAGATGGACATTAATATACCCAGATGCAGACTGGGCTTGACCTTGGATAGCAATCCTACACTGGCCAAACAATTTTTCAACAAACTGCCGGTTGTGGTGCGCAACCTAAGGACACCTTGCTTTGAAAAGAAATTGATTCAGAGGCTCTAATCCAAGTGTTTCTACTCTGTTGAAGAGTTTCTTCTGTGAAGTGCTGAAGGCATCATTTAAGATTTATACCGGCCGCCATGTATGTATGTAAATTTTAAATATAGTTTAATCTAGTGAGTTTTTCAAGTGCTTTATTAATGACAAGATCTATCCAGCAAGCTGGACAACGATTGAGGATTGGTAATGGTAACGTAATGGTACTTTTGGTGTGACTGATGTATATACAAGGGACCTGATGCGAAATATCCTAAAGTATTTTTTAAAGACCTATCTTCTTCCATTTCATCCGCTGACAAGACCTTGGCCTTAATGACTTTTAGCGATGCCAAGAACTGTGAATTTATTAGGCTAATTAAAAGTTATAAAATAACTTAGAATGATTTATTGCCATTCAACATTTATAAGTCATAAACAGTGTTTATGATGAATTAAAATGGTTGATAGGCTCCTGGCCTAATCATTATGAAGATAATATCTTGTCATTAAAAGACAAATCTAAAAACTCACTAACATCATACAATGGGTTTTCTGTCAGCTAGTCATAAATAATCCAAGCAAATCTTTTATCACTTTTATTTTTTGTTGCAAGCGGCAGTTTGCTAAACAGTTTGATACTCGGTACAGGTACCATAAATGCCTTCATAGTTTTACCAAATCTACCACGTTCTATGAAAACATGATGGCCGGACCTTGTAAAAATGGTTATGTATTGGATTTGACTATGTGTGCTTATCTAACTTTGTTTTTAAACTAGGCTTACAAATATATACACATTGACAACAGTCCAATTTTGACCTCTCTGAACAGGGGTTTACAATGTTCACGAATGCTCGAGTCTGTCAAAACTCTTATAGCCCATCGTTTTTCTGAACCACTAAAACGTAATTTATTTTGTAACTAGGCCTAATCTATAGTCCGATCAATAGGGCCGAATAAGGTGCGTTACCTTGCAAAAGGTGCCGTAGTGCTGATTTTTATATGTATTAAGGTTGGTAGTGACATTAAAAAACCAAGTTCCTATTACTCCACACCCTGTGCTCCCGCTGCCATCATGAAAAAAAATCTAACGACAATGGCTAATTTTTCCGTTTTTTGGCTATATCTCCGTTATCAAACGTTTTATCACAAACTACGTTAGGACTATTACAAATATTGCTGTCCACAAAATTTCCTACATATTTGTATATAATAACTATATCTACTATAATGCCGGACGAGGTAGCTCAGAGGTAAAGTGCCTGACTAGCAAGTCAGATGTGGCTGGTTCGATCCCAGTCCTGGTCGACTCCTGTAATATTATGAGCGATCAACTCTGCCTCCATGTGACTAATGCCGTTACGGTACCTCGCTGTCTTTAGTTCACCGCACAGGTCAATATGCTATGATGACAGGCAGTTGAGGTTTTTTTTTTAAAAAAAAAGAAAAAAGAAAAGATATCAACAGAATTAGGCTTATGATACTTTAAAAAACTACAAAAGTCCAAAATTTACCGTTTGTTTTGACTTTACATTTGAGTAACGTGGCTAACGGTTAGGTTTAGGAAATAAATATCAAGAATAAAAATGTTTTAAAATTTCATATTCTTAATTAGCCAACGTTTTCTATGACATCGGTTGACTAATTACCCCAATACAATATTCCGTACAAGAAAATGCTGTGGAACAATGCATAGTGACAGGGCCTAAGACAACGACCCACCTTGTTCTCCTGCGTGACCAGTCGGTAGTCGAGCTCCAGGTGGCGCTTGATTGCGTCGCTGAGGCGCAGGGGCACGAGGTCGTCGTCGGGGCCCGAGCTAGAGGGGTCCGAGTCCCCGGGGTCGGGGGCGGGCTCGCTCGGGGACTCGCACACCCTCTTGGCCTCCAGACTCTCAGAGATCCGCTCCGACAGCTTGCGCCTTCGCTTCTTGCGCTCTCGCTTGTAAAGGTTACCACCACTGTAGGACGAACATATGAAACACGACTTACATGACTGCTCCTTCATTTCAGTCAAGTCTACAACGGTACTCCTTTATATAGGCTAATATGCCAAAGGCAACAATTACTGTTTCTTGGTTATAAGTGTCACAATTTGTCAAGCCTATAAAAAATGTTAAGTTGACCCAGGTAAAAAACTAAAACTTTTAATATTTCTGAGTTTATTACTTTTGTAGTGCACACTATTATTGCTGCTATGTGTTTCTGAATCTTATCTCACTTGGACATTAACATGATATAAACAATACACATAGGGTATCTGAGATTCACTTACTTGGTATAACAAAACTATAAGCACATGGCCTACGATAACTAAAGACAAACCTGAAAACTGAAAAATTCCAATTATATTATCTTATTTCAACAAAATAAGTTGTAATAACAGATACAATCTGGAAGAAAGTTCTGTTGATGTATGTTTTTTTGTTGTTTTGGTTTCAGTTAAAGTGCATAGAGTAAGCTTAAAATTTCATGAAGTGTAAACATTTATATTTGGTATTAATATTGATTTGGGTTTTTAATCTTTAAACACATTTATGTTAAAATTAACATTTCCTCAAGAAAAAGAAGCAATTATTAACAATATTGTATGAGAGATGTATTTTATAAATAATAGGCCTGACTTGAAAACAAAATTGTAGTTTCCTAACCTCTATGTTTTACTCAAATATTTTTTTGTTGGTACCTACATAATTTATTTCTGGTTCAACTATTTACATTATACACAGAATTTAAGCATTTCAACTAATGTGATCAGCTGATTCTTTACAAAAAAAGTTCTTACTACATTTGCTACAGATGCTTATTTCAAATAAATCGGTACTAGGGGCTGAGCTTTGCTCGGGGAAAATCACATGTTGATATACAAGAATGTTTATTTTCTCTGTTAATAGACTGCTTTGCACCTGTTTTTATTATTTTTTTAAATTTATAAGCCAAATGATTAATTTTTAAATAAGCAAATTTTGATTTCTCCAGGAGTTACGAGTTTTGCAAATCAATTTCTGAGATAAAAAAGTTGACAATATCCTACTATGCACTTTTGAGACCCATCTTTCACACAGACATCGCTCAAATTAGAGTATAGGATGTCTATTTATTAAAGGCATTAATAGGTAACAAATTACTTCTACCACGAGAAAAACCCAGTCTCAGAATGTTTTCTAATAAATTTGATAAGGAAAGGGTATTTGTTCGCATTTTCTTGATACAGTACTTCCATATTTGCCATACACTTCCACATCGGCCTATATTGTAACCATGTTTCCAAAACTTTTCACCAGAAGATAGATAAGTGAATGGTTAAAAATTAGGCAAAATTTAACTATTAACATAAATTAACACTAGGTATATCTTATATTGATGAAAATGGTGTTTGCATTGTTATTATAATCATTAAATAGGCCTAAATCATTTATATTTAAATTTTAAACAATTTATAGCAGTTGTATAATGAATCATAAATTTATATTAAAAACAAATAATAATATAAGCAGTTCTCAACCTAGCCTTTATAATTTTGTTAACAAATTATTGTACTACTGTAAGCATTATATGTATAGAGTTTTTACTCTAATAACAGGTTTTTTACTACAAGTTTTACTTAACTATTTATTTGATACAACTTATTTGGGATGCTTAACCAGTTGAATCCCGAGTTTTGCTTCCCAAGGCCCCCTCCAGTGACCAAGGTTTTTAGGCTTTTAGGCTGATTAGGCCTACTGCAGTTAAGATTAGTACCTAACTAAACTGTCAATGTCTAAAAATTAGTTTAAACAATATCCTACTTATTACATTTTTAAAGTAATTTGTATACCATAGTAAGCTTATGTTGTTGTAATATACATGCAAACATTTTCAGAAGGCTGTTATGTCAGATAATGATAAAAAAAAAACGCTGTTTCAAGCCAAAATACTGTAACAGGGCTGCCAAGAATCACAATGCAAAATAAAATCGACTATAAGAAAGCCACTAACTTATTTTTTTGTGCATTAAGTTATGGTAGGCCTATACTAAACGTAATTTAAGTTGGAGGTAAAAGCCCAGGCAAACATATAATAAAACTGTTGCCACAACGTTCATATGGCTCAGCCGCAACTGTATGGCAACGGGATCCGACAGGTTAAAATGTGAGTTTTGAAGGAATGAATGTGCTAGAAAGTGAGTGAATCGTGGGAATCAGCTGATCACTGCACCGGTCTGCAGTAAGCTGATATTCACTGCGTCGCTTTCTCCAATGGCTAAGACAAATTATGTAGCGGTTATTTTTCATTGCTGGTTTTTAACACTATGCTTTAATATTTGTTTCACGGTGCTTGGTACCTGGGAAAGGCGAGAAACTACTGAAATTTCCGTAAATAAAAGGAGACATTAACAAATACCCCCCGTCGCAGCAAACCTGCGTACTCAGCGAATTTCCAATGCATTGATATGTTTCTCACTAGTACATAAAGCCACTCACCAAGTTTGACAAAAATACATTCATAAATAAGTGATTTATTACATTTTATTTATTCCCCATAAGAATAACATTAGGACTGAGTACGCAGGTTTGCTGCAACGAGGAAGATAAGAAATGAGTTTTTATGCAATTATTAATATAACTGAACCAGGTGAAGCTACTTACCATGTTTTATTAATTTATGTTCATAATTAAGGGAGATATAAAACGTTACTTATTCTCCATAAGAATAACATTAGGGCTGAGTATGCAGGTTAGCTGCTACGGGGACAATCAACAAAACATTTATTTTTTGTGCAATTATCAATATACCAGTACAACATGAAGCCACATACCAAATTTCATCAATATACATTCATAAATAATCAAGATATCAAATTTTATTTATTCTCCATAAGGATAACATTGGACAACGTACTGTGTTTAGCACTTTGAATATCTCTGCAACGGTTTGACGTAGAATCACAATTTAAACACCAAAATGATTGTTTTGTGGAGCTGAAGTGATTGGTAAAAGAAAATGTGAAGTTTAAAGTAAAATTAACTGAGGAAAAGCCAAAAACCTTTTTCCCATAAGATTAACATGGGAGATTTTATGAGCATGTTTTTTGGATTTTTTCCGCAACCACTTAACCTAGGTTAATAATTCAAAATACCATATTATTTGTTTTTTTAAGCTCTATAACATGGTCTAAACCTAAATTAAGTGTTTTAAAAATTTTAGGGTAAAAAATGCAAAAAACTGATTTTTGGAAAATTTAAAACCCCCATAAACCCCCCTTCCCATAGTCCGATTTTTCTGGTTTTCGAACTTAAAGTCATAAATGTCAGTTTACACATTTGAGCCAAATTTCATCGAAATCGGACGTTTTTTACTCAAGTTATCGCATTCACGGACACATATATATATATATAGATATATATATACATATATATAAATTTGAACGAATAGTGTTTTGGACATCTGGGGACCTCAAAACAAAAAGTTATCATGGTCTCGGGCTTAAGTCTTACCATGAGACCTACGGTAATAGCTTCTTCCCTATAGGGGAAATTCGCTAAAACAACCAAAACAAATGTTTTAAAATTAAATAAGCGATTTTTGCTTTCTGTTGACAAAGATTTACTGTAAAACTAACAGTACTAAGCCAAATAGAGGCGAAAAGTCATTCCAGAGCCTAAGCTAACCAGATGCCAAGTACTGTGACCCGAACTGTACTTGATTGGTTGACATAATGACTTTTTAGTGACTAAGTGTCTGTTTATATGGACATTAGCAGTTTCTGCGCTTTATCTGTTTTATTAACATCCAGCTGTGTAGGTACCAACAATTTCTGGTTTCCTAGATCTCAGAACTAAATAGTTCAAAAATAAAAGTGTTCTCATTCAAAAAATGGTTAAATTCTTATCATTATTGTTATTATGTTTGACAAGAAACCTGTAGGCTACTTAAATGGTGGCATGAGACCGAATTTTAACTTATGTAACTCATTTTATTTTTGGATATGTATATATATATTGATAATTTATTTATTACATATATTATACTACAGTAGCCTATGTATTTAGATACACTGATATCTCACAGTTGTAAAGCCATATGTTTTGACAATTTTACATTATTATCAGCTAATTAAATAAAATAACTCCAAAAGATTAACCAATAAATACACAAACATTAGGTAGGTCAGTTAGGCCTATATGTTAATAATTTAGTCTCTTTTTTGAAACTTTGAGCATTGAGGACAATTTTCTGCTCTCAAACAAAAGACAGCATTAACGGTGCATGCTGTACGGATCAGTTGCCGTATCTCTTGTTTAAGCGCAAAACTACAATGTACTGGTGAAATTGTCGTCTGAATTTTGCCCGCAAGACCTGACCTTACAGTTTGTGTATTCATTGGTTTAACTCAAGAAGTTGTTGGCGGACTCTGAGCCTACCTGCACCTATCACAATGTTGTTCTTTGGTCAGAACACTACACTTAGAAAAAAATACTTTTAACAATTTTTAACTTGGCAAATGATTATAAATTGACTCAAATTTAAATAATTAATATAGGCCTACTGAATTAAAATTAAGATTATTAAAAATAATAATAACAAAATTAATTGGAAACTAAAAACACTTTTAAACGACAAATTAACTTACGCTGTTAGCTGGGCTTTTTCTGCAAGTTCTCTTTGTAATTGTCTGTTTTCTTCTGTGTCTTTTAAAACATAATCTTCTGTGACAAATCTGTCCCAAGTTGAGTTCCAGCCCTAAAATTCAAATTATACTCTTTAAACTTATTATAAAAAATATGTTATTATAAAATTGTTAGGTTAAATAATCTAAATATCAAATTGGAATTGAAACTATCAATTGTTTTTTATTTGAAGTTGTACAAAGATTCAACTAATTAAAATAGTAGGGCCTAACTTTATTTACGAACTAGTAACTTAGAATATACCCGTTCTTCGCACGGGTTAGAAAGGTAAGTTAGCTTGAAACAGCTGTTCTTGCTTCTGCTCTTTAAGCTGTCTAATGGAAGTGTCCTCAGCTGTTCGCATTACAGTTTCTGAATGTTTGCTTTCTTCTGAAATGTAAACATTGAAACTTAGGACGTTCACGGTGCGTAGCCCGAGGGGATTTTAAGGAAGTGAATAGGCATGGGTTCAAGGTCTACCTTTGTGTAAAGTTTCAGCCCAGTCGGTTCAATAGTTTTTGCGTTTACCCGGAACATCAGATAGACAGAAACCACCTCTTCTTTATAATATTATAGATTAAGGCTTTAATCAGAGCCGAATGGATTGGGGTTATTAGCACCAAGCAAATACCAGACACACGTGTTTTAATATGTGTATAGCAGACATTTTATAAAATCTGTGTATTCCCGGTTAGCTTGTGGCCGTAGAAATGAATATGTTCCTATAAGTTGTATTTGTCAATAAGTGTTTTTTGTTGTAAAATCTATGGTGAATCGATGTACACCGGTACCAGTCTTGATTCCAAAAGAGTTTGCTACATAAGTAATTTTTATAGTGATTTATTTTGTATAAGAAACTTGGTTTTCCTTTAGCAATTAAGCTACCTGTACATAATGGCCCGGAATTTCATCTAAACGTAGAATTAAGTATTTTCCGGTGATCATATCATTTTAAAAAGTGAGCAAATTTAATTAACGCTAGTTACATACCTGAAAATGGATTAAAAATTCTACAAGTCTCTTTCCACTTTCATCTTTTCCAACAGTAATACTAAGAACCTGAAAAACAAATTTTAGTTAGTTTGGTAAAACTGCAATATAAAATCTAAAATGACCAGCAACACTACACTTAATCATTTATGATTAATATATTGTCAAAATACACCAACAATTAGGCTATATTTTTGTAATTCTTAAGTATAAATTACTACTAACTTTTTTGATTACCCAGTCTTATAGTAAAATGGAACAGGGTACTTAGTGTTATACGGAGTTCCGTACCATTTTTTAAAGCCAGGCTTAGATGGTTAGACTAGGTTAGATTATTACAAATGTCATTCACACTTTGTGTTGCTTGTCCCATTCCCTTATCTTCCTTCAGTCACCATATTCCCTTCCACTCAGTCGAGGTTGGGCAGCCACTGCCAGACGGCAACAGCTTATAACAGGTGGTCCTGTCTTTGCGTGATTGATTGCATTAGGCCCTTGTCGATTAATATGTTTTTGCTGCGCTTTGTGTATTCCCTATGAATGTGTCCATGTGCAATAAACTAAGCTAGTCCAACTACCTCAGTGCGCTATACAAAATTTCAAACTTACATGCTCAAATAATAGATCCCTAAGTTAACTTTAATTTAGTGGTGCATAGGCGACTTCCATTGATTCCTGGGATGGAGTTCCGTATCTGTCCTACATACTATCAAATGAAAATATCAAAGTTTTAACAATCGTATATATATCTAATAATTATATTTTATTCTATTTTTAATAACCATATGATCCTTTTTAATCATTATTAATTAAAACTAGTGGCTTACAGGGGAGCCCCTAACATATGGTTTTTTTAAGTGGATAATCACAGCTGAACGTTAGTTAATTTTGTTTATTAATAAAAACACTGTAGTGATATTTCCATAAGAAAATCATTGGAACTTTGAAGTTCAGTGGGGCGTAGCCCACGTAATTTTTGACATTTCTGATATTTTCCCTACCGTTCTTGGCTCTCAAACTTTAAAATGAATCGTCATAACCTAACTTAACTTCTTCCTAGTTCGAGATATTTCGTGGGGACCGAATTGCTTACGGACTTAAATATATAGATTGTTTATTTACATTTTATTATAAAGTAAATAAAAATGAAAGTAGAAAATTAATCTGATTTTGTTAATTTTAGATATTTTTGTAAAAATGTATTTAATTCAATTGAAAATTGTATTCAAGATTCAAGATTCAAGATTCAAGATGTTTATTTTCCATGAGATACATTTGTTTGTACATTGTAAATTGTCAGAAATTGTTTATATGTTAGAAACATTTGTCAATATAGTTTTAAATAGTTACAGATAAATTGCAATTAACTACAAGTTAGTCATGGAAGTGGATTTTATGGGCGGACTTTGGAGAGAATAACAAAAACAAAGAAACAATGGAAATGTGAGAAAGGGACAGATTAGTCGGGTCTGTTTTAAAGAATCTTAATTTCAGAGGTGGTTAGTTCAAGAAACTCTGTTAGAGAATAGAACGGGTTTAAAGTTAACCACTTATAAATAACATTTTTAAATTTAACATTTCATTGTGAGCAAATTTCCAGGCAGTTTATTAAGACATTTCATCCCAAGCGTTCTATGGCTTGATTTAGTTCTTTCCAGTCTATAACATACGGAATGTCTAGCTTATTTTTAAACCGTGTATTCCTGCTGTGTACATCAGCTCTAAGTGCATATGATTGGTAATTCTTAAAACTAAATAACAAAATATTATAGATATATAAATTAATAACAGTCAAAATTTCATAGTTGTTGGTTTTCTTCAAGATAAAGAACTCACACCTAAGAATCCAAACTGCAAAGTGTGTGGAGACCGAACAAACTAAAATATGTGGTGAGAACTCAGTAAACTTTCGATGTAAAGAAAAAAGGATAATGGCAGACACGATGTGAGGAAGAATGCGCTAGAAAACACCTTTTTTGATTAATCAAAGTTTGGATTGATTAACATTCTAACTGTATAGTTTTTTTTTATAAATGTTGTGAGTTATGATTTTTTAATAAGAGAAACAAGCTCAGCAACCTCTAAAACTAACAGAAAAACAATCGCTCATTTGGATGTCATTTTGTAGAGGTCTGCTTTTGTTACAACACTAGCAAATTTGAAGTTCATTTTGTTATAAGGTTATCTTATTGTTATTTTAATTTGTTTAGTTAATTACTTTTGGTATTCGATATATATATATATATATATATATATATATATCGATTGTTAAAACTTTGATATTTTCATTCGATAGTATGGTAGGACAGATAGGGAACTGCACCCGAATTCTGCTTTCATCATACCAAACAAAAACACTACGGTAACTTACCACATATGAAATAAATTAACCCTCTCAGTGAACTGGATAAGTTTGTTTTTGTATAAAATAATGCATAGGCCTAATTTAACAGTGCCTTTAAAGATTAACTTATCAGTAAAATGCTTCTAGAAACATTTTTGCTTTTAGAGAAAACACTACTGGTACCTGCAGAACAATTATAAGCATTTTTCAAAGAGCCAATAAATACAGTGCCACTGACATTATGGCCTATCTCATTACAGATAGCAGACGAAGAGGTATGTCCCGCTCTCAGGTTATATTTTAAAGATATTTCACCATAATTAAATAAGTTAATTAAGGAATTTATTAAAATGCTTTATTTCATCCAAGAAGTTGATGGCTGCTTATTGTAAGTTACTTAAGCTATATTTTCATTGACTTATTGACAAAACAAAAATTACTACCGCAGGCCTGTCGGTTTTTAAACATCTAGGATAAGTTATTAGAAGTGATGTTTATTTTCTTCTATGTTATCTCACATAAGAAACTAACAAACAGTCTGAACATGATTTTAATATTAATAATACTAGGAACGATATTAGATCAGGTACATAGTAAGAATTAGTTTAAATAATCTTGATTAGTGTTAAAACAAACATGTAAAAACCTTGACTATACCAAATGGATGCAACTTGTCAATTGGTAATAAAGCATTGAGTCTTGATTCTTGTTTTAAAGGCAAACCATGAGACAAGCCCTGCCTTGACTGTGTTAAAAAATGTCTTATTTTACTGTTTTTTATAGCTATTAAACTTATAGGTAACCTCTCTGCAGGTAAAGTTGGGTATAAAATGACCAATATTAATGTTAATGAATATTAAGCCTAATTTAAAAGTAATGAAGTGTATGATTACTACAGTGTTGTCAAAGTTATCTCTAAACTAGGATAATCTACAAAAATTAGGAACCACAGTATTGATTGTTGTACTTTTTCAGCTCTCCACATTAGGCAACACTAGAATGTATTACTATTTAGGGTATCAGGAGCTATTTAACATTATACCCAAGGCTAAATTAGCCTTTTTGTAAAACATTCCTTATCTCACGAATTACTGAAATAAACAACAATGGTTTGTTTATTCGCTGTGCTTTTGAAGTTTGCCCATCCATACAAAATCAATTTTGACTTTACAAATTATAAAATGGTGATTAAAAGTATAAACTCCACATTATCACGTGTTGGTTTTATTTAACTAAGCAATCGTTATAACACAATATATCACAGTATAGAACTTCACCTTTGAATTGTATAAAACTTTTGTTTTAGCAGGATCTGGTTCGTAGCATAAAACCTTTTCGCCTTCTGAAAACTTGAACTTCACGCCACGCGTGGAGACCATTCTCCATTCCAAAAAGATATTAACACAATTAAAATTATAGTTTAAAAACTAAAAAGTCACATACAATTAATATTTTACACCTAATTATTCATTCTAACGGGTTTAGATCACCGTCAACAAATAACCTATAATCAAAACACTCTTCTTAAGATACAACGGAGTCGTAAGTCTGACAGTTGACAGGCTCTTCTTCTGTTGGTTCTGTTCTGACATTTGCATCTGACAACAAACAAGGATTGGATTAAGGAAACGAAAGTACGGCAGAGCAGAACGACATAAGGACCAAAGTTCACAAACAATTAAGCCAAGAAGTAAAATGAATAAATAATGCCATCGATTATGAGTATATAATAATTATGCCTAATCCTGTCAACACTAATTACTGACGATTTTTTAGCCGTTCTACAGAAACAATTAAGTCCACTAAACGACGATTTACAACTCAACTTTCTCCTGTACAATTTCCTTTTAAGTGCAAACAAATGTTGGACACATTAATTGGGTAAACAGATTAAAGCATATTTTAATCCAAATTAACTTTTTGTTCAACCATTGTCCAACAACTAACATCTAGTATAATGGAATTCATACTGTTCATGCTGATGATACAACTTTTCTATCAGTTAAGTTGGACCAGCTTGAACGATTGGCAAGTGGTACCCCAGCAGTGGGCTCAGTAGAGCCCACTGCCCAGTAGTAGTAGTAGTAGTAGAGCTCATTAGCTCTATGTTATATCTGGAGTCACTACTCTCTGCCTAAATATTTTTCAAAAACGTGCCGTCAACAATGACTTTTTGCTCTATTGTGTTGTCACCTTACCGTTATCTGGACCAATGAAAATGCATTGGGTGGACGATGTCAAAATTTCAACCAATATGAAATTAAATAACTACACCACCAAAAGGTAAAAAACACATCTGACCATCATAACGACCATAAACACAGCGGCACGCGACTCCAGATATAGCTCAGTGGTGGTACCCTGCATGAATAATCAATGTAGTTTGAGGCAAGAGGAAAACGGGCTTCTTATAAACAGTGATAAAACACAGAATATAATTTTTAGCCTGAGACCTGTTAGTCCTGAGTTTTCAAACGATGAAATCTATGTGAAATGTTTAGGTGTTTATTTTGATAACTACCTCAGTTGGGACAATCACAGAGAGCATATTTATCTGTTAGGTCAATTCTTTGGGCGAATTTCTACCTAGGGTGGCCAAAAATGGCCGAAACAGGACGGCAAGACGATTCTGCCGGGCAAATCTGCCCCTTCCAATCCAGGGGATGAACCGTTTTAGCTAACAATGTACCATTGTTTGTTTCGAACCTGCTACTCCAACTAACTATTAATTTTGTCACCACCTATTGTATATAATTGATGGTAAATGGAATGTCCGTTTAGACAAATACAAAATTATATTTACATAATCAATGGTAGGATCATAGAGTGTGTCTGCTTGCCTGTCGTCCTGTCGTCTGATGTTTTTCATCAATTCCACAGTGAAAGAGCTCCCGAGCAGTGCTGCCAGAAACCGGGTAATTACCCGGTTTTCGGGTATTTTGCGGGGATTAAGAAAAAACCGGGTAAAACCAGGGATTTTGGACTCGAGCTGTGGGTATTTACCCAAAACACCGGGTATTTAAGATTTTCGTGTGACAGTTGATATAAACGACAGCTTTTACTTCACTTTTATACCCAAACAATACCTCTACATATATTAATCTCGTTGAATTTAACCAAATATTTTGATTCGGTTAACGTTTATTCAGGTTCAGCCGGTTTTTATTTTCAAACATACATATATGGTAAAACAACCCGATAAAAAATAATCAATCTAATAATGAAATGCCAGAGACAACAAAGTAGTTTAATCATACGATTATTATTTTTGACTCATCGTTCGGTTTTTCATCCTTTGACCAGAGTACCAACTTTTAAACTTTTAGGAAATCTAGCCTATTATTGTTGATGAGTGTCGTCTCCAGCATCCAGTAACACAAATTGGCCTTGGTTACAACTAAGTGCAGGGCCGGGAAGCATAGGCTACTTAGGCGCGCGCCTAGAGGCCCGCACCACACAGAACCCTTTTCAAAAGCCTGATAAAAGCAAGGAAAAAAGGTCTCACAACATGGGCCCGCACCACTAGTTGAGCCTAGGGGCCCACGGCTCCTAAATCCGGCCTTGACTAAGCGCTAAGTTGCTAAGATTACTAAAACTGGTATTATTTCGAGTACACTAGTTAATTTCCGGGTAATCATCTAGCAATTTAAGAAATTACCCGGTTTTCGGGTATTTGAAGCTCGCGCGGGGATTTTGTGGGGATTACTACAGGATGACCGGGTAAAAGTGGGGATTTTACAGATAGTTTGCGGGTAAAATAGCAAACCCAGTCTGGCAACACTGTTCCCGAGATTGGAGACGAGGTTTTGTTTTTGTTTAGAATTTGAGATTTGAGTTGACAAAAATGGAAGTCGAGTAATCATTCATTCACTCATCGTTCTGATATATTTACTAGCTATTTAGTTACCCTTAATAATTCTAAGTTATCAACGATGACAAGTAAATTTGAAGCCTCCACTGTTTGACTTAGGCCTAGGTATACTAAGCCAATAATAATTTCTAGTTTTATTCCAGACAGTCATAGCCTAATATTGTTGATATTTGAAACTAGCAGAACCAATAATGACTTTGGGAAGCAGTTTGAAAAATAAGAGGTAAGGAGCCAATATAAATACAAAATTCGATGTCTAGAAGCTAATATAGGCTAGGGCGACTAGATTTAAGGACAAGTCCTTTTTCTCACTCCAACTTTGATCTAGTCAATGAAGGTTGGTCTGAATACCCATTATAAGTAATGAATGATTAAGAACTTGAGCAGCGTTTCTCAGTTGCAGGGCCCTCCCCAGGTCCTTACACCATCTAGCCTGTGAGACTACTACCGCTTGTCGGTTATGTAATCCGAGTGATTTATTCCCGTACCCCCTAAGAGGCAACGGGCAGGCAAGGAAGATTCTTTATTTTCTTCAATGGCTTAGAGCAGGCTAGCTATTCAGGCTTTGCGAAGAGTTTCTGATTTTTAAAAACCAGCTCCTGGAAACATTTAGTAGGCTAAGTTATCAAGAGGTCAAAGTGAATCTGGTCACAATGGATAGCCAAAGATCTAACTTACAAATATAACTCTTACAAATATGTTTGACTTACTAAGACTTTAAACTCTTTAGCTGCCTCAAATAGAGGGAGAATACCGCTTACCTTTCAAGACCCACTCTCAAGATTAGTTTAGAATTTATAGCACAAATTGTCTTCTACATGAGATAATGTAGAATGCTGTGCCTTTGAATTAAATTTGTTTGTCACTTTGACTTCTTCAGCGGACAAAGTCCGTCTTGAGCTTTTAAGACGGGATAATTCTCTCAGCTCCTATCCCTTAGCACTCCCCATCCGTCCACACACCTCTAATGCCCTCCCTTGCAATATACTGAGACGTTCCAAGGCATGTTTGTGGGTGAGGTGTATTATATTGTTGGATATAATATAGAGCTTTACTCACCTTTTTTTTTTGTTCTGGAACTCATCAAAACATACTCAAAACACGAACATGAATAATAAAATAAAACAATCGTTCCAGTAGGCAATCCGACATTTTGCGGGACCGATACTTATAACGGGATTATTTAACTTTATTTCCTACCACACGCATGAGCCTAACCATGACTCGGAAGACTCATTTTAGCTTATATTTGAGCACATGTAAGCTAACTTAAAAGTAACAAAATCTTGTCTTTCAATCTCTGAGTCGTCATTCGAAAAAATTGTTCATACAATTTACTTTTCCAGTTTAAATTTTGATGAGGTAAGTTAGGCCTAGACTCTAGAACAAGAATAGTTAGGGTAGTAGTTAATTTATTGTTTTGTAATATACCTAGGCTATTGGTAGATACCAGTAATTCTACCTTTTTCAGCGCAAACCCTCAAGGAGCCAAGTGCCAGAGGTGCCTGGAGCGTGGACATTGGACCTACGAGTGCAAAGGAAAACGGAAGATTGTCATGCGGGACTCCAGAATGACGATACTCAATAAAAGAATGAAATTAGTTGAGCAGATGCAGCAAGGTTCAACCCAGTGAGTATGTTGTTAGGTTGTATAGTAATTTTCTTAAACGCTGTGTGTTAGAATTGGTGTTGTTGAATAAATAATAAGTAAATGGAAGATTTGTGATCATGTAACAGGGTGGCCTGGCTTAGTGATTATAGTGTCACTGTGGTCAACGAGGTTGTTGGTGCGATCCCTTCTACTGTGGTCAACGAGGTTGTTGGTCCGATCCCTTCCAATCACAAAAGCCTCCGTTGACTGTGTGATATTGGTGCTAAGCCTATGCGTTTCTGAGACGAGGAAAACTGCCTCTGCATTACAAATTCCCCGCCACTAAAAGTCATTTGGCACTTAGATTCAAAGTTTACATTTAAATAAAAATATAAAAAAAACTGTTGAGCTGTCATGTCCAGTACTACTCAATCCTACAACTGAATTCCTCGATAGTATTTTAATTTGATTGCTGTAATGTACCTGAGAGTATAAAGGCGTGTGAGACTGTAGTTAATGTTTTGTTTATTCATTTCATTAAGGTGAGATTACTGATACTTTGGTGGCTAGAAGTGTGGCTTATAAATCAACTATAGTAAAACAGATTTTATTTAAGAAATTGAAGATAGGTTTAATTTAGGATTGAGCTGTACATCAGCTTTCTTATTTTCTAAATCTGAGCTAAATTCACTGAGGCCTATCATATTAACCGCTTGGTTAATAAGTTAGGCCTACTTTAAATTATATATAAATAATTACATTTTGGTTGTAGAAACAATTGAGGACATCAAATGTACAGTATTACAATCGTCAGGTTACTAACCTGATCTTATACTAAAATTACTTACCTAAAGTAAAATTCAGTTTTAAATATATTTCTCTCAACTTTTCCTGAACCATGTTATAAAGCTGAATAAATGGAGAAACTGAATGTAGATCACAGAATAAAATTGTAATGTAATGTTGCTAATCTAAAATTAGTTATTAGTAAACGTATAGAATCAGAAAAGTAAATTTTACTTAAGGTGCTGAATCGTAAGCCTCCAAGGTTTAATCGGTTGACGCAAGATGGCTGATGGAAGGGTTTATGGTGAGGGCTAAGCATTTTACTCCATCACTCCTTCAAATCGCTGCCAACGCGTTGATTAGCTTTATACTGGTTTATTAAGGGCCTAGTCAAATGAATATTTTAAGTCTGTTGAAAACCCACCTCTCATTCACTTACCAAATTTTAAGATTCCTATTATGATTCTAAACTAATGAGCTTAATTAGGTACCGGTAACTATTTAATCAACTGTTTCTAGTAATACTGAACAATAATACCCCCGTCGCAGCAAACCTACGTACCGTACTCAGCGAATTTCCATTGCATAATATATGTCTTAATACCACACAAAGCCGTATACCAAGTTCCATAAAAATATATTCACAAATAATCTATATATACAGTTTTAATTATTCTCTATTAGAATAACGTTGCGGATGAGTAAGTAGTATGCTTACTAATAACTAATTTCAGATTAGCAACATTACATTACAATTTTATTCTGTGTGCTGAAACAAGGAACGCAAACATTTGTTATTTATGCAAATATAAATAGAATTAAACTAGGTGTAGCCACATACCAAGTTGTATTAATTTAAGTTCATAATTAAGGGAGACATTACATTTTACTTATTCTCCAAAAGAATAACATGGGGAATAAGTAAGCAGGTTTGCTGCTACCGGAAAAATCAGAAAAAAATTCTTTTTTGTGCATTTAACAAGAGATCACATCCAGATGAAGCCATATACCAAGTTTCGTTAGGATACGTTCATAAATAAGTAAATTATAGAAGTGTTTTTATTCTCCATAAGAATAACATTGGGCAACGTACTGTATTTAAGACTTTCAATATCTCTGTAACCAATTGACGTAGAGAAATAATAAAAATACAATATTGTGTGTTTTTTAAAGCTGGGTCCAATGGTGAAAATACAATTTTACTTTTTAAAATATTACATTTATAAAGTTGAAAAAATCCATTTTTGGGGTACAAAACCCCCCCAAAATACCACTTCAGAAGGGTCGATCTGTCTGGTTTTCGAACTTGGAAGTCATAAATGCTGCTTTACACTTTTGTACCAAATTTCATCAAAATCGGACGTTTTATACGAGAGTTATCGCACCCATGGACATATATATAGGCTATATACAGTTTCGAACAAATGGTGTTTTTGGGGTCTGAGGACCTCAAAACGAAAAGTTATGGTCCCGGGTCTAGGTCGTACTAAGCCGACTACGGCAATAGCTTCTTCCCTATAGGGGAAATTTGCTAAAAAAACACTTTGTAACAGTAAGTCTTCTTCTTCTATAATTCTAACACCGTGCACCTCGCTCACTCTCTCCTACATACACAGAGAAAAAAAGTATTTGTATGTTTCAGGAGTAAAGATAAAAGTTCCTTGAAACAGAAGGTTAAACAAAAGAAGAAAAAGAAGGAAGAGACGAGTTCAGATTCAAGTAGTAAAAGCAGTTCATCGGACAGTTCTCTTTCCTCAGATTCTTCATCTTCTAGCAGTTCCTCTGGTGATGACTCTGATGACTCTTCATCAACAGACTCATCGGAATAAGCATTTAATGCTTTTATTGTTTTAAACCCAGTGTACATAATTGATAAAAGATTAATGTTGTTATTACATTTGAATTTTTGCCCTTGCTCTAAACAGTATTTTACTTGTTAGTTTTGGATAGAGCTTTTTGGTTAGTCAGCAGGAATATGCGAATAGAACAAGCAGGCTTACCTTGGAATTACAGACATCCCACTGATCTCATTAATAAACCAAATACTATTTCAAGGTCATTGACCTCTTTGTTATCTTGCTTCTCGAAGTTGACAAAGAGGTCAGAGGCCTTGACATTCTTTTGTGTGCGTTTATTAGTGTGCTGTCAGTGGGATGACTGTACTTTCCAAGGGAAGCCTTTGTCCTATCTATATCTATAAAAGGCAAAGCCCTGGCTGGCTGACTCACTCACTTACTCCCTCATCACTAATTCTCCACCTTCCCATGTAGGTAGAGAGCTGACATTTTGTACACTGATTCTTTAGGCATAAAATAAGAAAACTAAATGGTTTTCATCCTGATCTGACCTTGGGCTCCGCCAGAGACCCCGACAAAGTTCCCATGAATTCCTTATGGACATTCAAATTTCTTTGAGCTGTTGAAAATACAAACAGCTGATCTTGATTCGTAGTACTACGGGCTAACCACAGAATGCAGCACACACAACTGTAATAGTTTTTATAAATCATTTGCGGGGCGAAGCCTGCGGGAACAGCTAGTATACATATATTCCTACTGGTATGTCTTTGCAGTTTGGTAAAATTCACACGTTCCAATATAAATTGTTGACAGTATGACAATATTTGTACAATACAAAACGTGGCGTTTAGCTTTTAAACAACTTGCAGACAGGTACTAATGTGAGCAATGTCTGAGTGGTGTTTTGTTTAGCCATTCGAAAAGTGACATAAATTATATGAAATAATTATTTGTTTGCTTATAATGAAAATATCAAAAATAAACTGTCCACACATTGGTAAACCTGACATCAAGTTGAATTTGCTTAAATTAAACAGCATTCATATACATATTTGCCTTGTCCAATCAGGTGGTAGCTAGGTAGGTATTGATTTAGGTACAGTAATTGGAATAAGTAGAAGGCGGGATGAAATCCGGAAAAATCTCTTCTGGTGATCAGGAAAAATCTGGCAGATTGTAAAAACACTTAACCAACAGGCGTGCGCAGAGTCTGGTCAGCGTGGGTGCTGGAACTGAAAAATACGCCCCCCAATCTCGCTGCTATAAGAACTTATTTATCTACTAAATAATTAAATACGTCAATTATTGTATGTAATCTAATAGTTTACTCCTCCCTGACACAACTGTGTGCCTATCTTATTCAGTGAATAAATATTGTGCCTGCATAGGTATATTTAGTTTATAAATAATTACATGCTAAATGTTGTGTATTATCTTCTAAAATCATTTAGATTACGCTCAGGCCGGGCGGCTGCCCGTCACTCCGATTTCACGGTAAAAGAGTGTTTAAACGTTTTTATAACAATTAGCAATCAACTGAAATAGGGCATCAAGCACTTAAAAAAAGCTAAAATACCTGAAGATATCATCACAGAATTGATCTTTTCTCAGAAAAATATACTTGTTTGTACTATACCTAAATGATAATAGCGATGGAATTATTATTTATATTTTAATATTGTTTTACTTTTCCCATTGCTTATGGTGCACTCAATGAAAAGTAAAGTTCAAATAAACAGCGATATAAAAGTATCATTTAATTTATACTTATACTCCTAATTTAAACTATTATTGCATTTACTTTTCCAACAAATCTCCGCCTAACAATGAATAAAAGGAGGGGTGAAGGGGTATTGTACTTACTTCCGGCATTAAGTTTCCAATAAATCTGCCGATTGTCACGGGAAAAGTAAAATGACAGTTTATGTTTTGGTCGTCAATATTAATTGAATTTGCATTTGTAAATACTACCTAACTGTATTACTTACTATTCAAGCAAAAACGTACGTATTATTTTGTACTCATTTCTTACATTAAACTTAATTCTTTTTTAACATACTAACATCTAAACATTAATGTAATCATCTATCCGTGCGCCTGTGCCTACAGGTATAGTTTCAGGTACCTTTTTAAAAAGAGAAACTATGCAAACCATGTCCTTAAAACAATATAATTATCAAATTGTGTGTGCACCTCAAGGGCTCGGGCTGTAGTGCTACATCAAGGTCTATGCACACCTGCCTGTGGATACCCATGAGCACACAGCCCAGCCAATGAAGTGAGCACATTTGTTCTATTTGTTGAAGTACACAAATGTGCATAGTTTCTAATTCCAAATTCATCCCAATTTTTTTAGTATAAGTATTCAACAACATAAGTTTACACTGCAATTTTCCAAGTTGATGATTCACCGTCTGAAACCTTTGCCAATTTATGTATTATTTACATATCACCAATATATTACCATATCATTATCGCTGCTAATAAGGATGAACTCATATAAATTTTCAAAAGTGGGTCCCAGCTATGGATCTCATAAGAAGATAATAACAATAATTGCACTGATTGTCAGAAGATTATTACAAAATAAAAACGAGAAAAACACACATTTAGTTTCTCTGTCAAGTGTTAACTGATTATTCGGGAAAATTGTGAATATTCTCCTCATCCAAAAAAGTGTAAAATAAATAAATAATATTTTATATCCTACACTCATTAGATGTAGGTATTGACTAGCAATGTCTGACTGTTGTTTCTTTGCAAAATTTAATTTCGAATCCAGGAAAGATGTTGATAAAACTTTGGAATTAGGGGCTTTTGGACCTAAAACATGATTCATAAGAATCTCACCAGGAAAATTCAGATTTTGTTAAAACTTCATTTGAAAATTTAAAATTTTAACATTGGGCTTATGGAGTTTCAAATCAAAACAAAATAATCATTACAGCTGTTAATAAATTAACCGGTAAACTGTCAAATAAAAGGAGCACGTAGCACTCACAAGGTTTTTTTTATTGGGAGGTGGGAATTCTTTTGCGCACACCCCACAGAAAGTATCAACAAATTATCTATTATACTAATTCCCTAAGGAATTTCTTGTTTACAGCAAAACTCTTTTATTATGAACCGATTTTGCTGATTGAGGTGTCAAACTAAAGGGATTTCTCTGTATAAGTCATGAAATAACTTTTGTCTCCCTCAGTTCAATGTGCTTCGCCCCAATGGACTTTAAAGTTTCTATGTTGTTCCATGGATTTTGAATAAAGAATGTAGGATGTATAATCAATGGTTATTCTTATGAGCAATGTTTAATAGATCAGAAACAGATGTAGTTGCATCAACAATTTTAATCAGCTGCTCATTCCTTAATTCTTTGTTTGAAGCACGGGTAATCACCTACTTTCTTTAAAACAGCGACTGTAGAACCATTGAATAAAGATTGCATATTGAGTGGACATCTTTTTCACCCAAGAAACAAATATCACCGAGTTTGGCTCGGTCTCCTTGGCACATACATACCATTAATCACTATACAGCATTAGACAAATAAGTCCAAAAATAACAATCAAGCTTAACTTATTACCTAACAAGACATGTTATTATAATTGACAAAGCTCTGCACTTTGCATTGACTATTGAATTTGACATTTATTTGTAGAATAGTCCTGTAATTTTTGATAAAATGGCCTGATCCTAAAGTGGTTCATTTCAGACAACACAGTGGTGACTCCAGATTTAACATAGAGCTCAGTGATCTAGACCAGCGTCCAAAGACTGTCAAATTAAGATCAGATTTAGAGTCAAGATTCAAGAACGAAGAACAAGAACAAAAATAAAATGATTAAAGGAGTAAATTAAATTTTAGTAACAAGTTATTATAAGGCTTAGCAGTAACATAGATTTTAATTCTCAGGGAAGTTTTATTTGTTCACTAATTGTCAGTAATAAGTATAACCATGGGTGTTCCTAAGTTCTTTCGTTACATTAGTGAAAGATATCCATGTCTAAGTGAAGTAGTTAGGGAGTATCAGGTACGTTTTTATTTTAAGGTTAAATTAAACTGGGAATCCAGTAATTGTTTTACGGATTTTTTAAATTAAATTTACTTTGTCCTATTTTTACATAGAAGATAGGTCTACTTTGATTTACTTATGGGCTCAATCATCACTTGTTAAATAGTAAGCTAGGCATTCTTGAAAGTTGGTTAAAGCATATGGTACTGGTAGGACATTTTTAGCCTTTTAAAATAAATATTGTAGATAAATTAATCATTGCCTCAGGAGTAGGTGTTGTAAGGGAATAAATACTGAAAAAGTACCTTTGAATTAACAAAGTTAAACAATACCACAGTAGCCTAGCATTAAATTAGTCTCACAACAATAACCTCATGAATATGCCTACCTAATAATCTAGTTAAGATACTGTACTTACCTTCAAATTGAATCTTATAAGTTAACACCCTAATTTGTGAACTTATATTTGTATTAGGCCTATCTTTTCTTATAGACTGTTGAATTTATAGATAAGATTAGATAAGATGATAGTTGATAGATAAGATCGGGTGTGTGATTGGTTGTCCCCTGAATTTCGGATAGCCTAAGTAAGGTTCTACCGTATTAACAAAATGATCCTTTTTTCCAATATATGGTCACAATAAGTGCTTAGAGATAACATCAAAGAGAGTTAATATTCATTGTGATTTGCGCTTGAAGATGAACTGTACAAGCTAGACTAGCTGGCTAGCAGTTAGATTGGTGAGTTTAAATTACCGAGTATTGGGCTGAATTAAAAAATTGGAAATATTCCACCATTCCTTATTAACACGATATCCGTGGGATAATTGCAAATGGGGCATCACCTCGTTTGCCCGACAACGATGTAAGAGCAAACACCTATTTAACGATAAAGTGATGCTCTGCGTTTGTTACTTATTATTAACCAGAATTCAGAGGGAGTATTACACTCTTTGAACAGGATATTTAGGCCTACCCAAATCATCTTTCCTTCGTAAGAAATTTTCTGAATTTCTTTTTAAAACTAGGTAGGCTACCTACTATAGATTTTAAGCAATACGATATGTTAAAGCTGATACGATATTTGGTTGTGATAAAGTAATGCGATTGTGATTTGGTAACGGTATTTCTGTAACGACCCACCCCCAAATTTAATTTTTCAGCGGCTGTAATCTGAGGATTCAGCAACATTTTTTTTGCATTTTATTATTAATTTTATTAAATATTAGTAATACCATATTTGGGATAATTTATTTAAAGTATACTGATTAATAAATCAGTGCAATAATTAGGAAGACCACCAACCATTTAAAATCCCTTCAAACAGCCCAGAAATTGAATTCAAATATTTGCTTTAAAAACAGTCCAGAGTTTTCTAACTGGAAAGAGACATCGTAGCCTCGCCCTAGTGTAAGAATGCGGGCGTCAGCGCTAGCCTCCATCAGGCTGACGCCTCAGCCGCGGCGAGTGCGTCAGCGACAGAGTTGTGCGCTGACCCCCGAGTATGTAACACGTGTCACTTCGCTTCTCCCTAAATTAACTATAAATTCACTCTTTTCCAAATTTAATGTAACCTTAATTGCAATTGACCGCGGTTGTACCTATTGTGAAACGATGTATTAGTTGGTTTTTGATCGGTTTTTGTAAAGTTGGTTGTGCGAATTAACAGAATTTAATAAATAATAATTTTTTTCCCGACCGGCTCGTTATTATTTTAACTCCCGAAATCGGCTCTTGTGACATTTCCATATGGTGATGCAATTAATTGCACATCAGTAATGGTTGATGCTGACTATACTTATATACATTTGATTAACACTGACTAAGACTAATTATAATCTCTTCACTCTGCAGCTTCCCGAATTCGACAACTTGTATTTGGACATGAACGGAATCATTCATATTTGTTCACATCCAAATGACACTGATCCACACTTTAGAATCACTGAGGAAAAGATCTTCAGGGACATATTCCATTACATTGAGGTAAGTTATTGGTTAAATAGTTAACCTTTTGAAATACAGAGTTGAATATGATGAATATCAAAACGAAAATATTTAGTTTTAAAGATTTGGGCTAATTTTCAGACATAGTAATTATTAATAGGCCTATGTAAAAACAGAACTTTGAAAGTTCTACTTCTTATTTTTTTAAATATTTTTCTTGATAAATAGCTACATGAAGATTTACTTGGTAAATAAATAAAAGATCTACAGGTTGTCCGATAACTCAATGCATGCTTTGTAAAACTATTACTTAGGGTAGAATAAACATATTTTACTAAATGAACCAACGTCTTTACAAATTTAAAGCTAATTTACAATAAAGTCAACTCCCGATTATCCGGGAGCGGGTTAATCGGGTTGCAGTTTAACCGGGGTCACGAAAGGTTTATTTTTTTTTATCCCCTTCTAAATATAAACAGTTTTAGTCATGAATAATAACAGTTTATTTTGCTAATCTCCAGAATTGTATTTAATTTACTTTATTTATCAGAATAAATACTATACAAACAATTTAGTAATCACGACATAATCTCAGAGTCTATCATCTCGCTACTGAGCCGTGGGCGCGTGATGGGGAGCGATGACCTTGACACTGCACCTGGCTGACGTCTAAAAATAGAAACATTTAAAAATAATCACCCTTCCCGCCGCTGTTCACCCTCACGGGGTTTTCCCCCAGTGCGGAATTAATTAGCATACTGTTCAGTGTAGTTTAGAGAGATCTTTAAAACTATTAAATATCATTCGGCGTTTTGGATATTATTTACAGCTTTCAGCCATTGCTAGTATTAACTATTATTGTCATGATTGTTTGTAGATTTTATCACAATTTCAAGATTTTCAGTAGCATTTGATTTACATAAATATATCTTAAATGATATAAAAACACAATATTGTTGTATAAAAGTGTTAATAAACCTTCATTATGTTTGTAATATTCAATTTATTGAATCCCATTGTTTTAACCGTGGTTTTGGGTTATCCGTGACCCTCCAACCGGTCATTACCCCGGATAATCGGGAGTTGACTGTATTCTAAATAGTTTGACATGTTGGTCCAATAAAAGACGGTTAGAATATTTTTAAGGTCAGACTCTTAATTACTCGAAAGACTACTGTAATGGTTCCCTAAACCTAAGGACCAATTCTTCAAAGTGTCAAGAGAGGTATAAAATATCCTGACATATAGAACCTGAAAGATGTATCCAAACTAATAATTTAGAAAGAACATATGATATGCCTATTCTCAATATAGTTTGATAGTTTGAGATTATCGTTATTCACACAAACAATCTTGTTAAAAAGAAAACAAAGATAAGAAAACCAAATATTTGCTTATCTCTGTGATACTAAACCACATCTCCTGTGGACAGGAAACCAAATATCACTCTTTAAACAGATTTCCATATAACACTTTACAAGAAGTTTTCAGACTTAAGTGGATAAAACATTTGGAAACAGTGCTGCCAAATAAACTGAACTGTTCAACAGTTGGGCTTGGAATTAAACAAGAATACGGTATCTCAATAAAATGCCACAGAAGCATTGATTACCAATGTAGTCTGGAAATAAGTAAATATTGTATTCTGTCAAATAGGCATTTACATTTCCAGGCTCCGTTAGATAAATTATAGATTAAAAAAATACAAGTAGTCTAAGCTTACTAACATGCCAAAACACTAGGCTATTCATGCAGCCATGTTCGTAAATAACATGCCGAAGAAGGTAGCCATACAAAGACAGTCTCAATACATACAAGGCTACCGTAATTATTAAGAATAAGTCAATCTAATTCAGTAACAAGACTATACAAGGCACCCCACCTATTCTGTACGTAGCCCCTAGTACTTTGTAACTTTCTCAATACTTCACTTTCTTGACGCTGTAACTATTCTTAAGGATTATGTGAAGAAAGAGCATTGGCTATTGTCTACACTCATCATCCATTCATATTCACCTTAAATGACGCCCTAGTTGTGTCGGCGTCTCTTACAGTAGTGATAAGTGTTATCTTTGATAATATTTTTTTTGTAATAATCACACGGCATAATATTATCATATTTTGATAGATAGCCAGTACAAGATTTTGTTACAATGAGGAAAACTTATCTGATGATACCCGACATATATTTTAGATACGACGTTTGCCAAAACTTCATTTCTTATTAGATTGTTAAAACGTCATTACATAGTATGTAGCAAAGACAAGGTGTAACAATCAACAAAAATATTGTTAATTTTGCAGACATTGTTCAGAATGATTCAGCCCCAGAAGTTGTTCTTCATGGCTGTGGATGGGGTTGCGCCCCGAGCCAAGATGAATCAGCAGCGTGGTCGAAGGTCGGTCTAGATTTTTAAAGTTTTAGAATTAATAACTTTTGTATATATAGCCTATAATATTGCATTTAAAATTAATTTATACAAAGCACAGAAACATTGGGAACTTGGATATATGATTTGGACATCCTATATATTAAAGAAACTGTTATTTGTTATCCAAAGATTGTGAGTTAACGACTGGATGGATTTTCATGATTATTTTATTAAAGAAAAGACAATTTTAAGTAGACGGGATTGTGAAAGCCATAATTAGTAGTTATAGTTTGAATTCTTTACAAATTTTATTTTAATGTAGAAAAAGTCTAGCAGCTGATGGAAACATTTGAACATGGTTCACCCTTTCTGGAAGTCAGGGAATTTGAAAATGTTTGGGAAAGTCAGGTAAAAACTTGGAGAGAAGCAGAAAGTCAGGAAAAATTATTTTATACAAGTAAGGGAACGTTTTTGATTCAATCGTTTCAAACGCAAAGCACCACTGCAAAAATCTAAACTTGTAAGATTTTTAAAATCAGTTTTTATGGTGCAAAGAAGAGGAAGTGAACCATTAACTGGCAAGGCAATAAATGTATTGGACAAAGACAAACTGTAAACATAATAAAACAAATTATCAGGAGAACGTGGATGGATATGGGGAAGGAGGAGGCTGATAAAAGAAATAATTTGTAAAAATGTATACCAATTGTGAAAAAGTGTGCATTCCTAGTCACATGTCAGGGAAAATGATCTGTTTTGGTCAGGGAAATCATTAACCAAAAGTTTGAACCATGTTTATGCTTGTTTTCTACGAACTTTGAAATAATAAGTGAACCATCTGCTGCGAAAAATTGTTATTGGGTGTAGCTTGTAAAGCCGATGATGGAACAGGTTCCGATCAGCCAAGGAGGCGGAGGCGGCGGAAGCGAGGGCCAGGGAGAAGGGGGAGGAGTTGCCGACGGCCGAGCGGTTCGACTCCAACTGCATCACGCCAGGCACGGAGTTCATGACGCGGCTGCACGCGCAGCTCAAGTACTTCGTCACGCTCAAGGTCAGCAGCGACAAGCTGTGGCAGAAGGTCAAGGTCATCTTGTCCGGACACGAGGTAACGGATAGTTCTGTATTCGCCTAACGGACATTAAGAAATTATTTTTTGGACAGGAATAGTATATTTTTTTACAAGTACCGAATGTGGCCTTATCGGGTGCATGATCAAAGTTTTGGCGTAATTTCATCAAGAACTGGAAAAAAAAACTTTTGGGACGACACTTTTCATCATACTGCAATTTAACACAATTTTACGTTTTGAACATATGGTTATTGCTACTTGTCATAAATAATTAATTGTAAATAATATTTTCTGGACACTTGCTGATTTTCGGGTGAATTTTAACAATGGAAACAGCTGTTTTTGGAGTTGTATCCATACATTAGAAATAACTATTTTTCGTGCAGCATGATGCACCTTTGCATGTTTTTACAGAGTGAGTTTTAAATCCCTTACCACCCTAGGTTGTTAAATTAAACTCTGTAAGTCCACATTGGATATAACAAATTATTTTTCAGGGTACTCACTGACTTCACCTCCAAAGGGGGCGGGTCCACAAGAAGTCAGAATAACATCTTAAATGAAAGCATAGGTCGAGTCGTACATTAAATTAAAGGACTTAATTAGTCAACACAGTGCCACACCCCCAAACAAACTTGTGAGTCAGAAATGGTAGTAGGTCAAACTTTTCATTTAAGTGCTAGTAGTGAAACTTTTTTAATCCGAATACAACAGTCCCTTCAAGGTCTGGTTTGTGGCAGTAAATAATACTATTAAGATTTAAAATTCAAAGATGAGCTTCCACGCTGCTACAAAGTTCACTCGCGTGATCTTCTGGGTTCGGCATTGTTTTGATAATTTTAGAACGTTTTCAGAGATTTCAGACTCTTTACAGATGTCCATCTCCAGAGCGAGCACACATAAAGTTTTATAGAAGCCTAAACAAGACTTTCCTACTACCTGTGGAGATGCTTGTTAACTTGAAGTAAACTTTTGGACATACTTAAATAAAATCCACAAAAATGTTGTTTTTACGTAGGGCCCTAATTGACAATTATGTTAGCAGTATTTCATTTCTTAATTACCTTGTGGGAAGCAAAACTGACTCATAAAAATTTAAATTCCACTCGTCAAATACTTCTCCTACCCTGATATACATGTCACTGGTTATGTGTTGGCCAGGTGCCGGGGGAGGGGGAGCACAAGATCATGGACTACATCCGCTACATGAAGTCACAGCCAGACTACGACCACAACACCCGCCACTGTCTGTATGGGCTGGACGCAGACCTGATCATGCTGGGGCTGTGTTCACACGAGCCACACTTCTCACTGCTGAGGGAGGAGGTAGGTTGGGTTGGGTTAGGATCAGCTGAGGACTAGGTTGATATCTGCTACGACCACAACACCCGCCACTGTCTGTATGGGCTGGACGCAGACCTGATCATGCTGGGGCTGTGTTCACACGAGCCGCACTTCTCACTGCTGAGGGAGGAGGTAGGTTGGGTTGGGTTAGGATCAGCTGAGGACTAGGTTGATATCTGCTACGACCACAACACCCGCCACTGTCTGTATGGGCTGGACGCAGACCTGATCATGCTGGGGCTGTGTTCAGACGAGCGGCACTTCTCACTGCTGAGGGAGGAGGTAGGTTGGGTTGGGTTAGGATCAGCTGAGGACTAGGTTGATATCTGCTACGACCACAACACCCTCCACTGTCTGTATGGGCTGGACGCAGACCTGATCATGTTGGGGCTGTGTTCACACGAGCCGACTTATCACTGCTGAGGGAGGAGGTAGGTTGGGTTGGGTTAGGATCAGCTGAGGACTAGGTTGATATCTGCTACGACCACAACACCCTCCACTGTCTGTATGGGCTGGACGCAGACCTGTTCATGTTGGGGCTGTGTTCACACGAGCCGCACTTCTCACTGCTGAGGGAGGAGGTAGGTTGGGTTGGGTTAGGATCAGCTGAGGACTAGGTTGATATCTGCTACGACCACAACACCCTCCACTGTCTGTATGGGCTGGACGCAGACCTGTTCATGTTGGGGCTGTGTTCACACGAGCCGCACTTCTCACTGCTGAGGGAGGAGGTAGGTTGGGTTGGGTTAGGATCAGCTGAGGACTAGGTTGATATCTGCTACGACCACAACACCCTCCACTGTCTGTATGGGCTGGACGCAGACCTGTTCATGTTGGGGCTGTGTTCTAACACGAGCCGCACTTCTCACTGCTGAGGGAGGAGGTAGGTTGGGTTGGGTTAGGATCAGCTGAGGACTAGGTTGATATCTGCTACGACCACAACACCCGCCACTGTCTGTATGGGCTGGACGCAGACCTGATCATGCTGGGGCTGTGTTCACACGAGCTGCACTTTTCACTGCTGAGGGAGGAGGTAGGTTGGGTTGGGTTAGGATCAGCTGAGGACTAGGTTGATATCTGCTACGACCACAACACCCTCCACTGTCTGTATGGGCTGGACGCAGACCTGTTCATGTTGGGGCTGTGTTCACACGAGCCACACTTCTCACTGCTGAGGGAGGAGGTAGGTTGGGTTGGGTTAGGATCAGCTGAGGACTAGGTTGATATCTGCTACGACCACAACACCCTCCACTGTCTGTATTGGCTGGACGCAGACCTGATCATGTTGGGGCTGCGTTCACACGAGCCGACTTATCACTGCTGAGGGAGGAGGTAGGTTGGGTTGGGTTAGGATCAGCTGAAGACTAGGTTGATATCTGCTACGACCACAACACCCTCCACTGTCTGTATGGGCTGGACGCAGACCTGATCATGTTGGGGCTGCGTTCACACGAGCCGACTTATCACTGCTGAGGGAGGAGGTAGGTTGGGTTGGGTTAGGATCAGCTGAGGACTAGGTTGATATCTGCTACGACCACAACACCCTCCACTGTCTGTATCGGCTGGACGCAGACCTGTTCATGTTGGGGCTGTGTTCTAACACGAGCCGCACTTCTCACTGCTGAGGGAGGAGGTAGGTTGGGTTGGGTTAGGATCAGCTGAGGACTAGGTTGATATCTGTTACGACCACAACACCCTCCACTGTCTGTATTGGCTGGACGCAGACCTGATCATGTTGGGGCTGCGTTCACACGAGCCGACTTATCACTGCTGAGGGAGGAGGTAGGTTGGGTTGGGTTAGGATCAGCTGAGGACTAGGTTGATATCTGCTACGACCACAACACTCTCCACTGTCTGTATGGGCTGGACGCAGACCTGTTCATGTTGGGGCTGTGTTCACACGAGCCGCACTTCTCACTGCTGAGGGAGGAGGTAGGTTGGGTTGGGTTAGGATCAGCTGAGGACTAGGTTGATATCTGCTACGACCACAACACCCTCCACTGTCTGTATGGGCTGGACGCAGACCTGTTCATGTTGGGGCTGTGTTCACACGAGCCGCACTTCTCACTGCTGAGGGAGGAGGTAGGTTGGGTTGGGTTAGGATCAGCTGAGGACTAGGTTGATATCTGCTACGACCACAACACCCTCCACTGTCTGTATGGGCTGGACGCAGACCTGTTCATGTTGGGGCTTTGTTCACACGAGCCGCACTTCTCACTGCTGAGGGAGGAGGTAGGTTGGGTTGGGTTAGGATCAGCTGAGGACTAGGTTGATATCTGCTACGACCACAACACCCGCCACTGTCTGTATGGGCTGGACGCAGACCTGTTCATGTTGGGGCTGTGTTCTAACACGAGCCGCACTTCTGTGTACACACGGTAGGTTGGGTTGGGTTGGGACCAGCCGAGGACTATTCAACGCGAGGGGCATCTTGTCTGTCGCTAGCCTAACGGTAGGGATCTTAGATATGGGTTTGGACTGATTTTCTTAAAAATAATTAATTTCTCTTGCAGTTGAGATATATGTTAAAATGCCACTGGGTTGATACAAAAACAGAATTTGATTTGGGGAGGAATCATAGAGGCTACCAAAAGAGGAGACCTTGCTGTGGACACAACAGGAGAGTTTTAATACTTTCTATGTTTGAAAAAATAAGTTATTTCAATGGCCAAAACATTTTGTAAGAGAGTATCACATAAACAGTTTTAAGAAAAAGCTGTCCAAGTATCTCCACTAAAAGTCAAACTGATTGACGCGATGTGGTTCCGGCCACGTCACATTCAACAATGCCTCGCTGAAAATAAAAGTTAACGACGTAAAATCCTGCAATACGACTCACTTTACAAACTATCCATTAGTAGAAAAGTAATTTCAATATTATTGGACAATATAAGTTTGTACATTGTTATAGAAAAAAGTTTAACTTTTGCGGTCGATACTTAAAAATCTGTTGCAGTTTCTAACTAAATATTATATTTAATAAATACTAAATTTGGAGTACATGATCTTCATAATATGATACTTACTAGGTGAAGTATGGGAAAAAGAACAACCAGAAGCGAATCCCGACTCCGGAGGAGACAACTTTCTTCTTGCTCCACCTCTCGTTGATGAGGGAGTATCTAGACCTGGAGTTCCAGCAGATGAAGACCTCGCTGCCGTTCCCCTACGACCTGGAGCACATCATTGATGACTGGGTGAGTCGCGGGGAGGGGGAGGGTGGCTTGGATCAGGCTCAGCAGGAGTCTTATTGGAATCCTGCAGTCAGTCGGTATAAACTGCCTCAGAAAAGTGTACAGATCCAGAGGTTAGTGGAATGAAACCAGTTAACCTGCTTTAATTCTTTGATTGGTGGCTAGAAACCTTCATAGGGTTAACCTGAATGACCATGCAAAGTTTCACCATAATCGGATCAGTATTATAGGAACGCATAAGGGATAAACAGACAGACAGAGAAACAGGCAAACATTGCTTTTTATACATAGAGAAAGTCAAAAGTACAACAATTTTTTAGTAAAATAAAAACTTACAGAGACACATGTTAGGCACATATTTTATTTTGTAGTGTGTGTGTTAACATTTATTTTATCATAACGAGAGTAAATGGAGTGGTAATTAGACGTTAATGAATAAATGCACCGATTTTCAGTTTTCCCACTCTCTATTTTGGTCTATATTTGTTAAAGTATTGACTTTTGGACCACCATTAATCATTGTTGGGTGGTTAGTACTAAGGTTATCATTTTCAACCGCCACCTTGTATCTGCCATATTGGATTAGGATAATTGTTTTAAAATGCATAGGTGTTGGTTGTTTCAAATTCACTCTTGGTGCTGGTGAGTTTTTTTAATGTTATTTAAGACTTTATTGCGGTCATGTGCCATCACTGGATGAGAAAAAAAGGTTTCAAGATCTGAAGCTTTAATTTTAGATTTTTTGTTTTTTCCAGTTTCGCCTGGATTGTGCCACTATTCCTTTGTGTAATTTTGTTATCTTCTAGGTATTTTTCTCACCTGAAGACAGGATCAGATTCCCGATCCCAAAACTTTGTGAAGCACACGTGTTGGTGTGACCCATCTTTTCAAACTGATCATTATGTATATTTGTGCCAGGTCCTGATGGGTTTCCTAGTCGGCAATGACTTCATCCCCCACCTACCAGACCTGCACATCAACAAGGGAGCACTCCCCATCCTCTACAAGACCTACATGGAGGTGCTGCCAACGCTGGGGGGTGAGTTCATGGGGGCGCAACTGGGGGAGGGAGGAGTAGAACTTAATAACAACATTTTTAATCAAAAGTTTGTTATCCAAACTACTATCATCTTGGAGTATCTAAGTTCTGAGGGCCTGGATGCAGTATTTCAAATCTTATAAATTCTATCATTATTTAATTTGAACGTTCATGAAAACTATATCTTTTAGCTAATACGAGATACTCGAGAGTCTGTAAATGTTCGGTGCAAGGTGAAACGCAACTCATTATAGCGAATTTCCCCTATAGGGAAGAAGCTATTACCGTAGTCGGCATGGTAAGACCTAGGCCCGGGACCATGATAACTTTTCGTTTTGAGGTCCCTAGACCCCCAAAACACCATTTGTTCGAAACTGTATGCATCTATATATATGTGTGTGTCCGTGGGTGCGATAACTTTCGTAAAAAAGGTCTGATTTTGATAAAATTTGATATAAACATGTAAACCAACATTTATGACTTTAAGTTCGAAAACCAGCCATATCGCTCTATCTAAAGGGGTGTTTTGGGAGGGTTTTGTACCCCAAAAATGGGGTTTTTTAACTTTTAACATATAATTTTCGAAATAGTCAAATTTTAGTTTTTACCAATGGATTCAGCTTAAAAAAAAACACAACAATTTGGTATTTTGATTATTCCTCTACGCCAATCGGTTACCGAGATATTGAAAGTGCCAAACACAGTACGTTATCTAATGTTATTCTTATGGAGAATAAGAAAAAAATATATCTTGCTTCTTTATGAAGTATACTGACGAAACTTGGTATACGGCTGAAAAATGAAAATGTATGTCTCCCTTAATTATGAACATCTATAATATTATAAAGAAGAGGTGGTTTTTGTCTGTCTGTCTGTCTGTCTGATGTTCCGGGTGAACACAAAAACTACTGAACCGACTGGGCTGAAACTTTACACATAGGTAGATCTTGAACCCACGCAACACATAGGCCTATTCAGTTCCTTAAAATCCCCTCGGGCTACGCCCCATGAACGTCCTAAGTTTCAATGTTTACATTTCAGAAGAAAGTAAACATTCAGAAACTGTAATGCGAACAGCTGAGGGCACTTACATTTGACAGCTTAAAGAGCAGAAGCAAGAACAACAGCTGTTTCAAGCTAACTAAAATGAAATTTGCATTGACTATAGAACGGGTAAGGAAAACCCCTGTGCGAAGAACGTGTACATCAAGTATATATATATTTATTTCAATATACCGTATAATTAATCTATATAAATAAAATTAGAGTTTTGTCTGTACATTGCTTGGAATTATGAAATTTTTGCAAATTTTCACGTTTTACACCCTAGGGAAACCAAAAGAAATCTTATCTCAATTTATGTCTGTCTGTCTGCCGGTAACGCTCAAGGACGGGTTTTTGTTCGCTTTTCACTGGAAAACGGGTGCAGTGACATTAATGAAACTTTGTTTCTTTGTTCTATATATGCGTGAGAAGGTTTTAGGGCACTATAAACTGGCATACGCCTTTTTAAAAAATAATGGCGGCCGCTCAAAAACGTGATTTTGTGCGGTTTTGGTCATGTTTTGATCGCTTTTCACAGGAAAACGGGTGCACCGACTTTTATGCAACTTTTTTCTATGTTCTATATGTGCGTTAGAAGGTTTTAGGCTAATTGGATTGTTTTAAATTACCTTAGGACACTGCCCCATAGGGTTTTTAAGATACTATGCTATTCTTATGGACAAAGCATTTATTTATATTGAACCAGATGATGGCATAGTTATTCTATTAATAGGTTTATTAGTTCTTTTTTAAAACGTTGAGTGAAGATAGGTAATAAATAACATAAGTGGATATATGATCTAAATCTATATTTTTCAGACTCATGCACTCACTGACATAGTGATCACTTTATCTAAGAAACGACAATGTCTATTGAAGATAAAATTTTGTATGGTGGTTCCCCTTATGCTGCAGATTCACAATAAGAATACGTTTAAAAAAGTCCTATAGGGTTCTTCGCTAATTTACTTTTATGGCAATTGTATGAGTATTAGTACTTTCTGGACCTTTGTAAGTTACATTTCGGTAGGTACATAACTAATTCATCAGAAAAAAACGCAGCCTATTCCTGTTACGAAAATGTTTATGTGCTTCGCCCCCCGGAATTTCAAAATACAATATTTTAACAATCTTGCACATACTCTTGGACTGATGGATCTGAAATTTGGTAGGAATGTAGCTGATAGGTCAGTGCAGACATTTACCTACTCCAGACACAAATATACTCAAGGACTCTGGCCCAATGGCCTTTAATATAAGCGCGTTAGTCATAACACACAAACTACTCAACCAGTAGAGCTGAAATTTGATGCCTTAAAGGAAATAAGAAACAACATCATGGGGAGTCACGGTGTTGTTCTCTGGAGATCTCATACAGACCCTTTGTCGTAAGTGAGACATGAGTGGACGAGTCTACGCCTCTCTAAAAATATATTTTATGTAGCCGACCACTGATCGTCTGAACTTAACAGTAAATATGAAAATGTATTTTTGAGAAGATTAAGGGGTTGATCAGTTTTCTTATGCGCTTTTAAAAGTTGAGATTGGGACATTGAAAAACAAATTAAGGTCTCAGAAACATCTATCCTTCACTCGGCACTATCGATGAATCACAGGATTTATTGATTAACAGTTTGTTACACCGAGGTTCATAAACAGTTTAATCTGGAAAGTGACTGGCTCTGTGATTGTGCCATCCTCACGTCCACCAATGAACAAGAAACGGAGATAAACACAAATGTAGGTCTATTCCAAAGGGAGGAACGAACATATACAATATTTAATACCGTTCATTTAACCACGACCACTGTTAGAACAGTTCGTATATATTGATTTACATTTATTTCAATAAAATCAAGTAGTCACATGTTTTTAAAACATGATTTTTCCAAGTTTAAATTGTTTATTTACAATTATATTGAAAACAGGACCTGGCAAGAATGGTGATTTTAAAAGTGGTTTGTCAATGTTTTTAAAGTTTAATGTTTCGTTACATTACTATTAATTTATTGGAATGTAAAGATTAATGTATCAAAGTATTTAATGTTAAATTAAACAGGATTAATATTTTGTTGTAGGTACTTGAGTTCTTTTATTTCTAAAATCGAATCCAAAGTGTTACGTGTACCGATTTGGAGTAGCAAAAACCACACCGTTCACTACCCGACAGAGTTCCTCGACCTGGCAGCAGTACCCGAACTATCTGCCATAGTATATTTCGTTAACTTTAATTCTACTTTAAAAGTATAAAATGAAATTTTAATATTGTAAAATTATGTGGGTTGTTAATATTTTTAGTTAATCTGCCATTTATGTACAACCCGTACGAAGGACGGGTACATCAGCTAGTAAATTAATAAAACCTTGTGTATGACTTCACCTAGTTGAGTTATATTGATATTTGCCTAAACTCCCATTTTTTCGTTCCTTGTTGCAGCAAACCTGCGTACTCAGCCGCCATGTTATTCTTATGGAGAATAATTTAACTGTCATAAATCGTTTATTTATGATTGTATATTGATTAAACTTTGTATGTGGCTTTATGTGGTATTAAGATACATGTATATGCATTGGAAATTCCCTTAGTATGCAGGTTTGCTGCTACGGGGTATTTACATTTTAATTTGGAAATTAAAAACAAGGTTTACATACATTTCCTGTCGAAACAGTTTAAATTGATCTTGTCATCTGGTATGACATGTTTCGGAGTTCATAATTGCATCTTCTGGCCAAACTAAAATGTCTGTAATTCATTACATATTTCGTCCATGTTTAAAAGTGTAAACATGAAAACAGATCAATATTAAAACATTATAACACAGTTCTACTCAATATTTGACACATACTTTATACAAATTAGATTCACTTGTGACTGCTTCTGTCGGCAGGCTACATCAACGAGGGCGGCCACCTTCGGCTAGACAGGTTCCAGAAGTATATGGAGAAGCTGGCCGCGTTTGACTTTGAGCAGTTCAAGGAGACCAGCGCCGACCTCCGCTACCTGGAGGCTAGGACTGGCCGCAAGTGGGGCCGCCACGGGGTCAGTACCACTGTGTTACTATGCAGGAGGCATAGGGTCTAGTACCTGGGGGTCGAGCTTTGCTCGGGGAAGGTCAGTCAGTTTATTTAGATGACTTGGAGTAATATTTTACCACGCCCTCCTTCTGACAAACAGTTTTGTTTAGCTCATTTGCCTCTTTTCTGTTTAAGGTTACTCCAGTTACCAGTTGTTATAGCTCAATCTCCCCTTGATTCATTTTGGATATGACTTGACCACACTATGTAATCTTCATTCAATAGATTTAGTCACTGCTCTAGGAGACCAGGTGTTAACACGTTTGCTGGTGGTACCAATTGTTACCATGGAATAACATTGAAACTATGTCATTTTGATGTTTAATTATGCCAGCCGCAGTGAAAGTGTTAATACATAAACTGCATGAGTATTACTTTGAAATTTCCTTGGTTCGTTATTAAAAGTTTTTTTATTTTGTTTTGTTTTGTAACTCCATAAGCCCAATGTTAATTTGTTTAACTTTTCAAATTTGATTTTTTATTTAATTAGATTTTACCTGGGGATGAGACCTGTCTAAAACTTATTTTAAACCTAGAAATTAGTTAATTACAACTTTTGAAGGAAATCGTTTGAGCCGTTTTTGAGATCAGAGTTGCAAGCAATCAAACATACAAGCAACCAAACGAACCTTACTCATATTAGAGTATAGATATAAACACTTTTTACAAGAGATCCTCCACTCGAGATATAGTCTTTACAGAGATTAGGTTAACATGTTAGCTCCCAAATTTAATTTTGGTGGGTTTTGCTCTATTGTTAAATACATGCACACTTAGTACTTTAGTTTTATAATGTGATTTATACTTAATTAATTCAGGTTCTAAAGAGTAAAACAATATACATGTTAGGACAAGAATAATGAAGAAGAAGAAGAGGAACAGCCTTCACCGCCAAAGAACAAAGATCTGGCTGCACTCATAGCTTCCACTGAAGAGGTATGTTTAAGCCCTTTGCATTTTAGTAAGATTTTTTTGGTGTAGTGGTAGAGCGTGTGACTTTGGTTGTCAAAGCCCCAGATTCGATCCTTGCCAATCATCATTGGATGTTAGCTCTGTGATCACATCACGCCTCAGTGGTTTGACAACCATATCAAGCTGTGTAAGTCTACTTGTCTTGGAAACCAAAATAGACAGGTGTCTGTGGTGAGAATTCCCTCCTCTAAAAATAAAAGCCAATTTATTTATACTTAATTGCTTCAAAATTACAGTAGAGCATCATTTAGCAAACCTCGGGGGGGGGGGGGTACAAAACTGGACAGATGGTAAAAAAAGTCAGTTAACCCGTTGCGAGCAAAAGACATCTGTGTCTATGTGGTGAGTGGCTGAACGCTGAAATAAATAAATAATGCAGTTAAATTTGTATTTAAAAATTGTTGCTTGTATAGTTGTAAAACATGCCCTTAGATGGACATCTTGCTAGCCTAGCGGTTAGCTTCTTGGGTTTCGGTTCAAAGGCTCACGGGTTCTAATCCCGGGGTCCACAAATATTTGAGGGGTTTGGACAGCTTTAAAACAGTTTTTGTGCTCAACAACGAAAAATGCCATTGGCGTTGAAAAAGTAAATAAATATTACTACGATAATGAATTAACTATGTTATGTCCCCCCCAGATGCTGGAAGGGTCGGAGGAGGATGACGAGGAGGGAGACAGTGACGATGAGGACGGGACGTCGCTGGCGGAGTTCAGTGCTCACAAGAACAACTACTATATGGAGAAGTTGGAGTACGACAAGGTGACCCCGTGAGTAGCGACTGTCGGACTGTCCCAGCGTCAACAGGAGCATCTGCAGCAATGAAATATAAGCTTTGGAACCAGTGTTATTATGCTGAACTTCACGAATAACCTCTCTCTCACTCGCTCTACCCCTCCCCCTCCCTCTCCCCTCCCACTCCCGCACTCTCCCCAGGCTTAATTTGTTTGATGTGGAGGCAAAACGGATAACAGAAGTGTTTTACCATTCCAGTAGTCAGTAGTAATTATTACATTAGTCCTGAAACATATGTTCTTGCTGTTTTGCTAGCATTTATTACATCAACAACTATCAAATGTACAATTTAATCAATTACTGTTCTCCCATAAGATTGACATTGTTGAAACTTTGATAGCCTGTGGGTTATAGCCCTGCGGGCTGATGTAAATTATAAGGTTTCTGCACATCTACACGGCAATACCTTTCTAACGGTATGTGTGAATTTCTCTTGCGATACACACTACAAATAGGAGGGGCAGTTTTGTGCTTGCCTTTTAATATAATGATAAGAATGTCTTTATTGTTGTTTAACACATGCAGTATAATGGACAATGTCAATATACAATAATAATCTGGGCTTGACCAAAGGAAAAATGATATCAAAACTTAAATAAATATTAATTGTGTCAAATTCTAAAAGTTCCTCGATTGAATAAAAACCCAGGAGCCACTCAGACAATCTGTCCATAAATTTGGTTAAACTCTGAAAATTAGCAGGCAATTTATTATAAAGCTGTATTTGGAGAAATTTGTGGCTTTTGATAGATTTGGTTAGTCTAACTGCTGGTTGGTCTAAGTGATTACATTTCCTAGTATTAAGCCTATAACTGTGTCAACTAGATTTGGTTAGTCTAACGGATTACATTTCCTAGTATTAGGCCTATAACTGTGTCAACTAGATTTGGTTAGTCTTAACTGCTGGTTAGTCTAAGTGATTACACTTCCTAGTTTTAGGCCTATGACTGTGTCAATTAGATACATTTTCTTTAACAAACAATATATTGTAAAAAATAAAGATACTGCTGAAAGTCATAATTCTATGTTTAATAAAAACGGCTTGCAAGTGCTTCTGCTGGGAATATCAAACATTATTCTCAGTGTTTTTTCTGCCAGATGAATACTTTCTTGGCTCCGACACTATTTCTCCACAAGATACTTCTATATAGAAGGTGAGAATGGAAAATAACTGTGATAGGCGGTCATTAGCATAATATCGAGACACAAAACTTTTAGTCTTCTTAATAGAAAACTGACACATGAGATCTTAGAGATGACATGATGAGTGTGAGTCTCCCAAGTGAGCCTCACGTCAAAATGAATCCCCAAAAGTTTCACTGATCAAGAAATATTTTGATTTTCTTCACGTCTTAAGGAAAAACAAATGCGTGGCATCTTGGTGGCACCAGACTTTTATGTTGTAAAACGCTAGCCTTATGACTTTGACACAGTTTTTAGAGGGTGTTCCAGTCTTGAAAATGTTCCTGTTTCCACCTGCTTCCACCATAATTCTTTCAGAATGTAGAAAAATCATATTTATTCTCTTTAATTTAGTAGTCGCCCTGTAATCATTTTCGGTAGTCTTTATTGTTGGAACGTTACTGACGATCGCCGAGAGTTCCAACGTTACCTTACGCCGCCACGTGTCGTAGGGAGGTGCTACGCAGTCAGGCGGAGGGCTACGTCCGAGCCATCCAGTGGAACCTCAACTACTACTACAACGGCTGCTGCTCCTGGTCCTGGTTCTACCCCCACCACTACGCCCCCTACATATCAGACATCCGCAACTTCTCAGGGCTTAAGTTGGAGTACGACTATGGCCAGCCCTTCCTGCCCTTCCAGCAGCTGTTGGCAGTACTGCCGGCCGCCAGGTACGTAATTTGACTTTGAGACTGCCTAAATTTTTGCATTTGACTCATCCTGTTTTTTTTGTTTTTTCAATGTCAAAAGAATTTTTGTTAATAGAGCACACAAACGCTTTTAGGGTAAAGTGGTCCAAACCCCTAAAATTTTTGTGGGCACCCCACAATTGAACCCATGACCCCTTGAACCAAAGTCCAAGTCGCTAACCACTAAGCTAGCAAGATGTTGGTATTGTTGAATGAATGTAATGCCTACACAGTTCAAAATCATTGATTGAAAAATCAAATATCGTCTTCCTAATGGGAGTTTGCTATAAACATTTTCTTCTGAGGACTCGCATAGAGCAAATATACGAAGGAGTGGCAGTGTTTGTTTTTAATTTTCTAGAATGGACTGGATTCAATTGCAGGGTTATTCAAACTGTTTTGTTGTTGTTGATGTAAACATTGTCACAATTACTGGATACTGTGACAATGTAGTTCCAATAAATATTTCTGTTAAAATACGTCAATACTGGCTGAATAAAGTCATTATTTAATTATCACTTCGACAACAAAAGAGCTGGTCAGTATTTCACCTCACCATATCTGTTTGACTTTACATTACTGTATGCCATTAGTTTAATGTGGGCCATTCTATTTATCGGGTTCTTTTAAGTGCAAACCCAAAGGGGAGTACCTTTGGTCGGCGAGTCCTCCCCTATACCGCCTCGTCAGATAGGAGATGTAGATCTTAAGCAGACTATTACAAATACCTATGAAAAATATGCCCTTATCTTTTTCCCATAATATACACCCCTAATATGCCCTTTCATTTCAAATGACTTTTTTACTGATGTTAACTTATAATTTTTCACTTTGTTTTAAGAAATTATGTGACGATGCCATGCTTGTTAAACTTGTAATGGCAATAAAGTATTTTGATTCTGATTCTGATTAGACCACCAAAGCCAATCTGATCAGAACAACAGAGATGGTAAATTTTTTTTTTTTAGAAGGCGCTTGTCTACTTACTTGTTATAGCATTTAGTACTTTCATTATTTTATCATAGTTCAGCAGCTGATTTTATTCTCATTCTATAACCTTCAATTAAATTTTGGTAATTGGTAAAATTTTGTACTATATCAACAAATTAGTTACTTTAAAGGTCGACCATGATTGCAAGACGTTGACCATTGGCCCAGTCTTGATCATTCGTAAATCTTTCCAGCAAGAAGCTGTTGCCGGAAGCCTATCACGAGCTGATGGAGGATGACAGCTCCCCGATCATCCAGTTCTACCCCACGGAGTTCAAGACGGACCTCAACGGCAAGAGGCAGGACTGGGAGGCCGTCGTGCTCATACCCTTCATCGAACAGGTCAATTCAAATTCAAATTATTTTTTACATATTCATTTGTATACAAAAATAAAACATTTGTTACAAATATCATGCATTGGCAAAAAATATCTTACTGTAATTTAATGCGTCAACAGTCAAACAGCGTTTACGGAATAGGCTCTGGGGCGCATTGAATCTTAATGAACCGGATCGAAATTGGTATTGCCGTTTACGGCAGATTCTAAGCTTTCTCCTGATGTCTGTTTGCAGACGCTTTTTACATTCGTGCCAATCGTACTTCAGCAGACAGCTGAAGTTTGAAGGTTTGTTGTGCGTTGTTAACCTAACTTTGGGAATGGTGTTGTTTTGCGATGTTTTTCGTTGATTTTATTCGTAAAAATGGACAGTATTGACATACGTGGGGCTTTAGAAGAAAAGTTTAATGATGATGAATGGTTGGTTGATGTTCCTGGAGAAATAGGCGGCAGTGATATCGAGGTAAATTATTCTTCCGACTGTAACGTCGCCAAGGCCATTTTGCTCACTTGGTATAGCACGCAACAACACATTATTATCTAAAACTTTTTTATTTGCTGATTTTCCTGATTATTTGTTTATATATTTAGTATCCTTATAAAATTTAAAACAAATTGGCTATTTTGAAAATTGTATATTCTAGAAAGGTTTATAATTTGATGGAGCGCAAACTTAAAATTTTTTAATTTATTTTTATTTTAATTTACTTTAATATCACATAATTTGTCTATTATAATTTGTTTGAGATGTTACATGCATAATATTGAAGCCCATGATTTTCTGAACAAGAAAAACTACAATAATGCAGTTTGGAGTGTTTTTGAGTTTTTTACATTTATTTGAATGTAAAATGAATGCAAAATACATTCGGTACAAATTACATACTCGGTACGATAAAATTTGAATGCAACGCTACTGCAAAATTACCAAAAATAGGTAAACATTAAGACCATTATTAAAGGCACTTGGAGGGTTAAATGAGTATACAATCTAGTGTAGGGGCAAGAGAAGTAGTATATTGTGACACTGGCTTTACAACTGCTACAAGGCCGACCAAAACATTCCTTAGCCTAGTTGAATCGTAGTCAATTGCTGGTTCAAACAGAGTGAAATGTTCGGGCCTCCATGTGCCTAACCTTAAAATAATTAATCGCGTACAATTTCTTGGATGCAAGCTCTAGCTCATGGATTGTCCAGGCAATCCCAGAAGTATGGTAAGCCTACTTAAGTGGGAAAGATTAAATCTTTGCAGAAGGCGTATTTGGTGATAAAAATAAAACTGTTTATTCGCTCCAGCAAAGTCAAAGAATATCGCAATCCTTAAGAAAATAAGAAGAGCAAAGTACAACAGAGGAGGAAATTAGTAGAGTTGCAAAATGAAATATATTAGGAGTCAGACGACATTTCTGAAATTTAATTTAATTTTATGACTGAACATTTTGGCACTAAGTACAATGGACGTTAGGGGTGATTAAAATTTTTAAATTTGAAAATTTTATTTCATAATTTTTTTAAATTTTAAAACCCTTGGGAGGGCTTTAAAGCTTTTTAATTATCTGGAGATTTAACATTTATTATACAGTTTATCACACAATACTTCCAATGTTTTTGACTCCCAAGATAGCCAGTTTTATTCTGTATTATTTGTTTCAGGCATGTCTTTTTAACTGTAGTAGATTGTTGTAGTATTACAGACAAGGTAAGGGGTTTAATTAAATTAAACTGTTAAGTTGAACAAGTTTTATGTAACAACAGACATAATACCAAAGAGGAAAAATAAGAGGTCTAAATTATCCAAAGTTCTGGTCCATGTTTTGATTCTAATAGCCTTTTCTGATCGACTACATCTAACTTTAGTCCACTTAGAGTTTCTCGTCATGGGAACAGCAAGGAACATAAAACTCGGAAAGATTTTTCCGTCACTCTTTTTGCATGTAGAGAACTCTGTTGATAAACAACAGCACCGATTATCCATCTTCATTAAATTTGACTTTCCTCCAGTAAGATATCCATTTATTACTTTGGTGGTTTTGACACTGATAACATTGTAGTACAGTGTTGTAGTGTGTATTGGTTTTAGTGTTTTCTCGTTATTGCAGGAAAGTTTACTCCGAGCGATGGAGACGAAGGAGAGCCAGTTGACAGCGGAGGAGCAGTCTCGCAACAAACACGGCCCCATGCAGGTCTACACCTACACGCCGGAGAGACTCGGTATGATGAGGCTTGTTGTGATATCGTGCTTTGATTGGTCTCACGACAACAAACCTAAGAACAAGAATCAACAATCATAGGATTGACACATACCCCAGTCGCAGCAAACCTGCATACTCAGCGAATTTCCAATGGAGATATAATGTCTTGATACTACATAAAGCCACTTACCAAGTTTCATAAAAATATATTCACAAATAAGCAATATATACAATTTTAATTATTCTCCATAAGAATAACATTGGGGCTGAGTACGCAGGTTTGCTGCATCAAGGAACACAAAAAATGAATGTTTATGCTAATATCAATATAACTCAACTACATGAAGTCATATACCAGTTTTTATTCATTTATGTTCATAATTAAGGGAGACAGCATTTAATTATTATCCATAAGAATAACAAGGGGCTGAGTACGCAGGTTTGCTGCTACGAGAGCCTTTAGCAAAAAAACTTTTTTTGAACAAACATCAATGGATCACAACCATATGAAGCCGTATACCAAGTTTCGTCAGTATATGTTCATAAATAAGCGTGATATAAATTATATATTTTCTCCATAAGAATAACATTAGACAACGTACTGTGTTTAGCACTTTCAATATCTCGGTAACCAATTGACGTAGAGGAATAATCAAGATACCAAATTGTGTGTTTTTTTAAGCTGAATCCAATGGTAAAAATTAAAATTTGACTATTTCAAAAATTATATGTAAAAAATTTAAAAAAAAAACATTTTTGGGGTACAAAACCCCCCCAAAATACCTCTTCAGATAGAGCGATCTGGCTGGCTTTCGAACTTTAAGTCATAAATGTTGCTTTACACGTTTATACCAAGTTTCATCAATATCGGATCATTTTTATGAGAGTTATCGTGCTCACAGACACATATATATATATATATATATATATATATGGGTCTTACCATGCCGACTACGGTAATAGCTTCTTCCCTAAAGGGGAAATTCGCTAAAACCAATACCAATACATGCAGCTGCCACCAAAGCCTTGATCTAAACAGCTGTTTCAGTTCTAAAATTATCAGATATTTTCCAAGTAACTGCAAACCTTCACAGCTCAGAAGATGGGAACTGTCATATTAATGGTTTACCAACTACCAAATCTTAACCTTAGGTAGAAATATCCGCCCCTTCCTACCTCCAAGCAGGCTAAACTAAGACTGTGTAAATATAAATATAATACAATAAATTAGGCCTAAGTTAATCAGTGATGAACTTTATATACATACATAATCCCTATAAACAGTTAGTTGTTCCCTCATTGACTTATGTGTTGGCAAACCTGCTCCACCACTAGTGACACTTCCTGGACACCTGCCATTCGTCTCCAAGTTGACAAAGAGGCCAGTGGCCTTGAAGTATTCTTTTATGTGTGTTTGTAGTGTCAGTGTTCTATCTCCTCCTTTACTAATAATAATTACTGCATCATGATTATCGAGCAAGACTTATTCTAAAAGTTATCTTAACAGAGAATCGGCAGCCCCGGCGACTATGATCCTCCTAGTCGGATGGCTCGGCATAGAGTGTCCTGACCTTTACTGCGTCACTTCCCCTCCTTGCTGGTGGGGGTAGCCAAGCTCGCGCCGCGGGTTGGTTGACCAAAGTCTGACCAATTCTGTGACTTTGATTGTCACAATTAGGATGCCTGTACTTTTCAACCACTTTACAGATTGAGTATCTCTGGGTTGGAAACACCTTTCACTTAAATTTGTTACTGAAAGTTTTCGCATTTGTGTTATCAATTCAACTACATCTCTGTCCCGTTGTGTGCAGGTGCGTACATCTCTCCAGCGTACTTCCCCGCCCTCGCCAACAACCACGCCCGAGAGGAGAGTGTGTTCCGGGAGCAGCTGTTCGTGGAGCGGTCGCGCCTGGTCAAGGGGTTGTGTCCCGGGGTGCGCCTGGAGGTCTACTTCGTGGGCTTCCCCACCCTCAAACACATCCCCTTCACGGTCAGTTAATTTATCTATTCACGCTCCATTTATATTAGGGCGTGTTTATATCATTGCTAGTAGTTGGTTTTAGGACGATAAGTTTCAACATTTTCCAGTTTTGTGTGTTTGATGGCGCATGTGTCACCAGCACTACTCCAACGGACAAGAAAGTTGACAGTTGGACTGTTGGAAGAATTTAAAAAAGTTACATCACTTATTAGTATAACTTTTAATTGTAATTCATTGCTTCTAATATTGTCACATGCTTTATGACATCTATAAAATAAAATTTATTTAAATTCAGTTCTGCAGTACTCTTTATTTATTTATTTTTTCAATCAAGCAAATCCAGTTGCTCGAACCCAAGCAAATATCTTTATTTTCTTATTACCCAGTTCTTATCCAGTAATATTGTTTTACATTACGATACCATTCCAAGAATTTGCTTGAAACAGCTGTTCTTTCATCTTTACTGTGTTTTATTCGTATCAGCTGCTGTTGTAAATGTTCAACCCAATTGATTTATATTCTTCCTTCAAGTTAACATTATGGGGCAGATCCCTGAAGGTGGATGTTTTACAAATCCCCAAATGGCACATCTAGATACTAAGGGTTTTTAAATAACTCATAAACCAAAATTTAGGACCTAATAATTTCGCCAGTAGACTGCTCACAAAAATCTGCTTATTTTTTAAAAACAGTAGAACCTCTTATTACCCGTCACCTGGGGCTGACGGATAATAGAAGTTGGAGTATTAGTGATGAGTGAATACCTTTCCTTTTATATATTAGGATAATTATATAAACATTATATTTATAATTATGTCACAATGAAGTCACTGCCCAACATAATAGCTCATACTGACGCTCAAACACTGCCGTATGGCACAAGGCCTGACACTAATAAATCATAACATTCTCATAGACAGGCGATGGATAACAGAGAGCGACGGTTGATCGAGGGTTTACTGTAAGATGATTGTTTATCTAGTCAATTTTGAGCATTCAACATGACTGACGTTTATCGGTTGTCCAGGCTGCTCTACGGAAGGCCAAGGTGAAGGTGTTTGAGTCGCCCAGCCAAGGTGACAACATGATCCTCACGATCACGCCGCAGGGCCATCCCAACGTGACGGACGTCGCCACACAACTGCTCGGCAAGAGCATCTATGTCAACTGGCCACACATGTTCGAAGCCAGGTAACACACATGTTCGAGGCTCATTCACAGTCATTGATGAAAAAAATATTTTCTGTGGTTGAAAGAACATTTCAAATAGATTGGCAGTGTGATATTTTTACAGTTTGAAACTTTTAAATCAATAAATTTATTTGCCATTAAATACAATATGGTTTACATATTTTCGTACAATAGGCTTTGTCAAGTTGAGTTATCACTTATCGTAGTACATTTTGAAGAGAGGCCTAAGTAAATAAAATATATAAATACAATTTGTTTGAATCATCTATTAAAAGTTAAGGCCATGTTGACATGTCAAATCCGAAATATTCATCCACACTGTAGAATGCTTGTAGCTTAAGCCAATCAGACACTTTTACATTAAATTTATATACAGGTAAATTTCTTACAGCCAATGTTAACTTAATAAATATAATTTATTGTTGATAATTATGACTCTTAAAAGACTTATGCAGGTGTACAGTCGGGGTTACAAGATTGAACTTATTCCTAGTGCTATGATCACGTTGTTGAAATTGTTTACTGAAATGCACCAGGTTTTCTTTGATGTAGACTAAGTTGCAAAAAACATACATAGATGGCAATGTCATGATTTTGAAATTAATGAAACTATCTTTGCAAGATTCCTGATTTTTTAAACCTGCTATACATCGAATGTTTTTTTTTTTTTTGCCAGACAAAAAATCTAGAGACTTCACTACCGTTACCTCACAACCAGAGTCCATAATTAAGTTGAAAAGCCCATAATATGCTAATATCAAAACATCAGTACTAACACATACTGAAGGTTTGGTTCGTAGAAAATAATGCTTGTCGTGTTGGAATCCAATAGAGCAAAGATAACATCAAGGTCATTGACCTCAAGTTTGTCAACCCCACACTAACCTGTCACTGTTGCCAGTTGTTTTAATAGCACAGTAGTAGTGAGTAACTTGCGTGTACAGATCAGTGTTGTTTGTAATGCTGTTATTACGGTGTCATGTTTTCAAAGATGGTTGAAAAAGTTTGGTTATGATTCTACCAAAAAAAATGTAATTATTGAACGTTAAGATGGATTAAAACTGTCACCAGTATTAAAAGTTGAATCACAGATTATACTTTTGTAAGATAAAACATTGATTCGCAAAAAAGGATGAGATTTGAAGAAGCAGAAGGAAACAACTAACTATGTAATGTTCTATGCAACTAATTATATAATCGTTGTTATCTGAAGTACTTTAAACTAATATACATTACAATTCTGAACCACTCTTGCTGTTGATACAAATGCTTATTATACATATAATGCTTATTATTTATGTGTTTTAAGTTTAGTTTTTCCAAAACTGGCACTGGAATTTTGACATTTCTTGCGCGATTTCCTTTATCCGTCTATTCAGTTAACCGTCTCAGTCTCAGACACGACAGTGGCAATTAAAGAGGTTTTACTGTACTAAGAATATTAGGGCTCAACAAATACTTATCTTTCGAGCTGATATATTTAAATACTGTCGTGGAAAGAGTTCCATTTTAGTATGAAATAACAGTAACGCATTATGGATCTCTTCCTTCGAAATACAATTACGCTTTGAAGGCATACTGAAATGATACAACTGAGGCTTACTAACAGATGAATGTGTTTTCACCCCATATTGTTTCCGTGCAGGGTGGTGGCCGTAGCCAATGACGAGATCCGGTTCTCACTGAGACCTGATGACAACTCCATCCAGAGCGAGAGGATGACCCCCAAACAGATGTCCCAGTGGAGCATGACCAAGCAGGGCATAGAGGACAGGTGAGCGCTGCGAGAGTTGTAGCAGAACATAGAGTAAGAGGTTCTTTGTGTACAACTAAATCTGGAGTTCCTCTGGATCGCTTTTTATAACAAATGCGTCATTGGAAACCTCTAAAATTGTAAATTGTCAAAAAGTTATAAAAGTCGTACTTTTTTAGCGAATTTCCCCTATAGGGAAGAAGCTATTACCGTAGTCGGCATGGTAAGACCTAGGCCCGGGACCATGATAACTTTTCGTTTTGAAGTCCCCAGACCCCAAAAACACCATTCGTTCGAAACTGTATATATATATATGTGTCCGTGAGCACGATAACTCTCGTAAAAATTATCCGATTTTGATGAAATTTGGTATAAACGTGTAAAGCAACATTTATGACTTTAAGTTCGAAAACCAGCCAGATCGCTCTATCCGAAGGGGTATTTTGGGGGGGTTTTGTACCCCAAAAATGGGTTTTTCGAATTTTTTACATATAATTTTGGAAATAGTCCAATTTTAGTTTTTCCCATTGGATTCAGCTTAAAAAAACACACAATTTGGTATTTTGATCATTTCTCTACGTCAATTGGTTACCGAGGTATTGAAAGTGCTAAACACAGTACGTTGTCTAATGTTATTCTTATGGAGGAAAAGAAAAATTTTATATCTCGCTTATTTATGAACGTATACTGACGAAACTTGGTATACGACTTCATCTGGTTGTGGACCATTGATATTTGCTCAAAAAAACAATTTTTTACCAATGGCTCCCGTAGCAGCAAACCTGCGTACTCAGCCCCATGTTATTCTTATGGAGAATAAGTAACGTGTTATCTCCCTTCATTATGAAAATAAATTAATGAAATTTGGTATGTGGCTTTACCTACATGAGTTGTATTGATATTTGTATAAAACCCCATTTTTTGTACTCCTTGCTTCAGCAAACCTGCATACTCAGCCGCCATGTTATTCTTATGGAGAATAATTAAAATGTCACATATCGTTTATTTATGAATGTATATTGATGAAACTTGGTATGTGGCTTTATGTGGTATTAAGATACATACTTATGCATTGGAAATTCGCTGAGTACGCAGGTTTGCTGCTACGGGGGTATTAATACATGGGGTAAATAACATAAAATGTTACTCATATGAAAAACAAGGATAATTTTGTTGGAAATTTTGTTGGCCATCGCTGCGAAAAGCAGAGATATCCTTGAACAACTAAACCTAGAATTTTACTGGACCACAATGTTAATGTTTGATGCGTCATTGGAAACATCTAAATATGCGGGTGCAAAAGTTACCATGAAAGTTGGACATTTGTTTAATGGTATAAGCGTAAAAATGTAAATAGTTACATACAAGTTTTTTAAATCATACCCTTTTTCATTTAACTTTTTAGTGGGTTTTGTAACTGTAGTGTATACCTATTTCTTGTATAGGCTACACTGGATTAATTAGCATATTACATCTTGTACTATAAAACACTTGGGAGAGGTACCGTAAAATAACTGCTCACATCTTGATGGTTAATCGTGGAAGAAGTATATTTTAGCTTTGCGTCATACAGTGGTGGGGACCACAGCCCCATAAATAACAAAGACTCCAAGGAGTAATGATAAATGGCGCATATATTACAGAAACTTTTCTTAAAAAAATATGTGCCGTAATAGCGATTTGGAGGAAATTTTATAGACTTCAATAAAAATATGATTGATATGATATTATCACTATGTACTTTCGTCAGCTACCTATAAATTATTTATCTGCAAAATCTTATTGCTTGATTAATCTAGCTACCCAGATAATGTTCATTAAAATAATATGAAAGTTCACAATACATCTTCTAGAGACCGTTGTATTGTTGGTTACAATGGGCTTTGATTATATTAGTAAAAATATAAAATGGGATGGATAAAAAAGTATTTTCCTACAACCACACTTAAAGTGCTGTTTTACAATATAAACACACATCGTAAAGCAGCTGTACCTGAATTTTCCACTTGCTGAAGTAGTAATAACAGCTGATTGATTGTTGCCCTGCACCAAGCTAACTGACTTTGTGAGTATAACCTCAATCTTGTGAATTCAGCCAAAAGATCAAAGTGAATATGTGTTGTTTGTGATTTCCAAAATTGCAGTGGTAGGAAAAATTGTGCAGTGTAAAGTGTCTTTGTTGCTTTCTGACACAAAGCAAGGCTCCACGTTTCTCTCAGGCGACAAAGACCTACTTTACGCTCTTAATACAAGAATATTTTGTGGTAAGATACGCAGTGAAATGATTCAATGGTTGTTACAGATACATGGACAGGATGGGCATCAATGTGGGTCCGACGGAGATTCTTGTTTACGCTTGCACCTTGGAGGATAAGAAGTTTGTGATGAGTGATGACGGCAAGATACACAACGAGAAGCAGGTGGGCACCTTGTTAAGGCGGCTGGGCACCTCAGTAGGGCGGGCGGGCACCTCAGTAGGGCGGGCGGGCACCTCAGTAGGCGGGCGGGCACCTCAGTAGGGCGGCTGGGCACCTCAGTAGGGCGGGTGGGCACCTCAGTAGGGCGGGCGGGCACCTCAGTAGGACGGGCGGGCACCTCAGTAGGGCGGGCGAGCACCTCAGTAGGGCGGGCGAGCACCTCAGTAGGGCGGCGGGCACTTCAGTAGGGCGGGTGGGCACCTCAGTAGGGCGGGCGGGCACCTCAGTAGGGCGGGCTGGCACCTCAGTAGGGCGGGCGGACACCTCAGTAGGGCGGCGGGCACTTCAGTAGGGCGGGTGGCAGTAGGGCGGGTGGGCACCTCAGTAGGGCGGGTGGGTACCTCAGTAGGGCGGGTGGGCACCTCAGTAGGGCAGGTGGGCACCTTAGTAGCGCAAACTAGTCTGTTATTGAGCGACATGTTGTTTAGGTGTAGATTGGTTGCCCCTTCCTACTTGGGTAGAACCCACCTTAACCCTAAGTGCCGATATATTGGCATTTTAATCTGATACCTAAGTAAATGATTTGGAAAATATGTATAGCTCTAGCAGGCATCCCTTAAAAACTGCATGGATCCTAATGATAGCACACTGACACTACAAAAACACGTAAAAGAATATTTCAAGGCCATTGGCCTCTTTGTAAACTTGGAGAAGAATGACACTCGTCCAGGAAGTGATGAACACAACCTCGTCAATGTACAGTTTCTAGGAGTGTAGCTTACTTATTACTTTACTATAAAGTGGGGTTCCTTAACAAATGAGACAAGCTTGTTTTTTATTAACAGTAGAACAGTTTATTCCTTTTCCATTCAATTTCCATATGATAATTAGACAATATTGTTCTCTGAAATTCTCACTTCTCCCTCTTTCTGTCAAAGTATGATTTATGAAATGACAGAGTAAGTTACAGTTGAATTAATCAGCCTTATGTAGCGTCCTGGAGGCAGTACAGTCCAGCCTCTTAATAATTTAGAGACTTGCCCTTTATTTATATAATTTTAGCTCACGCTATTTTAATACACAATTTGCCCTTAATAATATTCCCATTATCAAATACACCCTCACAATAAATCTACTATTATAACTCAAAATCCCAAATTAACCAAGTCACCCTAACTTGACTGAGCTCAACCCTACAAAGTTACCAATAAAACTACTCCCCCCCAACCTGAGCTCTCCTGGCCCAGAGCCCCACTGATACAAAACAATACAGCCTATTTAAATTACCGTCTCCTACTGAGTGTAAAAGCCCCTTCCCTCCTCACGATCCCACTTCCCTCAACAATGGATCAGAAACACATCAAGTTTTATCAGCTCTTAACTATTTTATTCACATACATATAAAATAACACAATCCTTTTAAGAGAGTGCACCGGTCACAAAACTTTTCACATTTCTACCTGCTTCCCCCAAAACCCAAAGCTTCTCCCAATGTTAACTTTCATAGCCCGTTCCGCTTCAACGGATTATCGGATATCGTTGATTTATGGCTCATTTTAAAGAACAAAAAATTCCTAGTGATTTCAGTTAACAATATTTCAACATCTCAAATAATAATCGATCAAAAAATTCTTAAATATTCAGTATTTAGGATATTTTTATGGGTGAACTATTTGTGATATTGAACTTTTACTGTCTGAAATTGCTAGCTATATTTTAGATCTTTAAAATTAATTATAAGTCTTCGATTTTGGATAATCCGTTGAGGAGGGATGGACTTTAAAAGTTAACACTGGTATTATGGGAGAAGCAGGTAGACGCAGAGGACTGGCCTCCTCTTAACCCCCCATTACAGTATAATTGCTGTGTAGTCTTCTCATTTTCTGATGTATTTTTACCTACCGCAACACGAGAAGAGAACGATGCATATTTTGTTTCTGTTTTTGTTTCAAATGTAAGAGCTAGAAGTTATAAGAATAAGAATAAGAATAAGAAATTTATTCAGCCAGAAAATATTTCATACAAATACATTGGCACGTCACACACATTGGTAAACAGTATTAACAAAAGTCATTCACAGTCCACATTCTTGTTGTATATTCATCTACAGAATAAAATGATTCTTTATACAGGAAATAGTTTAGTTTAGTTTTAAAATGCTTATCACTAAGCAATCTTATATCCAATGGTAACTTGTTGTACAACTTGATAGCCATCGGCAAAGGGCTTTTATCTGTCTTAACTAATCTCACCTTTGGCGTATTTAAATTATTACAAAAACGAGTATTATAACTATGCATATCTCTTCTACAGTTTAGTTGAACAATATTTTTCCTAAGATAAATCAGACATTGTTGCATGTATAAAGAAAACAAAGTTAATATTTTAAACTCTTTGAAAAGATCTCTACAACTATGATACTTATTTACACCTGCAATTACTCTAATAGCCTTTTTTTGCATAATAAACACTTCCTTTGCATGAGGAGAAGATCCCCAAGCAATTAAACCATAACTCAGATGGCAGTGAAAAAGTCCATAATATGCCTGTACAATAGCAGCCTGTTCTAATTCACCACATAACCGTTTTATAGCAAATATACTTGAGCTGAGTTTGCTTTTTACCAAATTAACATGATGGTGCCAGTTTAGAGTAGGATCAAAAATTAGGCCTAAAAATTTTTGATGCAGGTTTTCATATGGCAATTCAGGAGTTTCTCTAAGGCTAAATACTACAGTTGCTGTCTTATCTTTGTTCAGAATTAAATTATTTGCTGTGAGCCAGTCTTCTATAAAATTTTGATTCACCTTACAGTTTTCTATAAGTTTACAATAATCTGAGTTCCTAGTGATTACCGTGGTATCATCTGCATATAAAACAACGTCTGATGGGACATTTACATTTAAGTCATTTACCACTATCAAAAACAATAATGGCCCAAGTACAGAACCTTGTGGGACTCCACAGGTTACAGGTTTACATTGAGATTCACTTGTTCCTAAAACTACATACTGAGACCTACATTGCAGATAAGACCTGAATAAATCTAGAGCGACACCTTTGATATTATAGTGCTTCAGTTTTTCTAATAGTATTTTATGCGATACTCGATCAAAAGCTTTGCTTAAATCACAGAAAGTTATTGCAGCAAAGTCCTTTTTTTCATAACAATCTAGAACCTTATCAACTAGAGAAATAATTGCTTGAGTTGTAGATAGTCCTTTTCGAAATCCAAATTGTTCTTTGAAAACCAAACCATTGGATTCTAAGTATTGCATTAGTTGGTTACCAATAACTATTTCTATTATTTTAGACAGGACTGGTACAATCGCAACAGGCCTGTAGTTTCCTATCTCCTCTTTTTTACCTTTTTTATATATAGGATGCACTTTAGTAATTTTTAGAACATCAGGAAATATCCCCAGCCCTAAACAACCATTAACGAGAACTGTCAGTGGAGATACAAAACTGGTAATGGTTTCCTTAATCAGAGCATTTGTCAGACCAAAATGATCCTTACTTTTTTTAGGAGCTAGTTGCTGAACCACATCTAAAATATCTCTTTCTGTAACAAACTTAAAACAAAATTCATCAATATGTTCAGGTACAGTCATGTTACTTAAATATAGGTTAAAATCACAGTTACTACTTCCATACGAATTCGGAATGATTGAATCCTTGGCAATATTTATAAAAAAGTCATTAAATTCATCTGGCATAAAAACATTATTTACACTACTATTTACATTACCCTTTTTACTTTTATTCACAATACTCCATAAAGCTTTTGTTTTATTTTTTGCATTATCAATAAAGCTAACATTCGCCTGTTTTTTTGCTTCCTTAATTTTACGTCTATACACAATTTTGACATGCCTATACTCATTTTTATACCACGCAATATTTGTAGATTTTGATAAATCATACAGCATATCTAATCTATCTTTAAGCTTTTGTAGCTCTAAATTGTACCAAATACATTTTGCATGAGCTTTCTTAGGTCTAGTTTTAAAATTATTTACAGTAGTTACAAAACAAATGCTAAAATAATACTTTAAAATATTTACAAAAGTACTAAAGCTAACATGCAGATCATTTGTCATAAATACATCCTTCCAGCATTCTTTCTCTAAATAGAATTTAAATTCTCTAATACCTGCATCAGTTATCTTCGTAATGGTTTTAAAATTTTCCGTAGAACAGTTATCTAGTTTATTGTCAAAAACACACTGAAAAACCTGTGCTAGGTGATCGCTAACATGTCTGTTAACCACATTGATTGTATAATTGCCATCTAAAGAAGTAAATACATTATCTAGGCATCTTAACCCTCGAGTAGGCACAGTAACTGTCATTTCTAATCCATACATATTCAAAAGATTTAAAAAGTTTACAGTATCCTTTTCATGGCCAAGAAAATTCATGTTGAAATCACCACATATGATTGAGGGCTTGTTTAACCGATTAAGGTGGCTTAATAATTTCTCCATTACATTTAAAAAACTTTCTACATTACCATTAGAACTGCGATAAATAGTTACTAACAATATATTAACATTTAATATTTCAATACATGAGATTTCACAATCCATTTCAACAGAGAGTCTGTTTATGACATCCATTACTTTAATAAAAGAAGGATCATACCGAGTGAAAATTGCAGATCCCCCATGAATCTTGGTAGTTCGACAATAACTAGTAACATGTTTTAGCTCATTAATAGAATATTTACAAATTTCATTGCTTTCCATCCAGTGTTCTGTAATACACAAAAAATCTAAATCCAACTCACAAGAAACATTTTCTAAAATTCCAATTTTGTTAAACAAGCTTTGACAATTCTGGTGAAAAATTTTTAAATTTATCTTAGGACTACTACAGCTTTTTCCAGAATTTTTATTACTCCCATTTACATTTTTATTTACAATATCCCCTGTTGGTGAACTGTCAATAATAAAAGTATTTACATTATTTCCTTTATTTGACCTACTCAACTTACATATATCTATGGGTCCATTGGTGTTCGATGCTGTCGATGCACAAGACTGGGTTGTCCTGGAAAGGTGGAGTTTTCCGGCAGGGGCTCAGTTCCTGGGGGAGGCGGCTGAACATCTATTCTTTGCAGACAACCTCTTGCAACAGCTGATGATGATGCAACCTTTTCGGCAATTAGTTTCGTTAACCATCTCTTCCCATCCTGATTGAGGTGCTGCCCATGTCGCGTATGCAAGTGTCTTGGAGCATTACTCACCTTGACCACCGAAACATTAGGATAACTTTCACTCAGTTCAATGAGGCGCTTATTAGTTTTTATTACCTCTTTGTTTACACACGACCACTGTGCCAAGTCATACCTCATTGGTAAATCTACTAAAACAACGTTTGTATTTACGTTATCTAGAGTCTCTGTTAAAGTTTCAAATACCTTGTCTGCTTCATTTTTTGCTACGTCATTAGACCCACAAATCACTACCAGAGTATCCTCTTCACCTAGATTTTCTTGGTCAATATTTCTTTTCCCAAGGACATCCCTGGTAAGTCCACCAGGTCTTACAAAACCTACTGCTTCGTGTGTTCCCTGAACAACACTCATATGCCAAGCCAAATCACGACCGTGACTATCGGCACAAATAAGCACTTTTTTCTTCTTTGTTTTTTTATTAAGAGTGCTAGTTTTAAAGTGGTTAGAAGTGTTGTGTTCATCTACTTTGACATCCTCTTCGCTTACTGCTAGAGGAAAGCCTGTTAAGTTGGACAGGCTATGTTTTGATGAGAGAATAGGGGACACTCCTAAATGAAGTAGGACTAGGGAAACCCGAAGGAAGAAGACCATCAGGATAAGGGAAGATGGTGGGACAGTACCAGGGCTGATATAGACCGCCTGGGAGCTACAACCGAGGACGCAACAGATCGAGACAAATTCAGGGCAATAATTGTTGGCGAGGCCTAATAACTACTATGGCATAGATGGCTATGGGAGTAAGTTAGGATTTGTTTCTAATGTATTTTCTCCGCAGTTTCTAATGTGTTTGTTGACTGTTAGTGGAGCAAGCTGCCCGCGGCCTATGCGCTGCAGACCACCCGCACCCACATCGCTGTACAGGAGGCCGCCCCGCCCAGCAACCTGAGCCTGGAGAAGCTGTTCCCCGTGGAGGCCATAGTCTTCACCCTGGACCCCCACCACTACGGAGCCAAGGCCACGGTCAGTAAATCACTGTTCACTGTGTGACAGGGTATTGTTGGTATCGAACACAGCATTTTGACATGCAGGGATAGGTGAATGCACTGAAACTACTTGCTTTACATTTGTGATTAGCCTCCAGACCACTGATTAATTACATGTATAAAATAGTATCTTTCATTACTAGGGCCGAAAGTTGGCCTTTTCTGGTACGCGATCGTGTTTTCTGTGCAAGGTGATAGCTGAGCGCGGAAATTCAATCAAGTACCTGAAAAACACTGTAGGCACGAGTTATGAACAATATTTTTCATCACACTGTAAATAATAGCAATAAGGAAACATTTTCAGACATTTTTATCAGGGTATACTTATTTGTAATACTCCTCGCAAGTCAATGACAACAATAGTGTTTACATCAATCTAGTAATTAGATGGATAAGAACAGCTGATTTCAAATGCAACACTGCTATTGATAGACGCAGCAAGCTACTTGCGCTACCGGTGTCAGATAGCTAATAACAGTGCGGCAGAAATCGTTAGCTGCTTCTACAGCACTAGGGTGGGAAAGCATCACTTTCGATACTCACAGCTGATGTCAAAAATAGCTACTTTTCGGCACATTGTGATGAAATATATATTTTTCCTGTGTTCAGTCAAGTATTTTAAACTATCTAACTGGCTACTGGAGTTTCAGTCTCTATTAGATCATCCTCGTAGAAAGAGTGTCAATTTCTTCACAGATTATCACGATTTAATTTACAACACTTAAATAAATAAATAAATGGACACACACGCATGACAAAAAACTAATACTTAAAAACAAGTCCTAAAGTTTTTCTAATGGGGAAAATTTAGCATTTTGACTAATGTGCAAGTTAAAAACATTTCTTGTTTGAGTCACATTCCATTACAATGTATTGTGGTGTTCACAGGTAGTGGAGGTGTGCAAGAACCACCGCGTGAAGGTGACGACGACCTCGGAGCCAGAGCTCAGCATGGAGGCCATCAAGCAGAGTGCGGCTCTCATCAGCCCCCCGTACATGTCTGGTGAGGAACAACACGGCCGGTGGACCGTGAGGTGTTGAAATATATTGAACTAGCAAACCCTTGTAAAAAACACGGTTCTGGTGGACACAGACTCAGTAAGATTGGTAAAAAGTAGTAAAACACCTAATCAGATGTGCGACTCTGAAAATTACAACGGAATATATAAATTGGGCAAAATATTCAACCAACGTGTGTAAGTGATGGCTGGACCTCGTAATTTCAGCCGGAATTGAAGACGCGACAAATTAAGTCAGCTGGAAATGACATCCGTACTGCCTAATAACTGCCATAAATAACAATTTAGTCATGTAATACCAATTATAAGAATTACTGGCACGTAATACTGGTATTGGCCAAATGGCAACTGTACCATGTTGTATTGGCAAGAAACAATGTCATAAATATAGTTTGTCAGTAACTGATCCAGTTGGATTGTACTGGCCAAAAATATGTATTGCTACTCATATTAATTATATTAACCACAACTAGACTATTAAATTATATCTGGAGTGGTATGCAAATTTCATTACACTCTGTGAAACTACCAACAATAATATAAGGCTGATAGCATATACGCGATCAAAAATACTCAAAACTCAAGAATAATTACCACTCAACTCGACGCCAAAAAATCTACTCGCACACCCCTACTTACCATCAGTTTGAATGTACTCGTATGCCAACTAATGACCAGGATCATCATCTGTTCGGTGCAGGTAACGAGGTTGGCAAGAAGCTGGGAGTCAACTCTCACCTGGTGTCGCGGATCACCGGAACCATCTTCATCCTGGCCGCTGAGCCGCAGGAGACCGAGGCCAAGCCTTTCAAGCTCAACATCGGACTCAACCTCAAGTTCAACAGGAGAAATGAAGAGGTGAGTGCTCGGTTTACACAAAGCATTGATCTCTATGTCTTGATTTTGTATGTATTGGAATAAATACCTTGGAGGCCGTTGAGCTTTGCTCGGGGAAAGTCAGTTTGTTTATTTTACTTGGAGTAATTTTTCACCACATCCCCCTTCTGACTAACAGATGTTCTTAGCTCATTTGCTTCTGTTTTACATAAAGTCACTCCAGTAATAATTTAGCTCAATTTCCCTTCAGGTAGTATTTTGTGATATGACCACTCTACAATATTTTTTAATACGTTTTAGTCACTCTTTTTAGGAAACAACATTTTAAAACTTAAACTACATAAGTATTACTTTGACAGTTCACTGATTGATTATAAACAACTATTATAATTTATTTTTCTTTGTTTTTTTAATTTTCAAATTAATGTTTCTGGGGATTCTGGGGGGTTTCCTGGGGATCACAGAGTGAATCTGCCTCTAACACGGTCTTTAATTCAGAAATATCTCCAGCATTTGAAAGAAATCATGGGAGCCATTTTTGAGATCAGACTTGCAAACAACCAACCAACCAAGCAAGCAAGCCTTACTCATAATAGAGTAGCGTATAGGATTCAGAGATCTAGAACTGTTATATTATACTATAGCCTTTAGCAGAGAGCAACACAGTTTAGAACAGTTTAAGGCTCATGAGTTCAGAAAGGAGACATGCCTTTACTGTTGCCTTTGATTCAAGAAAAAATTTAATATTTTTACAAACTTAGTTTCAACAATAAAGATGTCATTAGGCTTGTAAAAACCCATGGTTGACGTAAGAAAAAAAAAATAATATCATTTTGGTAAACTCATACATTACAATGTGGACACGATTGTAGTCAGTTTTGATGTACAATGAAGTCTCACAATCTCCAACCCCTGACAACTCAAAACTTGAGAACTCTACGCCTCTTTCAAACATTTTATGGAATTTTTGACCTTCATAAGGTTTTTCAAAGGTTATACAATAAAAGTGGTGTTTTAGGTGTGTGGATACACGAGACGAGACAAGCAGTCAGGCTATTGGCTGTATTCTACCAAGGCTGAACAGGAAATACGAGAATACAAGGAGAAATTCCCCGAGGTTTTTGAATACCTGTCGAACAACTCGGGCTTTGACGACGTCCACGGCAAACTGCTATATCCTGAGAACACGTAAGCTTTACATCTCACGTTTTCTTAAAAGTTTCAGAACTAAAATAATGTCCTCTGTCTTTCAAAAAATATACAGGGTTACTTTACATTTGACATATTGAAGTGCTTTTGATTATAGTTCTGATTTTTCTTTTTGCTGGTGTTTGTGATGTAAATTTGCCAGTACAGAAATATGTTTTGGTTATTAAAATAATGCTAAACAGGGGAAACTACACCACTAATCGATGGAGTCCCAGGAATCGCTCTGCTCGGTTGCTGGGATTATTCCAGGGGTGAAAAATGACAGTGGACTAGAGTGTTTGGCTACCAACACGAGTCGCCTCATCGTTGCTGATTGCTTACTTTCTCTTATTTACTTCTCAGCGATTGAAATGATATGTGAAAATCAAAGAAACTACTTGTTGGTTCACCGTTCCTCCTAAATGTAAGTGAATGCAAGCCCTGTATAGTGCAGTAGCATGCATTGATCCTATAAGGTTTGCACGTTTCCTGAAGTATAGTATTAGCTCTTGGATGTCGTCCGAGGTCGTTCAGCTGGTGCATAATCTCATCGACCTACTAGAAGTGTTGCCAACCTTACAGAGGACAATAATGGTAAAATTGTTAAACTGCTGAGGACAACTTGGTTACATTCCTTGTTTTCAACATTTTACCCGGTTTAATTTTAATATATTGTTCGATAACCATCGTTCAAATGCAAAGCAATACTGTGCAAAAATTAAAACTTAGATTTTTTGTTATATCGGTTTTTTGTAGTGTAGTAAAGAGGAAGTGAACTGTAAGTGCAAGGCAATAAGTGTATTGGACAACAACAAATTATAAACATTCAAATTTAAAATATAAATAAACAAGAGAGTAGACTACTATCAGGAAGGCGGAGGCCCAAAAATAATGGTGTTGCCCACCACATGTTAAATGTCCCTATCTTGAGTGGTAAGTAATGAGCTTTATTACAGACCAGGGAGTTAATGACACATAGCGTAACGATTACACTCCCCGCAGAGCTCAATCAGTTCCAATAGCATCAGCTGTTGTGTTTATAACAATCAGAGTTTTCCCAACATACAATTAGCATCAGCTGTCTTTTTTTCAATCTTGTTTGTTCGTAATAAAAATCCATAATATTTAAACCAAACTAATTACTTTATATTTACGTTGCCTACATTGTGGCTGGGGGGAAGCGATAAAATAGAGTACGCGCCTCGGTTAGTAAAAGCCATAAAGATTTCGGGCGTTTAATGCACCCGTGCTTCCAGCGCCCCCAGGTTGTAATGATGCTCATAGTACCCTAGGTGCTGAAATAACTACTAGTGGTCCTGTTGCTCGAATCCGATCAAGTTTGTACCCAACGATATGTTACTTCAGTTGTAAACAAACATAACAAAATATCTGATATTAATATGGATGATAACAACTGAGAATAATGCGGATAAGGTACACACATAATCAACACGTAGTTTAGACTTCTGCCGTCGGATAGCGCCACTGTTCCAAAATATTCAGCCCTTTACTGTATTTAAGTGATGCCCTTTCTTGATATTCTGAGACGTATTGGCAAATCTACGGAAAATTACCTTTAATTTGACACCTCAATCGTTAAAATCCGTCCCGCCGTTATCGAGCTATGACTGTGAAGAAAAAAACCCTAGCGTGTTAATATGTAGGATAATATTACCTATTGCAAATAAAGTGCACATTCTGAGCCGAGAGTCACGAAAAATTAACTTATTTGGTTACGGAAAGTCACGAAAATTATTAACCAAATAAAAGTGTGAATTGACACCGCTCTCTAAGAACCTTGCTGTCTGTCGCAGGGAGGAGAGGCTGGCCGAGCTGGGCGCCTGGCTCAAGGAGCGAGGCTCGTGTGCGGCCGAGCGGCAGACCTGTGGCGCTGAGGTGCTGGACGAGGCCGTGGTCGCAGCCATCGAGCGGTTCATCGACGGCCAGCCCACCGCGCAGGCGGAGAAGGCCATCACATTCAATGCCAAGCCGTCGTTCCTCTACGTGGTAAGACCATCAGCTGTTATGAACCCCTCCTGTGGTGATAGATCAAACACAACTGTGGAATAATCCCCCTCGGGGACTGTGGCTGGGGGATTTCCTGTGGGGGGTGATTGCCCTTAACTTAGTTTCCAAGTACAATTTGTACTACTATGTTTTATTTGTTTCGGAAGGAAGGGAGTTTTGTGAAGGTTCAGAATTGGATCCAGCTGCAGTTGGTCATTGGGCTATTAATTAATGGTCCTGGCTAAAGAACCAGTCGGTCTTAGTCAGTAACAAGGCTACACAAGGCATCTCATATATTGTACACTCATCTTTCATTAATATTCACCTTAAAATAAACCCTATTTGTGTCAGCGTCTTACACAGTGATTTAGTGATTCTTTAAAAAAATTCTTTCTATGAAATGACATTTTGTTCAGTGTGTTGCAGTTATAAGTCAAATAAACCAAAGTTAATTTGTTAAGTTTTGTAATGGATGTGGTTATCCCAGCCAATATTTCCGTTGTGTTTAACCCTGCAATGTTGTTGTTGCAGCCGAAGCCCAAGCTAGGCCAGGCCCCTGACCCGAGAGCCTCCCATCGGCTGTTTGATCGCATAGTCAACGTCCGAGAGAGCCACACCGTGCCCCTGGGCGCCCGAGGGACCATCATCGGTGAGTCCATCAGACCGTTCCCTGTAGTCAGAAGTGATTTAACGTTGAAATCATTCGATTTGTTACCTGCACAAAAATGCATATTTTTGTAATTTATGGAGTGAATAAAGTGATTTTAAAGGTAACTAGCAACCTAGTGGTAAAAATTTGACCAACAATTATTCTACGAATATTGGCTGTTTTATTGAATAACAGTGTATTTATTCTTCCCTTTAGTCTCATACCGTTACCCAAACAGATATATCTACACATTTTCTGTTTTGTGTTGATGATTATGAACTTAACCTCAATAACTTATTGAACATATTGTACCGATTGCCTTACCAGCAGTATTTTTATTTTGATTATGCCTGAAACATATGTTGTTGATTTGATGCTAGCATTTGTTATTATAGCAACAGCTGTTAAATATATAATTCAATCAATACTGCTCTTCTGTAAAATTGACATTGAAACTTTGAAGGCCTGTGAGGCGTAGCCTATGTAAATTATTAGGGATTTATGCTAACCTACACATCAGTACCTTTCTAACGGTATGTGTTGAGTTTCTCCTACGTCACACATTTGCTAAGAAAAGTATGTAATTGTTGTGCTTTGTGGACAAAGATGATGTGGTCAGTTATCTACTGAGCTAAAATACTTCACGTTTTATGAAATTTCCGGTAATTATATAGAAGAGGTGCCTCGACCACAAACTTTTTCTCATTAAAGTATGTTAATGAATATGCGGTCTAGATAACAGTACAGTCAACTCCCGATTATCTGGGGTAATGACCACTTGGAGGGTCAAGGATAACCCAAAACCACGGTTAAAACAAAGGGATTCAATAAATTGAATATTACGAATATAATAAAGGTTTATCAACATTTGTATACTACAATATTGTGTTTTAATGTTATTTAAGATATATTTATATAAATAAAATACTTTTGAAAATCTTTAAATTGTGATAACATCTACAAACAGTCAAGATAATAATAGTTAATACTAGCAACGGTTGATAGCAGTAAATACTGTCCAAAACGCAGAATAATATTTGATAGGTTAAAAATCTCTAAACACCGAACTCTCTAAACTACACCGAACAGAATGCTAATTAATTCCGCACTGAGGGAAAACTCAATGAAGGTGAACAGCGGCGGGAAGGGTGATTGTTTCGAGATGTTTCTATTTTTAGACGTCCGCACACTGCCTACTGTAGTCAGTTGCAGTGTCTAGAGCAGTGTCAAGGTTATCGCTCCCAATCACGTGCCCATGGCTCATTAGCGAGATGACAGGCTCTCAGATTATGTTGTGGTTACTAAATTGTTTGTATAGTATTTATTCTGTTTAAATTAAATTCCATTTTGGAGATAATTTAGCAAAATAAATTGTTATTATTGCTCTATTTATGTTTAGAAGTGAATAAATAAAAATAACAAAAATAAACCTTTCGTCACCCTGGTTAAATCGCAACTCGATTAACCCGTTCCCGGATAATCGGGAGTTGACTGTAAACATGAAATAAATTGTCAGAAAACTATTTTCCAATGTTTATAAGTAACCTAACTTAGCATAACCGACACAGCGCGATGTATAAGGCAAATTAGATCTTTGGTGTATCAAATAAAGGAAAAACAGCGTGTTGCGGCGGTTAGGCTAGGTTAGGTTATAATAGTAAATAGCTCAAGCCGGGAAAAAATTTACCAGATTATTAGTCCTCAGAATCCGAACTGGAACTGGCGGAAACATCAGCGTCGAAGGACGGTTCCCGCGCTTTCTCTTTTCGTAAAGTTCCGCAATGTTTAGTGTCTTGTCTACAACCGTTACACGTTTTTTACAACGGAACTTATGAGTTTAAAACGAGTTTCCTAAATTTCGTGGCATTTGGTAAACATTTGAGGCCAATAAGTTAGAAATAGTAGATGTGCTTTATTGCACACGTCGGCGATTCTTGCACAATTAGTGACGTGCGCATATGCACATGTCGGCAGTAAAAGGGATAAGGAAGCCTACTCTTCCTATTTTAAATAAAATTTGCCCTATTTATAGTTGTCTTGAATTTAGTACATTTAAAAAATCTTCAAAACAATACTGCTAGTAAACATTTAGTTGGTTTAGTTTTATAAAAATGCTTGTGTTAATTAATTAAGGACCACACACCATGAATATTTTGTATCACAGTACATAAGTTATATCGAGTAGGCCTACTGTGTATCTATACTTTTGCAAGGTTAACAATTTCGATGGAACCTTTCACTCTTGGTATCAACAACTGACGCTGCTTGCCTTGCCCAGGTATCCACGACTCGGACAAGGGTCCACAGGCCATGTACGACATAGTGTTGGACAAGCCATTCACCGGGGGCCTCAAGCTGCGGTGCTCCCCTCACCGCGGCTACCGTCTGCCCGCGCAGGCCTTCATCAACCGCAGCTACGGGACGGCCAGCGAGGCCGCGCGCTCCAGCGGGAAGCCGACCGCAGTTGTCGAACCCACAGGTGAGTTGCTAGGCTATGTGTGAGTTTTGATTCTATAGTTGTCTTGAGTAATTGATAACAAATAGATATAAATGATAAATGAAAGTAGTAGAATAGAAGATTTAATGACTATTTTTAAAATTACTGTAAACACAGATCATGTTGAAAACAGAAATTAAGAACAGCTGACTTGGGTGTGGAAAAAACCTCCAGCTTTTTTTCCAGATCTGGGCTGGGAAAATATCACTTTTGGTATTCACAGTTGATACCGAAAAAAGCTACCTTTGGTATAGTGTGATGAAAATGTATTCCATGTGTATTCCACCTCAGTTAATATTGACATATTTACTTATTTATTTATGTTGGTATTAAAAAAAGTAACAAACATAAAAGTGACGAATTTGAAATTTTGGAGAAATTCCCTACGTACTGAGATAGGATTTGGGGAGACATTAGGGGTTCAAATAATGTTTGCACACTGCACAGTTACATACTATATAGAATCTACCCCCACACTTGGGGGTATCGAGGGAATAAGGAATGGGGTTCAGCACATCATTAATAAAAATATGATTTTGATGAACTATCACTAAATGTTTACTTTGTCTCAGGCACAGAGGATGAAGCAGGAGGTTGGAATAATAACAACGGACACAGCTCTGCTTTTGCATCATGGAGGAACAAACCAAACTACGACATTGGTGAGTCAGCTTGTGATTTGTTCTAACAAATACTTTCCACAATCTCCATACTTTCTCTCTCGTCATTAATACAATTCCCTCTTTTAGAAAAAATGTATTTAAAAAAATGTTAAACTTGTGTGTAATATTTTTGTAATCGTTAACATGCAACACTGTTAGTCAAATCGATTGATCAATTGACTGAGTGAAGTATGCTCCTGTCTATCAAACTGATTTAATCAAATTTTGTCAGTGTGTGTTTGACTGCCTGTTGAGTACAGCCGAATGGATAAAACACTGATCACAGATTATTCTTGGTTATTTTTTTTAGAGAACAAGCAATTAGTTAATGTATGGTTTGATTCACATAAGTTAAACATTAAAATAGATTTATTGCACAAAAATAACATAACAGAATATTACCTTACTTATTGACAGAATTTATTCCCACAAAAACCCTTTGCATGTGGGAACGAGTCTATCGGTCCTTTCACTGTTCTTGAGACAAAAAATAAATAAACTATTCATGTCGGAAAAAAAAGTTTACACAAAGTTGCAATTTACCTATAAATCCAAACAATTGTCCAATGAGAAATAAAAACAAATAATTTAATGGTACCATTTTGACAACATTTTGAAAAATAAATACCACCAATAACATTTTCAGGTGACATAATCTATGTAGGGGAAAAGTATTACTGAACGTTTGTAAGTAATAAGCAACAAAATGTATTAAATATATGTACAAATGTTAGTATCTAAAGGTTAAACCCTTTCGTATGTCCAGGAGGGTCGCCCCACCAGAACGGGCTGGTCCGCCAGAAGCTGCGGGCGGGGGGTAGTGCGGAGCTGGACCCCCGCAGTCCCCGTCACCAGTACAACGTGCAGCGGGGGCTGTGGGAGGATGAGCCCCGCAGTCCGCGGCACCAACAGAGCGTGCAGCCACAGGAGTTGACCTTGCGACCTGAGCAACCGCGGGGCCGACAGTACACACCCAATGTACGTAGCACAAGTGTAGTCTCATCATATCAGGTTATTAACCCTTTCCAAGCATTGGACGTACATATACGCTACTTGATTTGAAACTTACAAGCATATGACGAATATATTCGCTAAACATGTAAAAGTAATTTAGGTATTGTAAAGTTGTTTCCGTGATATTTACAGTTACACTTTAAGCCATTAGTATGATTTTTAGTTTATTTTAGTGGTACACCTCCATTCAGTGAGTTGGCAACACTGTTCTCGCAACAGCTGTTCTAGACTGGCTGGCTGACTCAATCCTTTGATATTGACTTAACGGGCACGGTGAGTGGACTGAACGCCGAAGTACGCATGCCTAGCGTTCAGAGTTATGTTACCAATTTGTTATGCGTTTCTTAATATTCTGCTAGGTTGTGCAAGGACCATTATTCCAGGAACAGTCATAACGTCTTGGACGGTTTTTACTCAGGCTGTTCATTTAGTAAGGATTCAGACAAGAAGTCTAGTGAAATGAGAAGATCGAAGTCATGTACTTATTGAATCTTAGTTGAGTGCTTTATCATTTCATCAGTCAGTATGGGCATCGGTTTAATTCCAAGAAGTCAGTGTAAAATGAGTAAAAGCATTGTAGATTTATTTTAAATCCTTCAAGGTGTATGTAACTAACATCTTCAATTCGTTTTTTTTGTAATACCTTTTACTTTTATAATCCCAACTCCTTAGTTTGAAAAAAAACCTTGTAAATATAAATTTTTAAATATAGTTTCATATGGTGGGGTTGATTATTTTCCTACTTTATGCATGTGTCTAATAGTGTCTACTTTTAATGAAAAGTGTCTATGAATGAATAATTAATTTATCTTAGTTTCTAATATCGGATGACATAGATTGTACAGTTGAGTTATTTTGTCATGTTTTAGGTTGCTTTGTATCACACCTGTAAAAAACCTGCTGGCATACAACCTTTTTGATATTTCTTATCATAATATTAGTTTTATTTTAACTGCAACTGGTGATTCTTTGTACATACGATTCCCTACGCCTTGCGTCCCGTAATCATATGGTTTACTAAGTATTACACAACTACTATATCTACTTCATTTATTCCTCCAAAGAGTTTATTGGATTTAAAACTCATAAATATACTCAATCTGCTTTCACTTTTTGCAAAATATTCTCTTTGTGTACTGCAGAGAATTGGAAATAACTTTGTTTATTAGTTAAGAAAGGGTTAAGACATTTTACAATTTAGAGAATTTGTAACGCCTTATTTTAACTACAGTAGTTGTTAGCACTGTGATTTTAATGTTTAAATTTTGCATATCGTTAAACACACAATTATTAAATTAATGTTTATTAATATTTTTCCTAAAACTATTTTCAGTAACTGCCTTTCCTTCAGTTTTATTCTTGAGTTTAATTTATTGAGTTTCTTCTTATAGTTTTCTCAACTCAAAATTTCAATGTATCTTGCTTGTATTTTGGTTGGGATTTTATCTTGATTTACCACTTTGACAATTTTACAAATCATTGTTCTTAATATTTGAGACTTTATTAACCATTTATACCCCTCTGATGAACCTCTATGCTCCTTGTTGGTCCCTGCCCCTCCCTCTGCTCCTCCTCCTGCTCCTCTCCCCCAGAGTTTGCTCACTAACGGCATGTGTCTGCGTGTTTAGCCACCCCCGCCCCCGCCCCCGCCCCAACATCAGTCCGCCCCCAATCAGCTCTCCAATGAGTACTTTGCAATGTTCCAACAGCTCCAGGTGAGTTCGTTCTTGAGTTTGTTCTTGCATGTTGACATCTTAGTGTTTGGGATTTCTCAACACATTGTGTTTTTTCTTTACATTTCCTTATTTAATTATCTCTCTTTAATGTCTTCAATTTACACAGGTAAACATTATTTAGTATCCTTTTATCGTATAATTGTTCATTTATTGTCATTCCACCTACTTCAAATTTGTCGACTTTATTTTGTGAATGAATAAAAAGTTGTTGTGTAAGGCCGACTTGAAAATCATGGAAAAGGGTTAATTTTCTTTTGTAAAACAAACTTTAACATCAATGTTTTTTCATAGACCAACCTGAGTGACCAAAAGTTTGAGTTTACCTGGGTGTCAAAAGTTCCTTTTATGATTTTGACACCTTTATAAATAAAATATCACTAACGTTAATTTTAAATGTTAGATATCATTGACATATTTAGTTATAGCTTTTATAAAATATTAACAGCAAACTGAATTACATTGTAATTAGCATACAATTTAATTAGATTTAATTTTCAATAAATTACAGATTGTTATTTAATTCCAAGCATGTACGTAACATAACTAATAATGTTAATTCATGTTTTCAGAAGGTTGGAAACAACGCTAACTATGCTAAGCCAGTTGGAAATGTTAAGGTAAATAAAAGTCACAATTGTATGATATCATTAATCTTAGATCAGGGAAAACGAGGGATTCATCGAGTGTTTTAATGTTTCTCCTCATGCCTATTTTCCCCAAGGAGAAGGAGAAGTAAGTTGTCTTTGTAAGTTTTTAATAATTTCTTGGACATTTTATTTTTTAATTTAAAATACAAGAATCAATAATTAAATTTGATTTCTGCACATGGCCTTTTGAAAACATTGTGCTCATCATCAGGTATTCGAACAACTAGATTTTAGGTTACAAATTGTATGTAATGTAGTTGAACACATTGTATTCGAAAAGTCTCGTACAAGAATAAAATTGAATTATTGATCTATGTGTTTTTAATTGAATTTATTTTGTATTAATTAGTAACAGAATGTTAAAAATATATACATTCAACCATATTGCTGTAAGTATTTATACATTTAATTATTTTAATATGACTAAAGAACAATTTGTTAATAGTTACACATTTTTTGTAGGATTCATCAGACGCTTTGAAGAAGATCTTGAGGATTGCCGACGACAAGAACTCAGTACCGCCTGCTGTGGTGAGTAACATTGCCATGCAAAGTTGACTCATTGTCAAACAACCACATTTGACTAACGTGGTCACTGTAATGGAACATACAACATCCATGGAAAAGATTGGAATTTGCTGCACAAGTTTTTTTTCACGTTTTGTAGATTTTGTTGGATTGCCAGTTACGATATGTTTGACTGTCATTACTACAAATTAAATTTTAGAATTTAATTTTTGGTTCAAGAGTCACACTGAAAAATGCCGAAAGAAGGAAAAATGCTTAATATTATATTCAAGTAAAAAATAGCCGATACATCGTAAACAAAAAAGCAATAAAGTGCAAAAATAACGTATTAGATTTTTGTTAAATTGATTTTAATGGTGCAAAGAAGAGGAAGTGAACAATAAAGAAGAGGACTGGTAAGGCAATAAATGTATTGGTCAACAACAAATTGTAAACTTTGAAATAAACATGAGAGCTTGGATAGATTTGGAAAAGATAAGGGTTGATAAAAAAAATGTTTGAATTATTACCTATTGTAAAAAGTATGCCTTCTGAGTCGCGAATCAAGGAAAATAAACTTTTCTGTTAAAGAAAATCAGGGAAAATTATTTTTTTGGTCAGGGAAAGTCAGGGAAATTACTAACCAAATAAAAGTGTGAACCATGTAGGTTTCTGGATTAGAAAAATGTGTCAAAGAGAAGAATTGTAATATGTTTACTTTGTAGCAACACCGTTAAAATTGTACTTTTTACTTTTCATGAACAAGGTCTAGATCGATTAACTGATTGATCTTTGACATAACAAATATTATGGAAAGTACAGAAGGACATGACAGATCTTATGTAAATGCACTGTATTACATAACAAATCTTATGTAATGGTACAGTATGGCATAACAAATCTCATGTAAATGTACATTATGACAGAAAATGTTATGTGAAAGTACAGTAGGTGTTGTTGCCACAGCCGCAGCCGCCGCACCAGCACCAGCAGCCGACCAAGACTCCGCAGCACAGCATCAAGACTCACAGCTTCATCAAGCAGCTGTTCTCCCTCCACCAGAGCCACAGTGAGTGGAGTCGCAACATCTGGCGGTAATATTGGAGACAACACCAAACGACAAACATGCGAGCCATGAGCCGCTGTGTATCAGTGAGGCAACAGTGAGACAACTACTCGTCGAAATCAAACGAGTAAACAAAGTGAATCAAACGAGTAGTTATTCATGATTCACATACAGTTAAGCTGTGTTGTCTCCAGTATTACCAACACGCCTTGTTGTATTGTTGTGTCGAATATTACAGTCTTATAATTCAAGTAGAATAATCTACCTTGAATCTTAAATTTGTGAAATAGCCATATGTTTAAGACACCAAACGCACCTACGCAGGGGTCGAAAAGACATGCGTGGGGGAAGGACAATTTAAGTCAAATAACATTTGTTTACTGAAGTTGTTATTGGAATCAGTTTTTAAGTTGTTTTCTTTTTAGCAATCATAACTCGGCAACAGCTCAACGTATTTAACATTTATGAAATGAAATTAAAAGGCGTTATTTGTAGATTTGCCAATATATTTTGGAATGTTAAGATATGAAGGTCAATAAAAGTAGAATGGCCAAATTCCACAGGCCCAGCTTTGGAAACATTGGTGTTAAGCTGTGGTGAAAATCTTGTTATCATGGTCATGGTCAATAAAAGAGTGCTAATTGATCTGCATTCTAAGCCAGCTGACAATATAGTGAAACACTGTCTCAAATAGGGAGAAAAACTGTTAAAAGAAGAATATATTTTTTTAAACTACTGAAGTTTAGCACACTCTGTTATTGCTACGCTGAAAGCCATGCATATAACCCTAAGGCGAATCCCGAGTTTGCTTTACCCATGCAAATATACTGATGCTGTCAGCTGTAATTTATTGCGAGACAGTAGGCTGAATCCCAAGGCAGGCATGAATACTATATGACATGAGATTTTTTGGAAGTTTTTGATGTGAATTGTGAATTAAGTTTTATAAACTAGCATGCAACTTTGCTCGGTATTGAGCCCAAGGTTTCTTTGTATTAGTAGGTCGTAAAGGGTGTTTTTTATTAGTTTATATTTTTGTTTGGAATTTATGTGAAAATGTGCTTGATCTCTTTGCAGGTCTGAGGTTGCCGAAGTACCTGTACTCGGACGCCCAAGATGGTGCCATCATCTGCACAGTGATTTGTGGCAACGGCAAGGAGTTCCAGGGTCCTCCATCCTACACCAGTGAACAGGTCAGTTGGGTACCTCACTGTTGCCGCAGATAACAAATAATACTTCACTTTATAACTAAGGGTTATTACTTGTCATTTGTATTTAAACCCGTCATTTTTGACGGATTAACCACCTAGTATGTATATGTAAAGATATTAATGAATAGTGTTTTTGGCATGAGGGGACCTCAAAATATATTCTTCCCCATAGAGGAAAATTGTAAAAAATAGTATTGGTGCGTAGGTGAGATATCAAAATTGAGTACAGCATTCTCGTCGTATTATAACTTCAAACCCCTTTTTTAAGGAAACATATAAGGAAAATATTGTTCCTACCAGACTATCCACTGTCCACCACCCTACCTGAAAATTTTAGAAAACCTAGAAAAGGAAGACATTTTGATTTCTGCAAACTCTAGGAATTGTGATAAAGAAAATCTCATAGAATTTAGAATAAATTTGAAAAAAGTTATATGGCATAACAATTTGATTTTCTATTTTTCTAGCTAAATTTTAATCCTTTTTTACAGTCTCACAAATTTGACGCTTGTCGAGTTTCCCAGAGTTACATTGGAGGAAGAAAAACCTAAGCTGTAGCATTAAACTGTATATTCAATTATATTTAAACCCCATTACAGTACTCCAGTACTGTATACGCTATGAAAAACTTAAAAAAACTACTAGATGTTACCCGCAGGCTTTGCCCCGCGAATGATTTATAAAAACTATGACAGTTATGTGTACTGCATTCCGTGGTTAGTCCATAGAACTACTATGAATCAAGACCAGCTGTTTGTATTTTCAACAGCTCAAACAAAAACTAATGTCCATAAGAAATACATGGAAACTTTGAACCCCCATGGGGCATAGGATTTTTGCAACTTTAATATGCCTTTATGTTATTCAGGACTAGCAAGTACCTCTCTACCTCTCTGCCAAATTTCAGCTCAATCAGTCCAATGGTCAAAGCGTGATTGAGCCACACATATCTTAACAAACAAACAAACATACAAACTTTCACATTTATTATATTAGTGGGATAAACCTTACATCGATGTAATTTTAAAACCACGAGGCGGACTGAGTAAATGCCAAATTTTCCAAGAACAACCAAAACAACGAAAGCGCATGAGGTACAGCCGAGTGCCAGCGTGTTAGATACGTATGGCTACAGTAAGATGTTATGTGGTTGTTGACAGGCGGCTGAGAACGCGGCCAAGATCGCGCTGCAGTGCATGGCCCTGGACGAGCAGCGGGGCCACGGGGGGATGATGGTGGGGCCGGGGGTGGGGGCGGCGCCGTTCCCCCACGGACCCAAGAGGCACCCCCCTGCCTCCTTCCCTCCGAACACCAGGTTGGTAACGGATTTGGCTCTAGACTGGTGACAGCCAGTACTGATCAGATAATAGCATAACTTGTAGTTAAATTAATTATTCTAAGTTTCAGAAATCCGTAAACAAGTTTTCTGTTATCTAGGACTTAGAAAACGTTTATAAGGTACTCAGAAACATCAGATTTATGTGGCGTTGTTGTTGTGTTTGTGTACATTTAAAGTTAGGGTTTTGTGTGTTTTTTAAATTGAATTACTGGAGGATTTTTTATTCAAAACGGTCGTTGTACCGCATAACCTAAGGACTAATGCCGCTAAACCTGAAGTTGGGTAGCCCAATAAAATAAAATTGTTTGAATAAAAAAAATACCTAAAACATATATTTTAAAGAAAGCCAAGTTGTTACTCTGTTGATGTTGCAGGCTGGCCATGGGGTGGGCCCAGGAGCCAGCGCAGCCATCCACTCTGCCTCAGCCCCCCACCAACTGGTACCAAGACCAGAACTTCCTGGCTGGTCAGTATCAGTATGAATTGGAATAGAAATATTGTGTTTTTAAATGGATTAATGGTGTATTTTAATTAATTTTGTTTTTCTTTCAGTTTAAAGAATCATATTGACACACACACACACACACACACACACACACACACACACACACAGTAAACATAAGTAAAATCAGTGGTAACCATGTGCAACTCACAAATAATTAACCAGTCCTGTTAACTTCCAAGCCTACCACCGTTTATTTTACTTGGGCCCTCCCACCAAAGACCAAGGTGTTTCCACAGTTTAGCCCATTCCGCTGTCGTGACCAGTAGCCTAGAAGCGTTATATAGGTTAATAGTCGGTCCGCACCCCTATCTTACAGGACTGTAACTGCCTGCATTAGTTACAAATTTTACTACTAGATTGAAGCACCAATCAGAGCCCGTTGTAGGTTATCATCAGTAGAATAAAATGATTACCTTAATGGGTTAACCGACAGACTTGTATAAAGATTTTAACCAATTTTTAGTTATGCAGTTGGTATCACTAGTTGCCTCTCTGTTGAGGACATTTTGATTTACATTAATGTCGGGGAGTCTAGCAATAAAATAATCTGGGAAAGTGACAGAATTTGAAATGTATAGAACAATTTAGGATTATCATGGGAGTTTGTTATAAAATGATCGGAAAGTTTTAAAGAATTAAAGGTATTCAGTTACTGAAGAAATTTGGTATAATAACATTCTCTGTTGATTGGTTTTTACTTGTTTCTGATGTGCTCTTGCCATAAATATAAGCAATCAAATAATTAATTAATATTTATTTTTTTGCTTTCAAGAAAGAAATTATTTCAATATTGTTATATTAAAGACAACAAATTTGGGTAGTATTAGATCGGAAAAGTACTAGGGACTAGGGATGGGATAATCATGACTATGGATGAAAATCTAACATCAACTGATTGTGACTTCAATTGTTCTCCGTTTGCAGACTGGCAGTCGGGAACTAACGTCAGCAAGGGTCGGCCGTTCTCGTTCATCCCTTCTTCCAACCAGCGGTTCCAGCATGGCCATGGCCATCATGCCCCTCACGGTCCTCAGCCCTACCAGCAGGTAATGTCAACCTTCGAGGAGGTAAGGTCGCCCTTTCAGCAGCTCTTGTAGGAGGTTAAGTCGCCCTTCCAGCAGGTAATGTCAGTCTTCTAGGAGGTAAGGTCGCCCTTCCAGCCGGTAATGTCAGTCTTCTAGGAGGTAAGGTCGCCCTTCCAGCAGGTAATGGCAACCTTCTAGCAGATAAGGTCTTTCAGCACTGACAGAAAGTTTAAGGATGAGAGCGTTTTTTAAAGCTAACATTGTTTACTTAGTGAAATGGTATTTGTAAAAATAACTAATTTGTGTATTTTTAAAATTATTTTTGATTAAAATAAGTTACTAATTTATGTTGTTTGAATGTCAGCTATATATGTTATTTATTTCAAAAAATTATTATTTTTTAATATTGGTAGCTATGTCTTCAGTCTGGGAACGGTTTGGAATTTTGGATTAGGGTGAGTCGACAAGATTGTCAGCAATGGGAACTTGTTGTGATCACTATAAAGTTGTGACCAGGGGTGTGCAAGTGCTTGAAACTTCAAATTTTCGGCCGAGTATTTCAATGCTCGGACTCGACTCAAAAGTTTTGTAAAATACTCAAAAGTTTGAGTATTTCCTGCCGATTTCTGGACGATCGCTAACGTTTTCGACCAGCCAAATTGCGTAGTAACGGCCGCAAAACGTGTTCACATCACGAAGAATTGGCCGAAAATGATGACTAAAAACATTAATTGGTCATGAAAAACAACCGAACATGTGTAAAAACTACCAGACCATGTAATTTTGGCCATAAATGACGACAGAAAACATAATATCGGCAAAAGTGGCGACCAGGCAACTTAAAATTGGCCGAAAATAATGACTTTGTCATCTAATATTGATTACAAGGGATGTCTGGATCAAGTTTTATCGACCAAATGACAACCGGACCGTGTTTTATCGGCCTGAAACGAATGTCAAACCGTGTTTTGTTTGTTTGATAATCCAGTTTGATTGTACTGGCCAAACATTTGTATTGCTACTCATGTATTAGTTAGAAACTATATTTAGATTATCAAATCTGGAGTGGTATCGAAATCCCAGTACACTATTTGAAACTACCAACTGATGACAAATACTCGCTCAAAAATACTTAAAACTCGAGAATAATAGGCACCACTCAACTCGACTCGACTCAATTCGATTCAAAACATCACTACTCGCACACTCCTAGTTGTGACACAGAATAGCTTAATATTTTGACAGTTCAGTCTTGATGACAGGTAAGGGGAAAGAAGCTAAGTATCCACAGGTACTTTGTTGGACAAATACTCTAATAAACTTGTGACTGTCCAGTAAATGAAACTATCAAAGCTACATTCAAAGCTTTTGAGAACTAAAAATAAAACAATGCAAAGGTGGGAGTGAGGCCGCCGTTCATCCCATTGCAAGCTCAGTCGAGGAACCGCCAGCCCCCGCAGTCCATGGCCACGTCACAGCAGCCCCCCGCCCATCTTCAGGAGCTGCCCCGCCCACCCCCGCCACCTCAGCAGACCAACAAGGTAACACCAACAGTGTTAATGGTAGATTGATTCATACACATTTCAAAGTGGAATAATAAAGACTAGTTTTGTCACCTAGCTAAACTTCATTAAGTTAATTAAGCTATTCAAGTGTTTATGCTTTGCTTTAACATTATTTGTGAAAGATACCTGTTGATTTATTCACAAAACTGAGCCCATTGACCTCACTTTTTCATCTTGTGTGTATAATTGAAAAAAATAAACATCCTTTATGTCTTGTGCTTGCTTGATTTATGTAAACAGTGAAAAGTTAAGACCATTGTGGCAAAGATCAAAGGAATTTTAGAAAATTGTCTAAATCGTTATACAAGTAGGAAGGAATCATTAAGAACTCTGTGATATGCTGATGAAACAAGATTCAAGATTCAAGATTTTATTGATCATTAGACATACATTGATGCAATAGATTTCGTCCACTTATCACAAACTAAAACACTTACTACATTATCTGATTACAGTTTTATCATTCTTAAAATGTACTATTCCTATGAAATAACAATATACCACAAGATAAAGACAGACAAAATAAACATGCGCAGTAAGAGAGAAATAATAAATACTAATTAATAAATAGGAATACAATTTATGACATTCATTAATAAATAGGTTGATTATAGGCATATAGTGACCACATAAATAAATAAATAAATAAAGCTATTACATTTACATTTCCTTTAATCTGCTTTCAGCCGTCAAAAATTCTGTTGAACTTAGAATCTTCCGTTTTTAGATAATCATCAATCTTATAGAATATTTGTTCTTTTAACCATTTATTCAGGCATATTTTAAATCTATTAATACTAACAGTGTATGCTGATTGTGGCAATTTATTAAATAGTCTTATTTTCATGCAAAATGTGCTATTGTTTGATTTTGAAAGACGAACTGTGTTTATATCTAACGTATGTTTTTTCCTGGTGTTATAGTTATGAATATCCGATCTAATTCTATAGTCTTGCAGATTCTCCTTGACATTTACCAAACAGAAATAAATATACAGGCAAGGAAATGTCATTATATTCAGTTCTTTAAAAACAGGGAAACAAGATTCACAGTTATTTAAACCCTTTATTATTCTTAAAGCATACTTTTGCCACTTGAAAATTTGGTCAGCATTCATACTGTTTCCCCATAACGTTACCCCATATACCATGTGGGAATGAAAAAATGCATAATATGCATTAATTAACATATCATCACTAACACTAAGTTTAAGTTTTCTCAACAAGTAAGTAATTCTAGATAACTTTGTACACAGATTCTCTATATGCACGTCCCATTTTAAGGTTCTGTCTAAGTGTAGGCCAAGAAGTTTAATCGATTCTATTTCAAATGGTTCATTTAAAGAGAAAATAATAGATTCTGTCTTTTTTTTATTTATACTTAACTGATTAATTTTAAACCAACTTTCCGCACTATTCAATGCTACACTTTGATCTATTTGTAATTTAACAGTTTCTTTACCAGACTGGACCAAGGTTGTATCATTCGCATACTATACTGTTCTGCATGGTATATTACTCGGAAAATCATTAATGGCAATTAAAAACAAAAACAGAATGTTGTATGATTTTTGGCTGTTTTAAGTGGAATTTTACACTTTTAAACTTGTTTAAAAAAAAAAGATATTCTTAGTGAGACAGTTGAGAAAAATTAACAGATTTTTAGGCTTTGTAATAATAAACATGACTGTAGACAACGGTGCTGTAAAAAATCAATGTCACACCGTGAGATGTGCAATCTACACATTTACAAAATATGAGTTTGTTCTGCTGTACAAATGGTAGTCCTGCACTTGTAAGGGGTAGGAATGGTACCTGTACTTGTAAATAGGGTAGGGATAGTAGCCCTGTGCTTGTAAAGGGTAGGGATGGTAGCCCTGTAATTGTAAAAGGGAGTGATGGTAACCCTGTGCTTGTAAAGGGTACTTGTACTTGCAAAAGGTAGTGATGATAGCCCTGTGCTTTTAAAGGGTTGGGATGGTAGCCCTGTAATTGCAAAAGGTAGTGATGGTAGCCCTGTGCTTGTAAAGGGTAAGGATGGTAGCCCTGTACTTGTAAATAGGGTAGGGATGGTAGCTCTGTACTTGTAAATAGGGTAGGGATGGTAGCCCTGTGCTTGTAAAGGGTAGGGATGGTAGCCCTGTGCTTGTAAAGGGTAGTGATGGTAGCCCTGTGCTTGTAAAGGGTAGGGATGGTAGCCCTGTACTTGTAAAGAGTAGGAATGGTAACCCTGTACTTGTAAATAGGGTAGGGATGATAGCCCTGTGCTTGTAAATAGGGTAGGGATGGTAGCCCTGTGCTTGTAAATAGGGTAGGGATGGTAGCCCTGTGCTTGTAAAGGGTAGGGATGGTAGCCCTGTGCTTGTAAAGGGTAGGGATGGTAGCCCTGTACTTGTAAAGGGTAGGGATGGTAGCCCTGTACTTGTAAAGGGTAGGGATGGTAGCCCTGTACTTGTAAAGGGTAGGGATGGTAGCCCTGTACTTGTAAAGAGTAGGAATGGTAACCCTGTACTTGTAAATAGGGTAGGGATGGTAGCCCTGTGCTTGTAAATAGGGTAGGGATGGTAGCCCTGTGCTTGTAAAGGGTAGGGATGGTAGCCCTTTAGTTGTAAAGGGTAGGGATGGTAGCCCTGTGCTTGTAAATAGGGTAGGGATGGTAGCCCTGTGCTTGTAAAGGGTAGGGATGGTAGCCCTGTATTTGTAAAGGGTAGGGATGGTAGCCCTGTGCTTGTAAAGGGTAGGGATGGTAGCCCTGTGCTTGTAAAAGGTAGGGATGGTAGCCCTGTGCTTGTAAAGGGTAGGGATGGTAGCCCTGTGCTTGTAAAAGGTAGGGATGGTAGCCCTGTAGTTGTAAAGGGTAGGTAGTTAGCAAGTTATTCTTCTGAGCCCTAATGATCTAGAAGAAAACTAAACATTTTCAATCATTTCCATTTCGCTGATCTGTTTGACCAGTTGTGAAACGTTTTGTACATAGGTAACTGTTTAGGTTGAATTTAGAAGTTTTGAATAACTATCATAAATATTTATTGTCTTTGATAACAGCAAAGTACCCAATCGAAAAACGTTACGAAGCGTTGCGCCATGAGTTGTTGGTGAGTGAGAGAAGGGAGATGTAACGGGTAACTGGAGACACATGCCACATTTCGTACACCGATGGTGCAGTGTTGTTGGTTCCCCTAGTCCTAGCCCTCTCGACGGTGTAGCTGTTACACTAGCACCCCTGGATCGTGGTCTAGAGTTACAATGACTCGCCACAGCACTTGTAGGCCCTCGGTGAGCCCTTTAAATACAGTTTGTTTTTTGTCGTCTACAAAATCAAAACTGTAGCACTGTCTGGCGGATTATCCTGTCCCTCCCCCCGCAACTCTACATTTTTACCTCATGTTATCCTCATTCAACAGCTGCGAGTGGTTGCTTGTACCCGTTACTAACACCTCGTTTGTCACAGGACCCGGCGGGGGCGACAGGGTCGAGGCACAGGCACCCTCAGTCAGGCCGCAGCTCCACCCGTCCGCCCCGCTCTCGCCTGGCTGCCAACTTCTCCAAGCCGATGACGTTCAGCACTCCCGAGAACTCCCAGGGAACCCCGTAATCAAGGTAACAGAGGAAGGTGTTCGTGATGTTAGCTTGTAGGAGATGTAAACAAATTTAAATTTAGAGGAAATTTTGGGATTTGCTAAAAATTAGGGATGATGAAGAAAATAGATTGATCTTTAAGAAAGGCGCTCTGCACACAGGAAGACTGAAACCCAAATAGAGCTGAGCAGCTGGTTTGTGACGCGATTACTGTTGTAATTGCTTTGGTTATTATCAGCACACGGGCACGACTGAAATTGAGTTGGGTGCTCAGAGAACGAGTTGAGATGGTTATGGGAGAGTTTCACATTTTCGTTCATGAAATTAATGTATAAGATAGGATAGTCTAGGATTGTATTTGAACAAATAAGATTTAGCGAATTTCCCCTATAGGGAAGAAGCTATTACCATAGTCGGCATGGTAAGACCTAGGCCAGGGACCATAATAACTTTTCGTTTTGAGGTCCCCAGATGCCAAAAACACCATTCGTTCAAAACTGTATGTATATAAACATATATGTGTGTGTCCGTGAGCACGATAACTCTCGGAAATTAAAACCGATTTTGACAAAATTTGGTATAAACGTGTAAAGCAGCATTTATGACTAACCCAAAAATGGGTTTTTTGAGATTTTTACTTATAAAGGTCAACCTTTTGAGATCTGGTTTGCGGCATTGCATTCTACTAAAAACTACCTACAATTTGATATCAAACTCGACCCATCCTGCTATTTAAGAATTTCTTCCAACTCCTCATGGGCCGATCCTATAAAGGAGGAAAAACATGATTTTTACTTCTGGTCCTACTGCTGATTTGCGGAGTTTTGTTGCTTTATCTGTAATGAGAAAATAAATATTAAGCCGGTACGGAAGTTAATTTACACCCTGTATAGGCCTACTGCTATCTCAGGTGAAAAGGCTGAATGTTGGTCAATAATTGTACTACACTGGGTGTTTTTCCTCCTCATGGATGAACCATTCGCTAACTGATAACCCACTTTCAGAGAAATACTGAACAATCTACTGCTAGTGAAAAAGTTGAGCAACGAGGCAACTAAAGTCGAGATGTGACCGACATGCCCTGTTGCTAGCAACTGCAATGCAACTGGTTTTCAACACGACTCAGTTGCTCAACTTGTTTACAACTACATTTGGGTTTCAGCCTCCCTGTTTACAGAGCGCCTAATTTTGGTGTTTAGATTGGAAAACAGGCTGTCCAATCCAAGCCTTTGTCCCTTGAAGTGTAGGCACACTGCTGATGGTTTTACAACAGTCACATTGTAAAAAGATATATTTAGTGTTTATTGAACACTTTTATATATGGTGCCTACTGAGTCTGCTGTAGGCTACCAACGATGTCAGATCGGGTGATAGGGATTTGACCCCTATAGAGCTAACTGGGTTTTGGGCTGATGAAGGTTCGAAGTACATTTAGTGGAATATCATCTAAAAATTCAACAGGTGAGAGAAAATAAATAGGAAACAAATTGTATGGAAGTTGTATGAAAGCAACAAACAAAAATATGTTAAAAAATTATAAATAGTAAAATAACTTTTCATATTCTTATAATTTTAGTTTTTTAAATCTGAAAATCTTGGATAATCATACTGGAATTATTGAAATACAATTAAGTAGGACGACGGACTTCATTTGATTTGTTCTGCTGTTTTTTTGTGCTCCCAAAATGCCTCCTGAAAATTTACCTGTTTTCACACATTGATGTGTTGCAGGTCATACGATTGATTGGCTTCAAATATACAAATTGTGACAGCATGAAGTGGAAGTGGATATTCATAAATGAAGATTTTAATATATATGTGACTAAGGTCCTTTGAGATGTGTATAACCCCGTCGTAGGGACTACTGTGCAACGGTTTTTTGACATATAAAGCTAGGCAGCTCCTAAGGGTAATTTTACCTTTTAAAAGGCTTTGTTTTATTTTAAAAATGTAGAGTTAATTTAATTAAAGTATTTTATTTAGTGAAGTCATCTGTAAAGCGTTACAATTAGGTCAAAGTGATTGAACTTAATATTTAAAATAAAATAGTTTTGTTACTGAATCGTTTGATTTAATCGTTTTTCCCTCTTATATTTATTAATTTCTTCGTTAGTATGTAGTCTTGAGAAAAATTGTTGGTATTGATGCTCCTTTAATGTAATGTGCCATTTTTTTGTGCCATCTGTCTAAAAAAGATGTACTAATTTTCTGATTCAAATTTAAGTTTAAATGAATTCAAACTTTGGCACCTAGCTTTTTTGGGCATTTTTAAAATTTCTGGCCCAACCAAAATTTTAACAATTTTTGCAGGAGTATCATTGCAGTAGAGGCTGACATGCCAGTCAATTTATAAAACCAAATTCTTTCATTCTTTTTTAAAAACCAAATAAAGTGCCCATCACACACTTTAGGGGCAAAAATACTTTTTAATTGAAAACTCTTTACACTCATCTTTTTTTTAAACTATTTGCAGTCAACTAGGAATTTATGGAGTTGTTTTTCCTTTTTACTATAAAGCTTTTTGGAATATTATTCCTTTGCCAAAAATGTGAGAAAATAATTAGAAATTATTTTGGTATCCTGCACACTTTTATGTCTCGGTGAAAAAATTGCTTGCAATAGCAATATTGAAGGTACTTCCATAAAAAATCAAGTTTTCATAGAAAAGGAAAAGTTGTACAAATTAAATGTATGTTGTATTTGTAATGATTGGGGCAGGAAGGCAGGACACCTTTTGTTAGTACAGGTATACACTAGGAGCAAGTTTGTTGGGTTCTCCAGAGAACAGAGTAGAAACAACTGTTTTGAATTTATGGAAAACGAATTAGCAAACAGAATTAATTTACATTTAAAGCCAATGGCAGAAATTACTGCCAAAGCTAGTAATCCTGACTACGGAAAATTATTTCAAATCTGGAATTATAATACCTTAAGCCCCGATATACAGTCTTATCTATGCTCTATTAAATCATTTCTTTAGTAGCATGATACGTGTTATCTGCTAAGCTATGTTATCCTGCTATGCCCTGTTCTAAACAATTTTAGCTAAGTTTTTGGTTAATGAAACCTAAGACAATGTAAATAATGAGGTACATATAAGTTCACTCAAAAAAAGTATTATTTTTATTGCGGGTGTCTGCTTTGTAGATTGTTAATACAACAAACCTTATCAGCCATTTTATTTTAGTGACTTGTCACCTTTTCTTGTCTAATAAATATAATATCCCCGCATCCAGCTTATCTGCTTATTTGAGGATTTACTATCCGTTCTATTACCGGAGGGAAGGGGGGGAGTAGTCTGCCTGTCGTTTATGCAACATTTTGTTTAAAAATGGCATCGGTTTAAGCTTTAAATGTTAAATATCTAAACAAAATTAAAAGAAAATCATCCATAGATACTTAAAAACCAAGCAAGATACTTGGCCATGAACTTATACACCATATGCCAGAGAAATTAAAAAAAAAGATTGATTTAAAAATATTCAACACGTATGCTGCGGCGAGGTCGATTTTGACCGGCCCGGGCTAATCGCGGACGCTGAGCGGTTGGAACCGGCCGATAATTCTCTTGACACTAAACCAGTCAGTGTGAGCCCAGCACTTGCTAGAGGTAGGTGATTTTTTGCCAGCACGTAGCTCGGAATGCGAGCTTTATTTTGGTGTAGGTTGGTAGTAAATTTCCCAAAAATCCCGGCCGTCACAGGACTTCCCCGCATTCGTTTTCGCACCACTTAATCTCTTTAGATGGCAACCCTGGTTGACTACTGCTATCTGGATTCTGTTGCTACCTGGTGGCGTTTTGTAGAACTACGTCTAGTTGTGTTGTGCATTACAGCGCCGTACTGTGTTTTTGTCATTTGTAAGCCGGGAATTTAAAATGTGACCAAACTGATCGGAACAATTGCCACATGGCGGGAACACGCTACAGGGCGTACCCCGCAGCTAATGTGTTAAGAAGAAGTTTAGGACATGGCTTGGCGAGAAAGGATTTTTAAATTCCATTCTAGTGGCCCCTGGACTATATAATCAAGACTAAACAGGTACTTTACCTCCGTCAATAATCCAATGAAGAAAATTAATTCTTACGCTAAATTAATCCTTATGCGAAAGGATTTTATCGTGTCCACAAATTTACTAACAGGAAAGAAAATACCAAAATATAAATAAAAAATAACAATCAAGACAAATGATAATAGTAATAAATTTATTACTGATTTAAGGCTATCGTAGTATAGATATAGTGGTTGGAATATCCCAGTGAAAAAGAGACTAAAGGAGACACAAAGAAAAACTTATTTCATTTAAAAACATTATTACTGAATCAAGATTAATTTTACGTTCTAAATTTAGTTAAAAACTATTCAATGTATTTAATTTGTTTCCAATGCAATATTATAGTGTTATCCTGGCTAAATAAATAAATAAACCATTAAGAAGATACCCAATGTTTGGATTAATTTTAAAACAATTCCAAAAGTGAATCATATTTAAGAATGGATAAAGGAGAAAACTCAATCGATCTGTTCATAAGTAGGGCTGTTTTGCTGCTGAAGACTTTCTATCCCACTATTTTTTTCATTAACTTTTTAATTTCTCCATTATCAACTAAATTGTCCTTAAATTAGATACACTATTGCATTTGTCTATACATTTGGTATCTTAATTTGTGTTTGTAATTTTGGTCAGTTAATTCGAAAATGTTAAACCGCTGCTATTTAGAGGTAGAATGTTGTACGGAACTGTTAAAACAAATTGCTACCAGATTAACTTTTTCTGCAGACAGAAAACTAATTGAGATGTGTAGACTTATGTTATATTGTATTATTTGCTTATTTTTACCTGGCATGTAAAATCGTGAAGTTTCAGACAGTTAAAGCTGGACACTTGTATGTGGGTTACTATGTATAATGCTTTCAGGTTTTACAGCATGGGCCATCAAAGTCCCATTATTCATATGAAATTTGATATGTTGTCTGAGTTTATGTACTGTAGGACCACAGAGTGAGGAACGATACAAAAGCTTGAATATTCATAAACTCGCTTCGTTCACTGAGGGCTCCGCCCCCAGACCCCCGCTTGGGGTCACTCCAGTTTATAACTCAGATACTATTTATATATCATAACTATGTTGATTCATTTGGGATATACCCTCTCTGCATGTTATCTTTATTTAATGGTTCTCTCATTTGTTAATACTCTATCAATCTGTGAAAGTTACTTTGACAGTTCACTGGATTTATTTCAGTTGTAATGATTTCTTTTGTTTTGATTTGAAACTCCATAAGCCCAATCTTAAAATTTCCAATTTTCGAGATGCAAATTAGAGGTTTTTAATTAAAAACTGCAACTTCTGGCAATTTTCTCAAAAGTTTCTAGGAACAATTTAACTACATGCCAAATTTCACATTCCTAGCTTGTCTAGAAGTGGTCTAGAATTTGTATACGTGAGTGAGTCAGTTACACATCAGGTTGTATAGGTACAGTAGACTCAGTAATCCGGATCACACTTATCAGGACTCAAGGTTATCTGGACCGATGATCTCGATTTTTTAAATATTTTTGGTTGCTAATAAAAACGAAAAAACAGAACTTCACGGTTTAGTGCCTTCATTTTCCCCTTGATTATCCTTCATTACACAAATGTCATATAGTTTGCATCGTCAGGCGCTCTAACCCGACCCCGGATGGTCCGATTCCAACTTGTAATTGTGTTTGTTATTGATTACGTTTCCAGTCCGCTACTCCATTCGGGTCTTCTTCTGTCGATGATTCATCACTTTCTACTGGAAGCTCACTCTTGTATTAGCACATAAATGTAAACCCATAATTGTTCACTATAAAGGCGGAATTGATGATTCATGCGCACCTCCGGAAATTTTTCAAAATCCAGACCGGCTGTCCGCCACGTTAGACCGGATTTCTGAGAGCCTACTGTATTTAGATACTTAAAACCAAATAAAAAAAATATACAAAAAACATTTACTATATCCTGATTAGTCGTTTAATTTTCCCAACACAACTGGTGATTTCCCGTGTCATTTGTTCTGGTGGCAAGTGAACAGTTCGTCCATGGCTTTATTGCATTCGTCGAGGTTCCCCTTCCGTCGGTTGGCACAGTCCAGTACGGCGTAGAACTGGTCGGCGCACTCCCCGTATAACGCGGCCTCGGCCCCCGCCCCGGCCGCAGCCCCAGGCCCAGCCCCAGCCCCAGACTCGCCCCGCGGGCCGGTCATTGCCGAGCCGATGGCCGACCCCACCACTGCCCCCGCCACCGACCCTGCTGCGGCGGCTCCAAACGTCCCCGCTGCACTGGTACCTTGCTTCTGCTGTGGGGCTGCTTTGCTTCCTGGCAACGGAGATTAGTTTGTCAAGTTACTAGTATTTACTGTGCTGTGGAGATACTTAATGTGTTACATAACAACAATTCTGGCCTTTCCGAGACAAATATCGATATCCATAGAATAGAATAGAATATTTATTCAGCCAAGCAATATTACATACTAATACATTGGCACGTCAACAAGAAAGAACTGGCTGTTTTTAAATTTCAAAGTCCAAAGCAGTCCATTTTCCTAGTAGGTACTCATCCAAGGTATAAAAGGCTTTTCTCTGAAGAAATCCTTCAAATTTTAACTTGAAAATCTTGTCACTTAGTTGTCTGAGGGCTTGAGGAGTCTTGTATATTTTGGATGCCTTAATCAAGGGCCCTTGGTTGACTTACTTAACCTAACCGGAGGCAGGTTTACATTACATTATGGCTAAACCTGGTATCACGGCTATGGCAGGATAGCTTCTCGGTAGTGAAATTGATCCTGATTCGAGCGTAAAAACATTATACACTGAATTATATACAACGAATGCAGAGTGAAGATTTTGAGATTAATAAAGATGGCAGTGCTCAAATTTTGTAACACCAGAAATTATTCTAATGCTTTTTTTGGAGCAGGAATATATCGTGGGAATGAGAAGAGCTACCCCAAGTAATCAAGCCATAAGCCAAGTGGGACAGAAACAGCCCAAAGTATACCTGCCGGGCCCCTCCACATCGACTACCCCAATAATATGCATTGGAACAGATCTACTGCTGTGAAGTTTCTTTTTCAAACTTCCATAATACACTAAGGCGATTTTTAAAATCAGAACTTTGACACTTTAATTATATAATCATAAAATATTACATTATGTAGTTTGTTCAGGTCGTTTTGCAAAACATTAGCAATACAGTAATTCTAGATGAAGGTATCGTAACAGGTATAGACTCACCAGCTTTGGCGGGGGGTGAGGCTGGTTTGGCGGGGGCTCTAGGGAGTGGGGGGCGGGTGGGAGCAGGGGCAGTGCTCACCCCCCGTCTTCCCCCTCCACCTCCTCCACTTCCTCCACTTGACTTTCCTCCTCCTCCTCCTGAGCTTCGTGACATTTTGAACTAAATATTTAATTTTTGTTATACCTTTGTGTTATTGTAATTGTCAAGTTTGATGCATTTGAAATTTTGGTGGATGTTGCTTGGTAACTGATGAAGAGAGTAATTTTATAACAAATGTTTCAGAAATTATATCCTGAATAATCCAGTTTTAAACTCATTTTAGGGTATGGGTAGGCTAGCGTGAAGTTGGCCTACCCATTGCGTTTTTTAATTTTCTTCCTTAAATTTGTGGAACTAACAAGAAATTAACAAATGGAATTAAAAATTGTGGGTAGGCTGTTATATGGGTAGGCCAACTTCACAGACCTCTGCTAATGTACAATAATATGTATGTAGTAGAATTGCCCAGCACAGCTTACGCATTGAAACACCTGTTGTAGTTTAATGTGTCACTGAAAGATGGTGCCACCGCGCCACCTTTACTTTGACCAATAAATAAATGAGAATCTCAAAACTTGTGATAATTTAATTAGGTTATAATTTTGACTGTTTTAAATTGCTCGATAATTTGTTAAATTTACCAGCGAAGGTAATCTTCAGAATTATGGTTCAATCTGCAATCTGCAACAAACACCCTGAAGAAATAATATAAAAAATTAAATAAAATTAATTTTGTGGAAATCAAATTTTATTATTCTATTGAACTGATCCACAACTTCTCAAGTACTTTTACTACCCATTTTATATTGTAATTTGTTGTAACGTAATTTTGTTTTATAATAAAATATTTATAAATCCCTTAAGGAGTACGTCATGCTCTTTGACTTTATTCCCTTGGATATGTGTAATTATTATATTTCCAGACGAAAGGTTTAAGAGAAAAGCTGAATATGACGAAGGAAGAAGAAGAAAGAAGGGTAACAACTATGAGCCTGACCCAATACGGGTCTATGGTTCAAAGATACGATGAATGATTGTACCCTGAAGCTAAATGGTTTCCAATATTAGTGGGCCTTTTAGCGAATTTCCCCTATAGGGAAGAAGCTATTACCGTAGGTCTCATGGTAAGACTTAAGCCCGGGACCATGAAAACTTTTCGTTTTGAGGTCCCCAGATGCCAAAAACACCATTCGTTAAACTTTTTATATATGTATATATATTAGTGATGGTCAAAACCAGAAATTTCAAATCTCGAAACCGAAAAACTTAAAAAATCGAAACTCGAAAGTCAAATTCCAAAATCCTTTTTACTTGCCTGGTTATGGCTGTGAAAATCCACATTTTTGACAATGATTAAAACATTGCCAGTACCTTGTATCCATTGCACAGTTTCAGGCTACATAGTTTTGAGAGTGGCGTACCTTATAATTAATATGTGTGGCTAATTCTTTAATTTAATTACCCATCTGCATGTATATGTCATATGTCATTTTATTTGTAGACTGTGCACGTCTTGTTATGGTATTTGTTTTAATTATTTGGTTAACATATTCATTGTACTATTGTACTTCAACTAAGTGACTGATAGATATAACGTAGTGCATGAAGGACTAGGGTGGACCTTTACAGACTCAAGTGACAATTGCGGTTTTGTATGAACACAATCTGACCAAATCACATATATTGTAAAAATGTCAATTATTGATAATAAACCTGATGTCTGATTTCTATACATGCACGTTGTACCCTGTATTGTCATTGCCTATTTCTGTTATGCAATGAATATTTGTAGTAAAGGTTCTTGTTTTTGTAAATACTGTACATAATCAATGCCAAAGTCCGGTTACATTTCCCTATCTCTTATATTCGCTTTACACGTAATCTTTTCTCAACACTTTGGAATGAAAAAATCATAGCAAAAGCAAGTACTATCAAAGCAAAAGACAAACACTCTTTCGTTTTTTCTCTTTTTGTTCACCAACAAATAACAAAACAAACTAAAACTGAGTCAGCTCAAACACAAAACATATTAAAATAGCTGATTTTTAGCTAAATATGGTAGTAGTGTAGTAGTGCTTAGTGTTATTTGTTTTGAGGAATATATTTGAAAAAATAATTGTAGTTGTGAATATTGTTATCCCTACTTGAAGCGATTTATCAATCGTTAGTAGTAGATTGAAATATTTCTCACAGTAAACAGTCTGTCTGTTTTTCAATTTAAGTTCTTACAAAATTTAAAATTTTCAGGAATCTTGAAACATACTAGGACTACAATCTTGAGCTTAATGAATTTACTTGGTCTAGACTTAGGTATATTTCGTTGGCTATCAGTGCTGAAAAGTATTCTTGGTGCTTACAAGTTTTGGTTTTCCAGTATAGCACTACAGAATAATGTTCAACACTATCAACATTTGTACTAATAGTTCAATAGTAAAAAGAAATAATGTAAGTTCAATTACATTAGCTTCTAGTTTGCGATAGCTTTTACATGTATATTAATATTTTGTAGAGGTAATTTGATGTGTAGTGAGATTACCAACATATTAATAACTTTTGGATTGAGATTATTCCTCAAATTGTTGAACTGTTGATCTATTTTAGGACACCTGATGCCTTAAGTTCTATCTCTTATGAAGGCCTATATGAAGAAGAGGCTAAGTAAGTAAGAGATGAGGGGTTGTGGTACAGCCAATTCAAGAAACTGTGAGTTGGGTAGGCCGTTAAGTTATTTGCCAACTAAATATCGAAAAGGTAAACTATTTATCTTGTTTTTATTGTATACCAAACTGTCGAATAGGCCTACTGTATTGCAATTTTATTTTGTATACGGTAGCCTAGGTACTCTTAATTAGGCCCATCAATTCCTAAAGCTGTAAACTGATTTTGAGGTCAGGCTATTACTTTTTTAATTGAACACATGTCCACTAGCCTACATACTGCTACAGTAGGCTCTCAGAAATCCGGATTGCACTTCCGGGTATTTGGACCAATGATCTTGAATTTTGTTGCAAATAAAATAACAAAACCCGTAGCCTAATTCACGGTTTACAGCCTTCAGTTTACATGCGATTATCCTGCATCACATAAATGTCATATAGTGTGCATCGTCAGACGAGTCCTCCCTTAGCCCAACAGTGCATTATTGGTGTTTGTTATTGGGTTTAAATGTATCTCTGGTGCGCTGCTCGGTCAGGTCGTCTCTTGTCGATGACTCATCACTGACGATGTAAATCAGTAGACTGGTGACAGTTTTTACTAGAGTATACCGGAACTTTGTGTAAGTTATGACTTACAGTGTTCCCTGTAACGTGTTTAGGCTTGTACAAATGTACCCACATAAATATCAATGTTTTCTGTTTTAACTAGCCTATAGGCCTAGTTTAATCACGTGTTCACGTAATAAATTTTATCAGAGTAAGCCAAAATTTGTTCTGTTCCGATCATGCTCTAGGTCTGGTTGGTAACAGATTAATGAGGTTCTACTGTACCTATTACGGAGTGTTTATTACATTCTTCTGGAAGCTCACTCTTTTATTAGCACATAAAAGGAAACGCTTATTGTCATAATTTGTTCATTAACTTTTAAAGGCGGAATTGATGATTCATGCCCACCTCTGGGTAATCCGGATTTTTCAAAATACGGACTGGCCGTCCGCCACAATAGTCTGTATTTCTGAGAGTCTACTGTATCCTGTACAGCATAGGGGTTATGACAGTGAAAACTAAAAACCTAGAAGAAAATGCCATTTAGAATAGGCCTATGGAATCAAATTTATTAACTTACAGGATGTTAGTTTTTACATTAAGAATAACGCCGTCCTACTTACCTCAAAGTAAATTTTTAATTTGAATTAAGTTAACTTTGTCTAAAGTTTTAGCCTAATTTACTACTGGTACTTCATAGTTTTTTTACATTAAGAATAACGCCGTCCTACTTACCTCAAAGTAAATTTTTAATTTGAATTAAGTTAACTTTGTCTAAAGTTTTAGCCTAATTTACTACTGGTACTTCATAGTTGAATCCAGTTTACCTTATCTTAAAACTAACTTAGTTTACCTATCTTAAAAAGTCAGTAGTTTATTCTGTGGTAACAAAATAAATTTTTAGAGTAATTAGTTGATGGATGCTTGGCCTACGGTACTGCAACGATGGTTGGGTTACAGTTTGTCAGGCCCTTGGCCAAGTTTTCAGAGCGACATCCTTGAGTTTCAGAAACAAACCGATTTAACCCTTTGACTGACAGCAGCCGATGGGATCAGCCGGTACTTTGGTATTATACGGATGCCACTATTTTTGGAGGTTAAATTTTTACCGGATACAAAGGATAACTACATAATTCAAAAAAACGTACTTTTATTGACTTACTGTACAAATTTTACATCATTCTGATGAGCGGTCTTTGTGTTGTGCCTCCCAAAAGGCAGCGATGTCCGCTAGGATCGTGTTGAATGCGTCGCCGCCGCTAGCAGCCAGACCCGGTCGCCACAGGTACTCCGCCAAATATACAACGCGCTGCGGCAGTTATGTTACGATGGGTTATCATAAAAATACGTACTGTTTCCTCTTCATTTCGAGGTAAATCCCATACCAAAAGAACGTCACTCATTATGAAAACAAATGTAACGTAGTGCACGGCAATAAATCACTCATGACACTGACCCAGATACAGGCGGTGACAGGTGATGCGCGCGCTCCGGTCAACGACCTGACCTTGGCCAATTTGGAGGGGGTTTGGCGGCCGGAAGTATGACTCATCAGGTATCATTTGATCCGTAACAAAACAAGGAAAGTCCTACAATCATTTTTATGATAACCCATCTTAACATAACTGCTGCAGCGCGCTGCATAAGGGTGGCATCCGTATAATACCAAAGTACCGATCAGCCTGCCGAATGTTGTGAAAAACTGTCAGCAGCTGACATTGGCTTGCAACACTTAGATAGGAAACAGTTGGCAATATCATAATAGTTACAGCAAAAACATTAAAACAATCCATGAGTCGAGAAATTTATACCTACCAGTAGCAATAACTAGAAAGTTCACTAGGCCTAGTTTAAAAAGATAGTTTTTCTGAGAAAATAGTTGCAACACGCAGGCAGGTCTGAGACTGTCATGCCATCTCAAGTGTGACACCATTAGATTGAATATCTCATTTTAACTTGGCAGCCAAAGTGTAATGAACTAAATAACTAACGTCATAATGGCATTACAAAACTTCAGATAAATACAGGCAGATACCGGTATGACAGAACTTACATATTTTTGTTTTATAATACTTATTATCTTTGCAGTAATATTCAGTCAGTTAAAATAATTTGAATTTATGTTGTCAAATTCCACAAATTGTATTAATTTAGGAAATGCAAACTGTGCAATATGTGGCAATAGTTGTCAAAAGAGTGCAGAATACTGTAACATGTGTGATGTCTTGGAAAGAAATTTAGAAAAAACTAGTGGCTTGTGTTGGCTACAGCCCATATGCTTTTTGTATATAAACAAATCACACTTTCTTAGTGGAAATGAACTCAATGAAAGCAGGTGTTTACAGTCACGATACTTATTTTGAGATAAGTTTTCCTCACTTCTGTTTAACATCTAATTAAAAAAAAACTACTTCTCCGGTATTCTTTGAGCCAATACCTTTAACATTTTAACAAAAAATTATATTTTATAAAGCTGACTGAAACATAAGGTTATTTTGACCGATACCTGTCCGTTTCATTTAACATTGCATCACACATAAGGTTATTTTGATCGATACCTGTCCGTTTGATTTAACATTGCATCACACTTGCTGCAGTAACCGAAACATACGGTCATTCTGTCTTATGGCAATGCATTACACTGGCTTCGTCAACTCAACATACGACCATTCTGAACAACTCGCTTACAATAAAAATCTGCTGCTGCAAAATATTTCAGTGAAACTACAAAATAAAGTGATTTTAAAGTAGTTGAAGGGCGAGGTGGAAGGGGTAACTAGGTTTGTGAAGGGTGACTGCCAAGCTCAAATGGTTAACTGATCATTAAAACAAAAAAAACAAAATCATGATTGGTCAAAAAGGCCAGCTCTCTATTTGAAAGTCAGAATTCAAAACTTTCAACAAATATTAAATACCAGCACCAATATATAGTTGGGTATGGTAATTTTTAAGGTTTCTTTTTGTTGCTAGACTATAACTCCCTTTAATACTACATGAAAACTAATAATTATGCCATCATTTCGAAGGTTATCTTCACCACTAAATGTGAAAAAGCAAACAATTCAAAACCATAATATTTATAATTTAATGGGTGGTTTTCACTTATTTGCCAACGTGCTGGAGGCACCATCATTCAGTGACAAGTTTAACTCTAATCAGGCGCTTCAATGCAGAAGCTGCACATGAACAATCCTAGTTGATTTTCAGAGCTTTCAAATAGAAACATGATTTGGTTTTTAAATTATACTAGTAGCCTAACGCGGCTTCGCTCGCGATCAAAACGTAATATTATATTATAATACTGACATTCCCGTAAAAATATTGTCTTACCGTTCCAAAGCCAACATGGCCTGCTGATTAACTGTGTTTACTCTTTCCAGCTGATTGCTGAAAACTTATAGTTATTTCCTAATGTTAAGCTTATAGGAAAAAACTCAACTTTAAGGGGCCCTAGGGCCTCCTCACTCATAAATTATTTCTCTATAAAAAAAGTTTCCTGTATAACTTCACGTTTGGCTCTTTCCAATGACACTAAAAACATGAAAATCGGTTCAGTAGTTTAGGAGGAGTGATTGTAACAAAAAACCTGCTCGCCTATTAAATAATTATAGATTAGGCTGTAATATGGAGTTTTAAAATATTTATTTAGCAATAAAAAATCAAAATGGCTGGCATTTTGAAACACTATCCAAATTAAAATTCAAATCATCTTTATTCATCGAACGGTATATACAATACATTGAATAGTGACAAGAATATGTACATAAGGGCCTTATCACTAAATAATTTGATTTTCATAAGGATGTAACAATTAATGTTAAATAACTTTTAGTCAAAGTTTATAAACATAATTTACGTTGCATTTCTTAGATCCCAAAATTCCTCGAGAGAATAAAGGGATTCAGTGAGCAGATATTCCTTCAGAGTTTTTTTTAAAACATTAAAGTTATTTTCATTTGTTATATTTTTAGACTTTATGTGACATTTTAAAATCCAAATCATGCTTAGTATAAAGTTATATATGGGAATTTTTTATTTAAATTCCTCAAGTGGTTATGAATATAACATTAATCTTGTAAACACAAAGAGACGCACAATCGGGTAGTAAAACATTACGAACCTACGTAGTTTTTTATTACTTGTATTTATTTTGAAAGCAAGCATTTCCTGAAGTTTTAGATCTTAGTATAGAGACTCTGTCTACATAAGGCTAGCTCTTAAAATGACAACTAGGAAGTTAGAATGGGCATTAAGATAGCAGATATGATTATTATAACGATATTTTTATTTACATAGTAACTTGTTCCATGATTCCAGAGAGCAGGTATGAATGTTTATTTGTAAAGTAGCACTTATTGTTGACACAGAATAAGAACAAGATGACTCGTACGTTGTGGATTATGATTTGTTTGGCAACATTAATTCCAAACTCACTAACACATAATGTAAGTACCTTGACAAATTAATTTGGATGATTAGGAGATTAGAACTTCTTGTATTCATTATGGTTTTCTTTGCAGGCCTGTATCAAACAGTTACTAAGAAGAAGATTTGCCAACCAGTCTGCCATAGGTAAACACCAACAACAAATCATGTCTAAGGGACTACCTAAGAAAAAAGAAATTCCCGATGTCAAACACATAGTTCTTGTAGCTTCTGGAAAGGGAGGTGTTGGAAAGTCCACCACTGCCGGTATGTTTCATGAAGTATTCTTATTTAGTTTTGTAAATATGTTCAAAGTATCGGTATTACAGATTAGATTTATTGATGGCAAGCTTTTTTAGCACTTGTGGAAAAGAGATGGCAATATCAGTAGTCCGGATGGCATCCCCCACCCCATCAAAATCCTTGCTGATTATTGGATGAAGCAGTTGGTTGTTTTAATTGCTGTTTTATAACAGATCAAAATAATACTATATCAACATTATGTTTGTCTTTTGGTAAGCTTAGTTAGACTACATATAAAGAAATTATACCGTAATGAATTAACCAATTCAAAAGCTAGAATCAAACTTTTATTAATATAAACATTTTAGACAAGGCATATATTTTATTTCCTCAACTTGACATCAAATTTCCCTTTAATGCTTATTGTAATATGAATATTTATAGGTTACCTTGTGTTGACTGTTATTTTTTATCTGTTACGTTGCAACTTTCATTAAAAAAGTTGATCTAACGAAGACCTTCAATCTTTGGGATACCTAATTTTTCAGGGAGACAATTTTCCTTGTATTCATAATATGATTAGGCAAATCAATTTGCAATCAAATTAGGCCATGCCCAGCAATGAACAAACTGGTTCATTGCAGGCATAACGTGCCTTTCGAAGCACGGCGAAAGGTTGAGATTCAAAAGTCATTTGGATTTCACCGATTATTGAACCCCGGGTTTTTGGATGATAGGCCACTCGACCCACTCAGGTATAACTGCCGTTCCTTGAGATTTATATTAAAATGTACTTTGGTTATTTTGTTCTGAAACAAGGCCTCTGCTTTGAACTGCTGCAAAAAATATGACTATTTACTGGTTTTTATTAGATTATCCAAACAATTTTACCATCTTCTATCTCAACCCTCCAGTAAATGCGCCGGGTACAGCTGTACCCCATGAGGTTTTATTCTGTTGCAACGTTTTGCCGCACAACCTGTTAGCCCGAGCGCCAGTGTGCCTTCTAACTGATTCTCTAGCTACAACGTCAGTGTGTGACATGCATCTCAGGGTGTCACTGTGTTTTTTACGTTCAAAGTTTGCGTGGGGTCCACCTGTACCCCGCACACCTATTCACATTTCAACATGACAAAGTAGCAAGGTACATGTGAAGATTTATCCAAGAATATAATTTATTCAAAAAGTCGCCTGGGAAATTATCAAGCCACAAATTGTAGTCAAAATTCAAATTGTTAGCTTCCCAGACCAATTGCAAGAGATAGGAAAGGAGCTTCTTCGGATCCAAAACCATGCACTAGAACAGCCTCAAAAAACTCAAAACTGCAGTTCTGGCTGCTGCTTCCTGTGTACCAGGGCAAAAAATAGAAAACAAGAAAAAAATATGAAAAATGTGGACTTAATCCAGATAATTATCATATTTTAGAGAACTTGTAGGACTTTCAACTCTTGTCTACATTTTGTTCTTTAACCGTGTGTAATATAAAATATATTATGTCACACTCATATTTTTTTTACATTAAAATATTGTATCAACATTTATGTTTGGTATTATTTGTTACATAAAAAAACATATTAGTTAGGGCCTAAGTCAAAGGAAAGATTATAAACATTTTTATCCCAAAATAAAAAAAACTGAACAAAATGTTACAAGCAAATTTAAATTTACTAACACACAAAAACAATATATTACTATACTAAAATACTGTAAAAATGGATACAGATTCTCAAAACTTAATTAATAATACAAGTTTAATTTTAAACAAATTTTAAATTATAGTTGGGTACACCTGTATCCCACGCCCCTATTCGTGTTAAAAGAAACTGCGTGCCTATTGAAGGTAAATTAGCTTCGATGATCAACTTGTCACATTTTAGTAATGAAGTCGGAGAGTGATGGTCCTCACTGTACATGGCCGCGGCATTGGTGGACGTCCAGCCGTCACTGCGGGTCGGGTTGCTAGACGCTGACGTCTTCGGCCCCTCCATCCCCCTCATGATAGTCTTCACCGTTGTGTTGTTCCAGTCAACATGGCCGCGGCGTTGGTGGATATCCAGCTGTCACTGCGGGTCGGATTGCTAGACGCTGACGTCTTTGGTCCCTCTATCCCCCTCATGATGGTCCTCACTGTTGTGTTCCAGTTAACATGGCCGCGGCGTTGGTGGACGTCCAGCCGTCACTGCGGGTCGGGTTGCTAGACGCTGACGTCTTTGGCCCCTCCATCCCCCTCATGATGGTCCTCACTGTTGTGTTGTTGCAGTCAACATGGCCGCGGCGTTGGTGGACGTCCAGCTGTCACTGCGGGTCAGATTGCAAGGCGCTGACGTCTTCGGCCCCTCCATCCCCCTCCGGATGGTCCTCACTGTTGTGTTGTGTTCCAGTCAACATGGCCGCGGCGTTGGTGGACGTCCAGCCGTCACTCCGGGTCGGGTTGCTAGACGCTGACGTCTTTGGCCCCTCCATCCCCCTCATTGATGGTCCTCACTGTTGTGTTGTGTTCCAGTCAACATGGCCGTGGCGTTGGTGGACGTCCAGCCGTCACTGCGGGTCGGGTTGCTAGACGCTGACATCTTCGGCCCCTCTATCCCCTCATGATGGTCCTCACTGTTGTGTTGTGTTCCAGTCAACATGGCCGCGGCGTTGGTGGATATCCAGCTGTCACTGCGGGTCGGATTGCTAGACGCTGACGTCTTTGGTCCCTCTATCCCCCTCATGATGGTCCTCACTGTTGTGTTCCAGTTAACATGGCCGCGGCGTTGGTGGACGTCCAGCCGTCACTGCGGGTCGGGTTGCTAGACGCTGACGTCTTTGGCCCCTCCATCCCCCTCATGATGGTTCTCACTGTTGTGTTGTTGCAGTCAACATGGCCGCGGCGTTGGTGGACGTCCAGCTGTCACTGCGGGTCAGATTGCAAGGCGCTGACGTCTTCGGCCCCTCCATCCCCCTCCGGATGGTCCTCACTGTTGTGTTGTGTTCCAGTCAACATGGCCGCGGCGTTGGTGGACGTCCAGCCGTCACTCCGGGTCGGGTTGCTAGACGCTGACGTCTTTGGCCCCTCCATCCCCCTCATTGATGGTCCTCACTGTTGTGTTGTGTTCCAGTCAACATGGCCGTGGCGTTGGTGGACGTCCAGCCGTCACTGCGGGTCGGGTTGCTAGACGCTGACATCTTCGGCCCCTCTATCCCCTCATGATGGTCCTCACTGTTGTGTTGTGTTCCAGTCAACATGGCCGCAGCGTTGGTGGACGTCCAGCCGTCACTGCGGGTCGGGTTGCTAGACGCTGACGTCTTCGGCCCCTCCATCCCCCTCATGATAGTCTTCACCGTTGTGTTGTTCCAGTCAACATGGCCGCGGCGTTGGTGGATATCCAGCTGTCACTGCGGGTCGGATTGCTAGACGCTGACGTCTTTGGTCCCTCTATCCCCCTCATGATGGTCCTCACTGTTGTGTTCCAGTTAACATGGCCGCGGCGTTGGTGGACGTCCAGCCGTCACTGCGGGTCGGGTTGCTAGACGCTGACATCTTCGGCCCCTCTATCCCCTCATGATGGTCCTCACTGTTGTGTTGTGTTCCAGTCAACATGGCCGCGGCGTTGGTGGATATCCAGCTGTCACTGCGGGTCGGATTGCTAGACGCTGACGTCTTTGGTCCCTCTATCCCCCTCATGATGGTCCTCACTGTTGTGTTCCAGTTAACATGGCCGCGGCGTTGGTGGACGTCCAGCCGTCACTGCGGGTCGGGTTGCTAGACGCTGACGTCTTTGGCCCCTCCATCCCCCTCATGATGGTTCTCACTGTTGTGTTGTTGCAGTCAACATGGCCGCGGCGTTGGTGGACGTCCAGCTGTCACTGCGGGTCAGATTGCAAGGCGCTGACGTCTTCGGCCCCTCCATCCCCCTCCGGATGGTCCTCACTGTTGTGTTGTGTTCCAGTCAACATGGCCGCGGCGTTGGTGGACGTCCAGCCGTCACTCCGGGTTGGGTTGCTAGACGCTGACGTCTTTGGCCCCTCCATCCCCCTCATTGATGGTCCTCACTGTTGTGTTGTGTTCCAGTCAACATGGCCGTGGCGTTGGTGGACGTCCAGCCGTCACTGCGGGTCGGGTTGCTAGACGCTGACATCTTCGGCCCCTCTATCCCCTCATGATGGTCCTCACTGTTGTGTTGTGTTCCAGTCAACATGGCCGCAGCGTTGGTGGACGTCCAGCCGTCACTGCGGGTCGGGTTGCTAGACGCTGACGTCTTCGGCCCCTCCATCCCCCTCATGATAGTCTTCACCGTTGTGTTGTTCCAGTCAACATGGCCGCGGCGTTGGTGGATATCCAGCTGTCACTGCGGGTCGGATTGCTAGACGCTGACGTCTTTGGTCCCTCTATCCCCCTCATATGGTCCTCACTGTTGTGTTCCAGTTAACATGGCCGCGGCGATGGTGGACGTCCAGCCGTCACTGCGGGTCGGGTTGCTAGACGCTGACGTCTTCGGCCCCTCTATCCCCCTCATAATGGTCCTCACTGTTGTGTTGTTTCAGTTAACATGGCCGTGGCGTTGGTGGACGTCCAGCCGTCACTGCGGGTCGGGTTGCTAGATGCTGACGTATTCGGACCCTCCATCCCCCTCATGATGAACCTCAGTGGCCACCCACTTGTATCCCCAGGTGAGCGACCACAACCCTCTAAGCTGACTATGTTTCTCTTTAGTACTCAGGTATTTTTCAGTGACTTGCATGCGTTATTTTGAAAATCTATACAAAATATAACCAACTAGCTGATACCCGTGCTTTGCACTGCTGATTAAAATTCCCGATGCAACTACAGTCAACTCCCAATTATCCGGGAGCGGGTTAATCGGGTTGCGGTTTAACCGGGTTCGCGAAAGATTTATTTTTACTATTTTTAATTATCCCCTTTTAAACATAAATAGTCTAATAATAATTTATTTTGCTAAATAATCTCCAACATCTTATTTAATTTACTTTACATAAATACTATAGCCCTACAAACAATTTAGTAAACAACATAATCTGAGAGTCTGTCATCTCGCTAATGAGCCGTGGGCGCGTGATGGGAACCATGACCTTGACACTGCACTAGCCACTGCACCTGGCTGGGCAGAGCGATGAATGGACGGTCAGAAGCGGACGTCTAAAAATAAAAACATCTCAAAACAATCACCTTCCCGCCGCTGTTCACCCTCAACGACGGATGGACGGACAGGCGGACGTCTAAAATTAGAAACATCTCAAAACAATCACCCTTCCCGCCATTGTTCACCCTGAAGGGGTTTTTCCCCAGTACGGTATTACTTAGCATACTGTTCGGGGTTTAGAGATTTTTAACCTATTAAATATCATTTGGCGTTTTGGATAGTATTACTGCTATCAACCATTGCTAGTAATAACTATTATTATCTTGATTGTTTGTAGATGTTATCACAATTTAAAGATTTTCAAAAGTATTTAATTTATATAAATATATCTTAAATTACATTAAAACACAATATTATAGTATACAAATGTTGATAAACCTTTATTATATTAGTAATATTCAATTTATTGAATCCCTTTGTTTTAACCATGATTTTGGGTTATCCTTGACCCTCCAACCGGTCATTACCCTGGATAATAGGGAGTTGACTGTACATCTTTTTAGGTAATCATTTGATCCATTAACCCATTGAGGTAGTAATTTTATTCTATTTGCAGTAGCCTATAACGGGAATTGATTGGTGCTGCACTCTAGTAGCAAAATATGTAACTAATGACCGCGGGCGTCTACGGTTCTATCCGCTAGGGGCGCGGACTGACTGAAAAACCTTAATATCGCCGCCAGGCCTTTGGTCGTGTTAGCTCAGTTGGCTACGTCGTGGAAACACCTTGGTCAGGTGGTGATACGATGTTCGGGGTTCGATTTCGCACACGACCAAAACTGACCAGTTGTGCAACTCTCAATGAGTTAACCGGTCTGTGGCAACGTTGGTGGGAGGGCCCAAGTAAAACAAACGGTGGCAGGCTTGCTTGGAAGTTGACGGGATCGGTTAATTCTTTGAGACTTGCACATGGTCAGCACTGATTTTGCTAATTTTTACTTATGTCTACTGTGTGTGTGCCAATGTGACTCTCTAAACTGAAAGAAAACAATATTTTAATTAAAATAAGCCATTAATCCATTTAAAAACACCAATTTTATACTCCAATTCACAGGTTAATAAAATTACAATTAAGGAACGAGACCAGCTCGTATGTGTTAATGCCAATGGGTTAAGCCTATTGCCCAATAATAATAACATTGTAACTTTAAGGACCACTGGGGAAGAGCCCTAAGCGATTGCAAAGATGGGAATAGGTCTATTTGCATCCCAGATTAATGATGTACCTTCATGCAAATTTTCAGCTTGATTGGTTCAGTATTCTTTACGTTAAAGTTAAAACGGCAAGTCGGCAGAGAGACAGACACCACCTTTCTTTTATAAATATATAGGACGAATCAACCTTATATTCATTTTGATCAGCAAGAAAAGGGGAATCTAAAAAAAAAACTATTTTGTTAATAAATACATATGACACGCTTACACAACTCAGAAAACTCAAATTCCAAAAAAAATTTTACTCAAGGCGCCATAGTAATTAAAAAAGCACGTTATTTATAATTTCAAGGTAGCCAAAATGAGTTAAATGTTTCACAGATTGCAAAATATACAGGGTGTCTCCAAATTAATGTTACCAACTTCAGGATATTGTTCCTTATGTCAAAAGGAACCCAAATTATCATATAACCGCGGGTCTATTTCTTTTGGTTTACTGTCTGTCTGTCTATGTGTGATTTTTACTAGACAATTTATATTTTTAACTAAATACCAAATTAAACCGGCTTAACCAAATTTAACTAAATTTTTGATAAATACTCTTCTTGGTAAGTTCTTTTAACGTAACAAATATTTTGTCATAATATGGCATGATATTTTTGTATATACTTTTTCCGTTTAAAAATGGCGCCATTGAAAATTTTTAACCTCAAATATCTCAAAAATTAGAAATTTTACAAAAAACTTTCTGGAATATAAAAAGTTAGGAAATGTAATTATAAATCCATGTCTGCTTTAACATTTAATTTAAAATCGGGTTAAATTTAACTGAACTATGACTGAAAAACAGAACACATGGCTAAACTTTGCTATCAATTTGATTAGTTTTTTTAATAGCAAAATTTAGCCAAGTGTTTCGGTTTTCAGTCATAGTTCAGTTAATTTAAACCTTATTTTTAATGTTAAAGCAGATATAGATTCGCAATTACATTTTCTAACTTTTACATTTTAGAAAGTTTATTGTAAAATTTCTAGTTTTTTTAGATATTTGAGATTAAAAACTTTCAATGGCTGCCCTTTTTTAAATGGAAAGATTTTAAGAAAAACTAATTTTTCTAAAAAATAACCTACCAAAGAGAGAATTTAACCAAAATTTAGTTAAACTTGGTCAAGCGTTTTTAAAATATAAATTTTCTAGTAAAAATCTCATACAGACAGACAGTAAACGAAAATAAATAGACTCCCGGTTATATAATGATTTACGTTCCTTTCGACATAGGAACAATATCCTGAAGTTAGCAACATTAATTTGGAAACACCTGTATATTTTGTTAGGGTTAAAATAATTTGCGACACTCAAAATGGCTTCAACAATGAAAAAACAAATTTTGTAATAGCTTACAAAAATGGCAAAAAACGCCAAAAGACTACGTCTGATTCATCATTCAAATCAAATTCCATGTAATCATATGGCGCTGAATGCGAATGGATCGAGTATCGATATATCGCTCTATGAAAAAATGGATCTCTATCAAGACATTACCACTATACATTGTACTATAGCGGAAATATATTGTGATCAAGACGTTCAGCACTTGGAAGGTTAATAGTGGGCCCTAGTCATGAACACTTCACATTTCTACTTGCTTCCCCCATAAGGCAAATTACTTTCAAGGCCTGTCCCTCTTCAACGGATTATCCGATGTTGTTGAGTAAGAGCTAATTTAAAGAGCAGAAAAATGCTTAGTGAATTCAGTACCGTAAACAGAATTTTACCATCACATATAAAGCAATAATAATTTTCACATAGGCCTAATAATTTTATCGTACTGCATCGGTTTTTGATAAAAAAATAGGTATAATGTGTGAAGCATTTGAGCTAATCAAACTAATACAAGACACAAATTCTGAATATAGTAAACACTTTATAAAATTATGAGATAAACAGAGGTCTTGTCCTTGTGGTCTAACCGTGAATAGATGTGTGTAATATGGTCTTGTCCTTGTGGTCTAACAGTGAATAGATGTGTGTAATATGAATATGAGAATTGAAGTTTTAGTGGTGTGGAAACAATGCTTAGTAGGGATATCGAACTGAGATACGGTGAAAAACAGATGATTTGGGATATCCGAAATGTTCTTAACAGACTGATTGTATGAATGATACTTTTCTTTTGGGCAATCACAAATAGTCTGATTGTATTTAACCAAGAACCAATCTGTGAACAAATTTACTGTTAATTGTTAACATTCATTACATATCAACTTGCTTAATTTATTACAAAAATAAGTTTGTTTTGTCCTAGGGAAATAAATAAAATACCATATTTTATTTACGGAATGATCTACTTAAGCTGCCTGTTTATATTTTAAATTTTGTTTCTTTGATGAAAACACAGATTTTAGCTTTAAAATTTGTGAAACTTTGCCATCTTAATTTCAGAATTCAAGCACTGACAATTATGTTTAAAAATTAAACTACAGGATTATAAATTACGTTGGACCTATAGGAAGAAGAAACACTCATTGGGTTTTGTTACAGAAAAGAAAATGATTCCAATGGTCAACTACGGAGTGAAGTGGTAAGAAGAAAGTTGAGCATGACTACAACTTTTGTCTCGAAATGCGAACAGAAATTGCGCAATAAATGTGTACGGTAACAACTATTTAATGCTGGTTTGAAAAAAAAACATAATTAAAATACATACATAGTTAAAACTAGTGGCTTAGAGGGGGAAAAGCCCCTAACCTTGCTCCAAGTAGAAACACATGTCAGTTTGTAAACAAAGTAGACATTTAATCACATGTTTTAATGTAAACAAAGCAGATTTTTTAAATCCCCATGCTTTTCTTATGGGGGATGTTTTATGTTATTTCTCCTTTGCCTGTAACTTTTTGGAAATACTGCTATTTTTCCCGAGTCCCTGGGATTGAGACCTTTAATTTGAGTCGTCTCCCATCATCCTGCAATTTGCCAAACTTCTACAATTTTGACTTAAAAATTTTACTTACAGAATTATATATAAAAATGTATACTAAACTTTTGTCTTTGCAAAATAGTCTACAATAAGAATAGTTCAGAATTTTAATATGAGTTAGTTTAAACTGATAACATCAGATAACAAGGTTTACCAGTAAAAATAATTAGATGTATTCTTTTATTTATTAGAGAATCGTGCTTTTAGCGCAGCAATGTTCTGTTAACAAAGAGGTGAGATTTTCATTTCAACTTTTTAAGGTAGCAGATCAGACCTTCCTTAACCATTTAATAATTTAATTTTTGCGCAGAATCTTAATCAAACGCCTTCGAAATATGACAGTCATAATGGCTCTACAGAAACACTGATCTGTAAAATCTGGTTACCTGCCAGTCACTACTGAGCTATTAAAACAATAGGCAACAGTGACAGGCAGGTTAGGGCGGGAGTTGACACACTCAAGGTCATTAGCCGCTATCTGATTGGTGTGTACTACAATTGCACCCCTTTGCAAGTCTAGATTTTTCAATTAATACCCGGCGTTTTACAAAAGTAAAACATTCTTTTTCGTCACCCTGCTCAACACATATACAGCATATACACATTTAACAGCTGTTTTGACATATGCGTGGAGATGCCAAAGTTGTTCATATAGATTAAAATTGTTTTAGTGATATTTTTAGTCGTAGGACAAAAAACATGATTTGATGACACCTTTTTCTCGTCGAGGTCATCAGCTGTTAATATGAATTGAACAAACTATTCAAATTGTAAACAATGAAAACTTGTGTAACAGCTGTTTGTTTAGAGTAGCAAGATCAATATAGAAACTTTTAATGGTAAAAAAGAAAACAAGATTTGTTTTCAGTGAAAATTGTTATTAGTAATCTTAATTATCAGTATCTTAATATTGTTAGCTTTATGATGAAAAAAATAGTTTGTCACTAGGGCCAAATGTAGCTTTTCGATCCTCGTTCATTTTCCAGTTAAACCTGAGCTCTTATCAAAAACTTCACTTTTGGTTCTAGTGATGAAATGTACTATTTTACGGTGACAGACTGACGGATAACAGAGAGTGGTTGATCGAGTCCTTTTCACAACATCAAGGTACAGAACATCAAGGTCTTTTTTTAAATAATGCATGATCTCAGAACATAAAGGTTCATAACGTCAAGGCCAAGTTTTGTTAAATGTAAAATAGACCGTTTTCAACACCTCCAGTTTTAAAACGTAAAGGTATCTTATAATACAATTTAAAAACGGAGGTGTTTCAAAACGTAAAGGTTCAAAACATCAAGGTTTTATTTAGTATAACCGTAAACGCTGAAGGTTTTTTTCACTCCAAACCAAATCTGGATATACTCCAGTTCAACTACTTCTGGATAAAACATGGCTTACGGACCAACTGGTTTCAAATATTTTTGCATCCAAGTGGACTGAAAGCGAGCGAGTTACTGACCTGAACGTTGTGAAACTTTACGTTTTTAAACTAGTTTTTCATCTAATTTATTTATACAACCTTTACATTTTGTACCTTTACTTCCTGAAACAGCAAAATTAAAAACATTCTAAATAAGAACCTTGACATTTTGAACCTTTTAAACAGTCTAACTTCTCAGTTAAAATAAAAGAGGATCTTGATGTTCTTTACCTGGACGTTATGAAACATTCCCGGTTGATCGAGCCTGGAACATTGGACGCCTGACCCTGAGCCGCTTGTTCCAGCATGTCCATGGGGTTCCTGGTGGAGAAGGAGGCGGCCATCATGTGGCGCGGGCTGATGGTGATGAAGGCCATCAACCAGCTGTTGTTTGACGTCGACTGGGGCCCGACCGACATCCTTGTCATTGACACTCCCCCCGGCACCGGTGACACGCACCTCTCGCTCATACAGAACCTTGTCATCTCAGGTGGGCTGATAACAAGTTTTCTCTCATGGAGTTTCATGATATTAGAGTGAGGATTAGGAAGCATGGGTTATCCCACACTCGCAGGGAACCCTGTGAGGGCACTTCTGCCTGTAGTCATGTGCTGGCTACCAGAAAGGAGTGGAAGCTTTCCCTATACCACCCCAATGGTTTGTAACTCTCCCTTACTGGGATTAATTATTAGTATAGAGAAAACAGGACAGTGAGGATGGGTATGGTAGGTGGGATAGGGTCGGGAAAGTTGTGACCGGATGGACTGGAAATGCACCTCAGCCAATAGAATGAGGTATGTTGCCATCCTTAACCATCATGGCTGTCAGTACAGCCCTGTGGCGGTAAGCTAAGACCACAAAACTTCCAACTATCCAGACGTCTCCGTAACCATTAAACTTAATGTTCAACCCTGTTCGAGATCGTTGACAACTGATATGCGCATGCACAGTAATGCCTTTTCCCCCTCCACGCGTCTTTGTACAGTCAGCTTACCAGTACGCATCTTTCTGTCAAAACATATGTTTTGATTATTGATTTTGGTCACATTTGTGCTAATGTTGCAAATTACGTAAGTTAGCAGTCAGTATGTAAACATATCTGAAGTCAAGTCACATAACGGTCCTTTGAAATTTTGAGTTGAATGTACGGAATTGTTTGAGGGGAATAGTAGTGGGGGGTATTCACCGTGTCTCTCGCACTACCTGCCCTACATTCCAGGCACCGTGAACAGACCTGTATTAAGTAAGTTCCAAGGGGAATGGCAAAACTTTGAATTATCAAGGTATTTGATTTGGTGAGGTTGGAGGTTCCACTCTATTGGTCATTTGACTATTAATTAATGATCCTGGCTAAAGAATCAGTCGGTCTTAGTAAGTAGCAAGGTTACATAAGACATCTCACCCATTCTACCTTCATCATTCTAGGGATGAGTCGATACCAAAATTTATTGATTTTCGATACCGATACCTATACTATCGATTTTTCAGTACCTATAGTTTATTTTTTTTTTTTTTGAAACTCATAATAGCGATGGATTTGAATTTATTTTTTGATTTATTTTGACTTTACCTATTGCTAGAAGCGACTTTAAACACTAGAAGCGATAGGTAAAGTCCAAATAAATCAAAAAATAAATACCTATAGTTGTTAAAGCTATTGTTAAAAACAGTTAAAAATTTGTGCAACCATTTAAAATTATTTTGTAGTATTTTGTAATTAATTATTATTACAATTTGTTAATGCAATTTTTTACATAATTTAATGTTAATTTCACTTGTGTCCTATAGTAATATAGAAAAACAACAACTATTTATTATATATTCATAATGGGGAAAAACTTGGTTGTAAGATAATTTCTCAAAGAAATAATGTTGGCCAGCCGACTGATTTATTGCTTTCAACCGGACCCCACCCCTCCCTCTTCCTTCCTTATCTCCAAGGTAAAATTTTTTCCGGCGACCCAGACACTCCCCGTGCCTTTTGTTGCGCGGGTAATCGGCGGAATTATTCCTTCCCGTGCACTTCGTAGCGTTGGTAAACGGCGAGGGTATCGATGGTATCGGTATCGACATTAAACGAATGAATCTCGATACCGATACCAATGTCCAAGAATCGGTGGTATCGAGAATCGACTCATCCCTACATCATTAATTCATATTCACATTAAAATACGTCCTAGTTGCGTCGGCGTCTTACACAGTGATTTATTGATTACTGACATCATTCTGGTCCCCAGGCGGCCTGGTGGTGACCACTCCCCAGCAGCTGGCCACACAGGTCGCCCGCCGAGGCGTGTCCATGTTCCGCCGCCTGGAGGTTCCCGTCATCGGAGTGGTGCAGAACATGGGCACCGTCATCTGCTCCAACTGCAACCACAAGAACGAACTGTTCGGCCCTGCGATTAGAAAGTTCGCCGAAGAATTAGGTTAGTGTTGTGTAGAACCTTTCGTGAACTATTGTTCCTGATACCTTAACAGTATATTTTATCATTAGGACCAAAAGTGACGCTTTTCGATCAAGCTCAGGTTTAACAGCTGAAGCTGGAAAATGAGCGAGGATCGAAAAGTCGCTTTTGGCCCTAGTGGTAAACTATACTTTTCGTAATACTGCAAATTATTTAAGATAACAATTTCACAAAATCTAAATTTAGTTTACTTTTTTACCATTAAAAGTTGGCTTCCATCTTGATTTTGCTATTCTAAACAAACAGCCGTTACACACGTTTTCATTGTTTACAAGATGAATAATTCGTTCAATTCTTATTTAACAGCTGATGACCTCAACTCAAAACGTGTCATCCAATGATGTTTTAGTCCTAAGACGAAAAACATCATCAAAATGATACTTTTTAGTCGAGGTCATCAGCTGTTAATCCTAGGATTAAAAAGAACAACTTTAGCATCTCAATGCACGTGTTGAAAACAGCTTTTTTAGAAGCAGTACGACAAAAATAGATTTATGTATTAGTTCAATTTGTCATAATGATCAAGTCGTCATTTGAAGTATACGAAATATTAATTACGTAGAAAGCAGGATTTTAAAGATTTATTTTGAGAGTTTTATTGAAAAAAGGTGGGATACACAGCAATGAAACTCCCAAGCCAAGTGCTTTTCTTTTGCAAACCTAAAGATTTATTTTGGTGATTTTTCCTGAAGGAAATCATTGGAGCTGGTTGTTGCACAAACTTAACCTGAGTGCCATACTTACAGTGATACATTCCCTTTAAAAAGTGATGGTTAATTTTGTAAAGTTTCTGGTTTCAGTAAGGTTTCTGGTTATTTTGCATCTAAAAATTGAAATACTGTGATAATGGACAAGTAATCAATGTATTATTGGTTGAAACTTTTGATTCAGTTTTTATTATATTGATATTCAATATTTGCAAACCACTTCAGTTGTTTACTACTGTATGTTTTCATATTTTTACCGAGTATTTTTCGTCAATTATTACTACAGGTCTGCTTAACTGGACATGGGCTTGTTCTGAGTGTTTTATTAATGCCAAATTACTTGTACGTTTGCAATTCTTTCACATTACAAAACATATCTGGTTGCCCAGTTGTTGGCCCTGAGAGTCAATAATAGTCATTTATTGAGCCATTAAGTATACAATTAGACAGTAGGCCATGTCATAGTATACAATATTACATTATCATACAATAGTATACAGAAAAGAAAATACAGAGACATCTTAAAATTAAAATAACACATTTATCTTAGTAAATCAAATAAAACAAATCAATATACTGTATGGAATGAAACTCTTAAGATGGCTGCCAAACATTTAACTAAACTTAAAACTGGAAAAATCAAAATTCATTACTGGAGTAAATTACATTATCATGTAAAAAATCTTTAAGAACCCTTTTGAATGTTATTAAATTTAATGCCCTCACAGGATCTGGAAGTTTATTTAAAAAATGTATTTGTTGAAAATAATGGCTTTTAATTGTTTTGCTAAGTCTGACATGAGGTAAATTTAAACTGTGCTTATTTCTGGTATTGTGGTGATGAACTGTTGATCTGTCTTGAAAACCGTTTTCATGTTCTTTTACGTGTAGTAAGTTTGTGTATATAAAAAGAGAAGGTAATGTCATCATTTTCAATTCTTTAAAACTTTCCCTGCAACTTTGAGGATAATTTAGATTATTAGTGAATTTCCTTTGGAAAGTGAACTATTAGCATGACCCGCACGGTGAAACTTGAGCCCGGGACCACCATAGAAGTTCCTAACGTGACCCCCTGAACACGTTTTGGGGGGTCGTTCAAAGTTTTATATATATATATGTGTGTGTTTGCACTCTAGCGGTCGCATTTGTTGTCCGATTTACTTCAAATTTGGTAGGGACGTTCCTTTCTGTAATCAGTTGAACAAGTTCGTTGGGCAAAACAATCGGAAAACTCTAAACCCCTTTTTTTGGGGATTAATCTTTCAAATTTCGAGTTTTTGGGCCCAAAAATGGTCATAAAAGCCCCAGATATAAAATCAATGCATGTAAAAAGATGGGAATTAGAGAGCCGAAAGTTTTAAGCCCTCTCTCGTCATTCTAGCATAAATATTTACCGAGTTATTAAAGAAAATGTCTATCGACTAAACACAGTACGTTGTCTTATGGGGGTTTTACAGTAGAAAAGCCTGTTATTCCTTTGTTAGAGTACTTTTATCATCCCCAGCAACCTCACGCCTACTTTCAAGCCTGTCTGGACCTTCTCCTAACATTATAATGCACAAAATTGTATTCCCAGCTTTGCAGTTCAAAGAAACCAGGTACATCAGAACAGCCAGAAAATCAGTTTTCAGATTTCAATAAAAATAGGAATAAATGTATGTTTTTACACTGATTTGGAGTTTTAAAAGTTTTTATGTGGAAATTCACTTCCCTCACGTCAGCGTGCTGTGTGCGAACTCGTTAATTATTCTTACAGCTTTTTTTGTCATATAAATGTGAGGGATTATGATGAAGCTCCTCCCCACAGACAGACACCGTATGAAAGTAGAGAACGAAAAAATGCATAGTGAGAAGTAAGAAGAACAGAACGAGTTACGTATGTTTTTAATTTTCAAACCAAATATAAAATTCTGGATAACTTGTTGCAAAGATTCTGAATGTGGACTTCCCATGTCATTTTATTATCTAAATTAATTCCGAGCAATTTTATGTTATGTGTATTACAAAATGTACTTGTTTGATTATTCAAAGAATAAAAGAAAGATATATTGTTTGTCTCGGAGTCATTGACACAGAGGTTATTTTCAAAGAAATATTTTTTAGCACAGATTAGTAATTCTTCAAGATGGAATTTGACTGTTTTAAGATCTCTGTGAGAGCCTTAATAAACTTGTGTCATCAGCATAAAGAATACATGTTGACTGACTATTATAATCTAGATCATTAGTATACACTAAGAAGAGAGGATTGAAGACCTTACGATAAACAGCCAATTCTAGTCAAAGTTTGTAGACAAAGTCTTTGATGGATGATAAAGGTCCATTTACTTTGTTTGTTCACTTATTAGAATTATTATAGTTTCACCCTAGAACAAGAAGATAAGTATCTCAAATGATAATGTATGTTATATTTCCAGATATTGAAGTCGTACAAGATATCCCGCTTCATCCAGACATCTCGGCCAGTGGGGACCAAGGGATTCCAGTAGTCATAAGCCACCCTGACAGCTTGATTGTGAGTAGTTTGTTTTAAAATTTAAAGTAAAAATAAATTAGGCTAACATTATAAATAGGATAGAATCTGCATAATGTATGATGTCGACACATCAGCCATTAACAACTATTATGCTAACCCTAGCTAAGAGGAGGTTCACAAACTCTCATACATATTATGTGCTATGAAATTTTATTTTTGTCACTGAACACAAATATAAAATTGTACATTGCCAGCTCTGCGCTCAATTCTAATCTGGCTTGACCCAACCATTAATTACTGGTTGTCATCCTTAGTAGCCTTTTCAAGTTTGTAGGTCCGTGTGGTTATCAGTTTTATCGTAAACACATAACATGGCAGTTGGTGCAATTTTCAATTTATAAACCTTCTACAAGGGCTAAATGCTTGCTGTCATGTTTTATATTTCAATACCTCTATTATGCCAAACTACCCCTAGAGTCCTCTTGGAACGAGGTTCCGAAGCCTCTACTTACAGTACTGACAAATACCTATTTTCAGTGTGTTCAGTTTTATTTTCTTTGATGGAATGTAATTAGGACTAAGTAAAATATATTAAAAATATCAAAACTTTGAAGTAGTCTTTATTATACCACTAGCAGCTAGGTGTTGTGGCTGATCCACACATACAAGCAGAGGCCTAGTGTTGATGGGGCGGGGGGGGGGGTGACTGACCGTAATTCCGCCCCATTAATCACCCTATCAAACTATGCTTTCTTTAATGCTCAATTATTTGATCTAAAAATTTTAAATATAAATGAATTCTACCCATTTCAAGGAAGATGATATCAAACAAGGTATCCTAATTCATGTAAAAAGGATGATTTGCAAGCAATCATTTGTTAGTTTTCTAGCAATCTAGCAATCTTAGTTGTTATCAATCTAGCATGTGTTTTTCTGATCTGTCAAAGTGAATTATACATTGTTTTGTACCATTTCTCTTATAGTAATGAGGAAGATGCATCAGAGGTTTTAAGATGAAATTCCAAATGATAAGTCTAAAATACCAAGTTGCTAGGGGGTATGATTAAGGTGACCAGATCTGTAGAAGCCTAAAGCGGGACATAGTTTTAAATAACTGGAAATATCGTGGTGTGTGTGTAGAGCGAGGGGGGGTACGGATTATCCCCCTACAAAAATGGGGGGTTCCAAGGCCCTCCTTTGAAGGTTGTAGAAAATTAGATACCGGAAACGAAATTGTGAGTTTTGGGCAGTTTTTGCCTGAATATTACATATTATTGTAAAAACAGGATTTGTAATCATATTCATAAAATCATTATACAATACAGAACCATCACTAAGATGTGCAAAACTTGTCTCGAATAAAAGAAAATACCGACCAAAATGACTGATAATACCAGAGGAGTAATCTTTCATCAACTTAAATCTTAATTAAAACTGAAATAAGCTTAATTTCATGTTGCTTTTTAGCAAAAACATGCATTTCTTTGTTTCTAGTTTTAACTAGTATGACTTGTTCTCGGTCCATGAATTGTTCGTGGTGCAAAGGTATTAGGCATAGAGAGTGCACTAGCTCAGTTAAAAGCTTAGGACCCGGTACTTTTATTCTGCTTCGAAGTGTTTGCACAGTTCAACACAATGCTGGTCGACGGGAGTCTTGTATTCGACGTATTAACAAAAATTATATTGGTTTTTATGAACCAATGAGTATTTTCATGTCAAACTGCTAAAGCGGGACAATAAGCTGTCCCCAAAGGAATCCTGGGGACGCCGGGACATACCTCGCTAAAGCGGGACTGTCCCGCCGAAATCGGGATGTCTGGTCACCTTAGGTATGATACAGTTTATTAACAGAAATTAAATAATGCGTGATTTGCATTGAATGGACGATTTTTAGCTAACTTACAAGTTGGCTATATGTACCTCAAAAATGTGCCTCCAAACGTGTTAAATGTAAAATACTGTTTAACTTTTTTTGTTATTGCTAGAATTTTGCTATGAAGTTAAGTCCTTTGCCAATTGTTGTTTCTAGAGTAGGCAACAATGTTTAGCAAGGCCGCAAAAAGAGTTTTTCCTGCCCTATCTCGGGCATAATACGACTAGGCAAGGGGGATATTACCTGGGATTGGAAGCGCGATGTGTGAACCGTATTGTAAGAAGTGTAAACAAGGCAAATCAAACTTAACCTCCACAGCATCTGAAGCTAGCCCATTAAAAAAATGAAAGTAATCTATTAGAACGAATATATATACTTGTTTATTTTCAGGCATCTTCGTTCAGAAACTTGGCGACTACAGTAGCCAAGTTCCTGAAAATAGGGGACTTCACCAAAGATAAGCTATAGCGCTAGTAATATTAGTCATTGTAAATAAAAAGTTATCTTTTAAACTGAATTATTCATTATCCCACAACACCTGTATAAGGTTTTAATTTTTTTTTTTAATAAGCCTTTTATTTGTGCAGTAGTCAAGTAACACCGAGAAATACTAATGGTAAAAGCACGTGTCGAGCATTTTTACATTTTGGGGATTGGTAGTACTGATCACTGGTCGTCTGTTTTATTTAGGATATAACTAGAAGTTATCTGATTAGTCGATTTGAATCTGTCAGTTGAAAAGTGTTATTTGTTATTGTGCAAGTTGTATTCACTCTCTTTTTGCAATCTGTGGGGCTGGGGAGCAGTCATTTTCTCTTATATAAACTTAAGCTCATCAAAATGGCTTGGCTGGTACTGCCTGGGGATCGATCCTTTCCCGGACCTCGGGGAACATCGTAATAATAATACGAGTTGTTGCATCTGGTAGGAGATCGTGGCATAAGAAGAAGGAAGAACTAAAGAAGACCACGTTTAAAAAGGTTTAAAACATTTTATTCTAAGTGACTTGAGACAGCACCGCCTGTAGTTTGCTCAGTGTGGCGTCCGTCTTGACTGCCGCTCTGTCGAAGTGAGTGCGGCTCGCTCGGTACCCTCTCCTATGCAGTATCTCAATCACCTTGTCTACCTTCAACAGGTGTTGCGCTCCCTTGGGCTTGTGTTTGTGGAGGTTGTAGTAAAACGCAGGTGCAGGTTCCACTTGGGTTTCTTCACTTTTGCTCTGTTTATGTTTCACGTCGCAAAGTTCAGAATCCGCTTTTCTTTTTAACGTATCTTCACTTGTTTTAAATGCCTCTTCAGATTTTGATTCAGATACACTTTCACTGTTTTCACTTTCTGTTTTTTGGCTACTTTTCTCCTTTGTGGATTTGTTGTCACACCTGTGTGTAAAAAAACAAAAACTGTGAAAGTGCTTACTTACTAATATCTAAGTTAGCAATTTCCGGGTGGCTACAGACCAAATTTATGAAGGAATTATTTTGAAGAAATCAAGGAAGTAGAATGCACCGACTATTCTAGATTATTTCTTTTATACAAATTGGCAGGCCTTCAGAAATAGACGGAAGTTTTGAACAGCTTTGAAATATACAGCAGTGAACATTTAAAACCTGTACAATTGCTGGAATTAATCGTTTTGCAATGAGTCTTTCCATAATATAGAATAATGTTCAACAATATGTAATATAGTTCTATATTAAGTTTACATACATAGTATAACTTTTCTTTATGTTCGTGACTGATTTCTAAAGCTTTATTGATTTTCATATCATCTAGTTAGATTTTCCTTAGGCTAAGTGTAGAGTTTTTTAGAATAATTTATACCGGGTGTTCAAAAAGTCTGGAAACCCCTTAATATTTATTTTATTAATAAACGCAGAACAATGAAACTCTAGGATTATGTCCTCACTGTAGTTACTGGCTTTTTGGGCATTTAAACTTTTGTTTCGCTTTGGGGGGCTGTCCTGTGGAGGAAGTCTAAAAAATCTTAAATGTAAGCATAGGTTGAATTATACCTCATTTTAAAGGTATTTGTTAGAGGAACACATTGCCGCAATCCCAACTGAAAAAGGACCATTCGTTTGGAAATGGCAGCCTCCCAGAGTTTGTTTGATTTTAATGCTAATGCAGTGGCAAATAACATTCTTGGAAGGACTAATTACTTGCTAATTCAGATTATTGATAGCCAGGACATAAAATTTTTGTTATAAAAATATCAGGACTAAATAATCTGATATTTTTATTTTTTTTTAAATACTTCCTCCACAGGACGTCCCCCCAAAGTGAACAAAAAATTTTAAATGGCCAAAAAGTCAGTAACTACAGTGAGGACGTAATCCTAGAGTTTCATTGTTCTGCGTTTATTAATAAAATAAATATTAAGGGGTTTCCAGACTTTTTGTGAACACCCGGTATATAAATATTACTGTCACCTATATTTAAACAGATGACTTGGGAAATGTGTCAAATTTAAAGGCATTATCGTGACAAAATCCTTACATACCGCAAATCAAATTGATTGCTAGGATTCCTAAGTTTAGTTTAGTTTTTCTCCATTGGCCTTTAAAATTGCATTAGTTTAGTTTTTCTCCATTGGCCTTTAAAATTGCATTAGTTTAGTTTTTCTCCATTGGCCTTTAAAATTGCATTGTTTATCTGTTAGGCGGGTGATAATTTTATTTCGTCAGGTGATTATTTAAACATGTGTATATTAGTCGTAAAAGTTCATAAATTTCTCCACAGATTGCAGCTCAACATACGTGTTTTGCTCTCCAAGAATCTTCCTAATATAATCGAGATTGTCGAAGCCATTATAATTTTAACTGATTTTAAATTTAAACAATTACTACTTTTTACAATTGCATAGCTGTAATATAAATATAATCTCCATACACCAATGTACATCATTATTAGCTTAAAACTGATATAGCACTAGTGGCTTAAAGGGGCCATAGCCCCTAACCATTTTGCTCAATACTCTGTCTCGTCTCATTTCTTTACTCTTTAAAATGTAGAAGAAAGTAAAACAATATAAGTAGGAACACATGTCAGTTCGTAAACAAAGTAGACACGTAATCACATGTTTAAATGTAAACAAAGCAGACGTTTTTTAATCCCCATGCTTTTCTTAAGGTGATGTTTTATGTTATTTCTCGTTTGCTGGTTACTTTTTAGAAATACCGCTATTTTTCCCGAGTTCCTGGGACCGGGTCCTTTAATTTGAGCCGTCTCCCATCATTCTGCAATTTGCCAAACTCCCACAATTTTGACTTAAAAATTTCGCTTACAGAAGATATTTCTTTTAACTCCTAAGCGCCACAGACTTTATACCAAATCCAAAAGTGCCGACTGTGCCATGCAAGCGCATCTCCGAGAGGGCGAGACTGTTTCTAGCAACCGTGTCTGCTGCGAAAGCGTTATATCGGCTGTTGGCGCTCAAAGTATTAACTCCACTCGTAATTCCAAAGACATGCAAGGAATTGGCAAATTCGGGTACGTACTTAGTTTCAGAGTACCTCTATTGTATTATTGATGTTAACCAATTGATCTTTGTTATGAATCTTTGTAAGTTATTTAGATATTTGTTATGAGTGAACCAATTACTTTGTGCGATCTATCTAGATCCAAAGATGCTATTACTTTCCTGCAAACTAAAGGGATTATTCTATCTGAAAAAATATGTGGAAACAGCCGTCTGTATTGCGTCAAAGAGTACCTTTTTTAGGGACCAAAGTTAAAGCGCGCTGTAAAAAAGTAAGTTTAAGTATTGGAACCTGGTTTGAACTTGCTCATACTAAACTTCCCGGCTTCCCACTATTGTAGCATGGATGTTAATTTACTGTTGGTGTGAATAATTAACTTTGATCAAAATGTGCCAAAAACAGCTTAGAATTTTGGATAAAAACACCGTTAATTTTATCAAATGGTTTGTATCTTTCAATCTTTTAATTTCCTACCCTAACATAACAGGTTTATATTGAATATATTCATACCTTAAATGACACTACAACATTTCTATGCCCATTTGATATTTACAAAATTGTATTCATCGCAACAAATATTGATATATTGTTTTAAAATATCTAATGAAATCGTACTATAGACGTACTCCACCAACTACATAAGTACCCAAATTTGTTTTTCCCCTACATACAATGCTTTCCATAAATAAAAATAAATCCATCTTTAAAATATAAAACTGATCAAACCCTAGTCGGTAATACCTTAGCTCCAGAGTGAGGTCCTGTAGGAAGGCCAGGAGCTGCACGGAGTGACTGGCGTGGGGGAGAGAGAGAGTGAGGAAGCCCACGGAGCCCAGGGCCGCCGCCCACACCGGGCCCAGGGCCAGCATGGTGCGGCCGACGCTCTCGGAGGCACAGTTGCAGCTCAGGTACTGGGCCACGTTGTCTGTCACAGAAAAAGCCAAGTGTCACATTTGCTAGCTAACTATTTTGATCTAGAAGGCACTAAAGTTAGGATCAGTTCCAATTGAAATAAGCGGTATCAGAAAACTGATACATTCTTTCTTCCTTTTAGCCCCATTTTAATCAATAAATTCCTTAATACAGCCCTGTTCGCGGTGGTTGGCACGTGGTTTGGGCATGCGTAGTAATGACTTCCCCTCTCAACGCACAGTACAGTCAGCCTACCAAATATGCATCTCTCCCTCAAAACATATGGAGAGATGCCTATTTTGGCCTATTTTGGTCACCGTTTATATTCGTGCTGTTCGTCAAGTCGCTCGGTCGCAAGTCATTTAACAGTATAGGCTAAATTCCCGTGATCAGCTGGAATAACATGAGTGGAAGCGAACTACGCATCTACGCTCTTGATTGTCTTCGCTCGCCTAGACTTGGCATAAACGTCAAACATCAATAATTGATCATTTATAACGACTTAATATTATTTCATACAGCTGGTTTCAAATGTAAACAAAGCAAAAGTATGCAAAAGTTTTAGATGATTTTCGCAACCGTTTGAGGGGAATAGTGGTGGAACTATCTCTCTTGCACTATCTCCCCTACATGCCAAGCACTGTGAACAGACTTGTATCAGAAAACTGACAAATTCTGTCTCCCTATTAGTCCTATTTTAATCAATAAATTCCTTAGTACAGTAGACGCTCTTATATCCGGCATTCTAAGAACCGGCACTCTACTATCCGGCATCAGCCGAGCCATTATCGGTCGGCTTTTTCTGGTTATATTCAGGTGCTCACAGACCTCTACCAACATAGCTGCACTGGACTGTGTGCATCATTTTCATTGTTTAAACTTTACAGTACTTTGTACTCTGTTTTACTTCACAACCTTGCCATGTAAGAGTCTATTTTTGTGTTCATTTGGGTTTTGTGTGGAGTTAATTATCTTCAATATCCCTTTTAAAAACAATATATGTTCTATTATCCGGCTTGGCCGTGGTCCCAACGTGCCGGTTAGAAGAGCATTTTTGCTCTATTTACTAAATATAAAATATATAAAGTTTTGGAAGCATGTATAGAACATCCTTTAGTAAACTATTTTTTTTTTTTTTTTTAGAAATATTCACTTAAATTCCTTTACTGAATCCACTAACCAAACCCATTATGGGAAGAGGATTTTCTTAATGTTGGCGCTAGGTTGTGCGTGAATGTGTTTGTTAGTAAACCTGCTAAATTGCTCGAGTACGTGAACCATACAATTGTTATTTTCAGTACTATCCAACAGATTGTTGGTGGATGAGCAATTGATATTCTGCTTTCAGTTTCATCTATGGTGTTCAGTTGTTAGTTTAGTTGAGATATGGGTGATAAATTGGGTTAAATGTTTTAATCTACTGTATTGTTCATAATTTGATTATTTTTATTCATTTAAAAAGTTGTTATGCTTACTAAAATAATTATAGCATTGTTTAAATAGAAATTAGCAGCAAACAAGGCTGCGAGTGATCTTTTAAGACCAAACGTGAGCGCCTGGTGCAGAGAATATCTCCTGCCACTAGGTGCTGCGCCACCACGTTTTTGACCACCCACAATGGGTTAATTTCTGGTAAACGGCAAAGATATGACGTATGTAAGTTTAATCTAGAGTCAGATCATTGCAAAGAAGTTAAGAATTATTACATTGAGATACCATAAAAAAATTATAGCATTCATGTCTTTTATAGAACTGATAACCTCGCTTAGGCATCACAAATTACTTACCTACCACAAACCCGTCGTTTTCAGGCAAGAAAGCTCTTTCTTCACAAACGGTACAATGCACCAACGTTTTCACTTCTTTCAAAGATGACACTGCGGCGTCTGCTCCTTTCTTCACCTTCACTACGATTGTTATCGAATTCTTGACTGTCATTGTTAATAAGACCTCAATGCTTTTACTGAAACGTGCAGCTGATCTGAAAAATGTATGAATCATATTATAGGCTATGTTGAACGTAGTTTTAACATGTTGGAGCCTAAGTTTTTTCGGCCCCTCCAGTGGCCAAGGTTTAGAGTCTGCTAATACAGCTTGCCAAGCGCAGTAACTATTAGGTGACCAAACTGTGTGTTCATTATTAGTTAACATAATATCATATTTCCTATAGTGCATATAGTATTCATATAATATGGTTAAAATAAACATAAAAACAGTTACAGAAGGTTGTTTTGTCAGAATTCTAATTCTTTACAATCAAAATGTCGCCACTTCTGGTCACTACAAACTCTAACACTCAAAAAACACTCACGTTACAGAAGTTTTTGAGTTAAAAAAAAATTATAAACCAAAATTAAAAAATAAACTACAGTAGACTATCAGACATACGGATCATACTTATCCGGACTCCCGGTTATTCGGACAGATGACCTTGATTTTTAAATCTTTTCTATTGCAAATAAAAACAAAAAAAAACGGAACTTCACCGTTTAGCACCTTTAGTTTTAACATGATTTCTCTGCGTTTCACAAATGTCATGTAGTTTGATCGTCAGGCGGGTCCTAGTTTAGCCCAATCTTGCCGTTATCGGTGTTTGTTATTGTTTATGTATCCGGTGCTCCATTCTTTTTTTGTGTTCCGACCATGCTCTCGGCCCCGTTGGTGATAGAATAACGAGGTTATATTGTATTACGGAGTGTTTATAACTTTCTTTTGGAAGCTCACTCTTGTATTAGCACATAAATGTAAACTCATTTGGCATAATTGCTCACAATAAAGGCGGAATTGATGATTCATGCCCACATGCGGGAAATCCCGACCGGCCATCCACCACAATAGTCCGGATTTCTGAGAGTCTACTGTACTAAGTAATATTGTAATAAAATGATAATCCAATACCGTAGCTTAAATTAGTGTATGTTTAGGTTGTATTTATAAGAAAATGTCCACATGGAGCCACGCGCTATCGCATAGGTTGCTGCGTGACTTACTGAGTGTAGATCAATTAGGGTAGCTTGGTCAATAAGACAACAATTGGCTAAAATGAATAACTGCCCCCTTCCTACCAAATCCTTATCAAGGCTTTTAATTGTGACCATCCCAGTTCCTCTAAAACGTTCGGGGCAGAACTCACCTGGCCATGGCTGCCAGTATGAGGCGGACGGCCAGTTCCGAGGCGTAGAACGTCCGAGTGATGCGGCCCGCGTAGCAGCGCAGGGCCGGCTCGGCTGGTCGCCCGTACAGCGCGGGGTCGTCGCTCGTCGTCAGCGCAAACATCCCGTTCCTGGCGATCTTGCGGAACACGCAGTCAAAGTAGGTGGAGCCTTCTGTTGTGCACTCCACATAGCTACAGGACAATTTGTAATTTTAGAAGTAATTGTGAGTTTTGTTATTTAACTGTTTTTTTACATTAATTATCAGACACAGCAAAAACTAGAATTGAATTTATTGTCAAAAATAACTATAGTTTGTCCAGCCAGCCAAGTGCCCCCAAGGATTAAGATACCCTCGCACCCCTAAGGTCACACGCACGGTCTGGCCTATCTGCCAACAATTTTGTTTCTCAAAGAGTCACTTACTAGGCCTTGGTCTGCAAGACAGCAATTTTTAAAACTTTTAACTTATATTGTATTATATTCAAAATTGACATATTATTACATGAAAATTGAGTGTCATTGTGACACTCTTAAACATTTATAAGTGCTGCTATGTTAAATTTAAAACAACACTTAGTACTGTCATAATTACACCAAGTTTGGACCTTTACTGTCATAGAAAATGTAGAATTTGAATGTAACAAGACTACTAGTAACAAGTTTTTTATTTTAAATTTCAGTTTTTAGACCAGGGCCTAGTAGGTAAGAAATTGGCAGCTGAAAGGCAGGACTGCACACTTGTGAGTGAGTGTGCGTAAGGGTGCGAAGGTTGCTTAACCCTTTAGGGTGCATGGCTGACTGAACAAACTGTAACTTATTAAACAACTCTAGCCTCAGTTGTTTTTTTGTAACTTTCCAGTGCCACCGAAGGTCGTAGTTTATCAGTACTAATCAGACTACTAACAATACAATCGTTTACATTTTATAATCAAAAGTAATAGTGATTTTTGTACTTGATAATTTTGCAATTTGTGGACTTTGCTGTCAAGTCCTAGCCAAGTCTTTGAAACTAAATTGAACAAAACAATTTTTAAAAATACATATTTTATCTAAAGGTAACAGATAATTTGTAACCAAAACTGAACACTAATAACTCACACCTTGATAAATCAAACTTTAAAATCAAAGTAAAAGTTAGGTAAACTGTAATTAAAATAGCAAAGATTGAATTATCAAACATTTAAAAACATCTTTGGTTTATAAAAGTCTTTTTGATAGGCTTAAGTTTACAGAGGTTCAAAAGAACAAAATGAATGAGTTATGGTACCACAGACCTATTGATGAACTCACATAAAATTAAAATCCGTCTTCTCTATCACAGTGTAATTACTTTCGCTGCTTGGTATTTTATGGCTGTCACTACTATTACAACCGTTAACATTTACTTTAGGTTCCATCAAACTAACAGAAGGTCCATGAGTATCTTTCCATTTTTCACTTTCTTTCTTCTCTATACTCAAATCCAAGCATTGCACTGGATTTTTCACAGACATGCCATTTTTGACATAAACTGCTAATGCACAATCTACGAGGGTTCTGGAACAAAAAATATGTTTTCCTCATATGAGCATTCACAAAAGGCTATACAATAGCTGGAAAAATATGTACAACAATGCTTGAATGATTCCTGGAAGGAAGACAATCTTATTAGCCTATAACATTAAGTTAACTTCCAAGCGATCAAATGACAATTGTGCTGCTGTAAAATATTTATTTTAGTTATTTACGTTAATTTTTAAAATATCTCCACCTCAGAAAGCAAGTGATAATCAACTTATGTTTGCTTCCTGGCACACCAACTTTGTATTATCACCTCCGTAGAGGATAAGTAATGGTTGACAGCAGTAGGCCTATACTCTGTTGGTGATTAGTGTTAACTATGTCCTCTTTGAATCCTAGCACACACAAAACTAGTGACAGATTTTACAATGGCAATGAGAAGTCTACTTCAGTATTTATAGTCAATAACGATATCTTCCACTTCTTTGAGACTGAACATAACCGAATAACCTAAATAATCGATATACCATATTGATATATCAAACAATTTCATTCGGTTTATTATATCATTCTGCTTATGAAAGTGTACCCATAAAGGGTTTTTCGATAGTCTAGGCCTATACTATGCCTATTTTCTTGGGTCGTGCGCCTTGCGCCTAAGCGCACGGGGAGCTGCAAGTGGGCACATGTACTCCCCGAGACCAACGGGGAGCATCTTGCAACAATCGTGCCTAAATAGTGGTTGAAAGCAGATCTCCACGATTACAGTTTTGTTTTCCTTCAGGTTTGGTCTTTCTGCATACATCGGTTGCATATTATCTTTCGGATTTATACTTTACCGGTATCCACCTTTGTCCAAAAATTAATTAATCTTGCTACTTTATTCACTACGGAGTGGAGTACTGATATAACAAGAGATTTAATCAACGATTGAGAAAAAACTGTGGTCATGGCGAGCCACCCACATCGATTATAAAAATCGCTCTGGTGGTACTCAAACTCACTGCAATTGGCGCATGGTTAGCGGAAACAAAATGGTAAAGCACCTTGGAAGAGGCAAGAGGCACGCAACGTTGCATGAAATATTGCACAAAATCAGAGGCATAGTGGAAACAAACCTTATGGTATAGGCCCGACACTAAGGTGACCAGACATGCCGATTTCGGCGGGACAGTCTCGCTTTAGCAAAGTATGTTCCGGCGTCCCAAGGATTCCTTTGAGGACAGCCTATTGTCCCGCTTTAGCAGTTTGACATGAAAATACTCATTGGTTCATAAAAACCAATATTATTTTTGTCAATACAACTACAAGACTCTCGTTGACCTGCATTGTGTTGAACTGTTCAAACACTTTAACCAAAATAAAAGTACCGGGTCCTAAGCTTTTAACTGAGATAGTGCACTCTCTATACCTGGTACCTTTGCACCACAAACTATTTATGGACCGAGAACAAGTTATTCTAGTTAAAACTAGAAACAAAGAAATGCATATTTTTGCTAAAAGGTAACGTGAAATTAAGCTTTCAGTTTTAACTAAGATTCAAGCTCATGAAAGCTATTTAACTTACTCCTCTGATAACTATCAGTAATTTTGGTCGGTATTTTCTTTTATTAGTTAACTTTTGCATATCTTAGTGATAGTTCTGTATCGTATAATGATTTTATGAACATGATTACAAAACCTGTTGTTACAATTCTAAGTACCGGGTAATATAAAACTCACAATTTCGTTCTCGGTATCTAATTTTCTAAATCCTTCCAGGGAGGGCTTTCGAAACCTCCATTTTTGTATGGGGGGGGGTAATCCGTACCTCCACTTGTTCCTAAAACAGCGATTCACAAAAGTATTCTGACTACCCCATGTGAAGTAGTGGGGGACGAAGGGACAAGAGGGATGGTAAAATTGTAACTTTCAGGGTACCGTAATCGACAAGCCTCGGTTCATTTATTTGTAATTATGTTGCACGAGCAGCCACCACACAGCGCTCTGCAGGATTAGGTTAGCTTAGGTTACTGTATTTTGTCGGTAACTGCAACCCAGTTCACATTAAGGCTCAGCTCAGACTCGCTTGACGATCTGCCATCCCTCTTGTCCCTTCGTCCCTCACTCCTTTACATGGGGTAGTCGGAATACTTTAGTGAATCGCTGTTTTATGAACTAATGTACTCCCCCCCCACACACACCACTGTATTTCCAGTTATATAAACTATGCCCCGCTTTAGGCTTCTACAGATTTGGTCACCTTTTATAATACCCATAATAGAAAATAGGGCAATATTCTCATAGATATTGTGCTCACCTACTGAAGGAAAAGTCTCGATTATTTTTATTACAATGCATTTTAACATGTATGTAGATATAAGATTAATATTACAAACTAACAATTATTTGATATTTAATTTTGTCACAATCTACACGTTTACTTAAAGAGGTTATAAATATGTTTATTCAACTAACGTACGAAAGTGACAAGGGCCGACAGGACAAGTATTTTTTTCGAAGTGACTGCGTACACGTCCAATATAAGGGCAAATTCACTTCGCTACCGCTTAGGTTATGTTGGGTTAGGTTACGTTACGTTATGTTTCGTTAGGTTAGGATAGGTTATATTACGTTAGGTTAAGTTATGAGGTTTTCTGGCTCTCAATTGGTTTTAAAAATCACAGGAAAAGTAACGTACGGTGCATAATTTGGAACGGACGTGAACAGTAGCTGCTCACGTCGGACGTGTACGTAGCCACTGCCTATTTTTTTCTCAAAACGGGCAAGATCACCATCTGACCGACGTTTACACTTCATAGAGTATAATAGAATAATACCCTTTATTTGTCGTTTATTATACCATTGATTATGGATATGGTTTTCTAATTTGTACAATAATTTATAGGATCTATGCATAGTATATATTATGTAATTATTGACTTTGTGATTATATTGTTATATTCAAAATAAACATCCGGTTTGTAGCAATTTTAATTGTTTCAAGTCAGTCATTCGATGTAATATTTAGTATTTCGAAATTGGACTGATAGTTATTATTTATATTATTTATTTATTTATATAAATACAGTTTTACTGTCGTACAAGTCAGTATTTAGCAATATACAAAGTCAATTAAGTAGTACGGTAAATTATAAACAGTTTTTGACCAATAATTTTGTAAATATTCAATGATTTAGATAATCTGTGGTAAGGAAATATTACAACTGGATCTTGGATTCCAAGAGTGAATATTATTTCCACACTGTACGTCCCGTAGCTTGTTTTTTCGAGTCAATTAAAACAGAGTTAATATAAAGATTGATTACAGTCGATTCTAAATATTTCAGTCAAAATTAAACTGTTATGTTGTGAAAACAAGAGTTTATGATCCTTTGATCTCTATAAGAAGATCCAGTGTTAGCCCTGATAGCCTTTTTCTGTAGTAATAAAGTACTAGGTCTGTTTAAATGATGAAATTCACCCCATCAAATTATTCCATATAAAACGATACTTTGAAAAAATCAAAATACTGTATAAGTAACATAAGTAACCGGGACACAGTTCCTTAGGCTTCTTCCAACAAAAATAACCCTAGACAGCTTACTACTAATAATATGTTATATGGTCTATTATACAATAAAATTATTCAATCATTACATTAACAAATAAATGTGTGTATTATTAGTTTTGTGTATTTGTAATCAAGAATTTTAGTATCAGCATTAATGATACATCCTCATATATAACCAATAGTTTCAACAACATTCTTGCATGTTTATTTTAGTAGTCTATGTCTATATGATTTTGTTTTAATAATAAACGGTATCAGGAAACTGACACATACTTTCTCCCTTTTAGCCAAACTTTAATGACAAAAATATTTGTTATTTACTAAATATAGAATATGAAGTATAGATAAATGTACAGAAAATTGTCTAAAATAGTTGTTTTCAGAAATATCCACCCAAATTGCTTTTTTGGAGGCACTATAGAGTCCGTTGCTACACACAGTAGTTTTTAGAGGGGAAATGCCCCCTTGCCCCCCCAGGGTTAAATAGCAACACATTTCGAACATCATCTGTTGGTCAATGCTAACTTGACCTGCATATCAAATGAAATTGATCAGTAAATAAGAGAGAAATAGTTATTTTTGTATTCCCCATAAGAATAACATTGGACAACGTACTGTGTTTACCGCTAAATGAAAATTTCAATTTTCTCCGCAACTAGCAATCGTAGAATAGTAATTTAAAATACTAATTTATTTAGTTTGTTGAGCTCTTTTTAATGGTGAATAGTAATCTTTTTTAACATTTATGATTTTTTATGAAAAATCCAAAAAACTGAATTTTTGATGTTTTAAGTCCTGTAATTTCTGAACCCGCATTTTTTCAGAAATGCGGGTGGTGTCATTTTGTTGGAAACCTAAAGTTCTACAAACCACGAAAGTTTAATCAAAATCGTTTGAGCCGTTTTTGAGAAATTTGGATTTTTCATGTTTTTTGGCGGTTTTTGGGGGATAATTACCCTTAAAAATCAAAAATTCAAAAAAATGAAAAAAACGCCTGGAGATATCGTGGATTAGTACCTACACGCCAAATTTCATAAAAATCGGCCCATAGGTTAGGGCTCTAGCTCTGTACACATCCACACAGACACACACACACACACACGGACACACACACACACACACACACACACACAGACAGACATCACGTAAAAACCACTTTTTTGGGTTCAGGGAGCACCAAAACGAATATTTCCACTGACAACTCAAATTCGAAAATTTTTACGAAAACAATACTTTCTCCATATACTATGTATAGGGGGAGAAAGTAAAAATAGGACAAAATGACAAATGAAATCATCTGTTGTGAGAGAAGAATAAGTTTTATAAAATAATAACAATAACGAATGACAAATGACAATGTTTTGGTTTGTTTACTGTTGTTAAAATTGTAATGTAAAATTGTAAGAGTAAAGTGCAAGTGCAGTGTCAAGTGACTTGGCATTTTTGAAAGAAGAGTAACAAAATATTTAGCTTAAGTTAGGGCGTTTGTTATTTAGAGATATGTCAATCCCGCTATTTCCAACTTTAACTCCTAAAATAGTAGATACATTGTGGTTTAGCATAGATAAACCAAGAAACGATGAAAGTGAATTGGTTCAATTGGAAACGGAGCATCAATCTTGGGTAAGATGGGGTCTAAGCCCTAACAGGCTAAACCTTAGTGACTAGGCCTTCATATGGTACTAAACTTAAATCATTTTCTATTTTTGTTGAAAATGTTCTGTTTCACTGAATTTTGTATTTTGAATCTTACATTACTAGACTACTGGACTCAGTTGTTATGTTACAGTAGTTCTAATTTTTCATCAGGCAATGCTTGTCACTGATATTGTGATTATGCCAAGTACTCAGGGAAATAGGCTCTAGGCTAGTTTTTAGAATTGCTACTACGAGTCCACAGCACTGAATGTGCATTAGAATCAAGTCAAATAGCCTACCAATATCTATCTAAATATTGCAAGTAGGCTACTCGAGAAATAGTTTTAAGAATTGCCACTATGAGTTAATAGTTCTTAACCCTTTGCGATCGGAAGGCCAGCAGGAGTGGCCACAACGCAGTCGGCAGCCAGTCGCAATTCTTTCGGTACTAACTTGGTTCCGACGGTCGGACGGCCAGCTGTACTGGCCACGTCCCACTACGCGTCACCTCGGCATTTATCATGGCGGCTCGCTCCCCACAGCTCGGAATTATTTTCACTGAAAACCTTCAATGTTAGCATAGGGGATTTAAATTTTAATAAAACGTCTCTCAATTCGTCTTATCTTTAACGATCGTTCATTATTACTTAGTTAAATATACGGGGGAAAAAACATAACCCCATTCTTACTAATAAATGTTTATATGGGATAAAACAATTTTATTGTAGGCCTAATTATAATATAAGTGTAGGCCTATAAGTAAACGTACAAGTGTTCTTATAATCATGTACATTAAAACTTAAAACTTAATTAAAAATACAAATAAACACAAATCTCTCGAGAAAATCACCAAAACACAGTTAAAATCACAAAACTGAACCAAAACAATGATGATTATGACAGCACTTATGCCAGAACAACAGGTGTTTATTTTAGTTGTTTACACCACAATTCTTACGATATAATGTTGCAAGCCTGCTGATCGTTTAGTTTAACAATTCCTCACTAGGTTGCAGCACTCTACAGGCATTATACCACAGTTGGAATATTACAAACGAAAACATTGTTGTCGGCTAGTCCTGCTGGACGCCCAAGCGTTCGTTGGATTTCATGTTGGCCAGCACCGCTGGCCGTCTGATCACAAAGGACAACTGCTGTGGAAAAAAATCTGACTTCCGCGCGCTAATGGCGGCGGCCAGTAGAGCTGGCTGCGCGACCGCTGAGGAATAGCGGCAAATATGCATTCCAATCTCAAAGGGTTAATGTTCATTGACTCAAGTTTAGCACTCGATATATAGTTTAAAAAACTACCACTACGAGTCGACAGCACTGAATTGTATTAAACTTGGATCCATCGGCTCGATTCAGTTCTCTTTGTGTAACATTGTACGTTAGTTTCTAATAGGTGTACTTTTAGCGAATTTCCCATATAGGGAAGAAGCTATCACCGTAGTCGGCATGGTAAGACCTAGGCCCGGGACCATGATAACTTTTCGTTTTGAGGTCTCCAGACCCCAAAAAAACCATTCATTCGAAACTGTATATATATATATATATATATGTATATTATTTTTAAAACATTAACAAGTACCCTTTTTTGAAATATTTTTATTTGGACTGACTAATTTCAACGTATATATGTGTCCGTGAGCACGATAACTCTCGTAAAAATCATCCGATTTTGATGAAATTTGGTATAAACGTGTAATATATGGTCCAGCCTTTACCACCATGTTTAACAAATAACATGTGTTTTAATGTGGAAAAACATGTTTTTTGTTGATAACTCGAAAACCAAAATAGATACGCATAAGGTTTAAATTTGAAAGTTTCTTAGAATTGCAATACCTTTAAAATGATATGTTATTTGACATATGGTGCTATTTGAAATTTTTGAGTTTTGGCTATGTACATATTTTCAAAAACTGATATTTTTGAAACTTTTTGTTTTTGAGATAATATTGAAGTGTTGCATATCAAAATAAAGCTTAGCTCATAAGGAATGCGATATTTGAATCAGAATCAAGATATCTGCATTTTTAAGAAAAATACAGGGTATTCAAAAAAATACTAATTTTTTCACAAAAACAGCCGCCATTTTGAAATGAATCAATAATAATCAAAATCCGATTCCGCCAAATGGTTTGGATTGAAAAGAGCTTTAGTTTGATGTATATCATGATATACGTTTGTATTTGATATTTCGTAGATTCGGACTAGTGACCCTCAGTTTCTGGTACACCCTGTATTTAAAAATCGTTAAAAATATTTTTACGTTATTCCTTGGGGTTGGTTTAGTGGGAAATAATTTTATTTCATCATCGTAGGACCAACGGTTTGTCTGAAATCAATACTGGACAACTTACGAGATTCACCCTGTATATGCATCGGAAATTCGCTGAGTAAGCAGGTTTGCTGTTACGGGGTTATTTTATTTCAACTTATTTAATCAGGGCCTAACAATTAATTATAAATATATACACTGATAGGCTTATATAAATTGTATATTGATAGGCTCTAAGTGTTTAGGATAAAAATGGTATTTAATGACTCAAACAATGTATAGAAAGTTAAATAACCCAAGAGAGTGTAAGTTAATTGGTAGCAAATTAAAATGTTTCAAGTTGAACAGGGGGGTTGTAGGAAGGGAAACCACACTGGCGGAACTCTATTGGACGTTTTTAGCGATCAGCTTGTTAAGAGCAGTGGTACACTTTTATAAGCGGAACAGTGTATTCGATAAAAAAACTGAATGAAATTATTTGATAAGGTATATTTATTGGTTAGATCAATTGTTTTATCGATTTCTAAATATTTTACCGTCTTTATGTTCGGAGTTATTACGTCATGTTTGTTTTTCAATTAAACTTGAAATAAATAAACATGACAATGACATAATATGATAATGTTGTTCCTGGCAATACATGTTTAAAGTAATAGTGGAATCAGCGATTTTTATCTGGACTAATTTCAAGACGATATCTTCTACCTCTTTGAGACCGAACATAACCGAAACCTAAATAACTAAATAATCTATATACCATATTGAACAATTTCATTCAGTTTATGTCGTTCGTGCTTTCTGCGCTTGTTAGGATTTTAGTTGCAATTCTGGATATTTTAGTAAACCTATTCAATTGTTTCAGCTAAACAGCATCAGTCAACGGGATTGTGATTTAGCACCAATCGGAAAAACAGCTTCTGAGGTAAGATTAAGCAGTTTGTGTATACATAGTTTGTGTCATAAAGCTTTCCTCTTAGGGTTTGAGGTAACTTACCTACCAGTGGCGAGGCCTGTGGTCATCTCTAGATTCGGTGATTAGTAAAAGGAATTCAATAATTCCATCAAGTCATAAAACATAATGTAGATAATACAAATCCATAGTTATTTTCTCAAATTGATAACAAAACTCAGTCAACAAACAGCCAGGCACATTCAAATCATCCGCTTCAAGGACCCGAGAACACACAAATGCGGCATCAATTATGCCCGATCGAATGGACATTGCTCGTTTCAGCGATACACCTGCCCTGCCCCCTGCGCCCATCAGAAGTCGTTCCCTTCCAAATACCCTAGGTGACCTAGTTGCATTTAAGTTAGATTTGCTATTGCGTATCGTAGCGACGTCATATGGTAACGGAAGCCAATTTCGTACTTCTGAATAAACACACCTTTACTTAAATACACCTAGATCATGATTGCTGCAAGCAACAGAATGGCCGTACCTAATGCTTCCGACATCGCTGTCAAATGCTAATCCGGCAACCTTTGTGCATATTCGGGGTTTGTCGGCAGCCCTGTGCGTTCTCGGGTGCACGTAGCAAGCGAATTTCAACCTACCACTGTTTTCTAAACGTCTAAGTACGTTGTGAGGTTATGTGCTGGCAATTTCGTAAGTGTTAAGTGATTCATGTTTGCTTGATGCTTGAGTTTGGTGATCTAAATCGTATTAGTAATGAAACATGACGGAAGAGACGGACTTAATCAGAGACGGTGTATTAGAATTAAAGGAAAGGACAGGGAATTTTAAGTATGTGATCGTGTGATGACTCAGTGAAAATTTGATGTCTCGTCACTGGTACCTACAGTAAAATAGCATATTTCAACCAAAGTTTACCGAAAGTTACCTTTTCCAGTGCGCAGTGGTGTTTTAGGGCTCTATTTATAAATTTCTCCAAGCAAATAAATGTGTTGTGATGCTTTTATGATCTAAGAAGATCTATTAGGCCTACCTTTTGTTTTTGTAAAATGGGGACCCCTTTTCTTGATAGGATGTAGGCTAGTTACATCAGGGTAAACTTTAGGCCCATGGGTCACAAAAATCCCTATTTTATTACTTGGCTATTTTCTTTGTTTTGGCTAGAGCCCTTGATGATCGGGGGCCTATGGAAAGTTGTCCAGGTTGCCCCCCCCCTCGTGGTGGCTCTGGATGCATTCAGGATTTTTTTTTGTACAGCAGCAGAGATTTTCAAGTACCGTAACAAGAACTTACTGGCTAGTTGAGCGAAACATTGTACATTGTAATGTAGCCAGCTTTAGTAAGAAAGGTATCCCAAGCAAAAGATGGTAATGTTTACTGTGTTACAACAGATCTTCAACAAGCCAGGTACAATCTAATCCGTTTGGTTCACATATACTTCTCTTTATAATAATTCTACATTATGATGTCTAATCTATAATGTTGTTGGTTGGCAATTAAATAGTAAAATTGGTTCTTCTTCATTCACACCAGGCAACATCGTATCGCAACTCATTCTGCAAACGATGATGACATACAGTAGCCTCTCAGAATTGCCGATCTCACTTATCCGGACTCCCAATTGTCTGGACCGATAATCTTGAATTTTTCAACAATTTTTGCTGTAAATAAGTACGAAAAACGGACCTTCACGGTTTAGCGCCTTTAGTTTTCACATAATTATCTTGCGTTTCACAAATATCCCATAGTTTACATCGCCAGGTGCCCAACCATGCTGCTATCGGGGTTTGTTATGGTTTACATATCCGGTGCGCTGCTCCGTTCAGGTCTTCTCCTGTCGATGACTAATCACTGACGTTGTAAATCAGTAGACTGGTGACAGTTTGTATTACATTAAACTTTATTTATGATTTACAGTATTATATTAAATCTTTGCAAATGTAACCTACATTTCAAAATTTTTTACATCTACAGTTTTATCACGTTTTCATGTAATAAATGTGTTCCTATGATAATTCATTTTTCTTGTTTTCCAACCATGCTCTTGGTCCCTTTGGTGGCTGATTAACGAGGTTCTAACGTATTACGGAGTGTTCATAACTTCTGGAAGCTCTCTCTTGTATTAGCACACTTGCTGTTACCCGCAGTTGTGTGGGCTGCATTCGTGGTTAACCCGTGGAACTACTACGAATCAAGATTAGCTGTTTGTATTTTCATCAGCTGAAACCAAAATTAATATCCATAAGGAATACAAGGGAACTTTGTCAGGGTCTCCGGCGGAGCCCTAAGATGAGATCAGGATTAAAACCATTTAGTTTTCCTATTTTATGCCTAAAGAATCAGTGTACAAAATTTAATCTCTAGGTAAATGGGAAGTAGGAGAATTCGTGATGAGTGAGCGAAGGCTTTGCTTTTTATAGGTAAGGTAAACATAAACATGCCTTCATAATTTTTACTATAAAGGCGGAATTGATGATTCATGCCCACCTCCAGGTTAATTCGGATTTTTCAAAATCCGGACCGGCCGTCCAGGCCGGGATAGTCTGGATTTCTGAGAGTCTACTGTATTTTTTATTTAAAAAATCTAACATCACAAGAGACCATAGTGCAAACTAAAACCGTAAAGTTGCATGTACAACATTCTAAAATTTGAAATTGCTGCGACTGTTATACCGATACTTTATCCAGACAATGCTATTTGAAGTAGCCTACCAGGAACACTCTCAACTAGTGGACCTCCTTGAGGAAGGTCTGTAAGTAGGATGAGTAAGATGATTGGCTTTGGGCGTTGCTGTATTTTTTGTTGCCAACACAAGTTGCATACTACTATCTTTACTTAGCAACAAGGCTGCCCAGCTACACGTGATTATACGTTTGTTTGCACAGTGCCAAGATGAGGAGGAAGAGGATGAGGAGGAGGATGACAACGATGATGATGAGAGTGACACTCATGATGAGGAGGATGAGGACGTCGAGATGGAACTGAGTTACGAGGTCTCGGACAACCGACAGATGGCTCCCCCCGCCGACAACAGCATCTAGACTCCCCTCCCTCCCCCTACCATCCTGATTATGTAAATTGTTTCATTATAATTTCTATTTTTCTACATTGTGTTGTCATTGCTGCCATTTACTGTGAAGTTAGAATAAAAGGATTAAGGGTGCGCCCTACCTGCTTTCCACACATTAAAGTAAGGGTTTTGCATTCCCACACTGTAGGCTCAATTGTTAACCAATTAAATATAATTTGTTATTATTTCATTAACTAAATGTTCATCTTTGATTCATACAGTTTAAAAATCGTGATTTTAATTCAAACTAAGCAAGCCATTAGTAAAGTTTTAAAATTAGTCGTTTTTCTAAAGCTTCCAAACGCAAGGGAAAAAATTACTTTGGAAAAAAGGAACCGTACGAATCCTATATTGGAATGTTAAAGTGTGAAACTGCAAGTAGTTCGGTAGAAATCTGTAAAATAACAGTGTGATTAAGGAGAACAAAAAGGTCTTCAAGCGTAAATTTGCATGGCCCTGCTTGGTGGCGCAGATCATTCAATCTGGGGTACGGCGCACCCTTAAGAGAGGCCTCCAGTCATTTGACATTTCGGGTGTCCTCCTGTTTCTCCTATAAGGGCAATGTTAACTCTCAAATCCCATCCTCAACTGATTATTCAAAAGCATTGATTTATGGCTCATTTTAAGGAGCAAAAAAATTATTTCAATATCATAAACAATAATAAAAATTCTTCAAAATCTCAAAATTAAAAAAGATTAAAATTCCATAACTATTAATACTAGCTATTATTATTGTTACCCGCGGCTTCACTCACGACAAATTTAAACATGTTACAAATATTAACCTGAGCAGCACTATCAATTGTTTGTTAATTTTTGCCATATATGACTTCCTTTGCCCGAACTGACAAACAACTACGGATGGTAATTTTATAAATTATATCCTTCCAACAGGGCCGCCTCATAAGGGGGCTACAGGGACTACTGTCCCTGGGCCGGACCCTGTAGGGGTATAGCGGCTACAATCAAGCAAAAAGATGTAAAGAATAATACAACATTTTAGCAGAGTCCAACTGTTTGGGTGGGGGGGGGGGAGAGGAACGTGTCCAACGTGGACATCTATAAAAAAACTTAGCTTTGCCTGTCCACATAGACTAAACATCTGTGCGTGGAACGTATCCAGCAAAGCAAGGGGTGAGCCGTTGAGGCGGCTCCAGGCATGTGTCATTTCCCATGCGCCGGTTATTTGCTAAATGGTGAGCTACTTGTGTTGGTATTCGCCGACTAACAAGCAGACACCTACAGATATGCAAGCTTTTCCGAACACCCTGTTCTTTGCAGGAATAGCGATTAATCGGAAACATGGATGGCGAAGACGCAGTTGCTAATGCCACTTTTATTATTTTAGCTTGTGGATATTGTAGCTTAATTTAGCATATTATTATTTATTAATTAGGGATGAGTCGATTCTCGATACCACCGATTCTTGGACATTGGTATCGGTATCGAGATTCATTTGTTCAATGTCGATACCGATACCATCGATACCCCCGCCGTTTACCCGCGCTACGAAGTGCACGGGAAGCGATGCTCCCGCCGCTTACCCGTGCTCCAAAAGGCACGGGGAGTGTTTGGGTAGGCGGCAAGATAACCAAGTTTTTCCCCATTATGAATTTATGATAAATAGTTTTATTTTCCTATATTACTATAGGATACTAGTGCAATTAAAATTAAATTATGTAAAAAATTGTATTAAACAATTTGTTTGATAATTAACTACAAAATACTACTAAATAATTTTAAATAGTAACATACATTTGTAACAATTTTTAACAATAGTTTTAACAACTATAGGTACTGAAAAATCATAGGTATCGATGGTATCGGTATCGAGAATCAAGAATCGATTTTTCTGGTATCGGTATTGAGAATCGATAAATTTTGGTATCGACTCATCCCTAGTATTAATTGTATGTAGCTTATTTAATTTAGTGTACAGACATTGATTAAACAATATTAATTACCAATAAATCCCAAGCAAACAGCTGAATGTGTGGATGGACCTAAAGTTCGCCTTTCAACGAATACTGTGTGCTAAAGACCAACACCATGCGGGAAGAGACAAGTACTAATGCTCACTGCTTTCCAAGTAGACGAATACCCATCCACACTACTTGTGATTTGGCGAGGCGCTGGTCGGGCATGGCGAATGGGCGACTGACGCATGTCTGGAACAGCATTTATTGTACGAGTTGTACAGTACTGAAATAAAACATGCCAGGACTGGGATTCGAACCCACGACAGAGCCGCTGCCATGGTTCCAGTGTCTGTCGCCTTGACCACCCTGCCAGTGATTTACACAAATGTTGGTCCTAGGTTTATATTAAATGAGACTACCAGCTTCTTTCCTGTTTCAGGTATCAAGTTCCCCAACTCTTTGCCCTTGCCCGATCCGAAACCCATCCACACCCAAGTTCACCAGGGTAGCTAATGAATGGTTAATGGACCATCCTTTCTATAAGCAGCATGAGCTTTTTCTAACTGGCTTCAACCACACTTGTCTAGAAACCACCTGTAAAACCCGGGGTATGTTCACTTGTTATCTTGTATGGTGTGTTGTGCCAGGCGTGACACAAGTTTTAAGATTAAACTTGTTTGTTTTGTGTGTGGTTTTTTGTTTTTGCAATTTGTTTTGTAATCCTTAGCCCTTATGTATACAGGGTGATCAACTCAAGGAGGCCACCATTGGGATCTCAGAAAGTATTAATTTACAGCAAACTTTTAATTGGGATCTTTACCTTTTTTGTTATGCTCATTAGAATTACGTAGTTAAAATTTTAAAATTTAGTCGCCATTTTCCAATATGGCGGCCAACTTTGAAATTTCTTATGAAAACACCTATTTTTTATGACTGATATGGGTTTTAAATTCAATTTTAACCCATTGGCGTAGACATACGAGCAGGTCTCGTTCCTTACTTGTAATTTTATTAACGTGTGAATTGGAGTATAAAATTGGTGTTTTTAAATGGATTAATGGCATATTTTAATTAAAATATTGTTTTCTTTCAGTTTAGAGAGTCGCATTGGCACACACACAGTAGACATAAGTAAAAATTAGCAAAATCAGTGTTGACCATGTGCAAGTCTCAAAGAATTAACCGATCCCGTCAACTTCCAAGCAAGCCTGTCACCGTTTATTTTACTTGGGCCCTCCCACCAACGTTGCCACAGACTGGTTAACTCATTGAGAGTTGCACAACTGGTCAGTTTTGGTCGTGTGCGGGAATCGAACCCACGAACATCGTATCGCCACCTGGCCAAGGTGTTTCCACGACGTAGCCAACTCAGCTAACACGACCAAAGGCCTGGCGGCGATATTAAGTGTTTTCAGTCAGTCCGCGCCCCTAGCGGATAGAACCGTAGACGCCCGCGGTCATTAGTTACATATTTTGCTACTAGAGTGCAGCACCAATCAATTCCCGTTATAGGCTACTACAAATAGAATAAAATTACTACCTCAATGGGTTAAGACCTTTTTATTCTTGTTGTTATGTTGATAAACTTGACCGTTTAGCTGCTAGGAGCGCTGAAAGTTTCAGAAACTCTTATTTCAACACTTATTAAATAGGCATGTTTTACTATTTGCAAACATTAAAATTTAACTCAGAGTGCAATATTATTATACAACGGAATGTAAAAAGCTGTTGCAATTTCACAAATACTTTATTTTATACAACAAAAGTACTTAAATTATTTAAAAACATCACTAACTCAACCTCTGTGTATTGGGTAAGTCCAAGTACAGCTCGCTACAATTGAACAACAGTAACACATGATCGTGTTGCTAGGCAATAATCAGCTGTTTCATTGTTGCAAATTTTCACAATTGCTTTTAGCTCGTCTAACCTAGTAATTGTTTTGTTGCTGGTATTATTACTGTTAACCAGCGTCTGTTGTAGTTTTGAATAGAAAAAATATTACTTTTGTTTCAATGTAGTTCATAACCCCACTAACTAACCCCACTAGATTCTGTGGTTCTAACCCCACTAGATTTCTTCCTATGGGGACACTTGAAGGATGAACTGTACACCGATAGGTATGCTTCGGTGGAAGAAATGCGCAACAAAGTGATGGACATTTTTCATAACATTCACCATAACACATTATCACGAGCCGTAAATGACTTGCACAGAAGGGCTCACGTATGCATTTATGAAAATGGAGGACACATTGAACACCTGCTTTAAGTCATCATAGATAATTACTTGTAACAGTAATTTAAGTATGTTTTTGTGCATAATAAAGTATTTGTGAAATTGCAACAGCTTTTTACATTCCATTGTACAATAATATTGCACTCTGAGTTAAATTTTATTGTTTGCAAATAGTAAAACATGCCTATTTAATAAGTGTTGAAATAAGAGTTTCTGAAACTTTCAGCGCTCCTAGCAGCTAAACGGTCAAGTTTATCAAAATAACAACAAGAATAAAAAGGTCTTAAAATTGCATTTAAAACCCATATCAGTCATAAAAAATAGGTGTTTTCATAAGAAATTTCAAAGTTGGCCGCCATATTGGAAAATGGCGACCAAATTTTAAAATTTTAACTACGTAATTCTAATGAGCATAACAAATAAGGTAAAGTTCCCAATTAAAAGTTTGCTGTAAAATGAATACTTTCTGAGATCCCAATGGTGGCCTCCTTGAGTTGATCACCCTGTATAAGAATTTTGATGCTGAACAGCTCAATAAAATCTTTGAATCGATCATTGTTTGCTCACTCACGAAATTGTGTTGAAAGTTGAGGTTGGTTAGATAAGATTATATGTCAGAGTCAAAGGACATTTATGCAAAGGCCAAAAGTCAGGGAAAATTTGCAAGTTAGGAAAGTCCAAAACAATTTTATAAATCGCCTCTAGTGTGACAGTAACCTCTTTATTTTTAATGAAAACTGAACCAAAGGACTTTAAAAATATTGGCGAATGTTTTAATTTTAAATTAATTTATAACCAATATTACGGCTCATTATTAAAGAAGAACTAGAGAGTTTTCTGTTGAAGTCAACCTACTTCAGTGCAGTCTAATTTAACTCGGGTTCTGATTTTGTTATTCCTGGTTTACACTTTCTAGAAAGTCAGGTACAGTAATGTAAAAATGTCCAGGAAAAAATTCCAAAAGTAAGGGAATGTTTTTAATTTTATCGTAAACTCAAAGCAACACTGTGCAGAAATCAAAACTTGCTAGATTTTTGTTAAATTGGTTTTTATGGTGCAACGAGGATGGACGTGAACTGGTAAGACAAAAAATGTATTTGACACCAACAAATTAGTGTCACAATCAGGCAAAGCTGGAAAAATCACGGAAAAGCTAAAACAGAGAACTGTAACAACAGTACAAAAAATAAATAAAACTAATGTAAACACATTTGTTTTGACTACTGCTACCGTATAGTTCTCTGTTTTAGCTTTTCCGTGATTTTTCCAGCTTTGCCTGGATTTTGCCATTAATTTTGTCATGTTCTAGGTATTTTTTCCACCAGAAAACGGGTCGGATTCCAGAACCCGAAACATCGTCAAACTTTGTTTTTACTAACCAGTGATTGAAAATGTCCGCAATAATTTCTTGAATAACAATTGATTATTGTTACATTGAAACTTTGAAAGCCTGCGGGGCATAGACCTAAGGACCAATGTAAATTATAAGAGATTTCTGCAAATCTGCCGGACGATACCTTTCAAAGGCTATGCGTGTATTTCTCCTACGACGCGACGCACAGTGGGGAAAAAAGACTATTTAGGTCAAAAGTCGAAAATTGAAAGTCACATGAGACGAAAAATGGGAATGAAAATGGAAATCCCAACTTTGACTTGAGTCGGAACTAGTACTTATAGCGTCCTGCGTCCATTTATTGTACTGTAGGTTATTGTTGATACTGACTGATTTATTAGTCGTAGTTTTTGTTCAAGACAGTACATGATATATATATATATATATATATATATATATATATATATATATATATATATATATAGTTAGTAGTATATAGCACAGTAGAATATTGAATTTATGTATTTCAAATGGCAACATCATCAAAAGGTAAGAGACTGTATAACAAATTTTTTTTAAAGTACAGTATTTGTAGTTCTTAACCAAGCAATTATTAATTATAATAAAAACCACTTAATTATTTATTATAAGTAATATAAACCATCTTCGTTCGGCCCAATATTAGTATAAAGCTCAAGTACAGAACATAAGGTTTGTGTTTTGAGGCATTTTAGCTGCGTCAACCTGCGACCTGAAGTGCCACGCTATCTGTAAAACAAAAAGTCGTGTAGGGGAAAATCGCATGAGCCGCCAAACTATTGATTTTTAATGTAAGCTTTAGAACTATCATAATATGTATAATTTAGCGTTTAACGCTCTTATATAATGTCAAATTAATTAACTAAACCGAATAAATATTATAGCTACAAATCTTTTAACTTCCTGATGACAAATTAAGAGTATACGTTTTGAACATCTTTTGTAAAACATTTTGTAAAAGAAAACAAAAATGATGATACAACTTGTTGCTACATAAATAATACATTTGTTCAGTAGTCAAAAAATATAACAACAAAGGCAGGCAGGGGTTGCAGGTTTTTATTTATCCATTTAAAAAATATAACTTAAAATATATATTTGAACAATAAGCATAATTTATTGAAAATCAGTTTTAAATCGTGCAGAAACCAGCTCAAGCTTAAGTAGGGATTATAACTTTCACTTTCTGAAAAGCCGCGCACATTCCGTTTAATGGAGAAGTCCACAAATATTGTCTTGCAGGGTTGCAACAGATCAATGCAAATATTTCTGGACGCTCAATACCTTTATTAAGGTGAAAATTATTTGCTTTACTAGCTAATATTACGTAATTTATTAGAATTTTGGTTGTGTTTTAAGTTGTTAATAAAACATTATAAACAATACCCCCGTCGCAGCTAACCTGCATACTCAGCGAATTTCCAATGAATATATAACATAACACATTAAAACACTTAACAGGATTCATAAGAAATGTATTCACAAACAAGCGATATTTAAAATATTAATTTTTCTCCATAAGAATAACATTGGGGATGAGTACGCAGGTTTGCTGCAACAAGGCACACAAAATAATGGGTTTTTATGCAAATATCAATAGAACTCATCTTAGTGAAGTCACATACCAACTTTCATCCATATACATACATAAATAAGCGATATATAACATTTAAGTATTTTCCATAAGAATAACATGGGGACCAAGTACCTAGGTTTGCTGCTACAGGAACCATAGGCAAAAAATTGTTTTTTGTGCAAACAACAATAAACCACAATCAGATCAAGCCATATACCAAATTTCGCCAGTTTATGTTCATAAATAAGCGAGACATACAATTTTTCTTTTTCTCCATAAGAATAACATTAGACAACGTACTGTGTTTAGCACTTTCAATATCTCGGTAACCAATTGACATAGAGCAATGATCAAAATACCAAATTGTTTGTTTTTTTAAGTTGAATTCAATAGTATAAATTAAAATTTGATTTAAATTAAAATTACATGTGAAAACCCCAAAAAACCCATTTTTGGGGTACAAAACCCCCCTTCGGATGGTGCAATTCATGTGGTTTTCGAACTCGTTCAAATAAATGGTACTTTACACATTTGTACCAAATTTCATTAAGATCGGACCTTTTTTACAAGAGTTATCGTGCTTACGGACACATATATATATATAAAAAAGTTCAAATTTCAACTAGTTCAAATTTGTAACTTGTAATTTGTAAACTAGATAACAAGCTATCTTCAAAAGGCTAGGTTTTTTTGCAATTTATCCGGTAAAAGTCACTCAATACTATTTTACCTATTAGGTGAAATTCTGGAAAGTGTTTTAAGTTAAACACGCTGTCATCGTGTAAACTAAGGCAGTTATAAAAATATATTACTCTGTAAACACCTAACAAATGTTGATTGTTTTTAGGAACTTCAATAACCTTAACAACATTTACTGTACTTTATAGTGTTGTAAGAAGTATTTTATTTATTCTGTTAGTTGTAACAACACGTATCATGCTAATAAAGAAATTAAATATAATTTAATCAAGCAAGTTTATCCACATAATTTTACATCAACTGTAACATGTGTTACTAATATTCAAGATTACTGTTTTAGGGCTATAAGATAAAGCAAAATATTAACTTGATACAAAATACGAATTGGATAGGGTAGAAATGTGAATATATGTATGTCTTGCAAGTAGGCCTACATTAATATCAATACGTATTCTCTGTTATTACAAATATTACGATTCATAATTTAGTAAGACACACTATAATGGACAAACATCAAAGTACTTGTAAGCATGTCTTAATTTAAGTGCAAATTATATAAAACATCAAGTTAAAATAGGGTTTAAAGTGTTTTTCTTAAAATTTCATGCTGTATATTAACATAAATACCCCCGTCGCAGCAAACCTGCATACTCAGCGAATTTCCAATGGAGATATAAATGTCTTAATACTACATCAAGCCACTTATCAAGTTTCATAAAAATATATTCACAAGTAAGCGATATATACAATTTTAATTATTCTCCATAAGAATAACATTGAGGCTGAGTACGCAGGTTTGCTGCAACAAGGAACACAAAAAATGGGTTTTTATGCTAATATCAATATAACTGAAGTAGGTGAAGTCATATACCAGTTTTTATTAATTTATGTTCATAATTAAGGGAGACATAGCATTTAATTATTATACATAAGAATAACATGGGGATGAGTACGCAGGTTTGCAGCTACGGTATCCTTTGGCAAAAAAATTTTTTTTTAGCAAATATCAATAGACCACAACCATATGAAGCCATATACCAAGTTTCGTCATTATACGTTCATAAATAAGCGAGATATAAAATTTTTCTTTTCCTCCATAAGAATAATATTAGACAACGTACTGTGTTTAGCACTTTCAATATCTCAGTAACCAATTGACGTAGAGAAATGATCAAAATACCAAATTGTGTATTTTTTTAAGCTGAATCCAATGGTGAAAACTAAAATTTGAATATTTCAAAAATTATATGTGAAAAATTCAAAAAAAACATTTTTGGGGTACAAAACCCCCCCCACAATATCCCTTCGGGTAGAGCGATCTGGCTGGTTTTCGAACTTAAAGTCATAAATGTTGCTTTACACGTTTATACCAAATTTCATCAAAATCGGATCATTTTTACGAGAGTTATCGTGCTCACGGACACACACACATATATATATATATATATATATATATATATATATATATATACCAGTTTCGAACGAATTGTGTTTTTGGGGTCTGGGGACCTCAAAACGAAAAGTTATCATGGTCCTGGGCCTAGGTCTTACCATGCCGACTACGGTAATAGCTTCTTCCCTATAGGGGAAATTCGCTAAAAACACATTCATATGACGATCCCTGTAAATATGTTTCGGTTAAGTTGTAGTTTAGAGGAAGGGTTTTGTGTGTTTTGGTTAAACTTGTTTTAGCGAATTTCCTCTATAGGGAAGAAGCTACCGTAGTCGGCATGGTAAGACCTAGGCCCGGGACTATGATAACTTTTCGTTTTGAGGTCCCCAGACCCCAAAAACACCATTCGTTCGAAACTGTGTATATATATATATATATATATATATATATATATATATATGTGTGTGTGTGTGTCCGTGGGCGCGATAACTCTCGTAAAAAAGGTCCGATTTTGATGAAACTTGGTACAAACGTGTAAAGCAGCATTTATGACTAAGTTCGAAAACCAGACGGAGCGGCCTATCCGAAAGGGTATTTTGGGGGGCTTTTGTACCCCAAATATGGGTTTATTGAGTTTTTTACATATAATTTTTGAAAAAGTAAAATTTTATTTTTGTTCATTGGAATCAGCTTAAAAAGACGCAGAATTTGGTGTTTTAATCATTGCTGTATGTCAATTGGTTACTGAGATATTGAAAGTGCTGTGATTGGACACAGTACGTTGTCCAATGCTATTCTTATGGGGAGGATAAGAAAAATTGTATATCTCGCTTATTTATCAACTTATCCTGACGAAACTTGGTATATTGCTTCATTTCATTGTGTTCTATTGATATTTGCACAAAAACTCATTTTTTGGCTGATAGTTCCCGTAGCAGCAAACCTGCATACTCAGTCCCATGTTATTCTTATGGAGAATAAGTAACGTGTTATCTCCTTTAATTAAGAACATAAATTAATAGAACTTGGTATGTGGCTTTACCTAGTTGAGTTATATTGATATTTGTATAAAACCCATTTTTATTGTTCCTTATTTCAGCAAACCTGCATACTCAGCCACCATGTTATTCTTATAGAGAATAATTAAAATGTCATAAATCGTTTATTTATGAATGTATAGTGTGAAACTTGGTATGTGGCTTTATGTGGTATTAAGATAAATTTATATGCATTGGAAATTCGCTGAGTATGCAGGTTTGCTGCTACGGGGGTATTTACCTTCGTAGTAAGCGTAATTGAGCGTAATCAATTTTGATCTACTAAAAAGCTGAAAACGTACAACATTCTCCCAAATTTTCACTGAACATTCGGTCCCGTATTTTCCTGCATGTATTCAAAAGTTCGGCTGCTCCCACACTTCTCGCGAATACTCTGAACATTCGGAGTTCGGGCGTGTTCGCGAGAAGTGTGGGACCGCCCTAAAACATAGAATGATAGAATGAATTATCAGCACGCGATGATTACTCTATGTCTCATTATGCTTACAAACCATCCTCACTTTAATACTCTTACAAATAATTCCATGGATCAGACTTTTCGCTGCTATAGTTTACACAATGGAAAACAAACTTAAGACATGTTAGCGTCGAGTGCTAGACCTTTTGAAAATTAAAATCCTACTAGTGGTTTGAAGGGGCCATTGTCCTTAACCTTGCTCCAATACACATGTCAGTTCGTTAACAACGTAGACACTTAATCACATGTTTTAATGTATCAAAGCAGACGTTTTCAATCCCCATATGGGAGACGTTTTACGTTATTTCTCGTTTTCTGATAGCTTTTAAAAAATTCTACTATTTTTCCCGAATTCCTGGGATCAAATCCTTTAATTTGAGGCGTCTCCCATCATCCTGCGATTTGCCAAACTCCGACAATTTGGACTTAAAAATTTTGCTTACAGAATGATAAAGATTTATAGAAAAATTATTCCCTAAATTTAAATTCAGGTTTCGGACATTCCCTGCTACTAAAAATTGCTTTGCTTTCAAATAAAGATAGAAAACAAAAAATGTTTGCTTTGCTTTAGTGAAAGAAACATTAAAATCCGTCAAGTGGCTGTCTCAGAATATTTTCGGGAAAAAAACAACAGTTTTTAATACATAGGATTACAATTAGGCTAAATTGAATCAATTAAGAGGACAGGACGTTGGTGTCAGAAGAAATATCGTCGCTGACCCTAGCGCTACGGGCTATTTCAATTTTAAAACGCACAAAACATGTCTTTACTGAAAAGCATATTTTTTTGTTACTGTTTGACCTATTGATTTGGAATAAATTTTGTTTGAATCTTTATAAAGTTTTGATTAGTGTTTGCTGGGAGTTTTATTTTGTAATGACTAGGAAAAACTACAAAATATTTATAAAAATATAGACTTTAAATTACTATATTTTTGGAAATGTATTATTTTATTTAGAAAATAGCGAGCAATTAATCTGCGTCTTCAAAATACCTTTAATTTGAGACATCTTTCATAATCGTATGTTGATAAATAAGCGAGATATATGGTTTTAAGTTTAACATTGTTCTTATGGAGGTAAAATCCAACATGGCTGCTCTCCAACGCCCTCTTAACAACCACTATCAACCACAATGAATTAATCGAATATTCACTATGAAAGGTTATGGCATCAGTGATTGCCATTGCCACGGTCGCTATCGTCTTACCCCATCGCAGTGCGTGTTATCAGTGCGTTATCTGTTATCAGTGAGCGGCCAGTAACCCCAGCTAGGTCAACAAACGCTCTGTCCTCCCTCAATCTCGATCTCTGCCTCTCTCTTCCTCCAACATGTCAACTCCTGTTTTCCGGTTTGCATGTTTATTATTTGACAGTACACCGCGATTCGAAATTTTACCGTAACATTTATTTGTTTTAGAGGGGGCTCCAGTCACGTAGTATTTAGTTTTTTCTAACGGATTTCCCCATAAGGTCAATGTTAACATTCAAAGCTCGCCCCTCAACGGGTTATCTTTGATTTATGGTTCATTTTAAAGAACAAAAAACGTAGCGATTTCAGTGAGCAGAATATTGATATCACAAATAATTATACAGTAACACTTATAATTGTAGTACTAAGTAAATTTACTGAACGATTATTATTTGTGATGTCGACATTTTGCTTGCTGAAATCGCTAATAAATAACGATATCGGATAATCCGTTGATAAGGGATGAACTTGATATCAGCCTGGGAGAAGGAGGTAGGTACGTCAAATGTTTCGTGGACTGGAGTCCACTGTTTGACTATTGATTACAGAAATTGAAACCACCGTGAAATCAGTCACAAGGTACATCAGGGAAACTTTGGAATCACTTGATAAAACTGGATACATGACATGAGAATGCTATGGACAAATAGATGAGAATAATGCATAAATGGGAATATTTAAGCATTTTGTAGCATTTCGTGCATTTCTCCCAGACTTGCCGAGAGTTGGATCGTTTTTCCATCTGGTCGGTCATTGTCTTCACTATGACACTACCCGTCACTAATTTTCTAATTACCAAATAGGTCAAATAGAACCAGACAACCAGACTATGTCCGGTAGCCCGGTGATCTACGTGTGTGCCTAAGGATATCCCAGTTTTTAAGAAGTTAGGTAATGTTTACATATTTATTATGCCTTCTAAAGCCTTGACTAGGGCAAACCTATGAGAAACACTTACACATTATACCAAGACAAAAAGGCGATTACAGCAGACAGTTTATAAAGCTCGTGTTCGTCATTTTAGTGACACATTTTACACCTTTTTGAATATATTGACATGGGACCTTAAATTAATTTAATTTCTCTTAAATCAATAACAATTATCAGGATTCCATTTAACAAATAAAAAATACTAAGATCCTTAGCAATTAATTAGTTTCAGTACTATTTAAAGTTTACGACTCAACGTAAGAAATTCCTGAGTTCGATAAACCCGACACTTCCACGGGACTACGTTACAACTGCGTTCCCTTTCGACCGAGATCAACTATCAACATAACCAAACTATACTTTTCAACAATGCAGATAAAAACAACAATCGAACAGGTGACCCGACGTTGGCGGTAAGTGACATATGATTCAATAATGACCCGGGATCAGCTGTTGGCCGGGCATGCGCACGGGGTAACCGCGCCGCGACCGCCGCCAGTGGCCCTCGGTCATCGAACCCGCCAACCGCGTACTGCCGTGAGGTTCAGGTTGGTGCCGCGAACAGTGTTGTGAAGTGACGTGCTTAGGAGCTTAGAAGCTTAGCCAACCCACGAGTCTGGATAACTCTCAACAAATCGTAAGTCAATTTTTGTGTAAAAAAAATAAAATTGTTTGAAAAGTTCCAAGATTGTTTTTTATGTGAATAACATTTGCAATTTATAAAATTATTGCTGACATTTGCTCATAACTATATGATATAATTTTCACTTTTTTTAAGTTGTCTCATTTAGTAATGGAAAATATGCTAAATCTTAAATCAGAAACACACCGTCGCAAACAGTGAATTTGTAACACTTGTTGAAGAACGATAGAAGTATATTAGGATCTAGAGATTGAAATTCATAGGACTTTGGTAACAGTAGTTAAAACAATAGCCTTAATAGCTAACAACAAGTTAGATGTTATAACGAGCGGACGCACTGGGCCATCTGAGGTCATTGAAACCACATGGCTCTAGCGTCTCGAACAAAATACTCGCCTAGCTCAGCGAACTGCAGATAACATTACTGGCTTACGAGTAATCATGGGTTACGATTGAATTTAAAGCTTAATTAGTTTTGTTTATTGTATTTGGTAACTGAATAGTAATTGGGGAGTGTTGGAGCGTTACGAATTGAAGTAGTGCAAGAAACTCATTGATGAAAATGATTAGTCACATCCGAATAATGGAGATTTGCTTTGCAGATTAGACTAAATAATTACCGAATTACTGATTAGTGAATTGTATAATTATAAATTATTACACAAACCGATGGGTTTCAATAAAGCCTGTGAATCGAACTATTAAGAGTGTTGTATAAAAGAAGAGCAACACTAGAATAATGAACGACAATTAGTTGTTTATTAGTTGTTATAGATAAAAACATGGATTTGTGACTGTCGCACAATACTAGTAACTTATATAAAACCACTGGTAAATAAACATGCAACTTGCGTTTATTTATTTGTTGTATTACAATACAACCGCGAACTACTTCAAACAGTATTATATTAGTTTAGATTAGGTGAAAATAGTTATTAGGCCTACATAAGGAATTGGGTGAGGTTGTTGTAAGGTTTAGGTCTATGAAGTCTTATGACGATAGAGGACCAGATGAGGCCTATATTATACACTGTGACATTCCGGTGTTTGAAGTGTCATGCGCGAAACCTCTACGTTTTAGCGAATTTCCCCTATAGGGAAGAAGCTATTACCGTAGTCGGCATGGTAAGACCTAGGCCCGGGACCATGATAACTTTTCGTTTTGAGGTCCCCAGACCCCAAAAACACCATTCGTTCGAAACTGTATATATATATATATATATATATATATATATATATATATATATATATATATATATATATATGTGTCCGTGAGCACGATAACTCTCGTAAAAATTATCCGATTTTGATGAAATTTGGTATAAACGTGTAAAGCAACATTTATGACTTTAAGTTCGAAAACCAGCCAGATCGCTCTATCCGAAGGGGTATTTTGGGGGGGGGGGTTTTGTACCCCAAAAATGGGTTTTTTGAATTTTTTACATATAATTTTTGAAATAGTCAAATTTTAGTTTTTACCATTGGATTCAGCTTAAAAAAACACACAATTTGGTATTTTGATCATTTCTCTACGTCAATTGGTTACCGAGATATTGAAAGTGCTAAACACAGTACGTTGTCTAATGTTATTCTTATGGAGGAAAAGAAAAATTTTACATCTCGCTTATTTATGAACGTATACTGACGAAACTTGGTATACGGCTTCATCTGGTTGTGGACCACTGATATTTGCTCAAAAAAACCATTTTTTGCCAAAGGCTCCCGTAGCAGCAAACCTGCGTACTCAGCCCCATGTTATTCTTATGGAGAATAAATAACGTGTTATCTCCCTTAATTATGAAAATAAATTAATGAAATTTGGTATGTGGCTTTACCTAAATGAGTTGTATTGATATTTGTATAAAACCCCATTTTTTGTTTTCCTTCCTTCAGCAAACCTGCATACTCAGCCGCCATGTTATTCTTATGGAGAATAATTAAAATGTCATAAATCGTTTATTTATGAATGTATATTGATGAAAATTGGTATGTGGCTTTATGTGGTATTAAGATACGTATATATTCATTGGAAATTCGCTGAGTATGCAGGTTTGCTGCTACGGGGGTATTTGAGAGATGTTTACGTCGTGTGACAACGTTTAGTGTTTACAATGTTTTCTTTGCTAGTATCAGTGATGTAAACCCTAAGTGATAGTTCAGATCGCACACGTTCCCTTTCATTTGAAGTTTGGACTCTTCAGTTTAGTTTGATTATAGTTGATAGTTTGTATATTCCATGAACATTAACGTGTTTAATATTAATATCAAAAATTTGTTTTAAAAAGTGGTTAGTAATAAGTAATTTTACTGAACGATATGTAACAATTAACGATATCGGATTATCTATTGAGGAGGGACAGCCTTTAAACAAGATAACACGGGCTGGGAGAAGGAGGTAGAAACGTGGAGTCGCGAACGTTTCGTGTTTAATTTACTTTAAACATGCAAAACAACTTGTTCTGATTGACAATCAACGCAGAAAAAAACTATTACAGCCAACCGCTTGAAATGCTCAAGCCTGAAGCCTGTACGATCGTTTTGACTTTAGAGGTGCAATAGAGGATATTCTCTACGAGCTTTAGGGTTCCGCCCCACATGCCCTCTATGTCAATGTATACGGAGATCTGATTAGTAATAAGTTTCAATCAGTAGCCAATAAAACAGCTGATATCAGTTGTCAGTTTTAAATTTATGATAGTTTGGCAGGTTTGAAACATAATGCAGCACCGGCAGCACACAAGAAAAACTTTATGTTTAAATAATAGTTTACACATACGAAGCCGCAACGGGGCTGATAGTAGTTACATAAGGTACATACGATCTTACATAATATTACATAACATGTACGGTACATAAGATTAAATTTACATATGATTTGCATAATATGGTCTAAAATTGATTTTAAAATCTCTGACGTAGAGCCAATTACACTTGTACGAATCTATATCTGTTAAAATTTAATGAATGCGTGCAAAATTCATGTTCCCTATAAACCACTCAACCGAAGTAAATGAACTTTGTATTGTCATTCAGTTTGACCCACTGCAGAGTTCTAGAACTTTAGGGCTTTCCCCAGTGAACTTTAAAGTTATTATGTTAAGCAGGAAAGACCTGTTATCATTTTAGCAGGTGACTAATGTAACATATTGTAAACAGCTATTTATTAGTGGATTTCCTATGGAAAAGTGAACTATTTGCATGACCCGCACGGTGAGACTTAAGCCCGGGACCACCATAGAAGTTCCTAACGTGACCCCCTGAACACTTTTTGGGGTGTCGCTAAAAACCTTATATATATATATATATATACACATATATGTGTGTGTGTGTGTGTGTGTGTGTTCGCACTCTAGCGGTCGCAATTTTTGTCCGATTTTCTTGGAATTTTGTAGGAACCTTCCCTTCTGTAAAAATTAGGACAAGTTCGTTGGGCAAAACAATCGGACAGCTCTAACCCCCTTTTTTGGGATTTTATTTTTTCAAATTTTGAGTTTTTGGACCCAAAAAGGGTCAGAAAAGCCCCGATTGTAACATTATTGTATATTAAATTATTGTACGTAAAATTCCAACAAGTTTAGGCCCTCGCTCAAAATTATAGCATAAGTATGTACCGAGTTACTAAAGAAAATGTTATTTGTCTTAACACAGTACGTTGTCTTATGGGGATTTTACACTGGAAAAGGTTGTTTTTCATATCTTGATGTAGTTTTATCACCCCCAATACCCACCAACTTAATACCAACTTGTTATCCTGACTATACCTCCTCCTAACCCTATAATGTACAACATTGCCATCCTTATGGTCAATTTAAATACAGTATAACCAGGAGCATCAGAACAGCCAAAAAATAAAATGTTTCAATAAAAAAAAATGTTACCAGCGTTGTTTTTAACCATTTATTATATTATTTTAAAGGTTTTATTGCGGAAATTCACTTTCCTAACGTCGCGGTGCCGCGTGCGATCTCGTTTATTTATGAAATGTCAATATTACGAGTGAAGATTTGTAAACACAATTTGTGGGCACAGCATAGCGCGCCGGGAACAGCTGGTCTAATAACGTGTATTCGTAACACGGTAGTTTAAAGGAAATTACATCGAATATAAAAACTCAGTGGGTTATCATGAATGATTGATGCAAGAGTAGTGATTTGGTGAGAGGGGGAGGGGTGGGAGTGGTTGGGAGGGGGTGTCGATTGTTGACCCTAGCGGGGTGACTGGCCGCACTGATAACAGATAACGCACTGATAACACGCAATTGGCTGCGATAACGCGCCCGTGACATAGACTGACCGAGATTGAAATAGCCGCTATTAAGTACATCGTAATGTATTGTAGATGGTTGCTGCTTGTTTGCCGTGTCAATAGCCGGCAACGCTTTTGTAACCGAGTTGTGGTGATTTGGTGGTTGGAATCTAAGCAGGAAATTACAGTATTGTCTTTACATCTTACCGACGTAATGGGCGGCTTGCCCCACATTGGGAAGCCGCCCAATAAGCAAGAAAAATGGAACCAGGTGCATCAGAACTGATGAAACCCCAATATCCCATGTTAAGAGTGGGCTCAAGTCACGTTACAATTGTCGTTTCTACCTGTACCCCAATAAGGGCCAATGTTAACTTCCAAAGCCTGTCCTTCCTCAACGGATTATCCGATATCGTTGATTTGCGGTTCATTTTAAGTAGCATAAATTTCTTTAACCTATAGCGATTTCATTGGGAATAATTTAGATATCACAAATAACAATAGTTCAATACAATTCCAAAATATTCAGTATTCACAATTTTATACGGGCGAACTATTTGCGATATTGGTTTTCTGTTCATTGAAATCGCTGGATCTTTTACTCTTTAAAACGAACCATAAATCAAGAGAGACGGTTATCAGATAAACCGTTGAGGAGAGTCGGGCTTTGGAAATTAACAATGACCTTACGGGAGAAGCAGGTAATTAAAGGCGAATTGTTACGTGACTGGAGCCCGTAACCGAGCTTACTAGTAGATATACTTAGTAGCTTACTTAGTCGAGGTGAATTTCGTTTGCTAGGGACAGCAAGCGAGTGATATAAGTCTCTACAACACAGGGTCATCAGACGGCCGGCGCGAGAGAGCCGCCCAGCGATAAAACAACAATTGGAACTATTTACAGCTAATAACCAGTTGTAAACTTGTAAACCCGAAGGTCATTGACCGATAAGCGACGCTCCGCTGCTATACTGCGGCGGTTCGTGTTATCACCTTGCGGTGCTCGCCTGGCGGCCGGGTTGAAGAACAGACGGACGAACTTAACACGAGAAATATGCGGACAAAACTTTACACGGGAAATTTAGGGGACAAAACGTTTTACTTAAAATACGACAGATATTCTTCATACACAGTAATTTCACAGGACAGTAATTTCGCGTGAAATATACGGAAAAAGTTAGGCCTACAAGGGAAATGTGCGGACAAAACTTTACACGGGAAATAAGGGGACAAAAGGTTTTGCTTGACAGATACAAAGGCTCAACTTTGATTCAATCGATGGTATACAGTTTACAAGTTCATGAAAACAATTCAAATGTTCTCTTTTAAGGACATAATTAATTGCCGGTATCACCCATTCTACACTCATCATTCATTCATATTTGGCTTAAAATACGCCCTTGTTGTGTCGGCGTCTTATACAGTGATTTAGTGATTCAAATTATGTTCAAAACGCTCAAAGAACGGCAAGGTGCGTGGTTATTAATTGTAGTGTTTTATGAGTATCTTTATTCTGTGGTTAATGTCTGTTGGCATCACTTAGGGGAGGGAGCAGCCTTGGTCAGAGGGCGTGGTCTGTTGGTACACCAATGGTGGTGACAGGGGCATGAACGCCATGAATTCCCCCGTTAAACCTTTAGGACTGAGTGGAGTCGTCGCTGCGACAGTTCCCGACGTGTTCAATTCTGCGGGCCCATTTCATCACCACTTTTTGTTAAGAGTACACTACTTTCGATTTTAAGGGAAAGCGGTCCAAACCCCGAAATTGTTTGATTCGGGGATTCAAACCCGTGACCACGCTAGAGCAACGCGAGCCTAAAGCGTTCTGCGTACACTCTTCTCAGCCACATGCATGCAGTAACGTGTAACGGCCAAAGCTGCAGTATAGCAACGTGAGCGTGCAGATAGAGGCGCATGCAGCATGTAGTAGGCGAGAGCGGCGTCGTGGTCGCGGTCGCCAACAATCCGTCTCCCCAGCTATTTGGCAGAGTTCTGTTGGAACGACGGAGCATTCCCTTCCTGACACTGCTACCTGCTAAATGCTAACTCCACTGAACTGTGCCGCGACCAGCCTCACTCTCGTACTGTGGGTGTAATGCACACAGAGTCATTGGTGGGTAGAAAAGTACTGCAGGGTTTTAGTCAAGGCGAGGTTGGTACAAAGGTCAGAGAACGAGTAAAAGTAGCCACCAGTATTAATGCGGCTCCAATTAGAAGGTTTTTTTTTACTCGACGCCTGCTTATGGCGCGCCCTCGAAATGTTATTTGCTAGCTCGTAAGACACAAGGAAAGAATAACTCTATTGTGACCAGATACTCAGATACCTATGCTGACTCAGCTCTAAAGCAAACAACGTAGCAAGGGAATCAATTGGTTGAAGAGGGGGCTCCAGTCACGTAACATTACGCAATTCTACTTACGCCAATATTAACTTTCAAATCCCGTCCGTCCTCAACGAGTTATTCGAAATGGTTGATTCATAGCTCAGTACCGGGGACACTGAGCCATACTCGGTGATATTCGATTCATTTCGTGAGTAAAAAAATGTCCACTCCATATGCAATCTGTATTGAATCGTTCTAGTCTCTGTTTTCAAGAAACCATTTGTTGCTACTTTACCTTGTGTAAGTGCTACTTTTACAGTTTAGTAGGTAATTTATTTGCAGCTGTTATGATTCTTTTGTTTTGATTTGAAACTCCATAGGCCCAATGTTAAAATTTCCAATTTTCGGATGAAATTTTGAACAAAATGTGAATTTTCCTGGGGTTGAGGTTTTTACCAATCGAATTTTTAGGTCTAAAAGTCCCTAATTCCGAGGTTTTAACAAAATCATTCCGCTGTATTCCGAGTTTAATTTAGCAAACAAATAAACATACATTTTTCGTATAAGAGTATACAATTTTATAAATCAAAAATATTATTTGCCGATTTCAGTGAGGAGAATTTGTATGTCTCAAATAATGATCGTCAAATAAAATTGCAAAACATTCAATATTTGCAATTTTTCATATGACTGGGTTTTTAACGAATAATCTCTTGAAAACCAACGCATATTTACCACCCCCACGCAGGTAAACGTTACAGTTACCCCCCGAGGCAGTAACGGCGCCAACATAACACGGAGCGGCCAGTATGCCCGGGGCGTCGACCCCACACAATGGCATTCATCATACAACACATACACTCACACTGTCTTACGTTCTTCCGACATTTTCCCATTTTTAGGTATCCACTTTGTTATCTAATCCGGAAAGGTACACTGGGTGTGTCTTAATTACGTTTTCCTGATAAGAGATAAGAACCGGCCGACTTATCGTGGTCAACGACTTTGATACGCCACGATGTATCCATTACATTCTTGACTTATGATCTGTTTGAAAGGCCAGATAAAAAGCGTACGAAGTGACCACACGACAGTCGTCCCTCTATTGATGATCTATAGTTTTTCCGGCCAGCTATGCGCCCCAGAGGGTTAAGCCGGTCGTGCATTAACTGCGCCAAAGAGGTCCCAAGCCCTCAAAGGGTCCCCAAAAATGTTCCTGCGCCAAGCCCAGGCCAGGTAAGGGTGAGTTGTCGGCAGAAGGAATGTCCTTGTTTACGTGTCATCATACCACGCGTGCTACCAAAGTCTGATCAAACACCTGGCTTCGACGCGTCAGGAAATTCTTACACACCGTAATGCAAGCTTCAAATTCGGTTTATTCATTTGTTTTCCGTTCAGAGTAGTTTCTTGTGAAAACACTTTCAAATTGTACTAACTGATTCAGCTTTGTCCGGGATATTTATAAGCTTTTATTCAGTGAAAATCAACCTTTTTACTTCACATGTTTTTTAGTGTATAAACTAAACCTTGTTAAAACCCCTTATTGCTATGTTATTTTTCATGTGTATGCATTTCGCATTTGAATAACATGCACTTTTGTCACCATCTAGAAGCCATGATATTTTTCTAATCCCCTAAAGGCGCATTTATTTTAATTTATCATGCTCTGTACATTTTAATTTATTTTCATGAAAAACTTAAACACGCTACCTCAGCTCAACAAACCTTGCTGTTGCGCACTTTCTCCCTTTTTTAGTAGAACAGAGGATCCGTAATGAATGCACACTCTTTAGATGGTTTGGGCTTAAATGCTCACTTCTAAGGATTCTACAGCCAAAGAGGGCCGCCACTTGGCGCAGTTAAGGAACTATCTGGTGGCTCCCTGGAGTAGTTGGCGCACTTCAGGATACCTCGGCTACCTGACTCAGGTATATTGGCACAGCCCGCCACTGCCCGCCCGACCTTCGTACCCCTAAGCGCACACCCTACCTCTCACACGACAGTCCGACTTACCTGCCGCCAATGGTTTCTCGATGAGTCACCTACTTGGCCTTGGTCTGCAAAACTGAAATTTGAAAAAAATGACTTGTTCTGATGCAATATTAAAATCCTGCAAATTTGTTAATGACAATAGAATCCAAACACGATGCAACTATGACATTCCTTAAATTTCATAATTTATGTTTTAAATTACATACTGACGCTTAGTCACAATGAAACTCAATTGGACTCAGTTTTCATGGAATAATATGTACAATTTTAACAGTGCAATAGTACATTGCAAATTATGTATTCAAAGTCGATAGTTTTTAAACATTTCTGTTTTGCAGACCAAGGCCTAGTAGGTCAATTGAGGAACAACATTGTGACAAGAGGCCGGGCTGCGTGAGAGTGAGGGGGATCCGCCACTATCTATAGCCTGATTTATTGAACTTTTTGACTTTTTTTCAAAGTTATATTTTTGATTCAGCATTTAATTTTGAATATTTGTGTGCAATTGTATGTCCTTCTGCCAATGTTTACATGAAAAAAATCTCTCACAATGCGTCCAGGGTCCAGGCGAATTCTAGAATTAAAGGAAATACTTGAACAGTAATACTGAGAGCTGTTTTCTCTAAGTCTTCTTTCTAACTCTGTCCAAAGGAAGTTTGAATAACGATGTGAGTACTTCATCTATTGTAATGCAATTTTTACCGTATCATCTTGATACTATCTAAAAGGTTTTGTTGCATAGGCATCACAATACAAGCATATTTAAAATAAACCTGAGCTCATCTTTAAAATGGACGATCATTTGGCACAAAACAAATTTAATGACATTAGGACAGGAAAACGTCTGTCAGGCCAGCTAGTTTAAAATAAATGTTAATATTTTATTAAAGAACTGTGTTTTTTCATTGTAAAAATATTTTATAATAATAATAATGTTTATTCCGTGACAATGTTTTCCAAAGTATTGGAATTTACAATGAAATAGATAATTAATGGGGAAATCTTGTAACCAGGTAAGGTAGGCTCGAGTCCTATCTTTCCCTTCCTGGCGGGGTACGGCCCTTTTTTGCGAACCATTCCGGCATTTGCCTAAGTGAGATGAGAAACCGTACAAACTCTTCTCAGAATGGCCGGCCTGGGATGAAACCCAAGACCTCCCCGAATGTGAGGTGCAATAATCGCTACCTCACTCGGTTGCATTTTTAGTTTTTTTTTACTGTTTTCATTACATTTTTTACATTTTAACATTGGAAATTAGAAGATTAAATAAACAATATGTTATATTGTTTATGTAATCTTATATATATATATATATATATATATATATATATATATATATATATATTAGTTTTGTTGACGTCCCACAACATGTTTTTCTTGAAAAGTCTTGAATATAAATTAACAGTTTCTTCTTCAAAAATTATTTTAATAACACTAATATCCACTAAGATTATTGAAAGATTTTGTTAGATTGCATTCAAATACTTTTAAATTTTTTTTGTATTATCCTATTTAATGAATTTAAAGAAAAATATTTCTTCTTCTTAATCTTCTACCCAAAGATTTTTAACTGTTGACTTAAAATTTTCAAACCTTTTATTTTTTAGCGAATTTCCCCTATAGGGAAGAAGCTATTACCGTAGGTGGTATGGTAAGACTTAAGCCCGAGACCATGATAACTTTTCGTTTTGAGGTCCCCAGATGCCAAAAACACTATTCGTTCAAATTTATATATATATGTGTGTGTCCGTTACCACGATAACTTTTGAAAGAAACACCCGATTTTGATGAAATTTGGCACAAATGTGGAGAGTAGCATTTATGACTTTAAGTTCGAAAACCAGATTGATCGCATTATGAGAAGGGGGTTTTATGGGGGGACGTATTTAATGCATGTATTAAGATTGTAATTAATAAAGCAAAATGTTTAAGCCCTCTCTCATCATTCTAGCATAAATATTTACCGAGTTATTACAGAAAATGTATATCGGCTAAACACAAATCGTTGTGTTATGGGGTTTTTATAAGGAAAGTTGTTATGGGGTTGAATAACATAAGGAAAGCATGTTATTTATTTGTTGGTGTATTTGTATCATCCCCAGCAACATCGCACCTACTTTCAAGCCTGACTGGACCTTCTCCTAACCTTATAATGCGCAAAATTGTATTCCTAGCATTGCAGGTAAATTAAACCAGGATCATCAGATCAGTCAAAAATCAATGTTTTCAGATTTCAATGAATTTGGAATAAATGTATGGTTTTACACTGGTTTTGAGTTTTAAAAGTTTTGAATGGGGAAATTTTCCCTAATTTTAGCGTGCTGCGTGCGAACTCATTTGTTCTTAAAATGTGTTGAATGTAATGAATAAACAATATCGAATAATCCGTTGAGGAGGGATGGGCAGCCTATTTCTATAATGCGGGAAACAGGTAGAAACGCCGAACGTTGTTTGACCAAACGAATTTTCGTCGGGAAAGGGAGCCGGCAATTTTGTTAGTACACTAGTGAGACGCTATTTATCGTTCTTTGAAGTGCAAACTGTAGTGATAATTAAACAAACGATAAACACTTTTACAAAAATATTATATAACTAGTGGCTTGAAGGGGCCATAGCCCCTAACCTTGCTCCAATTCTCTGCCTTATCTGAGTTTTTACTGTCAGTTCGTAAACACAGTAGACACTTCGACACTTGATCTCATGTTTTAATGTAAACAAAGCAGAAGTTTTGAAAGTCCCATGCTTTTCTTATGGGGTTTGTTTTACGTTATTACTCGTTTGCTGGTAACATTTTGAAAATACTGCTATTTTTCCCGAGTATCTGGGATAAAAACCTTTGATTTGAGCCAACACCCATTATCCTGCGATTTGCCAAACTCCAATGAATACAGAGTCTTGCAAACTCCCACAATTTCGACTTAAAATTTATATAGAGAATTATACAGTATATAAAGGTTAAACGGAGATATAAATCCCGGATGTTCATAGCTTGAGCCCATTACTGCATCCACTCAGACATTCAGACACTCAGACAGGTCTCATCCCCAGGAAAGATTAAATAATGTAAAACAACGAAATTGAAAGGTCACACAAATTAACATTGGGCTTATGGAGATTAAAATTAAAATTAAATAATTGTAACAGCTATGCATAATCAACCGGAACTACTGTCAAAGTAATACTCGTGTTATTTATAATTGTTAACATGTGGTTTCCTGAGAGCAGTGATTAAATCTGTTGAGTGAATATTGCATATTCGAAAGTGGTCATATGAGAAATAAATAAAAGGGACATTGAGCTATAAACAACAACTGGAGTGACCTTAACAATGCATAAAAGAGGAAAATGAGCTATACAAATATTATAATCAGTTCGGGAAAGTGGTGAAATATTACATTACAAATATTACGTCTAAACAAACAAACTGGCCTTCCCCGAGCTTAGCTCGCCCCCCGGTACTCAGCTATAAACTGCACTTTTTACCTTCTTAGTTTCATCTTACTATGTAAATAGCTGTTTTGGGAGATGAATGGGTTGTTTTGAGGAGTGGGGGAGCATGTACTCTCTGTGGAGAAAATTGTTATTTCCGGGTTTATTTGGGACTTATGAAGAATATATATATAAACTTCTCAATTTCATAATTTGTTTACTTTTGATTTGAGTTTACTGGTAGAGACCCGTTAAAGTAACATTTTGACCTAGGAAAACGTGATTAAAAAATGTCAAGACGACTGTTCACGCAGTTTTTTTTTCTCAGATAATTGTACATTTAAGCTAAAAAGAAAAGCACCATACAAGCAAGCAGATTAACAAACAAACATAGCAATCAAATACACTCCCCAAATAGCGTGTGTGACGCATTGCTAGCCTAGCGTCTTGAATTTAGTTGCACGAGGTAACGGGTTCGATTCCCGGTGAGCCCATTCCACTTTGAGAGGTTTGAACCGTTGTCCTTTACAATGTTAGTAGTATATTAAAATGCCACTGGCGTAGGAAGGGCAAACTCAAGCAAGCAAGTACACGAGCAAGCAGATTAACAAACAAACGTAGCAATCAAATACAATCCCCAAATAGCGTGTGTGACGCATTGCTAGCCTAGCGTCTTGAATTTAGGTGCACGAGGTAACGGGTTCGATTCCCGGTGAGCCCATTCCACTTTGAGAGGTTTGAACCGTTGTCCTTTACAATGTTAGTCGTATATTAAAATGTCACTGGCGTAGGCAAGGAAAACTCAAGCAAGCAAGTACACGAGCAAGCAGATTAACAAACAAACATAGCAATCAAATACAATCCCCAAATAGCGTGTGTGACGCATTGCTAGCCTAGCGTCTTGAATTTAGGTGCACGAGGTAACGGGTTCGATTCCCGGTGAGCCCATTCCACTTTGAGAGGTTTGAACCGTTGTCCTTTACAATGTTAGTCGTATATTAAAATGTCACTGGCGTAGGCAAGGAAAACTCAAGCAAGCAAGTACACGAGCAAGCAGATTAACAAAAAAACATAGCAATCAAATACACTCCCCAAATAGCGTGTGTGACGCATTGCTAGCCTAGCGTCTTGAATTTAGGTGCACGAGGTAACGGGTTCGATTCCCGGTGAGCCCATTCCACTTGGAGAGGTTTGAACCGTTGTCCTTTACAATGTTAGTCGTATATTAAAATGTCACTGGCGTAGGCAAGGAAAACTCAAGCAAGCAAGTACACGAGCAAGCAGATTAACAAAAAAACATAGCAATCAAATACACTCCCCAAATAGCGTGTGTGACGCATTGCTAGCCTAGCGTCTTGAATTTAGGTGCACGAGGTAACGGGTTCGATTCCCGGTGAGCCCATTCCACTTTGAGAGGTTTGAACCGTTGTCCTTTACAATGTTAGTCGTATATTAAAATGTCACTGGCGTAGGCAAGGAAAACTCAAGCAAGCAAGTACACGAGCAAGCAGATTAACAAACAAACATAGCAATCAAATACAATCCCCAAATAGCGTGTGTGACGCATTGCTAGCCTAGCGTCTTGAATTTAGGTGCACGAGGTAACGGGTTCGATTCCCGGTGAGCCCATTCCACTTTGAGAGGTTTGAACCGTTGTCCTTTACAATGTTAGTCGTATATTAAAATGTCACTGGCGTAGGCAAGGAAAACTCAAGCAAGCAAGTACACGAGCAAGCAGATTAACAAAAAAACATAGCAATCAAATACACTCCCCAAATAGCGTGTGTGACGCATTGCTAGCCTAGCGTCTTGAATTTAGGTGCACGAGGTAACGGGTTCGATTCCCGGTGAGCCCATTCCACTTTGAGAGGTTTGAACCGTTGTCCTTTACAATGTTAGTCGTATATTAAAATGTCACTGGCGTAGGCAAGGAAAACTCAAGCAAGCAAGTACACGATCAAGCAGATTAACAAACAAACATAGCAATCAAATACACTCCCCAAATAGCGTGTGTGACGCATTGCTAGCCTAGCGTCTTGAATTTAGGTGCACGAGGTAACGGGTTCGATTCCCGGTGAGCCCATTCCACTTTGAGAGGTTTGAACCGTTGTCCTTTACAATGTTAGTCGTATATTAAAATGTCACTGGCGTAGGCAAGGAAAACTCATGCAAGCAAGTACACGAGCAAGCAAATAAAAGAATATGCAAACAACAACATACAATCACAAAAACAAGCTACATGCGAAAACAAGCACATGAAAGCAATCACGCCTAATCATTGTTATGATTCGATATGGTAGAATGGGATTAGTAATTTTGATAAAATTGAGGCAGTAGGCCTATACGAACTTAAAAAGTGGCCATGAAACTTATAGTTTTTCCTTTTATTAATAATGGTGCAAAAAGTGTGTGGTTTTACTTAATACTTCAAAAACTGTAGAAAGGTTTCCATCAGACAAATCTCAGATTGTAATATTGTACATAGGTTGCCATATTGTGATAACCAATGAATAGCCCCCTAACAATTTTACCAAGAGTGGTTGTAATATTTGTGAAGTCAGAATTTTTTATTTAAAAGAAGGGACATTTTACAAATCAGCATGATAAAGATAAACTGTTTTATTCACAGCGACAATTGTGCATACAATTGATTACTTCGATGTTGGCTTAGTGATTCAGAATATAAAAAACATAGTAGAATACAAGACGGTTGAATGCAGTCGATGTAGAATACATGCACCGTTTGAAAGAATTTGTCGAGTAACTTATTATCAAATAACCTTTTCTCTATAAATATTATTACCAGTTTATACAAGATGCGTTCATATAATAAACGTACAAGTTTATATTAAACGATGCGTACAAGTTTATACTAAACGATGCGTACAAATTTATATTAAACGATGCGTACAAATTTATATTAAACGTTCATATAGCAGCGCCAGACGATTCTTAGAAGCAGCCATTGGTTAAGAGTTGGCTGTTAAAAAATGAATAAAACAACTGAGCCTTGAAATAATATTTTTAAATACCGTGGTGAAATTCTCCAATTTCTTCTTCTTCAACTAGTGTAATTAATTTACTTGGTGCGGTTGTAAACATGTTGCAGGCAAAAATATGCCATTATTATTACTATTTCTAACTTAATTACAAGTAAACTTCCATGTTAGGGTTTTAGTTTTTTCTACGAATAAAATAGAAATACCCCCGTCACAGCAAACCTGCACCTGCATACTCAGCGAATTTACAATGCATATATGTGTTTCACTACTACATAGAGCAACTTACCAAGTTTCACAAAAATACATTCATAAATAAGTGATATATAGCATTTTATTTATTCCCCATAAGAATAACATTAGGGCTGTGTACTCAGGTTTGCTGCAACGAGGAAGATAAGAAATATGTTTTTGCAATTATCAATTTGAAGCTACATACCAAGTTGTATTAACTTAGGTTCATAACTAAGGGAGATATACATATTTACTTATTCTCCATATGAACAACATGGGGGCCCAGTATGCAGATTTGCTGCTACGGGGAAAATCAACAAACAACATTTTTTGTACAAATATTAATATACCACAACTAGTTGAAGCCACATACCAATTTTCATCAATATACATTCATAAATAATCGAGATATAGAATTTTATTTATTCTCCATAAGAATAACACTGGACAACGTACTGTGTTTATCCCTTTGAATATCTCTGCAACGGTTGGACGTAGAATCACAAATTAAACACCAAAATGATTGTTTTGTGGAGCTGAGTTGATAGGTAAAAGCAAATGTGAAGATGACATTAAATTTAACTGAGGAAAAGCCAAAAACCTTTTTCCCATAAGATTAGCATAGGTGATTTTATGAGCAGTTTTTTTTTATTTTCTCCGCAACCACTTAACGAAGGTTAAAATAGTTTAATTAATTGAATTAGGTTTTAATAATTAAAGTTTTTTAAGCTCTATAAAATGGTTATAACTAAAATTGAGTGTTTTTAAAATTTTAGGGGGGAAAACTAAAAAAAACGGATTTTTGGAAAATTTAAAACCCCCTTCCCATAGTCCGATCGATCTGGTTTTCGAACTTAGTCACATATATATAAATTTGAACGAATAGTGTTTTTGGCTTCTGGGACCTCAAAACAAAAACTTATCTTGGTCTCTGGCTGAAGTCTTACCATGCCATCTGCGGTAATGGCTTCTTCCTTATAGGGCAAATTCGCTAAAAATAGAATTTCTGAAAGTATGCATTATATTTATTAGGAAGAAATAAATACGAAATTAAAATGTATTTAATTTCAGATAAATTAAATATTGATTTGAGTCAGATCATAAACCTAATGAAGTGAAAATATGTACAACTCATATTTATTTACGAAATAAAACAACTTACGATACAGGATGTGTATTATGGTTATTACACGTACAGAAAAAATATCTAATCGTAAATGAGAGATAAACCAATATAATGACTTGAAGATAATAGCCTATTAGGACACCGTAACGCCTGAATAAAAATACAAAAGATAAAAAGCTTCAGTTATAAAGGACACTCTAGCGCCTGCTTTCATGCAATACCTGCAGCACTTCTCTGCCTCTGTTTTGCTGTTCTTGTTTTGAAGGCGCCGTCATCTCTGCCAATTATTCCATTTTAACCCAAGGCCATTCAATTTGTAAAACCAATATGCAGCTGTTTAAATAGATGACACGTTTATTTCGGTCGATCGTTCCTCTTGCAGATATATGGCAGTCATAGCTGTCATCCCAAGGTTCTAACAACACTGGAAATAGGCTTTGCCGTGACGGACCTCAGATAAAACGAGGAATATTGAAAACAAAGAAGTCATGAATCATTGTTTAGTATCGTATTTTTAGGTCGCCGAAGATTTTTAGTTTTGTTAGCGAATTTCCCCTATAGGGAAGAAGCTATAACCGTAGGTCTCATGGTAAGACTTAAGCCCGAGACCATAATAACTTTTTGTTTTGTGGTCCCCAGATGCCAAAACCACCATTCGTTCAAATTTGTATATATTTTATATATAAATTATATATATAAGAAAAATACTCTAACCCTACATTTTGTTTGGTTTGTTTTTATAATGTAGAATCTGAATCTGAAGAATATTTTATACCGAAATATAACTCCGTTTTTTATGTAAGTTTTGGTCTCTTTTAGAATATATATATTTATGTGTCCATAAGCACGATAACTCTCGTAAAAAAGGTCCGATCTTAAATGAAATTTGGTGCAAATGTGCAAGTACCATTTATTTTAACGAGATATTTGACTGAGACAATTTGTTACTGAGATATCGAAAGTGCTAAACACAGTATGTTGTCTAATGTTATTCTTATGGAGAAAAATAAATATTTTATATCTCGCTTATTTATGAATATAAACTGACGAAACTTGGTATATGGATTCATCTGGCTGTGGATTATTGTTGTTTGTACAAAAAACCAATTTTTCACCAATGGTTTCCCGTAGAAGCAAACCTAGGTACTCGGTCTTCATGTTATTCTTATGGAGAATAATTAATATTTTAAACATCGCTTATTTCTGAATATATTTCTGAATCCTGGTAAGTTTCATGTGTTTTTAAGACATATTTATTCATTGGAAATTCGCTGAGTACGCAGGTTTGCTGCGAGGGGGTATTACATTATGGAAGGGACTTTACAAAGAGAAATTGAAGTTTTGAGTGAGCTTCAGTCGCGCGTTTCTACCCGCTTCTCCCATAAGGCCAATGTTAACTTTCAAAGCCCGTCACTTCTCAATGGCTTATCCGAAATCGTTCATTTATGGCTCATTTTAAAGAGCAAAAAAAACAGTGATTTCAGTTAGTAGAATATCGATATCACAAATAGGTATCCTAAAATCCTAAAATCCTAAATGTTGAATATTTTGGAATGTTATTGCGATATGGGACTTATGCTCACAGAAATCGCTAGTTATTTTTACTTTCTCCCCTTATACATAGGATATGAAGGAAGTAGGTATTGTTTTCGTCAACATTTTCGAAATTGAATATTAAGTGGAAGTATTTGTTTTGACGCTCCCTGAACCCAAAAAAATGATTTTTGCGTGATGTCTGCCTGTCTGTCTGTCTGTCTGGATGAGTACAGAGCTAGAGCTAATGGTCCGACTTTTATGAAATTTGGTATGTAGGTACTAATCCACGATATCTCCAGGTTTTTTTTAATGTTTTTGATTTTTTGATTTTTAAGGGTAATTATTCTCCAAAAACCGCCAAAAAACATGAAAAATCAAAATTTCTCAAACTCGGCTCTAACGATTTTAATTAAACTTTAGCCGTTTGTAGAGCTATAGCTTTTTTTTAACAAAATGACAACACCCGCATTTCTGTAAAAATTCGGGTTCAGAAATTTCAGGATTTAAAACATCAAACATTCAATTTTTTAATTTTTCATACAAAAACATTAATATAAAAATATATTACTATTCACCATTAAAAAGAGCTCAAAAAACTAAATAATTTAGTATTTTGAATTACTATTCTACGATTGCTGGTTGCGGAAAAAATTAAAATTTTCTTTTTGCAGTAAACGCAGTACTTTGTCCAATGTTATTCTTATGGGGAATACAAAAATTAATATTTATCTCTTATTTACTAATCCACTTGGGTTAAACTTGATATGCTTGTCAAGTTAGCATTGACAAACAGAGGAAATTCGAAATATGTTGCTCCATAATAACCCTGGTGGGGAATAGGGGGCATTTCCCCTTTTAAAACCACGTGTATAGCAATGGATTCTGTAGTGCCTCCAAAACAGGGATTTGGGTGGATTTTTTTGAAAACAATTTATTTACAAGATTTTCTGTACATTCTACCGTGCTTTGTATTCTATATTTAGTCAATAAAAAGTAATTTATTCATTAAAGTTTGGCTAAAAGGGAGAAAGTATGTGTCAGTTTCCTGATACCGTTAATTTTCTCTGTAAAATGAGTCATAAATCGAAGATTTATGATAATTCTTTAACAGGGGACGGGATCCGATAGCCTTACCGTGAAAAACAGGTGGTTTGGTTGGAGGCTATTCCGAAGAAGAAGTGCCTATTACAATCAAATTCATACTTGAAAGGAGGCGTCTTTTACTTGAAAACCGATAAGTACATTTGAATGGTTAAAAATACCACTGGTTCTTTTTGACGTAAGATTGATTCAAAAGTTATTTACACAAAGAATCCAAATACACGTGTTTTAAACCCACTCTATAATATGAGTTCTTAGTTATAGAACTTAAGTTATTAGATACTTTGTAAACCTTTTCCACCCAATATGAAATCTGTTCCTAAGGATCGTGACTTTGCCAAATTTTGATTTGAAACCAAATATAGATGTATATTGGACATTTCCACTGATTTAACTGTGTTTATAATTGGTAAAATATATTATGAGTTTGAGTATTCAATATAACCTTGATAGAAAGACTCTCAAGAGGTATGGGAAATATTCTTGTTATCGAGGTACTTTTCTAGTTGAGGTTCGTGTTATCGAGGTAGAGTAGACTAAAAGTCGTGCTTTCAAAGTTATGTTTCTCTAAAACCCCTTTATACAAGTGCATTTTGGTTCATTTCTCAAAAGGAAAGGTGGGAGTAAGGTTCATGTTTAGACCTGAGCCCAAGGAATTATTTCCTTCAATACATTCATCCTGATGAGTTACTGCTCGAGCGAACTGGGAAGATGGTAGTCGTGCTTTAAATGTTCCATTATGTAGGATGACGCACTACTGAGCTTGAAGTCGTGCTGTAAAGGTTTGGTGTCATAAAAATACGTGCTATAGAGGGTTAGAACTGCGATCTGAATTAGTAAAAAGCCGTGCTACTGAGGTTTGAAAAACGGTAATAGTCGTACTATAGAGGTACATTTAACATTAAGTGTTATGGAAATCTCACGGGGATTGTAAAAATTCTCGTGTTATCGAGGAATTCGTGTTATCGAGGGTCGTGTTAGCGAGTTTCTACTATATAACCAAAATGTGTACATTACATAGCTGAGGGTCCAAAATATCCCACAATCCAAATTTATCCCACGGGACGTTAAAATATCCCTAAAATGGAATGAAATTAAATCCCTTTAAATGGAAACACTGCGGACGTTTACATCGTTAGCCAACAAGAGCCGGTTGTCGTTAGTTGACCAGTCGTCCGCTGCTAGCGGCGGTTTAGCATCGCCAGTTAGCGCGGGCCAGAAACGCTTTCTGTTTCGTTTTCAGGGGAAAGTGAGACTTTCTATTGCGATGCGATGTTCGTTAGACGAAATTTGGGAGAAAACGACATTTGGCCGCGCGGTGCCGTTGTGGTGGGGTGGAGGGGGGTGGGGGAGGGGGGAGGGGGAGGGGGGAAGATTTGCCACTAGTGTTGTTTGCTCAAATAGAATACTGTATAAGGATTTACTACTTTGATGATGAGAAGATGACGTTTGGCCGCGCGGTGCCGTTGTGGTGGGGTGGTTGGTGGAGGGGGGAGGGGGAAAGATTTGCCACTAGTGTTGTTTGCTCAAATAGAATACTGTATAAGGATTTACTACTTTGATGATGAGAAGATGACGTTTGGCCGCGCGGTGCCGTTGTGGTGGGGTGGTTGGTGGAGGGGGGAGGGGGAAAGATTTGCCACTAGTGTTGTTTGCTCAAATAGAATACTGTATAAGGATTTACTACTTTGATGATGAGAAGATGACGATTGAATTACCTTGAACTACTGATGACACGCATGTCATCATTGTGTTTATTATGCAAAGTTATCAGGTGCCGAGTTGATGGACGAGAAAGTTATAAATAGTCAATCGAAACTTCAGAGCATTTTTTAACCAAGTCTCCTCACTTCTTTTAATACAAATACCGACTCTAAATTCCTTGTTAAAGATAGGGGAACAAATATTCGCTAATAGTGCAATTAAAGCCTGCCCGCACTAGGAATACACCCGAATGTTTGGCGAACTCGCGACAAGTGGGGAACTGCACAAACCCAGAAAACCGATTTTTTACAAGCAGTGACAAATGCAGTGGCGGATTTAAGCTATTGCCGCTTAAGGGCTATTAGGAAATCTGGCGCCCACCCCCCCAACCCTATAATCTTTGTCCTTTTCGCCGACCAGGTTTACCCACATGTTATATATCTAGTTTAGTTATTTTGTGACAGTATCTAAAGAAGTTACGAATTTACTGAATGAATAAGTTTAAGAAATTTCTGTTATTTCCTAGTTGAAAAAACCAGTAAAATAATGTATACTTCACTTGATTCACATTGGCACAGTTTAACATTCAATATACTTTGCACATCTCGCATGAAAAATGGAGACAAAAAACTAGCTGACGCTCAACTTCTATTTTCGTTTTTTATTCTATTATAAGAATAACATTATTAGGGCTGAGTGCAAAGGTTGACTGCCACGAGAACCAAAACAATGAGTTTCGTAGGCAAATAGCAATAGACTACATGTTCATAAGCGAGATGTCAAATTCGATGGTAGTAGTTACGTATCCAGGTCCTATTTTAGGAGATTATAAAGCGTAAAGAAGCTCCTTTATCGGGTAAAATATTGGCGTCATTATTTAATTTTTATTAGACGATATACAAATATTGTTACAAACAAAATAATACAGAGATCCCAGTAATTGTAGTTGGTGGAGAGCCACACACGTTAATAGTTTAATTTTGTAATGGCGTGTTTTAAATGTAGAGTTATTAATTGAAATGTTAAACATTACAACTTTGGTCACCCTCCAAACACACCATTTGAACAGCATGAGACTATTAAAAACATCATGTGCCATCGTGTAGCCTGAACTGTCCGTTGTAACGTCCCGCTAGTGGCAGACGGGAACGTTGCCACCTGACGTTACGTCGGACGTCAGCGACGCTCGTGTGTCACCGGTCTTACTAATAAACAGCTGATCACTGATAAACAGCTGATCGGTCAAGTCTTGAAACGAAGGAAAGTGAACAGTCGTTCATTCAGGTTGTAACTTGTGGATGTTAGTGTCTCTAAATCGGTCCGGGAGTGATTTTAATGATTACAACTCTTTATTTATGTGTTTCGTGTAAGTGTACCGTTTTTGTGTTCGTGTAAATGTGCGAACTGTGACAATGAACAATCTTTTCGCTACAGTAAACAACCACTGTGGACCCCTTAAGGTAGGTTTAGTACCTATTATTGGAAATTTAAATTCAGATGTGAAGGTATTAATTATTGTTTTATTTCTCGAGGCTCCATTACCATTTTGTCAGTACACGCCAAACATATCATGAGATTTAGATGATTTAAATAGTTAACTGCACCATGAACACTATTTTACCTTCATACTAACCTTAATATACACAATATAACACCTTATTATTTCATATAAGTAGAACCATATGCATAAGAACAGTAAACAATTAAAATAAGAATAATTGTACAAAATTTGTTTAAATATTGTTGTTTGTTACAATATAATACTTGTTTATTGTTTTAACACATATTATTTGTACGGGCAGCACACCGTCATTATCATCCGCTTTCGTCAACATTTTCCCGTTTCAACATTTATTTTGTAAACAACTAATTAATTTTTCTGTAAATTTGCCGCCCCTAAAAGTTTTTCCGCCCTGGGCTACAGCCCCTATAGCCCCCCCCCCTAAATCCGCCACTGGACAAATGTTCAGTGAGCTTTCGGGAGAATGTTCAGCTAAATATTCAGGTGTTATTTGCGAGTAGTATTCATGATTAACTTTATTAAGCTTGGAATAGTGTAATCTTTTTACATAGGTATTATATATTTATGGGAAACTAGATGCAGTTTTCGGCTTCAACAATAATTACACAAACAAGAAGGTCAGATAAAAAAGCATTCGCTTATTTTTACGCTTGGAGCGTTGTAAACGATGTTCTGCCACTAAGAAGGCCAGATAACAAAATACCCCCGTTGCAGCAAACCTGCTTACTCAGCGAATTTCCAATGCATATATATGTATATTAATACTACTTAAAGCCATATACCAATTTTCATGAATATACATTCATAAATAATTGATTTATTACATTTTACTTATTCTCCATAAGAATAACATGGGGACTGAGTATGTAGGTTTGCTGCTACGGGAACTATCACCAAAAAATCGTTTTTCGTGCAAATTGACCACAACGGTATGAAGAAATATACCAATTTTCGTCAGGATAATTTGATAAATAAGCAAGATATAGCATTTTTCTTACTCTCCATTGGACAACGTACTGTGTTTAGCACTTTCACTATTTCTGTAATAAATTGACGTAGAGCAATGATAAAAAAAATTGTTTGTTTTTTGCATCTGAATTCAATGGTGAAAATTAAAATTTGATTTACTAAAATATTATATGTAAAAAACTCAAAAAACTCATGTTTAGGGTACAAACCCCCCCGCCCCCAAAATACCCTTTTGGATAGAGCGATCTGGCTGGTTTCCAAACTTAAAATCATGAATGTTGCTTTCCATATTTGTACCAAATCGGACCATTTTTACGAAAGTTATCGCACCCATGGATATATATATATATATATATATATTTATATATATGTATATATATATATATATATATATATATATATACCGTTTTGAACGAATTGGGTTTTTGGTACCTGAGGACCTCAAAACGAAAAGTTATCATGGTCCCGGGCCTAGGTCTTACCATACCGACTACAATAATAGTAGCTTCTTCTCTATAGGGGAAATTCGCTAAAACAGACACTTATTTTGACGCTTGAAGCATTGTAGACAATGTTCTGCACCAACAAAAGGTGTGGTTTAGTGGTGCGTTTATAATAACATCATATACATGCAATGGATCAGCTGCATCCTCTCTCGCACGCTATGGGTTCGGTATAGCCGTGCAGACTACATCACTACATCGTGCTGATGAAACCTTTGGATGAATTTTGCCATAAGTCCTGACCTTTTCAGTGTGTGTGTACTCATTGGTTTAAGTTTACACATATGCTGAAAATGAAATACCCCCGTCGCAGCAAACCTGCGTACTCAGCGAATTTCCAATGCATAGTATATGTCTTAATACCACATAAAGCTGCATTCCAAGTTGCATAAAAATATACTCACAAATAAGCGATAAATACAATTTTAATTATTCTCCATAAGAATTAACATTGGGGATGAGTACGCAGGTTTGCTGCAACAAGGAACACAAAATAATGGGTTTTAATGTAAATATCAATAGAACTCATCTAAGTGAAGTCACATACCAAGTTTCATTCATATACATTTATAAATAAGCGATACATAAAATTTTAGTTATTTTCCATAATAATAACATGGGACCGAGTACCTAGGTTTGCTGCTTCGGGAACCATAAGTGAAAATTTGGATTTTTGTGCAAACAACAACAAACCACAACCAGATGAAGCAATATACCAAGTTTCGTCAGTTTATATTCATAAATAAGCGAGTTATAAAATTTGGATTTTCTCCATAACAATAGCATTAGACAGTGTACTGTGTTTAGCACTTGCAATATCTCAGTAACCAATTGACGTAGATCAATGATCAAAATACCATTTATTTGTTTTTTTTTAAGCTGAAATCAATGGTATAAATTAAAATTTGATTTAAAACAAAATTACATGTGAAAACCCGTAAAAAATCATTTTTGGGGTACAAAACCCCCCCAAACCCACCTTCGGATGGTGCGATTCGTCTTCGTACTCGTTCAAATAAATGGTACATTGCACATTTGTACAAAATTTCATTAAGATCGGATCTTTTTTACGCCAGTTATCGAGCTTACGGACACACACACACACACACACACACACACACACACACACACGCGCGCGCGCGCGCACGCACGCACGCACACGCACACACATCTATATATATATATATATATATATATATATATATATATATATATATATATATATATATATATATATACTAGGGGTGTGCGAATAGTGATTTTTTTTTAATCGAGTCGAGTAGTGCCAATTATTTTCGAGTTTCGAGTATTTTCGAGCGAGTATTTGCCATCAGTTGGTAGTTTAAAATCGTGTAATGGGATTTGGATACCATCGCCTAGATTTGATAATCTAAATATGGTTTCTAACTAATACATGAGTAGCAATGCAAAGTTTGGGCCAGTACAATCAAACTGGATTACGTATTGACAAACAAAACACGGTTTGACATTCGTTTCCGGCCGATGAAACAGGGCCCGGTTGTCATTTGGCCAATTTCACCTGGTCCAGACATCGCTTAAAATCAATATTAAATGACGAAATCGTTAGTCACGGCCGAAAATACGCGGTCATTTCCGACCGATTTTACGTGATGCGATCGCCTTTTGCGGCCGTTACTACACATTTTGGCCGGTCGCAATCGTTCGCGGTCGTCATTTTCGGACGATTTTACGTGATGCGATTGCCTTTTGCGGCCGTTACTACGCGTTTTGGCCGGTCACAATCGTTACCGATCGTCCGGAAATCGGCGGGAAATACTCGCTCGAACTTTCGAGTAGTTTTCGAAACTTCGACTCGAGTTCAAGTATTAAAATACTCGGCCAAAAACTCGAAGTTTCGAGTACTCGCACACCCCTAATATATATATATATATACAAATTTTAACGAATGGTGTTTTTTGGCATCTGGGGACCACAAAACAAAAAGTTATCATGGTCTCGGGCTTAGGTCTTACCATGAAACCTACCTTAATAGCTTCTTCCCTATAGGGGAAATTCGCTAAAATGACTGTTTGGTAACTGTGCGTAATAATAACTTTGGAACTTTCAAAACTTATGGGCGAAGCTGTAAGGGATTTTTCGAAACAAGGTAAGAACAAGTGTATCCGGAACCCATTTTATATAATTAATACCTGCTTTTTTCTATCTGCTCCTTCCATTCGGTTAACTTTCAAAGTCCCTCCTCAAAGGATTAGCCGTTTACTTATGGTTCATATCTAAGAGCAAAACAAAACTAACTAGCGATTTCAGTGGACAGAATTTTCTTATCATTTACAAAAAAATCGTAAACATTTAATTTAACGATTTTTTGTTATAAAGAAATGTTGCTCACTAAAAACGCTATATATTCTTTATTTTAAGCCAAACAGGTGATCTTTTGAGGAGGGACTTTTGATAGTTGTTGGCCTTGTGGAAAGCAGGTAGAATCGCCAGTTGTTTAGTGACTAGAGACTAGAGTCCCCTTTTGGCATGCCTTATTTAGTGTATTTCAAATTCCCAATAGAAACAAACAATGAGTAAATAGATGTTTTGCTGCTCCGAGTCGCAGAGCAGAGCAGGGCTGCTGATTGTATTACGCTGTGCGGTAAGATTTAAGCCGCTTAGGCAGTTGTGGGGCTTAGCCCCGACCTTGGACGTCCTTGACGACCCTGTGCGATCTGCGTGCTACTAGAGTACCGAGGGCATTGTCTAAGGTCACGGCAGGTAACTAATGCAACATGTGAAGAGGGGGCTCCAGTCAGGAAACATTTTGCGTTTCTATCTGCTTCTCCCATAAGGCCGGTGTTAAATTTCAAAGCCCGTCCCTCCTCAACGGATTATTCGATTTCGTTCATTTACGGTCATTTTAAATTTAAGACTTAAATTTGACTCTTAAGAGCCAACAAATACCTAGCGATTCCAATGAGCAGAATTTCGATAACACAAATTAAGATGGTAAAATAAAATGAAAAATCTTCAATAGTTGCGCTTTGTTATGGTTGAACTATTTGTGGTATCAAAGTTATCGATACTGTATATTAATAGACTAAGCCAATTTTTGTGGTACCGATTTCTCGGATTTGCGGTATCGTAAAATTATGAAACTTGGCACACTTATTTAGTACTATTAGGGGATGTATCGAATGCAAATAATTTTGTGTTTGGGTGTGTAGGGCTATGCGCTTTTGGATTTCAAAATTGATATGTTATCCTTATGGGAACTTGTGTTCTGCTTTTCGTTATGCTTTTAATCTAATAAATAGCTGCTTTATTCAATTTCATAACTCAACAGCAAGAATAGATTAAAATAATAATATTACTGACTACTGGAGTGGTAACACACTTCTCTTAACTCCCACGTTTTAACTCCACTTAAAAAAAAATACCTGGAGGTGATGATGGGAAAGGGAGAGGGAGAGTAAGAGAGCGAGGGGGAAGAGGGGGTTGAGAGATGAGCGCAACAGAACCCACTATATATTAAACTTTTTTGCATATATTCGTTGACTTTAAATTCAAAAGATATTTGGTCGAATTTTGACCATTGGGCGATCTCTAGTCTCACTGAAATCGTCAGGTTTTTCATATGAATGAAACGATCCAAAAATCACCAATCCGTTGAGGAGGGACGGGATTTGAAAGTTAACATTGATCTCATGGGAGAAGAAGGTGGAAAGCGGATATCTGTGGTACTGGGGCCCCCTCTGAATTGAGGATTTCGTTGCGAATGACATTTACAATGATTAGTTTACAATTACGATTGCAGCATTGACTTACTACTACACGACACTATTTCCGATCAAAGGCCGAAGGTATATTTGTGTTCAGCAGGATAGGATTATGATTGTTTCTTATGCCTGTATAAGACGCCCCAAGAGTGCAATGGGTTGTGGTAAGGTGTTTTTAACTCACCAAAATTGTATTACCTAAAGATTGTTCCTGATGATTTCATCTCGTAGCTATTGGCATTAGACTGCTGTGCATGAATGAACTGAACGTTTGATGCCTGCAACCTTCACATTATAAGCTAGGCAAATGGGAGAGGATTGAAAGTGTCTAGGGTTAAAACATGTGAAAAATAGTTGAAAATGTTTAATAAACGCTAAGTTGGTAATAGTCTTATTTGCTATCAAGTGGTGGACGTTTTAAAAATGTGTGCGGGTAAAAACAAAATACCCCCGTAGCAGCAAACCTACGTACTCAGCAAATTTCCAATGCATATATATGTATCTTAATATCACATAAAGCCACATACCAAGTTTCATCAATATACATTCGTAAATAAACGATTTATGACGTTTTAATTATTCTCCATAAGAGTAACAACGGCTGAGTATGCAGATTTGCTGAAAAAAGGAACACAAAAAATGGGTTTTAATACAAATATCAATATAACTAAACTAGGTAAAGCCACATACCAAGATTGTTTAATTTATGTTCATAATTAACGGAAATAACCTTTTATTTATTCTCCATAAGAATAACATGGGGGCTGAGTACGCAGGTTTGCTGCTACGGAAACTATCAACCAATAAATAGTTTTTTTTGTGCAAACATCAATAGACCACAACGATATGAAGCAATATACCAAGTTTCGTCAGGATAAGTTAATAAATAAGCGAAATATAAAATTTGTATTATCCTACATAAGAATAACATTGGACAACGTACTGTGTTTAGCAATTTTAATATCTCTGTAGCCAATTAACGTAGAGCAATGGTAAAAATACCAAATTGTGTCTTTTTTAAGCTGAATGTAATGGTGAAAAGTAAAATTTGATTTACTAAAATACTATATGTAAAAAACTCGAAAAACCCATTTTTGGGGTATAAACCCCCCTCCCCAAAATACCCCTTAGGATGGAGCGATCTGGCTGGTTTTCGAACTTAAAGTCATAAATGTTGCTTTACATGTTTGTACCAAATTTCATCAATATCGCACCATTTTTTACGAGAGTTATCGCGCCCACTGACACACACACACACACACACACACACACACACACACACATCTACATATATATATATATATATATATATATATATATATATACAGTTTTGAACGGATGGTGTTTATGGCATCTGGGGACCTCAAAACGAAAAGTTATCTTGGTCCCGGGCCTAGGTCTTACCATGCCGACTACGGTAATATCTTCGTCCCTATAGGAGAAATTCGCTAAAAAGGAGTGAATCAAAACGTAATTTTTTAAATTATAAGTTAATAAAAAAATGGTGTAGTATTTTTCCGATATCCTTCCCAATTTTTTAAAAATTAAAACGTCTCTTCTGGTTGTCAGTCCTCCTATCTAATTTTCCTGTCTCATAATTCGCTTATGCCCGCAGTAATTTATGCTTCCCCCTCTGAAACACTGTTTAAAGGCTGTTTACATATTGTTCATGTACATTGGTTTGTTATCTCTGTCTATCAATGCCATTTGATTCTTTTAACGTTTTGATAGAGAACGGTTCTAACCCTGACTTATCTAAGGCCGACCTGTTCTTAGAAAGCACATTTATTATTAACTCAATGGCAAATGGCAGCAGGCTCCAGTGTCGAACCTTCACACGTTATTGACTGGTTTGTTCACAGTGTTTTTCCCGCGGGAAAGCTAAACTGGTTTGATTACCTTTAGTACCCGGGGGACCGAGCTTTGATCGGGGAAGGTCAACCTGTTAGCTAAGACGACTTGAAGTAATTTTCACTACGTCCTACTACTGTCAAGCAGATTTACTTAGTTCATTTGCCTCTTTTCTGCATGTTTAAGGTATCTCCAGTTGTTATTATTATAGCTCGTTGTCCCTATGATTCATTTTGGATGCGACATGACCACACTGGATGTAATCTTCATTCAAAGGTTTTAGTCACTGCTCTCAGGAAACCACATGTTAATACTTGACAGCTACCTGGTTGATTTTAAACAGCTGTTATAATTATTTTGTTTTGATTTGAAACTCCATAAGCCCAATGTTGATTTGTTAGCGAATTTCCCCTATAGGGAAGAAGCTATTACCGTAGGTCTCATGGTAAGACTTAAGCCCGAGACCATGATAACTTTTCATTTTGAGGTCCCCAGATGACAAAAACACCATTCGTTCAAATTTTTATATATATATATTTATATATATATATATATATATTTATATATATATATGTGTCCGTAAGCACGATAACTCTCGTAAAAAAGGTCCAATCTTAATGAAATTTGGTACAAATATGTAAAGTAGCATTTATTTGAACGAGTTCGAAAACCAGATGAATCGCACCATCCGAAGGGGGATTTTTGGGGGGTTTTGTACCCCAAAAATGTGTTTTTTGGGGTTTTCCCAGGTAATTTAAATTTTCATCAAATTTTAATTTATACCATTAGTTTGAGCTTAAAAAAACAAACAATTTGGTATTTTTGTCATTGCTCTACGTCAATTGGTTACCGAGATATTGAAAGTGCTAAACACAGTACGTTGTCTAATGTTATTCTTATGGAGAAAAAGAAAAATTGTATATCTCGCTTATTTATGAACATAAACTGACGAAATTTGGTATATGGCTTCATATGGTTGTGGTTTATTGTTGTTTGCACAAAAAAACTATTTTTCGCCTATGGTTCCTGTAGCAGCAAACCTAGGTACTCGGTCCCCATGTTATTCTTATGGAAAATACTTAAAATGTTATATATCGCTTATTTATGAATGTATATGGATGAAACTTGGTATGTGACTTCACATACATGAGATCTATTGGTATTTGCATAAAAACCCATTATTTTGTGTGCCTTGTTGCAGCAAACCTGCGTACTCATCCCCAATGTTATTCTTATGGAGATTAATTAATATTTTAAATATCGCTTGTCTGTGAATACATTTCTTACGAATCCTGTGAAGTGTTTTAATGTGTTATGTTATATGTTCATTCGAAATTCGCTGAGTATGCAGGTTTGCTGCGACGGGGGTATTTTACTTTTCTAATCTGTTTCTTTACATAATTCGATTTTTTCTGGGGATGAGACCTGTATAGAACTTATTTTTAACCCAGAAATTAGTTAATTACAATTTTTGAAGGAAATCATTGGAGCCGCTTGAAATCACAGGTGCAATCAAGCAATCATTATTACAAGCAAGCACGCAACCAAGCAAACCTTACTCATATTAGAGTATAGGATAGGATAGGATTTAAGTTTTCTCCGCGAATTCTCAAAAGAGCGTATCAACTCAATCCAATTAGTTAACTCGCTTTCCTCTTAGAGTTAGTTTTAGTTAACTTGGAACCCATTCACTAATCTAATTGTTGCTTATTTCACCGAATATACCTGGGGGACGAGCTTTGCTCGGGGGAAGGCCAGTCAGTTTATTTAGATGACTCGGAGTAATATTTCACCACTTCCCCCTACTGATAATCGGATTTGTACAACTCATTTGTCTCTTTTCTACATTTTGAAGGTCACTCCAGTTGTTATTTATAGCTCAATGTCCCTTTGATTTATTTTACTACTCTATTTATGTAATCTTCACTGAAATCTTTTAATCTCTGCTCTCAGAAACCACATGTTAATAATCATATACAACATGAGTATTACTTTGACAGTTCCCTGGTTGATTATGAACAGCTGTTACAATTCTTTTTTTTATTTGAAACTCCATTAGCCCAATGTTAATTTTTTAACTTTTCATTTTAGTTTTTTTACATTATTTGATTTTCCCTGGGGATGAGGGCTGTCTAGAACTTATTTTTATCCCAGAAATTAGTTATTTCGAACATTTGAAGGAAATCGTTGGAGCCGTTTTTGAGATCCGTGTCGCAAGCAAGGAAGCAAACCTTACTCATATTATTAGAGTATAGGGTTATAGCTTTGCTTCACCCAGGCTCCTGGGATTTTACATCCATGGGCATTCTGTTGATCGGGATTATTTCAATTATAAGGTAAAATCATACCGTGTCTTCCAATTTATTCGACTACTTAAAATTCATATTTGATTTTTTGTTTATTTGCAATTCCCAAATTTTGAATTATTATGTGTAGAATCTTATAGAGTTTTAAGGAAGTCTTTTGTTAAAGTTATTGTGTTCTGGTGTAACTGAACTGTTTTGTAACCATGAGTGAGTTCTTCTGCAGCGCCTAGTAAAACCGGTCGAGCAATTTACATTTACAGTCGTTGGACAAGGTAACACGCACGCAGGCAAAAATTTATTTGTATAAATTGTAAATTAGATAAATATGATTATTATAAATTACTAGAGTACCCCCGTGCAACGCAAAGCGCCGCTTGCTTGCTTTGCTCATAATAAGGAGGACTTCATATTGAATTGATTAGTTTTCAATAAATCTTAAGATTATGAAAGATTAGTGAAGGGAGATTGGGATAAAAATATTGTTTAGTATGGCTAAATTATTAGCTGATATTTAAAAGTATGTCATAGTAACATTCAAAACAAATAATAATCAGCTGATAATAATTATCCGGCGGTTTAGATATAATTTTATGAAAACACTTATGTTAATTTCTATAATTTGAATACACTATACAAAATAAAAATTGTAATAATAGTATTTCTAATGTTTTAGAATTTAATCTAAAAGAGAAAATCAGGTATTAAATTTTATTTCAATGTCTGATGACACATATAGAGGTGTTTACAAATAAAATAAGACATATATAAGCTGAATCGGTCCATTAGTATGGTCAGGCTCGCTGTTATACAAATTTTGGCCTGTGTGTACTTAGGTCATTGTAATAAGTATACCTCTAACTCACCCCCAAAGAAGTTACCCATAACTGACTCACAATGAATCTGCACATATTTCTGAACAAAATGAGCCATGTGGGAGTAAAATTGGTTGGGTAAATCGGCCAGAATGACTGTTTTTGTTCACTTTCTAAAAAATTGGCAAAAACAATAAAATTAACGAACAATAAAAGTAACGAAAAGCCAAGTGAACAAAATCTGTTTTCAATGCCTGATGACACTTCTAGAGGTAGTTACAAAAAATGAGACATATATCAAGTAAATCGGTCCAGTAGAACGGTCCGGCTCGCTGTCTTTAGTTTTGGTAAAAGTGTTTGAATATACAAAAAAGATGACACTATATAAGACAAATATAAACACCTGTAGATAGGAGAAAAAGAAAGGAGTTGTATTTTTTGCTGCATTATTTTTTGGCAAACCAAATTAACCCTCTTGCTTAGTGACCATATGTTTTAAGTAATCATCTGATGATAGACTGTAGGATGATAAATAATTGCTGACATTTTCCATTATTGATTAGAGAAAAGTAAGTTTCACGACGTTTCGGAATTTGGAACCTGATACCGTCTTCAGGTGAGAGTTGTACCTAGAACATGACGAAACTTGTTTTGTTGACTGTTCTCTATTTTAGATTGTCTCTGATGTTTCCCACCTTTTCCTAGATCGTGCCACAATTTTGTTCTAAGAATTATTATCACCTGAAGACGGGATCGGATTCCGAACCCGAAACGTCCTGAAATTTTGTTTTACCATTTAGTGATGGAAAATTCTCTCAACAATTTCTTAAATGACATCAAATTATTATTACAAACAATTTCCAAATTTTTTGGGAACGAGTATTTTTATGCAAATTCTCGAATATCTATGTGAATCAACACAGGCCGCTCCTCACGTACCAACGGGGCTTCAGGAAACAACCGCCATCTAAATGGTTAATGGAGGGCGATATTTGGTGGTCTTTGGTTAATATTCATCAATGACGAGGAGGTTCATTGACCCGCGGTCGGTGACCTCAGAGACAATGGTGTCGACTGTTGACTTTTAAAATCACATAATCACTGATTACTTACAAATTTGTTCAAGCTTTATTAGTGAATTTCCTATGGAAGAGTAAACTATTAGCATGACTCGCACGGTGAAACTTAAGCCCGGGACCACCATAGAAGTTCCTAACGTGACCCCCTGAACACGTTTTGGGGGGTCGTTCAAAATGATATATATGTGTGTGTGTGTGTGTGTGTGTGTGTGTGTGTGTGTGTGTGTTTCACTCTAGCGGTCGCATTTTTTGTCCGATTTACTTAAAATTTGGTGGGGACATTCCTTTCTGTAATCTGTTGGACAAGTTCATTGGGCAAAACAATCAGAAATTCTAACCCTCTTTTTTTGGGATTTTAAATTTTGAATTTTGGGTTTTTGGTCCAAAAAGGGTCAGAAAAGCCCCTAATGTAAAAGTAAATTTAAAAGGTGGACATTGTAAGCCCTCCCTCATCATTCTAGCACCAATATTTACTGAGTTATTAAAGAAAATAGATTGATTAAACACTATACGTTGTCTTACCGGGATTTTACATTGAAAAAGGCTGTTTTTCATATCTTATTGTAGATATATCACTCCTAATACCCCCATACAGATTTTTGATCCAGATGGCACCTCCTCCTAAGCTTATAATGCACAACCTTGCCATGACAATACTGGATTTCAATAGAACCAGGTGTATTAGAACAGCCAAAAAATCTATTTTCCATTTTGCTCAAAATAACCCAAATCGTTGTTTAAACCCGTTATTTGATTGTTAAAAGTTTAGAATGCGGGAATTTACTTCCCTAACGTTAGCGTGCTGCGTGCGAACTCGTTTCAATTAATATAATCGGACATTTTTAGTATTAGTGAGTAGTAATTTCTAATTAACTTGCTCGGTATTTCGAATTTTAACTTGGGAGAAAATAAGTGTGGACTTGTTCCTTGCACCGTAATGCTATGGCGAATAGCGGTGCTTTCAATGATGAAATATCTAACAAAACATTATCGATTTTTTCGGCGATTTTAACCCCTAAAAATATTGTTTGTTGTACACGTTTGGATTGTATTGTAATATTTTACACTGAAAATGTGCCTTTTGGGGTTTTTAAAAACATCCACCCTCAGAGCTCCACCCCACGGGCTTTCAAAACTCCTATGTTAAGCTTACAGTGCGAAGTACGGGACATGAGTTAGTTCAATAGAATGGTCTAGCTTACAGTGCGAAGTACGGGACATGAGTTAGTTCAATAGAATGGTCTAGCTTACAGTGCGAAGTACGGGACATGAGTTAGTTCAATAGAATGGTCTAGCTTACAGTGCGAAGTACGAGACATGAGTTAGTTCAATAGAATGGTGTACCTTACAGTGCGAAGTACGGGACATGAGTTAGTTCAATAGAATGGTCTAGCTTACAGTGCGAAGTACGGGACATGAGTTAGTTCAATAGAATGGTCTAGCTTACAGTGCGAAGTACGGGACATGAGTTAGTTCAATAGAATGGTCTAGCTTACAGTGCGAAGTACGGGACATGAGTTAGTTCAATAGAATGGTCTAGCTTACAGTGCGAAGTACGGGACATGAGTTAGTTCAATAGAATGGTCTAGCTTACAGTGCGAGGTACGGGACATGAGTTAGTTCAATAGAATGGTCTAGCTTACAGTGCGAGGTACGGGACATGAGTTAGTTCAATAGAATGGTCTAGCTTACAGTGCGAGGTACGGGACATGAGTTAGTTCAATAGAATGGTCTAGCTTACAGTGCGAAGTACGGGACATGAGTTAGTTCAATAGAATGGTCTAGCTTACAGTGTGAAGTACGAGACATGAGTTAGTTCAATAGAATGGTGTACCTTACAGTGCGAAGTACGGGACATGAGTTAGTTCAATAGAATGGTCTAGCTTACAGTGCGAGGTACGGGACATGAGTTAGTTCAATAGAATGGTCTAGCTTACAGTGCGAAGTACCGGACATGAGTTAGGTCATTAGAATGGTCTTTCCTTTTAAGATTAGCATTGTAAATTTGACAGGTAATGAGACAAAGCTTTAATATGGGCGAAGGCTTGAGCCAGTTAAATCCCTATTCACGCATACTCCAGAACATGTTCTAAGCTTAAGATACAGTTATAAATGTTGTTTTATATTACCCGAAATATTTTACCGGTACAAACTACATACTCAAGCTACTTCAGGTGAAATTTACACTTGATAGGGTTTTGATCTAATTTTTATTAATAATCTGAATTACTTAATGAGAGGAGGACAGCATTTTTTAAACTAAGCCTTTTCTCTAAAATGTAATAAATAAAAATAGTTCTAGCAATTCAAAAATTAAATAGATATTTCTATCTACAGATATCATCACGCATCAAACTATCATATCTACTAAGTGGTTCGCCCCATTGTCTCAAAGTTCGCATATTACTCTTATAGACAGTATTTTGGTTTGATGACATTATTATTTGAACATATTAGTAATCCTACAGAACGTAGCATGTATAAACTGCCCCCCCCCCCTGGTTAAGATTATCTAATCGCAGATATTCTGTGGGGGATTTTCACGTATATTTATTAATTAAAAATATAAGCCGATTTTTGCGAGGAGGCTACTGGTGAAACTGTTATGTCTTAAATGATCGTTTACATATCCCAATACCCCCGTCGCAGCAAACCTGCGTACTCAGCGAATTTCCAATGCATATAAATGGGTATCACTACTACCTAGAGCCACTTACCAAGTTTCATCAAAATAAATAAATTAATAAGTGATATATAGCATTTTATTTATTATCCATAAGAATAACATTATAATTGAGTACGCAGGTTTGCTGCAACAAGGAAGATAAGAAATGTGTTTTTTTGCAATTATCAATATCAGTCAACCAGGTGAAGCTATATACCAAGTTTTATTAATTTAGGTTCACAACTAAGGGAGATATAAAACTTTACTTATTCTTCATATGAATAACATGGGGACCGAGTATGCAGGTTTGCTGCTACCGGGAAAAATAAAAAAAAACTTTTTGTGATAATATAAATATACCACAACTAGATGAAGCCACATACCAAGTTTCTTCTATATAGATACATAAATAATCAAAATATAACATTTTATTTATTCTCCATAAGGATAACATTGGACAACGTACTGTGTTTAGCACTTTGAATATCAGTGCAACGGTTGGACGTAAAACAATAATTAAAACCCCAAAATGATTGTTTTGTAGAGCTAAACTGATTGTTAGAAAGAAATTTGGAGTTTTTATTGAAATTATCTGAGGAAAATCTAAAAACCGTATTCCCATATGATTAATATGGGAAATTTTATGGACACATTTTTTGACTTTTCTCCACAACCACTAAACCTAGCTTAATGATTCAAAATACTAAATTGTTTTTTTAAGCTTTATAAAATGGCTATAACCAAAATCTAGTGTTTTTAAAATTTTAGGGTAAAAAGTTCAAAAAACAGATTTTTGGAAAAAATTAAACCCCCATAAAACCCCCTTCCCATAGACCGATCGATCTGGTTTTCGAACTTAAAGTCATAAATGTTACTCTTCACATTTGTGCCAAATTTCATAAAAATCGGGCGCTTCTTACAAAAGTTATCGGGGGTAACGGACACACACACACACACACACACACACACACACACACACACACACACACACACACACACACACACACACACACACACACACACACACACACACACACACACACACACACACACACACACACACACACACACACACACACACACACACACACACACACACACACACACACACACACACACACACACACACACACACACACACACACACACACACACACACACACACACACACACACACACACACACACACACACACACACACACACACACACACACACACACACACACACACATATATATATAATATAATACCTATATACATACATATATAAAAATTTGAACGAATAGTGTTTTTGGCATCTAGGGACCTCAGAACAAAAAGTTATCATGGTCTCGGGCTTAAGTCTTACCATGCCACCTACGGTAATAGCTTCTTCCCGATAGGGGAAATTCGCTAAAAGGAAAAAATACGCGAATTCGATCAATTAGATTCGCTTATTATTTTTAACTCATTATCTATTAACTTTCTTTGCCTATTAACTTATTACTAGCTTAAATATTTCTTTCTTGCTAGTATTTATAAATATTGAATTAATGATATAGTGTAATTGGCTTTGGCTGTATCTATCATTGTTAAAATTTTATAAACAAATAAACAGTTAAATATCGGTTTTGCGTCAACACTTACTAGTTTACTTCTCCGAGGTTAAAAATACATAAAAACAAAACAGCTGAAGTTTACTTTCAAGTCCAACATGTAATATTTGTTTAAAATGATCAATGTTAAATACATAAAATAAGAGTAAATCATAATTTGGGTTTACTCTAAATACTCTCAATCTTCCCCCACGTGTCCATTTCTCAAACAGAGGGCATCACCTTGTCACCACAGTTCCTTCGCCCGGTTCCGTCACGTGACTCCAGGGTGAATGACCGCCGTAGTAAATCGCGGTTGTGAATGAAATGTGGGGTTGTGGGCCGGGGTTGCCTAGCGACGGGTGACCCGGAGTCGCGTGTCACCCCCTTGGTCACCGACCCCTCGGACATCAACCCCCCGACACCTGTACCTTCCACACTCCACGGCTCCTCACCTTCCGCAACGCCCGGGGGGTTGGCCCCCTCACGTCAGCCGCAGGCGAGTGATTACCGGTCTAATTAGCAATCCGGAAGTTCCGCCTTTAGACAAAGTTTTTGTAGAATTATTTCCTGATTTAAGTTTATACACAGCTTGAGATTAACAAGTTTGATGAACAGTGGAATGAGCTTTTGCCTAGCTGCTTGTCGCGGCATTGCCTGCAAAAACATAGGTTATTAACACGCGATGTTTACGTTATATGCATGTTTACAAACCATGCTCACTCTACAACTTCTATTATGCGGATCGAAATTTTATCAGCTGATGGTTTACAGCTACGATTTTGAAAGTAATTAAAAGCAGACTTAAAATGTTTGCGTAGGCCGTTTTTTCATAAAATTAAAATAAAATAAACAATTAAATCTTTCAAAATAAATAATGATGTCGACATTACCTTATACTCAAAACTGAGTTTCTTTCAGAAAAAGAATCATGTAAATTTTGTCAACACCTATTTCTTGTAATATATGGGAGCATATTGGTCTCAAATTTATGTCGGGAATGCAATTGATCTTACTAATATAATGCATCTGAATGTGAGTTGATTGCTCCCTACTAGACTGATTAATCTGAAATTTGGTAGCTAAATAGTTAATGGACTGAAGTATAAAAAGGACTATTACCGTTTCGAAAGTTCAAAGGGCTTTTTCAACATCGGTTAATAATATGAATAATTAATTTGATTGAATGAGAAGATGACTTAATCGGATTGTAATTATCCTAGGATAGGTTAGGTTTGAAGTATTCGCCACAGAGGCTACGCAAACATCTTGTGTAGCCTGCAGGTATTACAGTAATCAAACAAACTATTTAATCACCCTTATTCCAGTAAAAGTAGGGGGCAAGATAACTCTTCGATAGCTTTAATATCTGTCGTAATACAACGTTTGGCACATCGTAAAATAATGCTTACCTAGATAAGACCTAGATAAGTTGTTTTTTTCAATTAAAGTCTTTTGTAGAGTTGTTTATGTAAAGTACCACATAAAGAGCAAACCAGGGGACCTTAGTCACGTACCGTTTAGCGTGTCTATAACTGTTTCTCCCATAAGGACAATGTTAAATTTCAAATAATCTTCCTCCTACACGGAGTATTCAAAATCGTTGTGCCACGGCTCATTTTAAAAAGCAAAAAAAAATACTCAGCTATTTCAGTGAGCAAGTGATATCACAAATAATAATTAAAAATATTAAATATTTTCGATTTTTGATTGGTTAACTATTTGTAGTATCAAACTTCTTCACACTGAAATCGCTACGTACTTTTTAAACCTGTAACATGAGCTATAAATCCTGTACACAGAATGTAATGCATGTATTTGTTAGCTCCTGAACTCTTTAAAAGCATATTTTTTTATTTTGTAAAGGAACCCCTAAACGGACATTGTGTCTTAGGGGCCCTATTTATTTTATTTTTTTTGCACAAAAATTTGTTTCAATGGGTTAGCCTGGTTTTACTTTTTTTATATGAAATATTATTGTTTGTGAATTTTGTAATATTTATGTGTGTAGAAAAAAGAAAATAAAGATTTATTTATTTAAACCAATAATTTCGAATAATCCGTCAAAAAAGGACAGGATTTTAAAGTTAACATTGTGAGATATTAACATGGGAGGAATAGGTAATGGCTGGCGACTGGAGACTGGCTCGTACTACCTGATAATAACTTATACGAGCAATGTCTCTTAGTTTGTATGTTTGCAAAATTTACCTCGGAATCTAGCGGAACGATGTTGTTAAAACTTTGGAATTAGGGGCTTTTAAACCTAACAAATCGACCGGTAGAAACCTCAACCCCAGGAATATTTACATTAAAAATCTCATTTGAAAATTGGAAATTTAAACATTGGACCTGTGGAGTTTTCAAATCAAAACAAAAGAATAATAGCAGCTACGAATAAACTAACCAGTGAACGGTCAAAGTAGCACTTATTACACAAGGTAAAGTATCAACAAATGATTTCTTGAAAACAGTGTCTAGAACTGTAAATAAAGATTGCGTGTAGAGTGGACATATTTTTCACCCACGAAACGAAACAATTATCACCCAGTATGGCTCGGACTCCCCGGTACTTTTGGCTCTAGTCAAGATAAAGTAGAGCTACGAACAAGAACCCGAGACGGAGATGAAGTAGCGAACAAAGCCGTCTGTGGCCGGTAGACCCGCGGTTCCTTGTAGGGCTCAAGGCTGGGACGGCGAGGAAGTGGTGGCGATGATGTAAACACAGTGAGTCAATGGCAAGGACGGCGGTGACCTAGTGACCCAGTGGCGGCGAGAGTCGGAGGCCTCCCCCAAGGCTCCCCAGAGCGACCGCTGGGGCCCGGGCGATCGCGATGGCAGAGGTCGTGGATCAGGAGGAGGTTTGGAGAAGTCGGAAGGAAGAGTGGAACAGTTGTGTGGTACCTTGAACGTTTTAGACGAGGATTGGCTAAGTGAACAAATAGAGAAGTGGAATCTAATAGGGAACCAGGTCAGAGGAATTGAATATCTCTGGGTTACCCTTGATGAGTGAGTTGATGGCGTAGTGGTCAAGGCGACTTTGGCAGCGGCTCTGTCGTGGGTCCGAATCCCATTCTAGTAAACCATATCAGTTCTGTTCAGATCGTACTGAACGGCTCACTCCTTGGTTTTCTGGACACGTTACACGCACAGGCCTGAGGTTCATGTGGACGGAGAGTTGGGAAAAGACGCTACCAACCTTTTTTTTAAGTTCTTGGTCGAGGAATGTGTTGGTAAGATTTTACAGTGCTTTCTATAATTGTGATAATAATGATATAATTAGGTTTGTGGCTTTTAGGGGTCTTTCGTCTCCCTAACACATGTTACTACGTACTGACATGCAATTAAAAAAAACTACTATTTTGCTAGAGTCTCTTGGTCAATATATTTTATTTTATCCATCCCCATCATCCTCCGATTTACTAGATGTCAACATTTTTTATTTCAAAAATAATCTTACGGGTATTAGATGGTCAGATAGGAGAATTAATATTGAGATTTAGAGGGGAACAGGACAAAGAGTTAAATAGGTTTTACTGTGAATGTTACTTGGGGGAGGTGGTGCAAACGTAGATTTCGTGAGTAGTATAAGTAGAGACATAGTTGAATAATGTATTTACAGGATTTAGAAAGAAACAGGTGAAAGGAGTTGAATAGCTTTGTTGTCCTTGAAATGATTTTCTGTGATAAATATTTATATATAGTGCTTAATAGTAGGTGGTGTAATACATCCTATGGATGAGTATGGTCGTAAATAGAGGAATCATGAATTTGGAGGATCCAGAAGATCCAGACAATTTGGAAGCAACCAGAACAACTAAATTGAACTGATTTAATATTACCATTCCATTGAATTAATTGGAATGCCCCTTAATGTTTATTCCAACTCATTTATGGATTGGATAACGAAGGTGGTGCAATATCGTTTAACTGTGGCGAGAATTGAGTAACAAGACGAATAATCACAAAGATTAAGTAGACCAATAACTACAAGTATTTTCAGAAAGTATTTAAGTGTGAGATTGATCAGAGTTTTTACTATGAGTTTTGATGTTTTGCAAACTACCATTTTGGTGAACAAGTGTTGCATAGAAAATAATCTCGGGAGCGAATCGTGGGGATATTTAATGGTTGTTATGAAAAACTGGACGACCAAGTATGATTCAAGCAAAACATACTAAATGTCACTGTTATTAGTTGAATTCTATTTCAAGATGTATAAGATTTGCAATTAAAATGTGGTATTTAACAGTGATATTACAACTTGTAGACCGAAGATTTAAAAAGTGACGTTAGACTCTAACCTAGCAATTTCGAACTTTTGAAAATACAAAACGTTGTTACAATGTTTTGATGTGTCCACAGAAAGTTCTTTAGACAACACTTTAGAATACGTGGTTCAGCATTTGGGCAATAATTTTTATTTTAAACCAAAGTAACGAGGATTTTAAGAAATATAATTTGTAATACAATTCTGTAAAATTGTCTTGCTACTAATAAAGAGTTTAAATTTGAAATAGTTATAGCTCATCAAAACCCAGTCTGAGTATCTTGGTGTTTTTTGAGTAGAACGAAGAAAGTTAACTTTGCTTCAAAATCTTTTTCCAGGCCAAACCAATTTTTCTCACCGCCCGTTCGCTTGACGGGAAACTATTTTATTCATCGATCAGTCACCAGGCTAATGCAAAGATCACTTTTCGCCAGTGACGGTGGTGGCCTGTGGGTTACACGGAATCGCCACTATATAGGCCCTAGGCCGCTGATAGACCCAGACAGCCGTTGGTTATCCAATTACCGCCGTGGCCCGCACGCGCACTCACACGCACGCGGCGATGGGAAGGACAAGTGTTGGTGGCCTCGCCGTGACTTTGACCGACTGCTGCAGTATCTGGGTCAAAGGCTCTCCCCGACCTACAGAGAAGGTGGTTTTACTGTTTTTATCAAATGCAAAATTAATACGTTGTTTTTGTCTTGGGTTTCTCAAGTGCCATGCCTGAGGTTGGGAGGATCGTTTTGAACTTGTAAGGAGTACAAATTACTATGGTGGGAGGGGTACAGGTTAGAGAAATGATATATAAGATGCTAAACATCTAGTGAAGAATTGTATTAAAAGTTCAAATGGTTCTTTGTTTAAAATTCATTGTTGGTGATGGTGAATGTTATGTATAAGGAATTATTGCGGACATTTTCTATCAACTATTAAAACAAAGTTTCACGGCGTTTCAGGATCTAGAATTTGATCCCGTCTTCAGGTGGAATTTTTTTCCATTTTAGGTCCCAGATCCCGAATTGTCATGAAATTTTTTTTTAGAAGTGATTTAAAATGTCTGCAATAATTCCTTAAATAGTAATTCAAATGGTGTAACAATATTCTCCTTCGTCCACAACTCTCCTTCTTCTTTCTCAAAACTTTCTTTACATGGTTCCATTAGTTAGAAAAGGTGTTAAAATAATAATATGCCATAAACTAGGAACCTTTGAGCTATGTTATTCCGTATTATTACAATTAATAAGTACAGGGGGACCGAGCCATGCTTGGTAATATTTGATTACTTTACATTACTTTCCGCAGGCAAAATAGATAAATGTCGTATAGTTAAATAATGTTCAAGAAATCTTCTAATGCCATTCTCAATGTTAGTTACCTAAGCTAATTTATTTCACTTAATCACTTAATTATCCCTCTATTGTTTATGTCAGTTGTAGATTAGTCCTAGAGTAGTTTTTCACCACGCCCCCCCTTAACACCATCAGGAGCAGATTTTCTTCGCTCAATCGCCTCTTTTCCGCAAATTAGAGCTACTCCATTGTTATTATAACTCAAGTTGTTTTTTTATTCATTTATGATTAATTTGGTTATGACCTCTCTATATGATTTTTATTCAATAGTCACTGTTTTCTAGAGATCACTTAACGGACCGTGTGTGTGTGTGTGTGTGTGTGTGTGTGTGTGTGTGTGTGTGTGTGTGTGTGTTACTTTGACAGTTAAAACTGGTTATTTATTTGCAGCTGTTGTGATTCTTTTGTTTTCATTTGAAACTCCATAAATCCAGTGTTAACATTTCCAATTTTCAAATGAGTTCCCGGGATTGAGGTTTTTACCAATACATTTTTGATGTCCAAACCCCCCTCAATACCAAACTCAAACGCAAAGTTTAATCAAAATCCTTTTGTTGGATTCCGAGATAAATTTTGCAACAAACAGACATTGCTCGTAGAGCATAGGATAAACTAATATTTCGTTACGTTGCTTCAGAGTAATTGTCTAAGTCCGTACTAGGATGGTCTGCCGTTACACTTTAGACACATAAATGAGCGAAGCAACAGTTACAACGTTAAAGCGCGAACAAAGAAGATCTACGGGGAAGAACGCTAAATTTAGTAAACAAACTTAAAATAATGGAAACAAAACAGTGACAGCTTTTAACAGCTATTTATTTAATTTAAATGAAGTCAGTTACAAACTTGTGACATAAACCCAATAAAATATTTCTTCCATTACAATTACATGTGAACTTTAAGACCCAGTTGGCGTAACCTAGGAGGAATTTTGCAAATCTCTCTAAAGAAAAACCTTCTCCTCGGTATCACCTAGCTACTGGCCAAATTTCATATCAATTGGTAAAGCCATTACACTGTGATGCCGTTACAAATAAGTGACAAAGTGAGGGAAAGAGAGCTTCGCTCAATAACGATTTTTTTGGCAATAAATTATAATTTTCCGAATCGATTACAGTTGTTACTTCTCCATTCACAACATAAGCAATAGCTCACGTAAAGGGCTCACTCTGAGCAACTCGGGTACAACTTCCATTCCATCTCTAAGCGAATGCCAACTCAGACCTCCCACAGACGCCGTGTCAGGGGTACAACCTACACGCCGGGGACCTTGGAGTCGAACATGTGCTGAGCAACGGAAAATGGCGGTGAGGAAAAGACCTCAGACATGCTCTCTAGTAGTTGACAACTATGTCAAATGATATCCAATCCCAGCAAATTGGGAAAACCAACAATTCACTTTGAAGCTTACCTTCACCGCTAAATGCGAAAAATAAACAATTCGTAATCATAAAAATGAGGGCTTAATGAATGAATCATATTTATTTGCCATCGTACTGGTATGGTATATTAATTTTGTTCGTCTGATTGACGCATATTTTCTTGATGAGAATTATGATACACTATCGACGAATTAACAATTACAAATATTTGAATTTTCAAATCATGAACAACTAAAAGTTTAATTCGATTTGTTGACTCGTTAGATTTTAACGAGGAGTTATTTTCCTCACCAAAAATATGGCAGTGAGCGGATCATTTAGTTGTTTAGTGCTGTATCCAGTATTAGGCCTCCAATAGACCTCCTCGGTTTCATTAGGTACATCCGATCTCTGATGACACACCCTGTAGCCACCCCCGTCCCGGGCCCACCACAGGCCACAGGCCACAGGCCACATGCCACAGGCCAATTGCCACAGGTAACATTCCATAGGCCACATGCCATAGGCCACATGCCACAGGCCACATGCCACAGGCCACAGGCCACAGGCCAGATGCCGCAGGCCACATGCTACATGCTACAGGCCAGATGCCGCAGGCCAGATGCCATAGACCACATGTCACATGCCACAGGCCACCGGCTACATGTCAGGCCACATGTCACAGGCCACATGCTACATGCCACAGGCCACATGCTACATGCCACATGCCACAGGCCACATGCTACATGCCACAGGCCACATGCCGCAGCTGAGGGCAATCAAAGTCGTTATCCAACACCGCTCGGTTTCCCCAATCAACAGCGGCGTCCAATTAGCAAGGGTGCGAACTGGTCGAATTGTAACAACAATACATTTTACCCGCGGCAAACTTTCTCACTTTTGTGTAGCAGTAGTTAAAAACAGATTAGAGTTTCGGTAAAGTTATTTCTCTTGGAGCGGGCCACATGGGGAATTGTCTTTATGAGGGTGGTTTATAAACGAATACGTCAATAAAATGGCTTCCCTTCTGGCAGCTGGCAGCTAAGGTTCTTGAGCCAGTCGGTAACGTTACCAGTCAGGCGGATTTGAGATTCAATTTGTCGCCGGTAATGTCCAAGACGCTAACCGTTAAGGCTAGCGAGATGCCCTAATAAATAGCTTGGTGATGTAAGAAGATGCCACCGGCATGTTGACAAATATCATTTTGAATTGTTTGCTTATTTATTTAGTAGTGAAGGTAATCTTAAAAAATGATGGCTTGATTTTTGGTTTTGATGAACTATCATGATGACCTGCCGACAAAAACACCCTGATGAAGTATCATGATGACCTGCCGACAAAAACTCCCTGATGAAGTATCATGATGACCTGCCGACAAAAACACCCTGATGAAGTATCATGATGACCTGCCGACAAAAACACCCTGATGAAGTATCATGATGACCTGCCGACAAAAACACCCTGATGAAGTATCATGATGACCTGCCGACAAAAACACCCTGATGAAGTATCATGATGACCTGCCGACAAAAACACCCTGATGAAGTATCATGATGACCTGCCGACAAAAACACCCTGATGAAGTATCATGATGACCTGCCGACAAAAACACCCTGAGAAATAATAATATGATTGGGGACTGATGTTTTGGTAATAAATTGATTGTCTCCCCACCTGTTGTGTAAAGTACAACTTACTCCCTCTTAACAAAGAATAAACAAGCACTTTTAGCGAATTTGCCCTATATGGAAGAAGCTATTACCATCGACAATAAATAGACAATGCTATTACCGTAGGTCTCATGGTAAGACTTAAGCCCCGAGACCACGATAACTTTTTGTTTTGATGTCCCCAGATGACAAAAACACTATTCGTTCAAATATATATATATATATATATATATATATATATATATATATATATATATATATATATATATATATCTGTGTCCGTTAATGCGATAACTTGATTAAAAAACGTCCGATTTCGATGAAATTTGGCTCAAATGTGTAAAGTGACATTTATGGCGTTAAGTTCGAAAACCATAAAAATCGGAACATGGGAAGGGGGGTTTATGGGGGTTTTAAATTTTCCAAAAACCTGTTTTTTGCATTTTTTACCCACAAATTTTTAAAAGACTTAATTTTGGTTTAGACAATGTTATAGAGTTAAAAATAAACAAATAATATGGTATTTTGAATTATTAACCTAGGTTAAGTGGTTGCAGAGAAAATATAAAAAACTGCTTATAAAATCTGCCATGTTAATCTTATGAGAAAAAGGTTTTTGGCTTTTCCTCAGTTAATTTTTATGTAAACTTCACATTTGCTTTTACCACTCAAGTCAACTCCACAAAACAATCATTTTGGTGTTTAAATTGTGATTCTACGTCCAACCGTTGCAGAGATATTCAAAGTACTAAACACAGTACGTTGTCCAATGTTATCCTTATGGAGAATAAATAAAAGTTGATATCTCCATTATTTATAAATATATATTGATGAAACTTGGTATGTGGCTTCACGTAATATTAATATATTGATATTTGCACAAAAAATTGGTTTTTGTTGATTATCCCTGTAGCAGCAAACCTGCATACTCAGCCCTGATGTTATTCGTATGGAGAATAAGTAAAGTTTTATATCTCCCTTAATTATGAACATAAATTAATAAAACTTAGTATGTAGCTTCAACTGGTTGAGTTGTATTGATAATTGCACGAAAACATATTTCTTCTCTTTTTTTGCAGCAAACCTCCGTACTCAGTCCTAATTTTATTCTTATGGAGAATAAATAAAATGCTATAGATCACTTATTTATTGATATATTTTTATGAAACTAGGTAAGTGGTTTTATGTGGTAGTAATAAACATATGCATGCGTTGGAAATTCGCTGAGTACGCAGGTTTGCTGCGACGGGGGTGTTTTTCCTCTAGCGGAGAGGGTATTACTTTGTCTCCCTCCCACACTTGGGAATTTGAGTCTTAAGTTTTACCAGTAATCAGCTGTTATCGTATTACACCTGACAAGGTCAACAATGGGAAGGTCCACAACGGTCGGCTTACTTCAAGAACGAAAACAATGTAGCTAATCTTTAAAGTGTTGTTTTGTAAAATTAAGCTGAAAATAAAATGTGTACTTTTTATCCGGGAGTAAAGTATATTGTCTCTCTCGGGAAAATTGTCAACAGTTTCCGTAAGGGAGGGGGGATGTTACACTTGACTGACTTTACTCCCTCAAGTAACAGCACAGAGAAGAAAGAATTCAGCTATAGCAAAGAACAAAGAAAGAACAATTATAACAGTTTAATCTCCCCTTATCGCTTAACCTCCCAATTAAAGTAACATTAACCTTCCCCCAAAACTAAATCTTATCTGTTCTATACTTATTTAATAGGCGAGCAGGTTTTTTGTGACAATCACTCCTCCTAAACTACTGAAGCGATTTTCATGTTTTTGGTGTAATGGGAAAGAGCCTAACGTGAAGTTGTGCAGGAAACCTTTTTTATAGAGAAATAATTTGTGAGTGAGGCCCTGGGGCCTCTTAAAGTTGAGTTTTTTTCCCATAAGCTTAACATTGGGAAATAACTATAAGTTTTAAGCAATCAGCTGGATAGAGTAAACACAGTTAATCAGCAGGCCATGTTGGCTTTGGAACGGTAATGCAATATTTATACGGGAATGTCAGTATAATATTACGTTGTGATCGCGAGCTAAGCCGCGACAGGCTACTAGTTACACTAAAGAAGAAAACACAACCTAACAATTAATTTTACTTAGGCACTTTTGTGAGCGGTGGTCTTTATAAAGACTTAAAATGTTCAACTGCTAAGGAACCTGAGGTAGTTTGATGAACGAGGGGGCCAACGACCGGTCCATTGTGCCGTGGTATTGTTGACAGTCATTTACCCCAAACACGGGAAACGTTCACCCTTCATTGATACGGCGCCGGCGCGGCGTTCAGGGATCACATTGAGTTGTTACGAAATATCACCTGAAAAAAATAAATATGAGAACTTCTTTAATATTTGATATTACTTCTAAATAGATAACGTTAATAAATTTAATACTAGTGGCTTACAGGGGCTGCAGCCCCTAACATGGTTTTTGTGTAAGTGATAATCACAGCTGATCATTAGTTCATTTTGCTTATATGTATAAAAACACTGTAGTGATATTTCCATAAGAAAATCATTGGATCTTTGAAGTCCAGTGGGGCGTAGCCCACGTAATTTTTGACATTTCTGATATTTTTCCCACCGTCCTTGGCTCTCAAGCTTTAAAATGAATCGTCATAACCTAACTTAACTTCTTTCTAGCTTGAGATATTTCGTGGGGACCGATTCGCTTGCGGAATTAAATGTATAGATTTGATGTCCGAACATGGGTTCCGGAACTCTCTGCAATCTGCAAGTATCTAGGAAAAATTGTCCTTAGGCCGAGAAAATATACTTTACTGTAAACAAAACACTTCGTAATGATTCTTATATTTATTCTACTAAAATATTCGCAGTTGTTGGCATTGCCGAGTAACACAAATGTTACACATTCGCAATGAAGTAATCGATATTCAGTAAAAGATCTAAGGGAGTGTTTCTAATAGTACTATAATTAATATCAATAGCAGGAGTATTATTACAAATATATATCGCATTAGCGTGTTTTAAATACTTTTATTTTACTCACAGCAGCATGGTCAAAACATGGTGGTAAAAAAATAATTTGTTTTACAATTAGCTAGTGCGTTAAAAATGTTAAAAAAGTATTTAATTATATTATATAGATAGAGCCTATGTATATTTTATTCAAGCAAAACTTACACCGAATTTCGACTGAAACATTATTAGTAACAATTAAAGATTTATTTTGAAGAGTGTTTGTATTTACTGCACGGAAATGATTTGATGGCCAGCTAGTTTGGAGTGTGGTGGGAGGAACGTCGCCCCCACAATCCTTCCTTTATGTCATTGGACAAAGTGATTTGATTTGTAGTAGATTTCCTATGGAAAGTGAACAACTAGCATGGCCCGCACGGTGAAACTTGAGCCCGGGACCACAATAGAAGTTCCTAACGTGACCCCCTGAACACGTTTTTGGGGTCGTTCAACATTATATATATATATTTTATATAGTAATTTTAGATGTGTGTGTGTGTGTGTGTGTGTGTGTGTGTGTGTGTGTGTGTGAGTTTGCACTCTAGCGGTCGCATTTTTTGTCAAATTTGGTTGGGACGTTCCTTTCTATAATCGGTTGGACAAGTTCGTTGGGCAAAACAATCGGAAAACTCTAAAACCCTTTTTTGGGGATTAGTATTTCAAATTTCGACAAAAGCCCCGTATGTAAAATTAATGCATGTAGAAAGCTGGAAATTAGTGAGGCGAAACTTTTAAGCCCTCTCTCATCATTCTAGCATAAATATTTACCGAGTTCTTAAGGAAAATGTGTATCGACCAAACACAGTACGTTGTCTTATGGGGGTTTTACATTAGAAAAGCCTGTTATCAATTTGTTGGTGTACTTTTTTCATCCCCAGCAACCTCACGCCTACTTTCAAGCCTGACTGGACCTTCGCCTAACCTTATAATGCGCACAATTGTATTCCCAACATTGCAGGTAAATGAACCAGGAGCATCAGAACAGCCAACAAATCAATGGTTTCAGATTTCAATAAAAATTGGAATAAATGTATGTTTTAGCGAATTTCTCCTATAGGGAAGAAGCTATTACCGTAGTCGGCATGGTAAGACCTAGGCCCGGGACCATGATAACTTTTCGTTTTGAGGTCTCCAGATGGAAAAAACACCATTCGTTCAAAACTGTATATATAAAAATTCTCGTCCTGAAAACAATTTGGAAATCAATCACGGCTGCGAACCTTGCCACAAACCTCGGTGTGGCATTTACAAAATTATGTGTAATACAACTGAATTTAAAAGCAGTGTCACAAACAAGACTTACCCAATAGTTGGTAAATCAACCTGTGAAACCCGCAATGTGATTTACCAACTATCGTGTAAACACTGCCCAAAAGATTATGTTGGTCAGACATCGAATTCCTTGCGAGTACGTATGACTGGCCACCGTTTTGATGTGGTACATCAAGACAAACGAAAACATTTTTTTATAATCATGCAACTCACCACGACCAAAATTTTGAAGGGTACTATGAACTAAAAGCACTTCACAAAATTAAACCACATCAAAATCCAAAATATAACCAACTGATATTAAGAAATTCTGAATTGGCACATCAGTTGGTATTGAAGACCAAGGTTCCTTCTGGGTTAAATCTCAGGTAATTTTTTATTTTTTCCCTGTACCTAAAATTACATGTTTTAGTTTTTAAAAGTCAGATGTAAAATTTGTATTTATTTACTGTTCAAATTACATTCTTTTTCCTTTATTGCTTGAAAACGTTTGTATTATAAACAAAAATTCGCATATATATATATATATATATATGTCGGTGGGTGCGATAAATCTCGTAAAAATGATCCGATTTTGATGAAATTTGATGCAAACATGTAAAGCATCATTTATTGACTTTAAGTTCGAAAACCAGCCAGATCGCTCTATCCAAAGAGGTATTTTGGGGGGTTTTGTACCCCAAAAATGGGGTTCTTGAGTTTTTTACATATAATATTTTAGTAAATCCAATTTTAGTTTTCACTATTAAATTCAGCTTAAAAAAACAAACAATTTGGTGTTTTGATCATTGCTCTACGTCAATTGGTTACCGAGATATTTAAAGTGCTAAACACAGTACGTTGTCCAATGTTATTCTTATGGAGAATAAGAAAAATTGTATATCTCGCTTATTTCTCAACTTATCCTGATAAAACTTGGTATATTGCTTCACATCGTTGTGGTTTATTGATATTTGCACTAAAAAACATTTTTTGCCAACAGTTCCCGTAGCAGCAAACCTGCGTACTCTGCTCCCATGTTTTCTTATGAAGAATAAGTAAAGTGTTATCTCCCTTAACTATGAACATAAATTAATACAATTTGGTATGTGGCTTTACCTACTTGAGTTATATTGATTTTTGTATAAAATCCCATTTTTCGTGTTCCTTCCTTTAGCAAACCTGCATACTCAGCCGCCATGTTATTATGGAGAATAATTAAAATTTCATATATCGTTTATTTATGAATGTAAATTAATGAAACTTGGTATTGGGTAGTAGTCAACGCGAGAGATGGGCCGTAACATGGGGTCTTATGGGCCTAAAATCTGGCTTCTGATTGGTCCAATTAGGTCACGTGATTCAAGATGGCGGCGCCCATGGTGGCGTTCCCGCCAAATTTGCGCGCCAAAATAAAATTGGCGCCAAACCTAACCTCACTTTTCATCCCTCCAAAGTGTTACCAACTTAGCAGAGCTAATGTACCATACATAATTATATGTATCATATATAATTATATGTACCATATATAATACTACAGTGTATAATCATATATATATATATATATATATATGTACCATAATAGTGTATAATATACCATCACCAGAAAGGTAAGTGGCTATCTAACCTCACTTAGCCAGTGTTGCCACTCTAAACGCTACCTACAAAACCTAAATCAGTTACGCAAAACTACTATATGTATTATGTCAAACTATCTAAAATTATTATATGTATATATTACGTCACGCTACGATGTGTTACCAACCTATGGCAATGTATATTTCGCAAGCAAGTACAGCCAAACCATTATATAAAACCATTACATGTATATATACCAGAAAGTACCGCTAACTCAAAATATAAAACTATTACATGTATATATCGCAAGAAAGTGTTGCCAAAAAAATAAAAATCGCTTATATCTCGAAAACGGTAAGTCCTAGGGTCATTTTGACCCCAGAAAACTGCCTACTACGTAGTGTAGGCACTCCAGGGGGGTATCTACCCATATGAAAAATCTTAACCAAAATATTGCGGGTTGCATCCCAAAAAATGAAGGGGCAAATTTTCAAAATTAAATATCTCAAGAACGGCTTGGCCGATTTTCACGAAACTTGGCATGTATGTACCTGTTAACCTCCGCTACATATTACAAAAACCTAAAATCTGTACTGCAGGAAGTATCAAAATAATTGAAGGAGTCATACTTTAAAAATCAATATCTTAAGAACGGGTGAGACGATATAATTGAAACTTGACATGTGGATACTTGTTAACATCTTCTAACCTTCAATTTTGTTTGAGGGTAGAAGAGGGTTGTTTAGGGGATGATGGAGGGTGTAAAACTTTAAAATTTAATATATTGAGAACGGCTTGGCCGATTCTAATGAAACTTGGTAAATAGGTACCTGTTAACCTCCGCTACTATTTAAAAAAAAACTTAAACTCTGTACTGCGGGAAGTATCAAAAGATTGAAGGAGCTATATTTTAAAAATCAATATCCCAAGAACGGCTTGGCCGATTTTAATGAAATTTGGTATGTATGTACCTGTTAACATCCTTTACATCTTACAAAAAACTTAACCTCTGTACTGCGGGTAAGTATCAAAATAATTGAAGGGGTACTAATAAATACCTTAAATCTCGCAGCATAATCGGGGGGAACGCGGTGGTCTAGTGGTTAGCGCCTTGGACTACGGTTCAGGAGGTCCCGGGTTCGATTCCCTCTTTAGGTTCTTCATCAAAGGTATTGTAAAAGTCGGGTCTTGCCCTTCCTTTACCTACTGGAATGTTTATCCGTGCTACATCTACTCTAAACGTGTCACTGCTGGTAATTGATTCAGCGTTGCTTTGAATTATGCCCCCAAAAATCTCCCAAAGGACATTGCAGGGAACATAGCATGATCTAGGCTAAGTAAGGCAAACTCCCACAGGGGGAATTTTTAAAACTACAAACTAAGCTGTAATAGAACAAAGAAAAATACAACCCAGAATAAATCCGAGAGGAGTGGTGGCGATTATATAGCCAGGCAGTGTCTATGGTACCATCACTCTGTGTCTTGAACATATATGTAGTGCATTTCTAAACAAACATCAGCTTTTAAGTATTGAGCCCAAACCTACAGTGAAAGACAGTGGTGACCTACAGTGGACCACAGCGCCTATATTACTTCACTTTAGGGTGTTTACTGTTTCATTGTATAAAATATACCATGCCAGATACTCTCTCAGATCCTAAAGCGTTTAATCTGGTTTTACACTGTGATGCTTGCGGGGTCATCCCAACACCATCTTAGAGAGATTGTCGCTGTTAAGGTAAGATATTTATCTATATTATTAGTTAGAGGTTTCTACCTCCCCTGGGGAATGATTTACCTTTGTCGGAGACTTCTAAAAGTGTTAAGCTTCCGCTGGACAGTATCGCTTGGGAGGTAAGACAACATACCTCACCAAATAAACTGAAAGTAAACATAATAAGGAAAGTTTTATAATGCCAAAAACCTGAAGACGGTGGATTTTTAGAGTTAGAATTACTGTGGAGTGACGATTGGTCAATCACCAACTGCCTTCAACACACAAACTCTGCTCATCCTGAACCAGTCAAGCTCACTTCATGATGAACACTCCGCTTAGCCTAACTAAACTTTTTCTTAAACAAATCTGTTCTGACAATAAATTACTTGACAACATTGTAAAAATAAATGCCCCCTACCTTATTCAACACAATATTATATTTTAGCACAGAAAAAACTACAAGTCAGCACTACAGTCCATAATACCGTTGGGAAGGAAGGAGGTATTGCGAATAATGCATTACGATAAGTAAATGAGATTATAAAAGACGGATACATTATTCATTAATAAATATTGTTCTTTTTTTCATTGTAACTAAAACTGCTATTATTAGCGTTTCCATATTTTTATATTCTAAAATCCCAGCAATATATTTTGCTTTAAACCACGGATTGTTTACAATTCTGTTCTTGTTTGACAGAGATGGCACCCTCAAGCTCTCGAGGCAAACGTGCGGTAACAGTTTAAAGTCCCGCTCGGGTATTCTACCAGCCGACCGATTCAACCACTCATATATTGCAACTGCCAGAGGCCTGTGGCTGGAGGATTGTTGAACAGCTGCACTTGTGTGAGTACATTTTATTTTCCCATCATTTAAATTTCCCGGTCAAAACATTTCAAAGTCCGTTTAATTGTTTGCCAGGGCCGTGGTGTATTTTGACGGCGTAATAACTTGACCAATCGTACCCAATACCGCTAAAAACTGCCCCGGGGGCCTTGATGTACTTGGCCTGCAACGTTTTAAATCCTTCGGTCAGATACTTCCAAGTCAAACGTTTCCCTGCGGCCAGTGTTTCAGCCTAGATCCATCGAGTCTCCACCGTCTAGGACCCCGGGCACTCCGTGACACGGTACCTCTATCACTACGCAAGTCAGAAAAACACTAACACACAAACTACGCAAGTCAAATCAGAACTACAAGTTACCAAAAGTTAACTCTAAGGAAGGGAGAAAACACTACTCTAACCAAAACCGCATTAAAGATCAAGAATAGAAAGTAAGATTACTGTTACACAGCACATACAAATACAACACTACGCCTGACACATGGAAGTCAGGGTTTGTTTAATTCCTTTACTGTAAACTACCAAATCAAACAATTGAATACAAACACAACACTAATCTAGCCAAGTCAGACAGTTATACTGTTTAGAAACCTCAATATACTAATTACAGTAACTTAAAGGAGAGAAGAGGCTTGTAAAAACCAGCAGAAAACTACAGGCAAGAAACTGATAACCCCACTCCACGGGTTTATTAACCTGCTTGCCGGGGACCGTGTGGTACTTTGTTCATGTAATTTCTTGGTCGAACGTTTCCGAGTCCGCTGAAGTTACCTTTATCGGGGGTTACATTTAAATTGACCGAAACTTCTTAAATTTCTCGGTCATTTACTCCTGCCTCCGCTGAAGCTACATTATAATGTGTTACATTTCACCTTAACGGGGATCTTTTTAAATTTATCGGCTAAACACTCCTAATCCCGGTGAAATAATTTTGAACGCTCACGTTTCCACACCACGGTAAGCCTTTAGGCTAGGCCGTAGGAGCGTCGGCGCGTTCTTTTTGGTTACCCAGAGCTTCCCCTGGAGGCCTAACCTCTGGGGTGAGAGGCCCCAACCATCGCCTCTCACAGTGATAGCCACTCCATAACAAAATGCTACCTCCTTTTATTGTTTATTTTATTTTATTTTTTACAAGTCCCACCGTGCGGACTGTTCCAAGAAGTAACCTGGGTGTTAGCCAGGCCCTCAATCTACTAAACCCTTCATCACAAATTTAGATTTACGGGGCTTTTCGTCACCCGCGCCAGTGACCTTCATTCAGGTTTACGGGGCTTTTCGTCACCCGCGCCAGTGACCTTCATTCACACACACACACACACACACACACACACACACATACAGTGGGATCTTATGCATTATTCAAGACATGCTCAACTATATTTACAAAATTGTGAGAAGTTAGGATATTGTTGTATGCAGAGTCAAAGTGCATACCATAACTCTTCATTACTTCTTTAGCTTTGTTAAGTACATTAATCTCGTTAGGAACAGGAGACTTGATGAAACAAGGTACGAAACCTTCATTTTTGGCTTTAATGAGAGCTTCGTTAAATTTTCTTTTTTGTATGCGAATACATTTGTACTCACAGACTCCGTACAGCTCCAGAAGAGTTTCTTTAATAAGGACACATAAAACATGTTTAAGTCCATCGTCGTCTGACATCACAGCAACCTTCGGTGCCTGTTCAGTCAGCAACTCATTCAGTGACTGGTTTTCTTCACACATTATATCGTTTGTAGTTTTAAATTCTGAGTTAATTTGAGCTAGCTTTTGGTTGTTTTCTAGAGACCATGTAATTCCAACCAAGAGTTGAGAGTTTTGATTTTTTAACTGATTATTTTCATGTTTGATTTTATACACTCCATACTTTCTAATGGAAGGCAGGACTTCTTCAAAAACCCAGTATTTAAATGTTTTAGCAACTGGTAGTTTAGAGGAAAAAATCAACTCGTATAAACCCGGTTCTGATATAAAAACTACTTTAGAATCATGATAATTGAGTTGGGACCCATTTTGGGTCCCAACTACTTCCGGTTGAGTTGATTTGTATATTTCACTGATATGTGCTAGAAGAGCTTTTTTAGGGTTAGAGTAGCCCAGGATTTGAGCCACTTCTTTTCCATTGAACCAAGGATTATTTTCTCTGTCAAACAGGACAGCAACGGCCTGGTTATTAAATATATAAGAAGTTAAGTGAGACATTTTATATCAAGTAATGTGCAATAGTACAGATCAGAGCTACGTAAGGACACGTCTTACCTCGGCAGGAGCAGTGGCAAAAGTGACCGAGGCAGAGCGATTCGCGGGAGGGGAAAGTATGACTCATTATGGGTTAAGGGGGTGTTTCGCCCCCCTTGCACTTCCGGTGTTGTTTTACTCAAGTCTTTGTTTTTTAAAGCCGAGAGGCAAGGTATCGTGATCATCATTAAATTTCCTCTTGGGTCCTGTAATTTTAAACTTTTTAACTTCGCTTACTGTAACGACTTCTCGTCTTTTTGTTCTCCTGATTCTGTTTTCTTCAATTTCTAAAACTTTAGCAGATTCACTGAGGACCATCTTTTTTTTCTTTAGCTGCTCAAAACTTAATGTTTCGGAGGTTTTTAGGTTGAGGGCGAGGCCCTTGATTTTACACACAGATTCTAGTTTTTGCTTTTTGGTTGACCTAACAAGGTATGCGTAAGTTTTAGGCCCCCCAGAAATAAACTCTACGATATAAGAGCCGGGCCCGTACTCGCTTGCCAATTCATCGGTCATTTCCCCGAGGTAATCTCCCGTAGGGACCCTGTACAGCCCTCCCCTGTATAAATAAATACACGAGTCCATGCCATAATACAAGACCTGCCCTCCAAGGGCATCCAAGTGTTCATAAAGTTTAAGTCTTGCATGAATTCAACAGTGGTGTAGGCCGCAATTACAACATTTCCAGTTCTTAGAGCCTCATTGGCGTCATCAACATTCTGCCAATTAACTAATAAAACCTCTCGGTTAATTATTTCAACAAACTTTACTTTTGTTCCTGGTTGAGTTAACGAATTGAACAATTCTTTAGAGTCTCTCACGATTGAAGTGTTTGTCATGTTTTCGCGTTGACCAAACATGCCCCAAAATGAATTTAACATTAATTTAGCTACTGACCTGAGTCCTCCATTTTTAGCAATTTTGTCCTTGTCCAGTTGAATGACCTCACGCTCAAATAAATCAGAAACATACTTGTCTTTATCCTCCTCTGTTTTACACCAAGCGGGATACCCTGAAGCTTCCTGCTTTACTTTCAAGAATTTATTAATAAAATCGGTAAAAAGTCCACCTTTCTCGTATGTGGCGACTTCATACTCCCACTACTCATACATGTCCAAAATCACATAACCTTTCTCTACAGCTTTTCTAATTTTACCCATGGTCCATGTTCCTACCATTGCCCTTTCCTCACTATCATCAAAACATTCCCCTTGGTTTAAAGTCTCCCCACAAGTTCTGCACAAAACAATTTATTATTCATTTTAGCGGGGAGTACGGGATGATACAAGTTGTAAGGAGGTAGAACCTTACATTTTAACAAGCCCTCTACTTCAAGACCTCTCTTTCGGCACTCATTTCCAACGTAAACAGTAGGATGACCCACGGGATACTTACAATATTTATTTACATATGGGTAGAGGGAACATACATCAACATATTGAATTGATTCTCCCCCTTCACATTTACAATACGTTTTAGTATTACCCATCCTACCTAGGATTAAGTGGAAGTGTGTTTAGAATGGACAGTTGGATCAGGTGATTTAATTTATTGTCCTTCTTCAAAGCTCTAAACTCACACTCCCACATTACTACAACTTCATAGCTATTAAATTTTGCCATTTTGGACTTGGTTCTCTCGTAACGGAGATGCAAACTGTTTGAAGGATCCTCCGGCAGAGGTTCTTCTCTGCTGTATTGATAACATTTCGGGCAGCCGTGCCAATAACACCCGTGAAACTCATAAATTCGCTCACCGTCAAACCCATCTACTTTCATTCCTTTAATTTTCACTTCTTTACCCCGGCCCGCATGTTGAATCTTTACTCCACGTTTCTCCTCCTCCCATATTAGCCACTGTAAAGCAACGGCTGACTGATTGTCTGCAAGTCGGTACCCTGATTTTGGTATAAGTCCAATAGTATTTTCTTTTAAGAAGTTACGGCGGAAGGCCACGTTACATGCGCTGGCTATTGTTATAGCCTCAGGAAACGGATCTACGTTACACTCTTGAAGAAGCATGGCTCTAAATTTAATACACGCTTGAGCTAGGATTTCTACGTCCGAAATACAGTACTCCAGGATTTCTTTTTGAAAATCAAACACGTAGTCTTCAGCGACTCGTTCGTCATACCATATATCAAAATCATCGTGTTTCTTTTCAAACATAGACTCGGGGCAATAGTATTTTTTGTCGGGCATAGGACCAATATAATTTTGGTTTGCCAGAGTGTTGAAAATATGCGGTAAGTAGCCCTTCTTTTTCTCGGGAGACAGGTCGAAGGCTTTAGGGAGTGCAGAGAGGGCCATGGGAAAGTAGCTAATTGAGTCCACAAACCTTACGTTTGCTACTTCAATCAAAATAGCTTTAGTTCCCCGAGGCGTTATTTTTGGGGTTAATTTAGTATCTTCTATGATGTAGAATTAATTGGAAATCAAAACCCTGCCCGTTGTGGGCAATTACACAAACATCCTTAAATTTTGTTAGAATTTCCATTACATAGTCCATAAACTGTTTTACCGGTTCTTTTTCAAATACCCTTTGCCGTTCCGAGCAAGTTTCACACTCACCCCCATTAATACATTTAAAGCAGTACAGTTGAGAAACGCACAAGTTTACTTTATGAACTTTCTGTTGAGGGCCCGTGGGAAGTGACTCGTCTTGGCGAGTCTCCAAGTCAAAGAAAATAAACAAAAAAATTAAGCTCTTTCGGTGTTCTCCTATCTACCCTCATGAAACACTGATGCGCGGGGTCTTTGAACGCTTCACAGCTTTTACAGTAAACTTCTCCGCATGCGTGAACTGTCTTACGTTTTTTTTTGATAAATCATTTTGTTACAGTCGCGGCAGAACTTTATAGTTTTACAAACTTACCCTTGATGGGCTACTAAACACCGCTCGTTTTTGAATTCTTTTTGCTTTTTATTATGGTTAGTGTATGTAATTTAAGACGTTGAAGAATACTTGTAATACCATGCTTATAAAAGCAGGATTCTTTCAATTTCGATTACTTTGGGAAACTTTCTATGCATTTAATTGTTTAGAAACCTCAATATACTAATTACAGTAACTTAAAGGAGAGAAGAGGCTTATAAACACAGACAAAAAAAGCCATACCCCTATTCCAAGGGAAGCGAAACGCTCCCTTTTGATAACATTACACCGGAAGTTGTAGGTCCAATCTGGACCCACTTTGAACTGATTCTAAGTGTTAGACACAGCTAAACGTCAGGTCCAACGTGTTTGAATTAAATTAACGTTCTGAGAAAGAGACAGTAGGGTATTTTTGTAAAGTTAAAAAGGTACAGAGATTACACACTTTAGATTTCAGATGTGACTTTTTGTTGTAGTTAGTTGCTTGTAAAACTCTGTTCTCATGCTCTATTCCAGTGTCGGCTTCTTCGATATACCAACAATCAGAATATATACCCTGTCTTAAATACATGCAGTCTGCATTCACAAGTAAAAAGATTTTAATGATCAACACCAAAACTAAACTTAACGAGGAGTTGACCACATCAAAAACATGAACAAGAGTAAATCTAAGAAGACAACAAGCAGTGACATTCGTTCTTTATAAGGACAGCAATTATGCAGTGTTTTCTCCTCGGTAGTTTTATTTTTGTTTCCCCTGAAACCAGAGCAGCATCTCCCTTTGACGATGTTATTCCTTGGTCATTTGTATCCAAGTCCGGTGAAACGACGTGGTCGTCCTGCGGTTTTACGGTGTAATCTCTCGGTCAATTGTGTTCAAGTCCGGTGAAAAGGGTCTACCAGGGACCGAGATGTATTTTGACGGTGTAATCTCTTGGTCGATTGTGTTCAAGTTCGATGAAAAGTGTCTAACAGGGTTAAATTTTACTTGACAGTAACTTCTTAAATTTCCTTGCCAAACGTTTGTCGCCGGATCTGTTAAAACACCAGGGAAACATTTAACTGTGCCTAAATATTTTAAATTTCCCGGTCAAACATTTCCGAGTCCGCTAAAATCTGTTTACTGGGGACCGTGATGTATTTTGACGGTGTAATTTCTTGGTCAAACGTTTCCGAGTCCACTGAAGTTACTTTTATCGGGGGTTACATTTAAATTGACCTAACTTCTTAAATTTCTTTGCCAAACGTCTGTCACCGAGTCCGCTAAAACTGTCCACTAAGGAAACATTTAACTTTGCCTAAATATTTTAAATCCCCCGGTCAAACGTTTCCAAGTCCCCTCCCCTCGACGTTATCATGAGGATGGGTCACACGCTCTGTACTTCTCACATCAATATCAGTTATGGAGCCGGCTTGCACAGATTTTGTGGTATTCTCAAATTTTCACGCACCCTTACGGATGCTTAATGTTTGTCATTCGATACATGTTGTGTAGGTGACGCCTCACATGCACATCGTGTATCATTATTGACTCCTCCCTTGCCTCTGGGTCGATTAACGTACATATAGTTTGTGTGTGGTTTGATTGCCACGTTTGCCATTTGAACTTCTGCACTGGTTGGCTGGAAAAACTTTTTATAAAGGTACGTGTCAAATATCTTTAACTCCGGTGAAACCAGGGAGAATACAACTCGGCGGAAACCTTTCAAAATTTAGGGCCAGTGAAAACTGTCCAACTGAGACCATGATGTACATTGCCAGGAGCATTTTACATTTTCCGGCCAAACATTTTCGAGTCCTCTAAAACTGTCCACCAGGGACAATGATATACATTTTGCCAGGAATGTTTTAAATTTTACGGCCAAACATTCCCGAGTTCGCTAAAACTGTCTACCGGGGACCGATATGTATTTTGATTGTGTAATCTCTTGGCCGATTGTGTTCAAGTCCGATGAAAAGTATCTAACGGGGGCCGTAATGTATTTTGACGGTGTATTCTCTAGGTCAATTGTGTCCAAATCCTATGAAGATTGTCTACTGGGGACCGTGGTGTATTTCTATGGTGTGATATCTCGGTCAACTGTGTCCAAGTCCGATGAAAGGTGTCTACCGGGGACCGTGGTGTATTTTGACGGTGTAATATCTCGGTCAATTGTGTCCAAGTCCACTTAAATATAGTTTTTAGAGATCGTAGTGCACTTTGACAACACTTGAAGATTTGTTGCTTTTTAGTATGTAAATTAAGACGTAGTGATTAAAGGAATACTTGCAATTTATGCTTATGATAGCAGGATTACTTTGGGAGCTTTATATGCATTTAATTGTTTACAAACCTCTATTAACTTAAGGTAGAGAAAAGGCTTGTAAACCCAGCAGAAATATATAGTCAAGAAAGCTATACTCTTACCCCTTTGATAACATACACTTGAAGATGGTCTAAATGGTGGGTCATGTGGTTGGAGGTATGGGGAGCGAAACGTTCCCCTTCATAAGGATTCTAAGTGTTAGACTCTGCTACACTCTGGGTCACTGGTTTTGAATTAAAACTAATATGTAATACGGAGACAGGTGACTGCAGTTTACATTCACAAGTCAAAATATTGTAACCAATACCAGAACAACTAAAATTATCGAGGAGACACAACATGGACAAGAGTACATATCAACAGACAATTAAAGCATAAAATGCATTATTTATAAAGGCAATAATTATGCAGATAATCTTAGAAACTTGATCAGCCGTGTCTCATCGTTAGGTTATGTTATGCTCTGTTAAGTTAGGTTTGTGCATGGAAATATGAAACATCGTCAGTCGTAGTTAGGTTTATTGATGCAGGTTTAAGTTAGGTTTGTCGATGCCAATTTTGGACATCAACAACGCGCGCGATTATGATGTCCAATATTGGCATCGACAAACCTAACTTAAACCTGCATCAATAAACCTAACTACGACTGACGATGTTTCATATTTCCATGCACAAACCTAACTTAACAGAGCATAACATAACCTAACGATGAGACACGGCTGATCAAGTTTCTAAGATTATCTGCATAATTATTGCCTTTATAAATAATGCATTTTATGCTTTAATTGTCTGTTGATATGTACTCTTGTCCATGTTGTGTCTCCTCGATAATTTTAGTTGTTCTGGTATTGGTTACAATATTTTGACTTGTGAATGTAAACTGCAGTCACCTGTCTCCGTATTACATATTAGTTTTAATTCAAAACCAGTGACCCAGAGTGTAGCAGAGTCTAACACTTAGAATCCTTATGAAGGGGAACGTTTCGCTCCCCATACCTCCAACCACATGACCCACCATTTAGACCATCTTCAAGTGTATGTTATCAAAGGGGTAAGAGTATAGCTTTCTTGACTATATATTTCTGCTGGGTTTACAAGCCTTTTCTCTACCTTAAGTTAATAGAGGTTTGTAAACAATTAAATGCATATAAAGCTCCCAAAGTAATCCTGCTATCATAAGCATAAATTGCAAGTATTCCTTTAATCACTACGTCTTAATTTACATACTAAAAAGCAACAAATCTTCAAGTGTTGTCAAAGTGCACTACGATCTCTAAAAACTATATTTAAGTGGACTTGGACACAATTGACCGAGATATTACACCGTCAAAATACACCACGGTCCCCGGTAGACACCTTTCATCGGACTTGGACACAGTTGACCGAGATATCACACCATAGAAATACACCACGGTCCCCAGTAGACAATCTTCATAGGATTTGGACACAATTGACCTAGAGAATACACCGTCAAAATACATTACGGCCCCCGTTAGATACTTTTCATCGGACTTGAACACAATCGGCCAAGAGATTACACAATCAAAATACATATCGGTCCCCGGTAGACAGTTTTAGCGAACTCGGGAATGTTTGGCCGTAAAATTTAAAACATTCCTGGCAAAATGTATATCATTGTCCCTGGTGGACAGTTTTAGAGGACTCGAAAATGTTTGGCCGGAAAATGTAAAATGCTCCTGGCAATGTACATCATGGTCTCAGTTGGACAGTTTTCACTGGCCCTGAATTTTGAAAGGTTTCCGCCGAGTTGTATTCTCCCTGGTTTCACCGGAGTTAAAGATATTTGACACGTACCTTTATAAAAAGTTTTTCCAGCCAACCAGTGCAGAAGTTCAAATGGCAAACGTGGCAATCAAACCACACACAAACTATATGTACGTTAATCGACCCAGAGGCAAGGGAGGAGTCAATAATGATACACGATGTGCATGTGAGGCGTCACCTACACAACATGTATCGAATGACAAACATTAAGCATCCGTAAGGGTGCGTGAAAATTTGAGAATACCACAAAATCTGTGCAAGCCGGCTCCATAACTGATATTGATGTGAGAAGTACAGAGCGTGTGACCCATCCTCATGATAACGTCGAGGGGAGGGGACTTGGAAACGTTTGACCGGGGGATTTAAAATATTTAGGCAAAGTTAAATGTTTCCTTAGTGGACAGTTTTAGCGGACTCGGTGACAGACGTTTGGCAAAGAAATTTAAGAAGTTAGGTCAATTTAAATGTAACCCCCGATAAAAGTAACTTCAGTGGACTCGGAAACGTTTGACCAAGAAATTACACCGTCAAAATACATCACGGTCCCCAGTAAACAGATTTTAGCGGACTCGGAAATGTTTGACCGGGAAATTTAAAATATTTAGGCACAGTTAAATGTTTCCCTGGTGTTTTAACAGATCCGGCGACAAACGTTTGGCAAGGAAATTTAAGAAGTTACTGTCAAGTAAAATTTAACCCTGTTAGACACTTTTCATCGAACTTGAACACAATCGACCAAGAGATTACACCGTCAAAATACATCTCGGTCCCTGGTAGACCCTTTTCACCGGACTTGAACACAATTGACCGAGAGATTACACCGTAAAACCGCAGGACGACCACGTCGTTTCACCGGACTTGGATACAAATGACCAAGGAATAACATCGTCAAAGGGAGATGCTGCTCTGGTTTCAGGGGAAACAAAAATAAAACTACCGAGGAGAAAACACTGCATAATTGCTGTCCTTATAAAGAACGAATGTCACTGCTTGTTGTCTTCTTAGATTTACTCTTGTTCATGTTTTTGATGTGGTCAACTCCTCGTTAAGTTTAGTTTTGGTGTTGATCATTAAAATCTTTTTACTTGTGAATGCAGACTGCATGTATTTAAGACAGGGTATATATTCTGATTGTTGGTATATCGAAGAAGCCGACACTGGAATAGAGCATGAGAACAGAGTTTTACAAGCAACTAACTACAACAAAAAGTCACATCTGAAATCTAAAGTGTGTAATCTCTGTACCTTTTTAACTTTACAAAAATACCCTACTGTCTCTTTCTCAGAACGTTAATTTAATTCAAACACGTTGGACCTGACGTTTAGCTGTGTCTAACACTTAGAATCAGTTCAAAGTGGGTCCAGATTGGACCTACAACTTCCGGTGTAATGTTATCAAAAGGGAGCGTTTCGCTTCCCTTGGAATAGGGGTATGGCTTTTTTTGTCTGTGTTTATAAGCCTCTTCTCTCCTTTAAGTTACTGTAATTAGTATATTGAGGTTTCTAAACAATTAAATGCATAGAAAGTTTCCCAAAGTAATCGAAATTGAAAGAATCCTGCTTTTATAAGCATGGTATTACAAGTATTCTTCAACGTCTTAAATTACATACACTAACCATAATAAAAAGCAAAAAGAATTCAAAAACGAGCGGTGTTTAGTAGCCCATCAAGGGTAAGTTTGTAAAACTATAAAGTTCTGCCGCGACTGTAACAAAATGATTTATCAAAAAAAAACGTAAGACAGTTCACGCATGCGGAGAAGTTTACTGTAAAAGCTGTGAAGCGTTCAAAGACCCCGCGCATCAGTGTTTCATGAGGGTAGATAGGAGAACACCGAAAGAGCTTAATTTTTTTGTTTATTTTCTTTGACTTGGAGACTCGCCAAGACGAGTCACTTCCCACGGGCCCTCAACAGAAAGTTCATAAAGTAAACTTGTGCGTTTCTCAACTGTACTGCTTTAAATGTATTAATGGGGGTGAGTGTGAAACTTGCTCGGAACGGCAAAGGGTATTTGAAAAAGAACCGGTAAAACAGTTTATGGACTATGTAATGGAAATTCTAACAAAATTTAAGGATGTTTGTGTAATTGCCCACAACGGGCAGGGTTTTGATTTCCAATTAATTCTACATCATAGAAGATACTAAATTAACCCCAAAAATAACGCCTCGGGGAACTAAAGCTATTTTGATTGAAGTAGCAAACGTAAGGTTTGTGGACTCAATTAGCTACTTTCCCATGGCCCTCTCTGCACTCCCTAAAGCCTTCGACCTGTCTCCCGAGAAAAAGAAGGGCTACTTACCGCATATTTTCAACACTCTGGCAAACCAAAATTATATTGGTCCTATGCCCGACAAAAAATACTATTGCCCCGAGTCTATGTTTGAAAAGAAACACGATGATTTTGATATATGGTATGACGAACGAGTCGCTGAAGACTACGTGTTTGATTTTCAAAAAGAAATCCTGGAGTACTGTATTTCGGACGTAGAAATCCTAGCTCAAGCGTGTATTAAATTTAGAGCCATGCTTCTTCAAGAGTGTAACGTAGATCCGTTTCCTGAGGCTATAACAATAGCCAGCGCATGTAACGTGGCCTTCCGCCGTAACTTCTTAAAAGAAAATACTATTGGACTTATACCAAAATCAGGGTACCGACTTGCAGACAATCAGTCAGCCGTTGCTTTACAGTGGCTAATATGGGAGGAGGAGAAACGTGGAGTAAAGATTCAACATGCGGGCCGGGGTAAAGAAGTGAAAATTAAAGGAATGAAAGTAGATGGGTTTGACGGTGAGCGAATTTATGAGTTTCACGGGTGTTATTGGCACGGCTGCCCGAAATGTTATCAATACAGCAGAGAAGAACCTCTGCCGGAGGATCCTTCAAACAGTTTGCATCTCCGTTACGAGAGAACCAAGTCCAAAATGGCAAAATTTAATAGCTATGAAGTTGTAGTAATGTGGGAGTGTGAGTTTAGAGCTTTGAAGAAGGACAATAAATTAAATCACCTGATCCAACTGTCCATTCTAAACACACTTCCACTTAATCCTAGGTAGGATGGGTAATACTAAAACGTATTGTAAATGTGAAGGGGGAGAATCAATTCAATATGTTGATGTATGTTCCCTCTACCCATATGTAAATAAATATTGTAAGTATCCCGTGGGTCATCCTACTGTTTACGTTGGAAATGAGTGCCGAAAGAGAGGTCTTGAAGTAGAGGGCTTGTTAAAATGTAAGGTTCTACCTCCTTACAACTTGTATCATCCCGTACTCCCCGCTAAAATGAATAATAAATTGTTTTGTGCAGAACTTGTGGGGAGACTTTAAACCAAGGGGAATGTTTTGATGATAGTGAGGAAAGGGCAATGGTAGGAACATGGACCATGGGTAAAATTAGAAAAGCTGTAGAGAAAGGTTATGTGATTTTGGACATGTATGAGTAGTGGGAGTATGAAGTCGCCACATACGAGAAAGGTGGACTTTTTACCGATTTTATTAATAAATTCTTGAAAGTAAAGCAGGAAGCTTCAGGGTATCCCGCTTGGTGTAAAACAGAGGAGGATAAAGACAAGTATGTTTCTGATTTATTTGAGCGTGAGGTCATTCAACTGGACAAGGACAAAATTGCTAAAAATGGAGGACTCAGGTCAGTAGCTAAATTAATGTTAAATTCATTTTGGGGCATGTTTGGTCAACGCGAAAACATGACAAACACTTCAATCGTGAGAGACTCTAAAGAATTGTTCAATTCGTTAACTCAACCAGGAACAAAAGTAAAGTTTGTTGAAATAATTAACCGAGAGGTTTTATTAGTTAATTGGCAGAATGTTGATGACGCCAATGAGGCTCTAAGAACTGGAAATGTTGTAATTGCGGCCTACACCACTGTTGAATTCATGCAAGACTTAAACTTTATGAACACTTGGATGCCCTTGGAGGGCAGGTCTTGTATTATGGCATGGACTCGTGTATTTATTTATACAGGGGAGGGCTGTACAGGGTCCCTACGGGAGATTACCTCGGGGAAATGACCGATGAATTGGCAAGCGAGTACGGGCCCGGCTCTTATATCGTAGAGTTTATTTCTGGGGGGCCTAAAACTTACGCATACCTTGTTAGGTCAACCAAAAAGCAAAAACTAGAATCTGTGTGTAAAATCAAGGGCCTCGCCCTCAACCTAAAAACCTCCGAAACATTAAGTTTTGAGCAGCTAAAGAAAAAAAAGATGGTCCTCAGTGAATCTGCTAAAGTTTTAGAAATTGAAGAAAACAGAATCAGGAGAACAAAAAGACGAGAAGTCGTTACAGTAAGCGAAGTTAAAAAGTTTAAAATTACAGGACCCAAGAGGAAATTTAATGATGATCACGATACCTTGCCTCTCGGCTTTAAAAAACAAAGACTTGAGTAAAACAACACCGGAAGTGCAAGGGGGGCGAAACACCCCCTTAACCCATAATGAGTCATACTTTCCCCTCCCGCGAATCGCTCTGCCTCGGTCACTTTTGCCACTGCTCCTGCCGAGGTAAGACGTGTCCTTACGTAGCTCTGATCTGTACTATTGCACATTACTTGATATAAAATGTCTCACTTAACTTCTTATATATTTAATAACCAGGCCGTTGCTGTCCTGTTTGACAGAGAAAATAATCCTTGGTTCAATGGAAAAGAAGTGGCTCAAATCCTGGGCTACTCTAACCCTAAAAAAGCTCTTCTAGCACATATCAGTGAAATATACAAATCAACTCAACCGGAAGTAGTTGGGACCCAAAATGGGTCCCAACTCAATTATCATGATTCTAAAGTAGTTTTTATATCAGAACCGGGTTTATACGAGTTGATTTTTTCCTCTAAACTACCAGTTGCTAAAACATTTAAATACTGGGTTTTTGAAGAAGTCCTGCCTTCCATTAGAAAGTATGGAGTGTATAAAATCAAACATGAAAATAATCAGTTAAAAAATCAAAACTCTCAACTCTTGGTTGGAATTACATGGTCTCTAGAAAACAACCAAAAGCTAGCTCAAATTAACTCAGAATTTAAAACTACAAACGATATAATGTGTGAAGAAAACCAGTCACTGAATGAGTTGCTGACTGAACAGGCACCGAAGGTTGCTGTGATGTCAGACGACGATGGACTTAAACATGTTTTATGTGTCCTTATTAAAGAAACTCTTCTGGAGCTGTACGGAGTCTGTGAGTACAAATGTATTCGCATACAAAAAAGAAAATTTAACGAAGCTCTCATTAAAGCCAAAAATGAAGGTTTCGTACCTTGTTTCATCAAGTCTCCTGTTCCTAACGAGATTAATGTACTTAACAAAGCTAAAGAAGTAATGAAGAGTTATGGTATGCACTTTGACTCTGCATACAACAATATCCTAACTTCTCACAATTTTGTAAATATAGTTGAGCATGTCTTGAATAATGCATAAGTTCCCACTGTATGTGTGTGTGTGTGTGTGTGTGTGTGTGTGTGTGTGAATGAAGGTCACTGGCGCGGGTGACGAAAAGCCCCGTAAACCTGAATGAAGGTCACTGGCGCGGGTGACGAAAAGCCCCGTAAATCTAAATTTGTGATGAAGGGTTTAGTAGATTGAGGGCCTGGCTAACACCCAGGTTACTTCTTGGAACAGTCCGCACGGTGGGACTTGTAAAAAATAAAATAAAATAAACAATAAAAGGAGGTAGCATTTTGTTATGGAGTGGCTATCACTGTGAGAGGCGATGGTTGGGGCCTCTCACCCCAGAGGTTAGGCCTCCAGGGGAAGCTCTGGGTAACCAAAAAGAACGCGCCGACGCTCCTACGGCCTAGCCTAAAGGCTTACCGTGGTGTGGAAACGTGAGCGTTCAAAATTATTTCACCGGGATTAGGAGTGTTTAGCCGATAAATTTAAAAAGATCCCCGTTAAGGTGAAATGTAACACATTATAATGTAGCTTCAGCGGAGGCAGGAGTAAATGACCGAGAAATTTAAGAAGTTTCGGTCAATTTAAATGTAACCCCCGATAAAGGTAACTTCAGCGGACTCGGAAACGTTCGACCAAGAAATTACATGAACAAAGTACCACACGGTCCCCGGCAAGCAGGTTAATAAACCCGTGGAGTGGGGTTATCAGTTTCTTGCCTGTAGTTTTCTGCTGGTTTTTACAAGCCTCTTCTCTCCTTTAAGTTACTGTAATTAGTATATTGAGGTTTCTAAACAGTATAACTGTCTGACTTGGCTAGATTAGTGTTGTGTTTGTATTCAATTGTTTGATTTGGTAGTTTACAGTAAAGGAATTAAACAAACCCTGACTTCCATGTGTCAGGCGTAGTGTTGTATTTGTATGTGCTGTGTAACAGTAATCTTACTTTCTATTCTTGATCTTTAATGCGGTTTTGGTTAGAGTAGTGTTTTCTCCCTTCCTTAGAGTTAACTTTTGGTAACTTGTAGTTATGATTTGACTTGCGTAGTTTGTGTGTTAGTGTTTTTCTGACTTGCGTAGTGATAGAGGTACCGTGTCACGGAGTGCCCGGGGTCCTAGACGGTGGAGACTCGATGGATCTAGGCTGAAACACTGGCCGCAGGGAAACGTTTGACTTGGAAGTATCTGACCGAAGGATTTAAAACGTTGCAGGCCAAGTACATCAAGGCCCCCGGGGCAGTTTTTAGCGGTATTGGGTACGATTGGTCAAGTTATTACGCCGTCAAAATACACCACGGCCCTGGCAAACAATTAAACGGACTTTGAAATGTTTTGACCGGGAAATTTAAATGATGGGAAAATAAAATGTACTCACACAAGTGCAGCTGTTCAACAATCCTCCAGCCACAGGCCTCTGGCAGTTGCAATATATGAGTGGTTGAATCGGTCGGCTGGTAGAATACCCGAGCGGGACTTTAAACTGTTACCGCACGTTTGCCTCGAGAGCTTGAGGGTGCCATCTCTGTCAAACAAGAACAGAATTGTAAACAATCCGTGGTTTAAAGCAAAATATATTGCTGGGATTTTAGAATATAAAAATATGGAAACGCTAATAATAGCAGTTTTAGTTACAATGAAAAAAAGAACAATATTTATTAATGAATAATGTATCCGTCTTTTATAATCTCATTTACTTATCGTAATGCATTATTCGCAATACCTCCTTCCTTCCCAACGGTATTATGGACTGTAGTGCTGAATTGTAGTTTTTTCTGTGCTAAAATATAATATTGTGTTGAATAAGGTAGGGGGCATTTATTTTTACAATGTTGTCAAGTAATTTATTGTCAGAACAGATTTGTTTAAGAAAAAGTTTAGTTAGGCTAAGCGGAGTGTTCATCATGAAGTGAGCTTGACTGGTTCAGGATGAGCAGAGTTTGTGTGTTGAAGGCAGTTGGTGATTGACCAATCGTCACTCCACAGTAATTCTAACTCTAAAAATCCACCGTCTTCAGGTTTTTGGCATTATAAAACTTTCCTTATTATGTTTACTTTCAGTTTATTTGGTGAGGTATGTTGTCTTACCTCCCAAGCGATACTGTCCAGCGGAAGCTTAACACTTTTAGAAGTCTCCGACAAAGGTAAATCATTCCCCAGGGGAGGTAGAAACCTCTAACTAATAATATAGATAAATATCTTACCTTAACAGCGACAATCTCTCTAAGATGGTGTTGGGATGACCCCGCAAGCATCACAGTGTAAAACCAGATTAAACGCTTTAGGATCTGAGAGAGTATCTGGCATGGTATATTTTATACAATGAAACAGTAAACACCCTAAAGTGAAGTAATATAGGCGCTGTGGTCCACTGTAGGTCACCACTGTCTTTCACTGTAGGTTTGGGCTCAATACTTAAAAGCTGATGTTTGTTTAGAAATGCACTACATATATGTTCAAGACACAGAGTGATGGTACCATAGACACTGCCTGGCTATATAATCGCCACCACTCCTCTCGGATTTATTCTGGGTTGTATTTTTCTTTGTTCTATTACAGCTTAGTTTGTAGTTTTAAAAATTCCCCCTGTGGGAGTTTGCCTTACTTAGCCTAGATCATGCTATGTTCCCTGCAATGTCCTTTGGGAGATTTTTGGGGGCATAATTCAAAGCAACGCTGAATCAATTACCAGCAGTGACACGTTTAGAGTAGATGTAGCACGGATAAACATTCCAGTAGGTAAAGGAAGGGCAAGACCCGACTTTTACAATACCTTTGATGAAGAACCTAAAGAGGGAATCGAACCCGGGACCTCCTGAACCGTAGTCCAAGGCGCTAACCACTAGACCACCGCGTTCCCCCCGATTATGCTGCGAGATTTAAGGTATTTATTAGTACCCCTTCAATTATTTTGATACTTACCCGCAGTACAGAGGTTAAGTTTTTTGTAAGATGTAAAGGATGTTAACAGGTACATACATACCAAATTTCATTAAAATCGGCCAAGCCGTTCTTGGGATATTGATTTTTAAAATATAGCTCCTTCAATCTTTTGATACTTCCCGCAGTACAGAGTTTAAGTTTTTTTTTAAATAGTAGCGGAGGTTAACAGGTACCTATTTACCAAGTTTCATTAGAATCGGCCAAGCCGTTCTCAATATATTAAATTTTAAAGTTTTACACCCTCCATCATCCCCTAAACAACCCTCTTCTACCCTCAAACAAAATTGAAGGTTAGAAGATGTTAACAAGTATCCACATGTCAAGTTTCAATTATATCGTCTCACCCGTTCTTAAGATATTGATTTTTAAAGTATGACTCCTTCAATTATTTTGATACTTCCTGCAGTACAGATTTTAGGTTTTTGTAATATGTAGCGGAGGTTAACAGGTACATACATGCCAAGTTTCGTGAAAATCGGCCAAGCCGTTCTTGAGATATTTAATTTTGAAAATTTGCCCCTTCATTTTTTGGGATGCAACCCGCAATATTTTGGTTAAGATTTTTCATATGGGTAGATACCCCCCTGGAGTGCCTACACTACGTAGTAGGCAGTTTTCTGGGGTCAAAATGACCCTAGGACTTACCGTTTTCGAGATATAAGCGATTTTTATTTTTTTGGCAACACTTTCTTGCGATATATACATGTAATAGTTTTATATTTTGAGTTAGCGGTACTTTCTGGTATATATACATGTAATGGTTTTATATAATGGTTTGGCTGTACTTGCTTGCGAAATATACATTGCCATAGGTTGGTAACACATCGTAGCGTGACGTAATATATACATATAATAATTTTAGATAGTTTGACATAATACATATAGTAGTTTTGCGTAACTGATTTAGGTTTTGTAGGTAGCGTTTAGAGTGGCAACACTGGCTAAGTGAGGTTAGATAGCCACTTACCTTTCTGGTGATGGTATATTATACACTATTATGGTATATATATATATATATATATATATGATTATACACTGTAGTATTATATATGGTACATATAATTATATATGATACATATAATTATGTATGGTACATTAGCTCTGCTAAGTTGGTAACACTTTGGAGGGATGAAAAGTGAGGTTAGGTTTGGCGCCAATTTTATTTTGGCGCGCAAATTTGGCGGGAACGCCACCATGGGCGCCGCCATCTTGAATCACGTGACCTAATTGGACCAATCAGAAGCCAGATTTTAGGCCCATAAGACCCCATGTTACGGCCCATCTCTCGCGTTGACTACTTTGGGTTTTATGTGGCATTAAGATACATATGTATACATTGGAAATTCGCTGAGTACGCAGGTTTGCTGCTACGGGGATATTTACACTAATTTGAGTTTTTAATGTTTGTTATATGGAAATTAATTTCCCTCACGTCAGCGTGCTGCGAGCAAACTCATTTTAGCTTGTAAGATTTGATCACAGCTGATCGCTAAATACCAGTAGGTTTCATTGATAGTCGCTTGGTTGGCTTTGTCAGTGTGTGAACCAGTGTGAACAGTGGAGGGGCAACTTTCCCTAATCCTTTGTTTACGAGCTGGGTATACAATCATCTCCTTGCAAGAGTATTTGATCACAGCTGATCGCTAAATACCAGTAGGTTTCATTGATAGTCGCTTGGTTGGCTTTGTCAGTGTGTGAACCAGTGTGAACAGTGGAGGGGCAACTTTCCCTAATCCTTTGTTTACGAGCTGGGTATAAAATCATCTCCTTGCAAGAGTATTTGATCACAGCTGATCGCTAAATACCAGTAGGTTTCATTGATAGTCGCTTGGTTGGCTTTGTCAGTGTGTGAACCAGTGTGAACAGTGGAGGGGCAACTTTCCCTAATCCTTTGTTTACGAGCTGGGTATAAAATCATCTCCTTGCAAGAGTATTTGATCACAGCTGATCGCTAAATACCAGTAGGTTTCATTGATAGTCGCTTGGTTGGCTTTGTCAGTGTGTGAACCAGTGTGAACAGTGGAGGGGCAACTTTCCCTAATCCTTTGTTTACGAGCTGGGTATAAAATCATCTCCTTGCAAGAGTATTTGATCACAGCTGATCGCTAAATACCAGTAGCTTTCATTGATAGTCTCTTGGTTGGCTTTGTCAGTGTGTGAACCAGTGTGAACAGTGGAGGGGCAACTTTCCCTAATCCTTTGTTTACGAGCTGGGTATAAAATCATCTCCTTGCAAGAGTATTTGATCACAGCTGATCGCTAAATACCAGTAGGTTTCATTGATAGTCTCTTGGTTGGCTTTGTCAGTGTGTGAACCAGTGTGAACAGTGGAGGGGCAACTTTCCCTAATCCTTTGTTTACGAGCTGGGTATAAAATCATCTCCTTGCAAGAGTATTTGATCACAGCTGATCGCTAAATACCAGTAGGTTTCATTGATAGTCGCTTGGTTGGCTTTGTCAGTGTGTGAACCAGTGTGAACAGTGGAGGGGCAACTTTCCCTAATCCTTTGTTTACGAGCTGGGTATACAATCATCTCCTTGCAAGAGTATTTGATCACAGCTGATCGCTAAATACCAGTAGGTTTCATTGATAGTTGCTTGGTTGGCTTTGTCAGTGTGTGAACCAGTGTGAACAGTGGAGGGGCAACTTTCCCTAATCCTTTGTTTACGAGCTGGGTATAAAATCATCTCCTTGCAAGAGTATTTAATCACTCAATTAAACAGCTTTGAACAATTCTCTAAACTGTACATAGTTTTGTATCGAAGTCTTTGGTTGAAAAAGCCCAAAAATAAGTCCATTCGTTGGAGTATATTTTATGTTTCCTCTGTAATAGTTAATCGACTCTTAAAATTGATATAGAAACGCAAGGAGTAATAATTTGTTACATTTGTTCAATCGAATTAAAAAAATTAAGAAAACCATCTGGCTTTTGGAATTAAATGGATCTGAACAATTGTTTCACTCTAATCGAATATATAAAAATCAATGTTTGTCCGTTCGTATTTAATGCGCTGCCATACCGTTCATCCGATTGCTTTGAAATTTTGCATAGGAACACAGGTTGACCCTGGGAAGGTTATAGGCCATTAACCGAAGTCCTAGGACATTAGGGCTGTGTCCTACTGGACTTCAAAGTTTCAACGTTAAACTTATGGAAGAAAGATTTCTTTTGTTTTTATCAGATGATATCTATAAGTTAAAATATTGTAAACAGCTGTTTATCATTATGGAAATAAAAACCTTCTTGAATGGCAACTATCATAATGGAAATAAAAAACCTACTGGAATGGCAACTCAAATTTTTTTTCAATGAAAAAAATGAGAAAATGAAGGAGTATTTGACATAAACAAATGCAATACATCTTCTGCGGCAACAACGCGCCGGGTTTCAGCTAGTAATCATATAAGCCTTGATTAATAATTAAGCTGTCAACGAAAAAAAATTGTGTATTTTATTTGTGAATTTAAATCTCTGTATCACTGACGTAGACACAGTGATGCAACTAGGGCCTATTTTAAGGTGGATATAAATTAATGATTTGTGTAATGGGTGAGATGCCTTGTGTAGCCTTGTTACTGACTATGACGGACTGATTAGTCAGCCAGGATTAATAGCCCGATAACCAGTGGTAGCTGGATCCAGTTTCGAACATTCAAAACATCTTCTTAGGATCAATCTGGCGAACTTCATATTATGAAGTGAGCTCGTTAACCACTGCGCTATCCAGCGTAATAATAATTAACCAATTATTCGGAGAAATTACAATACTAAAGGCGGAATCTCTTCATTATTCCCGTCAAATCATTGGTTCAAAGAAAGCAGTAATAGCGAATTAAACGCGACTGGTAATGGCGGCAATTCCGCGAGCCGTGTCCTGCGGTTCCGACATTTAGAAAGGCTGGAGATCGTCTCACTTTCACTGGAGAAAGTGGGATTGCCGGGGACGGACCGCACGACGAGCAGCGACTGACCGCACGGGAGGGGGGTGCAGGGGAGGGGGCGCGGTAACACCCCGGTGAGTGGCGGTGGTGCGTGCGGGGTGGAAATGAGTTTGGATATGGGTTTGGTTATAATATAAGATGATTTGTGAACTACTGTACGAGGAGATGGCTTAATGGCCAGCTATTAAACCAAGGGTTGTGGGGAAGGTTACTGATACAGCCAACCAAGAAACTATCAATGAAACGTAGTGGTGTATAATGATCAGCTGTGATAAAATATTGCAATACAAATCAAATCAAAAGACTTTGTCCAATGGCTAATGTTAGGGAGGATTGTACTGGCAGTAACTTTCCCCTCGTCCTATTGTTTGCTAGTTAGCCATCAAGTCAGCTCCGTATTGTAGTGGCTTGTAGCGGCTGCGTGTGTAGCCCCTAACAATTCTTTTTGTACATTTCAGAGATCACATATAAGACCAAGTGGATATTATATTTACATTCTGATAAAATACACTTGTTAATACCTAAACAGAGGAGAAGCTTAAAGGGCATTATAAATACTGTAGATCATTAGTTCGTTTGAAATATTTGGAACAGTTTGTAATTTAAAGGCATTTTTTAGGTGAAGTAAGGATGAAAAACAAAATTTAAGCTCCGTTCAGTTCTTTTCCATCTAATTGTCTAGAAATGATTCAAGTTTCAGCCTTATAGGTCGTGCGATAGCTGCATTAACCTGCTCAAAGACACAGATTTGCAAATATAGATTATGAGAGGTTCCTAACCATTTTTAATAAGGATTAAGGTAGCTAATAAGAGTAATTGAACCGTAAGTTACCTAGTCACCTAGTCACCTTGGACCTGGGAGGCTGAGTGACTAACACGAAACATAATATTTTGAAACTTCATTATAGTTGAAGTAGGATGACAGTTGTTATTGCCATACTTATAGCTCGCACCTTGGCGATGACTGCACCGATACAGTGGCCTCAACAGAACCATAAAGAGCAATAGAAATTGAAATTAAACTCAAAGAATGATCTTAATAATTATCTAGTCGCCTGTATTTTCCAAAATCAACCAAAAGTGGGTTTTCACTTTTGGAGAATTTATCTTATACAAACTATCAGTACAATCGTTGTACTTAAATACGAGTTCTGGATGTACAACTTGTTAAAAGAGTTGGCTACCACAAGCATTGCACAACCGGAGTTAATTTCAGTAGTTGTCGTGTGTTTATATTCAGCTCATAACATATGTGTTAGTACTGTAAAACTATGTTTTATTGCATAAATAGTGGTTTTAGGTTGCAATCCAGCTATACTACAGAACTCAATAATTATTATTTTGACGGACTTGTGGGGAATTGTTATTCCACTGTTAATATATACCTCTACAACTTTAGGTGAGAACAATATAATTTATTATTTTTCAATAACGTCGTAAATGATTACATCTCGCTCGTACCAATTATCGTCTAACAAAGTTATAGTTATAGTTAAACAAAGTTTTTCAATCAAAAATACTAAGAAACAGATTCGGAATAAAAATGTCCCTATGGAACTGCAAGAGCTGACGTTACTAACGTTTATAACTAACAGCTGTAACGAAACAGTTATATTACAACAATAACAAATGCTTTAGCCAATGGCAAGTACGTAATGCACTGTGATTGGTTAACTTCCCCTCCGAGTGGTGCTGGAGTTGGGGAAGCCGACCCTCTCGCCACTGTCTCCATTTATTTCCCACAGTCTCTTAAAAAGGACATGCAAATAAATAAGTTGTAAAACTGATTTCTGTCATGATCTTTATAGACAAACTGTGCATTTGATGGGACCCTTCTCTTCATAATTGACGAATTTAAAATTGAAAACCATCTCGCATAACTATACGACTATGGTGAAATAGGAGGGACATTCGGCGCTATTTTCTCTTTGGGGAGGGAAAAACCATTGACTTGTCAATGGCAAAACTAAAATAAAATAATATGGGGTGTCCCTAATTATTCGTATTATTACCAAACAGATTGTTGCTGTGAGTGTTTATTTGGTTAATATCAAAAGCTATTAAATATTTATATTCTACAATTATATTAACATTATAACTTTAAAGCTCAGGTGGTGGAGCCCTCCAAATGGTTTCCGAACCCAAAGTTTCAAAGAACTCTCTGATGACCTTTTAAGACCATTTACTTTTCATTCATTCATTCACATATAGCATTCGGTATCTGCATCTATGGTTCTGCGAATAAAACTTCTTTATATATGATTCTAAAAAGCCAAAAAAAAGCTATCAGAAAAATTTTGAAACTGACAAAAGATGAATCTGTTAAAGAACACTTCAAAGGTCTAAAAATTTTAACAGTTTATTTTTGATTCAATCATCTACGTAAAATCTAATCCAAAAAAAGTAACGTTAAACAATCAAACACACTCTTACAATACAAGAAGAGGGAATGAAATTCAGACTGATCAGCATCGATTAAAATTTTTTGAAAAGAAAACAACCTACAATGGATCAAAATTTATGAAATACATACCAAGTTATATTAAAAATAATAATAATTTAAATGCATTTAAAACTAAATTAAAAGGTTTCTTGACCGATAGGGCTTTTTACTCTCTAGAGGAGTTTTTTGAAGGTGCTAGTTAGTTAAGTTAGTTAATTTGATTAGTGCAGATGCTTAAAATCATTGTATGTAACTGAAGTTTTGTTTATTATTATATTTTTAAGTTTATATTACAATTATTTTAAATGTAATATATTGACACTATTCAATGTACCAATAATGTACAGATGATGAATAAAGATATTTTGATTGATTGATTGATTGAAGACATAATGCAGCAGTTTTACCGATTGCCTCTGCGTTCATTTCGAATCATCTAACGCAAAATCAATTTAATTTGATTCCTTACTAATCAAAATCAATCATTAAATAATCACTTAGTTAACCGGACCAAAAGTCCTTAGAGATATGCAAAGTAAGATTTCTACGTTTGTTCTACACTTTTATTCTGCTTGAAGAAACCCTTATTCTAATTCAAAGCACGCTCTCTCTCCTTTCAGTCACGTGAGCTTCAGTCACGTGACATGTCGCGTCTCTGACTGCTTCTCCCACAAGACTAATGCAAAGAGAAGAATGTACCTCCTCAACCGATGATTCGAAATTGTTGATTCATAGCTCGTTTTAAGGTGCAAAAAAGTTCCAAATGATTTCAGTAAGCGTAAGTTGAAATCATAAATAATCGTTGTTAGATAGTTTCAAAACGTTTATTTTTTGGATTTTTGTAAGCGTTGACCATTTGTGACATCGAAGAGGCTCAATGAAATCGCTGGGTGTTTTTCGATCATAAAATGAGCCATAAATCAATAATTTTGATGAGAAGGAACGGAATTTGAAAGTTAACGATTGGTTATAGGTAGTATCAGACAAGCGCAGTATTTACATGGACGAGATGCACCAGGAACTGCTCGCCGCACTCTCGCTGCACGCTGCAGTCGGTAGAAAGCTGTTGCGCTCACTTCACTTTCTTCCCCGGTTGTGCAACTGCAGTAATGACTGCAATCCCGCACTCCGTCCTCCGCTCTCCCCATCCGGACGGTTTTCGCTTTTCCTCTCGACGTCTTGAGCGTCGCCTCGCTAATAGGTGGCGTAACTCGCCGCTGGGCGTTACAGTTACGCTGGGTAGCAGATGCCTGCGGCGCAGGCCAGGAGTTCTATTGGTAATACTGGACGCAACTCTAAACGAAATTGCGAGCCGTTCTTTGCCAAGTTTTGGTGAGACAAAGAACTACTCGCTGAAATCGAACGAGTCAACAAAGTGAATCAAACAAATAGGTATTCGGTCTATTCGTGATTTGAAAATTAATGAACTTGTATTCGTTTATTTGCTCATAATTTATCGTGTTCCACGGAAATAGTAGATAAATAAATCAAACAAAAAAATGAATTTGTTCCTACTTTTATTACAGTGAGTTGCATGCGTAGATTCTCTTACAGGAATAAAACAACCAATTAGGATAGTTCAAAGAACGAGAAATTTGCCTCACCAGTGTACCAACCTAATAAAACCACCGGCTCAATTTTTTAAGAAAAATCGCTAAGCAGTAGTCATGGGTTGACCGCTTTCGTTGTCATCCCCATTGTCACCGTGCCGGCAACCGCGACGGATTATAAAGTGGTGGAGAACCATTGTGCCTGTCCGCATGAACGCCCGTTCCGATATACTGTATGTTAAATGTCAAGATGTGCGTGTCTTGTGTTTTTGTGGAAATGTACTTTTAAATTAATGACGACGTCGATTCTGAGCCGGGTAGAAGAGCTGGGGGATTGGGGGATAAGGGGAAATCCGTTTGGGGCATAAGTCTAACAGAACGTTTTGGGAAAAAAATTAATGCAGAAATATGAATATAAACTAACTGAAGGCAAGTTAGATATGGGAATACAGAGAATGTAAACTAGCTTGGTTGGTGACTAGGTTGGTGTTACAGATCACTGAACACCAATAGGTAATGAAACTAAATTAAGAAATAACTAGTGGAAGCAATTGCTGGATTTTACCCAAAGGAAGGATCGATCTGCCAGATAAAAACTTGCCAAAGCCAGCTTTGATGAGTCCATACATATTGATGTATAACTAACCTGCAAACTGAATGTATTGAAATAATGTTGCTGAATTACCTAAAAATACTTAATTAATACTACAACATCCTCACAATCCAAACATATTGATCCTAAATACTACATTTGAAGGCTTTTCCTGACGGCCAGAAGGGTCTATGGCGCGGGCGGTATCCACGCCAAGGTATAAACTCAATAATTAATCATAACTATATTTAACTACCCTTAACATGGCTTCACCTAGCCCCCCCGTTAAATTAGTGCACTTAGCACATCATTTCTAGTAGTTCAAGCTCGTCAAATTGGCAATTTATGCCAACCGGGAAAAGGGCGTCTTGATTACTTGAAGAACTACAATCGAGAGTGAAGATGCCGGAAGGGCCGCGATTCAACAGTTTTTGGTACGTCATGCCGCTTCCGGTAGCGCCGTTGGGTTGGTGGTGACCAACAAGTTTATTGGAAAAATCCTATGTCTAGGGAGACGTGGCGTTGCAACGACCGATTGATGTGATTCTAGCTTGACTAGTGGCTTGAAGGGGCCATAGCCCCTAACCTTGCTCCAATACTCTGAATATCTGATTTGTTGGAACACATGTCAGTTCGTAGTCACATGTTTTAATGTAAACAAAACAGACGTTTTTAAATCCCCATGCTTTTCTTATGGGGGATGTTTTACGTTGTTTCTAGTTTTCTGGTAACTTTTTAGAAAAATGAATAGTTTTCCCTCAAAATTCACGTCAAGACCTTTAAAATGATACCCCTCCCATCCTTCTACGGCCATCCAGTCACTCACAATTTCTTTACAAAAATTTGACTTACGGAATTATATATAGAGATGACTCAACTGACAGTCTACTTGAGAATGGCGCAATGAAGCGTTGAAACCAGGTTGTAGCTTTACAACGGGAAATGGATCTGGAGTCGAAAAAGGTAATTTAAAACCACTTTATTTAGGTTATGTTAGGTTACGCTGGTGGGTTACAGCTGCCTGCGGCGAGGGCGACCGGATTGTCTAGCAGAAGGGAGGACATTCTACTGGCAATGGTGTAGCTGTGATAGAACATACATAATCAGTGATATTATGACGGATGTTGTAAACTAAAGTAATTTTAACTTTTTCAAGGCTAGCACCAATATTCAAAGACCTTCTCTCCCATTTCTAATTGACTATCTTTTCCCAGCCATGCTGTGACTATAAGAAGAAATTAAAGTTCACTGTGGCATTTGAGAGGTCATTCCATTACAAGATACACGATAAAAAGGCAAAGATTTTAACATCAATTATGATTTTTCCACCATGGCAGGTAATAGAAATAAACGGTATCAGGAAACTGACACATAATTTCTCCCTTTTAGCCCAACTTTAATTAATAAATTACTTTTTATTTACTAAATAGAGAATACAAAGCATGGTCGGATGTACAGAAATTATTGTAAACAAGTTGTTTTCAAAAATCCCACCCAAATCCCTGTTTAGGAGGCACTACAGTATCCATCGCTACACACGTGGTTTTAAGAGAGGAAATTCCCCCTATTCCCCCCTCAGGGTTATTAAGGGGCAACATATTTCTAATTTCCTCTGTTCAATGCTAATTTTACAAGCTTATCAAGTTTGAATGAAATTGATCAATAAATAAGAGAAAAATTGTGATTTTTGTACTGCCCATAAGATTAACATTGGACAACGTACTGCGTTTACCGCTAAATGAAAATTTCTATTTTCTCCGCAACCAGTAATATTAGAATAGTAATTAAAAATACTAATTTTGTTGAGCTCTTTTTAATGGTGAATAGTAATATTTTTAATATTTATGTTTTTTTATGAAAAATAAAAATAAAACCTTAATTGTTGATATTTTAAGTCTTGTAATTTCTGAACCCGAATTTTTACAGAAATGCGGGTGGTGTAATTTTGTTGGAAAACTAAAGTTCTAAAAACGACTAAAGTTTAACCAAAATCGTTAGAGCCGTTTTTGAGAAATCTTGATTTTTCATGTTTTTTTGGGGGATAATTACCCTTAAAAATCAAAAATTACAAAAAAATGAAAAAAATGGCTGGAGATATCGTGGATTAGTACCTACATACCAAATTTCATAAAAATCCGACCATTGGTTAGGGCTCTAGCTCTGTACACATCCATACAGATAGACAGACAGATAGACAGACACACAGACATCACGTAAAAATCACATTTTTGGGTTCAGGGAGCACCAAAACGAATATTTCCACTAACAACTCAAATTCGAAAATTGTTGCGAAAACAATACTTTCTCCATATACTATGTATAAGGGGGAAAAAGTAAAAAAACATCCTCTAGAGTCATTTTATTGTTTTAAGTTCATCACAGGGCTATAAATTCCTGAAGACCACCAACAGGAAAATTGAATCACATCTGAAGTAACATCTAAATCAAAGCTTTAGTTACATCGATTTCTTTACAACCAATGTATGCTTTCTTTTGGTTTTAACACTCGCTTTGTGACGTCCTGTCAAAGAAGCCTTCGGTTTAGGTCTACTGTACTAACTTTAGCAGTAAAATTAATACCGTAGTGTTAATTAAACTAATTAACTGATTAAATAGTAATATAAATAGATTAAACAATACCGCGGCTCAAAATAGACTCGAACTGTTTGAAACTAATCCATATATGTTGACAAAGCTTTGCCATCCACGATACAAGAAATAAATTTCATAAACAATTTTAAGGTTAGGCACGAATTTAAGGAGATTCTTGGTATTGTTATTATACCCTACAAGCCTACCCCCATTGTCCCTTTTATATTCCTTGAGAGGTCGGAAGAGGGATTATTGTGGCGTATCGCTTGTCTGGGAAGGCCTAAGAGATGAATACGCCAGTAAGTAAGTAAGATTCCTAAGGTACTACATTTTTTACAAAGAAGAAAAATTCGTTTCTTACTTTAAACGGATTTTTGTAGGTCAACCCTATGACTCGAGGTTACCATCACTTACCTAATACTATACAGTACCAGTGCAGTACACCATCGAGAGTAACTATTGCTAGCAAGAGTTCACGTGGTGGTTGATATTGTAAATTTCAATCACTTCGTTGTAATAAGTCCAAAACAATTTCCATGTACCTCCTAGAATTTCTCCAGAGCACCCCTCGAATGAAGCGTCAAGCTGAAAATACGGACTAAAAGAAAGTCAACGAGCCACTAAAAATAAATTTCATAACTTCGCGTCAAGGTCTCCCAAGGAATGCTTTCGACAATTTGGTAATTGGAAAAATTCCACTGAACTTAAAACAACGTGTGAAACACTAATGCGTCATAAATTGGGACTAGAGACCGACCTCCTGTGTTACAAATAAACATGCCAACAAGAACCGCTTTGAAAGCTGATATATCGCCTCGGATTGGGGTTCGGGCCAAATAAGTGAAATATCCTTTACAAACTCCGCAATTTAGCATGAACGTTGAACGCCGCGAGGCCGAGTCGAATACTCTACAATTAGTCACACGACTCGATTTTAATAAACGTTGCCATAGTGTAATTGTGTAATTGAATAGGGTTTTTATGCGTGTTTAATCCAACAGAGGTCCACGCGGGGTTTCAATGTCAGAGCTTTGAAAGCTCTTTAAAGAGTCAAGGCTGCAAGCCAAGGTTGCGGGTCTGAAGAATTGTCTAAACCTGGCAAATAGCCCCTCGTTTGGAGTGTTGGCAATGAAATGGAAATATGTTCCTGAAATGTGGTAATAGTTTAAACAAGTAGACAGACAATTTACTAGTTTGAACGATTTGCATCAGTGAACCAACGTGAACTTGATTAATGGCGCCATATGAAAAGTTAGACGTTTGAAGATCTTCTGACAAAAGATATTTGTTACAAAGACGGTTGCAAGACGAGTTCATTTCTAGAAGATCAACTTCTTGGCGAACGCGAATAATTGCCAACCAGTCGGTTAATCTTGCAAACTAGAATGTTCAAAATGATGTTTACAATATTTTTTTAATTTCAAAAGCAGGATAGTAGTTAGAATAAACTACACTGATCTGCATTGACACTATTCAGAACAATAATTTTATTTTAACCTATATCCTTACCTACTCTGCAGACTCGTAAAAGTTTTGTTCCCTCAAGTATGAAGATACCAACTATATTGATTCTTGTGTTGCAAAAAGAGTTCAACAACCGTACGAATAATTGCATTCTAAATTTGTAAATAACTTATCAAGAGCTTCAGTCACCTAGCTATTCCTCCCACGAGAGACGAGACCACTGTTAACTTTCAAATCTCGTTCCCAATCATCGGATTATCCTAAAATGTTGATTTATAATTCATTTTGTACATATCTAGCGATTTCAGTTAGCAGAACGTTGATACCATAACTAATTTAACAATGAGAACAATCGCAAATCTAACATATAAAAATCAATGTTTGTACGTCTGTCCGTTCGTATTTTATACGCTGCCATACCGTTCATCCGATTGCTTTGAAATTTTGCATAGTAACACAGGTAACCCTAGTAACCCTGGGAATGTTGTAGGCCATTAACCGAAGTCCTAGGACATTAGAGCTGAGCCCCACTGGACTTCAAAGTTTCAACGTTAATCTTATGGAAGAAAGATTTCTTTTGATTTTATCAGATGATATTTATAACTTAAAATATTGTAAACAGCTGTTTATCATTATGGAAATAAAAAACCTACTTGAATGGCAACTCTCATAATGGAAATAAAAAACTACTTGAATGGCAACTCAAACTCTTCTTTCGATAGGCGAGTGAGCTAAGCGAACGAGCTCATATTGAAATGAGCAAGTATTTGACGTAAAACAAATTCAGTGCCTCTTTTTCGGCAGCAACGCCAGGTACCAGCTAGTATTGAATATTTTGGGTGACATTTTGCTCACTGGAATCGCTAGGTATTTTCTTCCTGCAAAATGAGCCATGAATAACGATTTAGGATAATCCGTTGAGGAGGGACTGGCCTTAGAAATTTAAATTGGCCTTATGAAAAAGGCAGGTAGAATCGCGAAATATTACGTGATTGGAGCTCTCTCTCAAAACAGTTTTTTTACAGAAAGGTAGAACACCTCGGAAAAGTCGCCTCTTTCTTTAGTTCAGCCACTCTCCCCTAGGAATATTCTTACCACTTAGCGGAGTAGTTGGAACGGGACCAAAATATTATCCCTTGTTTCAAACCGAAAATAAATCCCCTCCAAGATTCAGTCCGAGGCGTTGCTCCCATCCGTCATAATGTGCCATCTTTTGTCTTCTTGTACCCTGGGAGGAAACGAAATAAACAACTGTACAACTTTAAACGTCAATAAAATATCTATTTTTGGATATAATTTCATAAAAGTACAACCAAACGGAAGGAACGATCCTTAAGTTTTTTTTCCATACAACACTTGACCCCATCCTATCTGGTTTTCATTATTTACACCTAAATAATAAAGATTGTATTACAATTCAGCCACGTTATGACATCCCTTCCAGCAAACGCTTCCCTGATCATGAATTTCTTGTACCGAGCTCTACTTGTAGTCCTCGAAGGAGGGTTTCTGTTGTAACTCCGTGTGAATGCACGCTTAACAGTTGTGTCAACCTTAGTTTCAGTTCACCAATCACCCCCTGTGCTTTAGATGTGTATAGTCAATGGTTTGTTTTTTATACCAATCGGTTGAAGAAACTACAGCTGATAAAAGCCTTTAAGCAACTCTTTCACAATATAATGCCAGTAAAAACCTCCTATCTCGAATGAATTAGGGGGGGGGAGAGAGTTCAAATTATTGTGCATTTTTTTAACACTCTGAATCATGCCTTTACTCGATCACGATCACATTAACGTTAACGTTAAGGTCTCGGATGTGTTGGTTTGCAGAAAATCCTCAAAATTTACATCGGCCCTTAGGGCTACGCCCCACAGACCTTCAAAGTTGCAATGGTATTCTTATGGAGGAACGGTAGTAATTGAGATTGAGCCTTTTACAGCTGAAAGGAAACACACAATACAGAAGCAAGACCTATTTACTTCTGGAATGGCATCTATTTATTAAATCCCGTAGGGAAGCGGTCCCCACGAAATATCTCGAGCTAGGAAGAAGTTATGACGATTCATTTTCAAGCTTGAGGGCCAAGGACGTTGGGAAAATATCAGAATTGTAAAAATTACGTTGGCTACGCCCCACTGGACTTCAAAGATCCAATGATTTTCTTATGGAAATATCACTACAATGTTTTTATTAATTAGTTGTCCTGTTGCTCGAATCCGAGCAAGTTTGTATGGGTTTCTTCAGTTGTAAACAAACATAACAAAACATCTGATATTAAAGCGGATGATAACGTACTTTCAATCAACACGTAGCTTAGACTTCCGCCGACGGATAGCGCCACTGTTCCCAAAATTCAGCCCTTGACTGTATTTAAGTGATGTCCTGACACATCTACGTAAAAATACCTTTACTTTGACAACTCAAACGTTAAAATCCGTCCAGCCGTTATCGAGTTATGACTGTGAAGAAAAAACCCCTGGCGTATTAAAATATAGATAAGCAAAATGAACTAATGATCAGCTGTGATTATCCACTTACACAAAAACAATTTGTTAGGGGCTATAGCCACTGTAAGCCACTAGTTACAATTTAAACCAACAGAACCGTATTTCGAGCTGCTGGATTTGCTAGTTAGATTAGACCTACCACAGCGCAATCAATCCAAATCCATGCACGAGGTATCAACAGTTCTGCCAATCTCGTAAATGTTAATGGCCTGTTTCAACGCACTGACGGTTGTAATTGCTTTGCCCTAAGTTTGCCCCAAGGCGCCCACTCGGGTGTTACTGAGCGCCGTGAAGTCTCGGGGAAATCGGAAGTCTCCGTCGGCCTCGCCCCGCAGCCTTGAACCACAAGCTCCGTCACCTGGCGCTGAAGTCGCCCTTAGCCTACATAATTACCGTGGCTGTCCATTGGGGTTTCAGTTTTAACGGCAAAAGTCTAAGGTTGAGAATCGCCTCGGTGTCGAAGGTATGCTTAGCCAGATGCTGGAAAAGGTTTTTTTGTGTATTTCTACGCCAGTGGCATTTTTTAACGTTTTGACTGGGGACGGTCCAAACCCTGGTGTTGTTACTACCTAAGGTCGACCTGTGTTTAGAAATCATCATTAATTAATAGCCCAATGACAAATGGCAGCTAGGTCCAGTTTCAAACCTTCTCTAAATTTTGCGATTTGATCCTCGGCGATCCTCGGATCACGGTTGATGAAAGTGACTCGGTGATCATGTATGGAGAAGACTAGATAGCCAGTAAACAAGGGGTGAGGGGTGAACCCCTACAACAACCCTTCCTTACTTATACCATTGGACAAAGTGATTTGATTTATTAGCGAATTTCCTCTTTAGAGAAGAAGCTATTACCGTAGGTCTCATGGTAAGACTTAAGCCCGAGACCATGATAACTTTTCATTCTGAGGTCCCCCAGATGCCAAAAACACCATTCGTTCAAATTTTTATATATGTATATATGTCCGTAAGCACGATAACTCTCGTAAAAAAGGTCCGATCTTAATTAAATTTGGTACAAATGTGTAAAGCACCATTTATTTGAACGAGTTCGAAAACCAGACGAATCGCACCATCCAAAGGCGGGTTTTTGGGGGGTTTTGTACCCCAAAAATGTGTTTTTTGGGGTTTCCACATGTCATTTTTATTTAAATCAAATTTTAATTCTCACCATTTAATTCAACATAAAAAACCAAACAATTTGGTATTTTGATCATTGCTCTACGTCAATTTGTTCCGGAGATTTTGAAAGTGCTAAACACAGTACGTTGTCTAATGTTATTCTTATGGAGAAAAATAAAAATTGTATATCTCACTTATTTATGAACATAAACTGACAAAATTTGGTATATGGCTTCATCTGGTTTATCTTGTTTGCACAAAATACAAAATTTTCACGTATGGTTCCCGTAGCAGCAAACCTAGGTAATCGGTCCCTATGTTATTCTTATGGAGAATAATTAAAATGTTATATATCGCTTACTTAATAATGTATATGAATGAAACTTGGTATGTGACTTTATTAGATGAGTTCTATTGATATTTGCATAAAAACCCATTATTTTGTGTGCCTTGTTGCAGCAAACCTGCGTACTCATCCCCAATGTTATTCTTATGGAGAATAATTAATATTTTTAATATCGCTTGTTTGTGAATATATTTCTTATGAATCCTGTTAAGTGTTAATGTGTTATGTTATATATTCATTGGAAATTCGCTGAGTATGCAGGTTTGCTGCGACGGGGGTATTATTCTATTACAAGTTCTTCTTGGTTGGCTTTGTCTCAATACACAGTGCATGCTCAGTGGAGAGGGTCCACACGCCAGAGTTGTGTAGCTTTTTATTATGTGATATTAGTATTTTACAATCCAGGTTAGATTTCTTAAAAATTCCTGGAGTCCTTGCTGCGATTAATATTCCGAAAACTAATTATTTTATATTATACCAGCTGTTACCCTGCAGACGTTGCCATGCCTTTGACTATTGCCAACTAAAACCAAGATCACCTGTTCAAGTAAAAAAGTCATTAGCTTTTATATAAACAACAATATATTTCCATAAGGTTTATATGGGAACTCTTTTGGGCCTCTTGGAGGAACCCAATTGAGTTAGGACGAAATGGTTGGCTTAAAAACCCTCTCCGTGAAATTTTACATACATGTACCAAGTTTCATGGCAATCGGTCCAACGGTGTCCGAGTCCATAAACTTCAAATATATATACAAACAAACAAACCAACACCCTTTTTTAAAAATATAAATTTTTCTTTGAAGAAGAATCTTTGTTTATAAATCATGATCTTTTCAAAATTTACTTCATCCTATTAACATTCCTCAGTCGCTAATCTTATACTGGGATAACTCCTCGGCTTTTCATCCTGTCAGTGACAATAATGCCACTTCTAACTCATCGTCCCTTTACAATTCCAATGACAAATGACTCCCTCAATTTTGGCGAGTCGACGTTTTCAGTTTTTTTTTCAGCTCATACAATGCACTGATCTCAATCTCAATCTCTGTGCAACACGCCGGCGGAACTGGGGCGTATTTTGAGGCGCGTGTGAATGAATGATGAGTGTATAGTTGGTTAGATGCCTTGTGTAGCCTCGTTACTGACTAAGACCGACTGATTCTTCAGCCAGGATCATCAATTAATAGCCAAATTCCCAATGACAGTTGGATCCAGTATCGAACCTTCACCAAACTTTCTCAGGATTTTGCAAACTTCAGATTATGAAGCGAGCACGCTAACCATTGTGCTACCCAACCAATTATTCCATTAATTTCCATTCCAATTAGATTATTGTAGGGAGGTCTAAAAGCATGTAACAGCATCGCGCCTAAGAGGTTGCTCCAGTCCTCTGCGTCTGTCCCCATAAGAGCAATGCCCGTGTCCGTCCCTGCGTCTGTCCCCATAAGAGCAATGCCCGTGTCCGTCCCTGCGTCTGTCCCCATAAGAGCAATGCCCGTGTCCGTCCCTGCGTCTGTCCCCATAAGAGCAATGCCCGTGTCCGTCCCTGCGTCTGTCCCCACAAGAGCAATGCCCGTGTCCGTCCCTGCGTCTGTCCCCACAAGAGCAATGCCCGTGTCCGTCCCTGCGTCTGTCCCCACAAGAGCAATGCCCGTGTCCGTCCCTGCGTCTGTCCCCATAAGAGCAATGCCCGTGTCCATCCCTGCGTCTGTCCCCACAAGAGCAATGCCCGTGTCCGTCCCTGCGTCTGTCCCCATAAGAGCAATGCCCGTGTCCGTCCCTGCGTCTGTCCCCATAAGAGCAATGCCCGTGTCCGTCCCTGCGTCTGTCCCCATAAGAGCAATGCCCGTGTCCGTCCCTGCGTCTGTCCCCATAAGAGCAATGCCCGTGTCCGTCCCTGCCTCTGTCCCCATAAGAGCAATGCCCGTGTCCGTCCCTGCGTCTGTCCCCATAAGAGCAATGCCCGTGTCCGTCCCTGCGTCTGTCCCCACAAGAGCAATGCCCGTGTCCGTCCCTGCGTCTGTCCCCACAAGAGCAATGCCCGTGTCCGTCCCTGCGTCTGACCCCACAAGAGCAATGCCCGTGTCCGTCCCTGCGTCTGTCCCCACAAGAGCAATGCCCGTGTCCGTCCCTGCGTCTGTCCCCACAAGAGCAATGCCCGTGTCCGTCCCTGCGTCTGTCCCCATAAGAGCAATGCCCGTGTCCGTCCCTGCGTCTGTCCCCACAAGAGCAATGCCCGTGTCCGTCCCTGCGTCTGTCCCCACAAGAGCAATGCCCGTGTCCGTCCCTGCGTCTGTCCCCACAAGAACAATGCCCGTGTCCGTCCCTGTGTCTGTCCCCACAAGAGCAATGCCCGTGTCCGTCCCTGCGTCTGTCCCCACAAGAGCAATGCCCGTGTCCGTCCCTGCGTCTGTCCCCACAAGAGCAATGCCCGTGTCCGTCCCTGCGTCTGTCCCCACAAGAGCAATGCCCGTGTCCGTCCTGCGTCTGTCCCCACAAGAGCAATGCCCGTGTCCGTCCCTGCGTCTGTCCCCATAAGAGCAATGCCCGTGTCCGTCCCTGCGTCTGTCCCCATAAGAGCAATGCCCGTGTCCGTCCCTGCGTCTGTCCCCATAAGAGCAATGCCCGTGTCCGTCCCTGCGTCTGTCCCCATAAGAGCAATGCCCGTGTCCGTCCCTGCGTCTGTCCCCATAAGGGCAATGCCCGTGTCCGTCCCTGCGTCTGTCCCCATAAGGGCAATGCCCGTGTCCGTCCCTGCGTCTGTCCCCATAAGGGCAATGCCCGTGTCCGTCCCTGCGTCTGTCCCCATAAGAGCAATGCCCGTGTCCGTCCCTGCGTCTGTCCCCATAAGAGCAATGCCCGTGTCCGTCCCTGCGTCTGTCCCCATAAGAGCAATGCCCGTGTCCGTCCCTGCGTCTGTCCCCATAAGAGCAATGCCCGTGTCCGTCCCTGCGTCTGTCCCCATAAGAGCAATGCCCGTGTCCGTCCCTGCGTCTGTCCCCATAAGAGCAATTCCCGTGTCCGTCCTGCGTCTGTCCCCATAAGAGCAATGCCCGTGTCCGTCCCTGCGTCTGTCCCCGTAAGAGCAATGCCCGTGTCCGTCCCTGCGTCTGTCCCCATAAGAGCAATGCCCGTGTCCGTCCCTGCGTCTGTCCCCATAAGAGCAATGCCCGTGTCCGTCCCTGCGTCTGTCCCCATAATAGCAATGCCCGTGTCCGTCCCTGCGTCTGTCCCCATAATAGCAATGCCCGTGTCCGTCCCTGCGTCTGTCCCCATAAGAGCAATGCCCGTGTCCGTCCCTGCGTCTGTCCCCATAAGAGCAATGCCCGAGTCCGTCCCTGCGTCTGTCCCCACAAGAGCAATGCCCGTGTCCGTTCCTGCGTCTGTCCCCACAAGAACAATGCCAGTGTCCGTCCCTGCGTCTGTCCCCATAAGAGAAATGCCCGTGTCCGTCCCTTCGTCTGTCCCCATAAGAGCAATGCCCGTGTCCGTCCCTGCGTCTGTCCCCATAAGAGCAATGCTCGTGTCCGTCCCTGCGTCTATCCCCATAAGAGCAATGCCCGTGTCCGTCCCTGCGTCTGTCCCCATAAGAGCAATGCCCGTGTCCGTCCCTGCGTCTGTCCCCATAAGAGCAATGCCCGTGTCCGTCCCTGCGTCTGTCCCCATAAGAGCAATGCCCGTGTCCGTCCCTGCGTCTGTCCCCATAAGAGCAATGCCCGTGTCCGTCCCTGCGTCTGTCCCCATAAGAGCAATGCCCGTGTCCGTCCCTGCGTCTGTCCCCATAAGAGCAATGCCCGTGTCCGTCCCTGCGTCTGTCCCCACAAGAGCAATGCCCGTGTCCGTCCCTGCGTCTGTCCCCATAAGAACAATGCCCGTGTCCGTCCCTGCGTCTGTCCCCATAAGAGCAATGCCCGTGTCCGTCCCTGCGTCTGTCCCCACAAGAGCAATGGCCGTGTCCGTCCCTGCGTCTGTCCCCATAAGAGCAATGCCCGTGTCCGTCCCTGCGTCTGTCCCCATAAGAGCAATGCCCGTGTCCGTCCCTGCGTCTGTCCCCATAAGAGCAATGCCCGTGTCCGTCCCTGCGTCTGTCCCCATAAGAGCAATGCCCGTGTCCGTCCCTGCGTCTGTCCCCACAAGAGCAATGCCCGTGTCCGTCCCTGCGTCTGTCCCCATAAGAGCAATGCCCGTGTCCGTCCCTGCGTCTGTCCCAATAAGAGCAATGCCCGTGTCCGTCCCTCCTCAACGGATTATCGATGATTTAAGGTTCAATTTCAAGAGCGAAACAATTCCTAGCGATTTCAGTGACCATAATTTGGATACAATAAATATTTCACCCATCAAAATCGGATTGAATATTGTTGTGTGATTATTTTTGGTGATATTGAAATTTTTCTCACTAAAATACATTAAAATAAATTTTTGCATTATACAATAAATAGGCCAATGACCAACATTCTCGTGGTTCCGCACCAATATCCACCACAACGCCGCTCGTTGCTCGTTGCTCGTCGCTCGTCGTGGCGGCCCTGACAGCTGTCGTTACAGTCATGAGTACCTTTGCCGCTCGTGTTTTACGAGCCAGCCAAGGCGAGCTGCTAGAGGCCCTCACTATTGTTTACGAGACTGCTCGCTGCAGTGAGTGATGTGGAATATTATCGGCCTTCTCGGCTATCCTTCGATTGTATCTTTGTTCTGTCTAATTTGCCTTGGTAAAATCCGACATAGGCCAGACGTTGAGACTCACTACGCGTTATGCTCAGGTGCAGAGTCGCATCATGACTTGGTGACTCTTGAGTTCGGCACCAGTGCAGTTTACACTAAAGCTCCACCTCACCACACATACTCTCCCACATACGCATCCACATACTCACCTCATTCTAATATTTCCATTCCTGAAACTCTTAAGTCTCATACCAGTACTTCCCTCAGTCTATTAAAGCTCTGCTTTAAGAGGACGTTGGAGTCAGAAGAAATGTCGTCGGTGACCCTAGCGCTACGGGTTTGTTTCAAGTATTTGCTTTGAGTTTCATTTTTAAATTACTAGGAAAAACTAGAAAATATGTATACAAATATATACTTTAAATTACTGTATTTTTGGAAATGTATTATTTTATTTGGAAAATAGCGAGCAATTAACCTGCGTCTTCGAAATATATTTAATTTGAAACATCTTTCATAATCGTATGTTGACAAATAAGCGAGATATATGGTTGTAAGTTTAACATTGTTCTTATGGAGGTAAAATCCAACATGTCCGCTCTCCAACGCCCTCTTAACCAGTGGGTTCGGTCAAGTGTTTTTAACACTTATGAGTCGGTGTCGTACTTGAGGACTCCACACAGTAATAGACCCATCTTGAATCAATCTTCATTCAGTTCTTACTAAGTCTTGTATCGTAGTTAGGTTAAGATTAGGTACGACGTTTTTGAGTCTTTTGAATAAAATATTGATTATTAAAATAAACTATAGCCCTGTTAAGCACCATGTAGGATAGGCGGGTATTTATTTTACAGAAATTGATAATGACTTTTTAACACTGACTTATCGACCATTAAAATCACCAACAACTTCCCAAATCAGCGCGCTGGGAACCACAACTCAAACAGAGGGGGGTCTCGAGTGTTGTGAGGTTTTGAATCCAAAATAACCTAAAGGCAAATCGATTGCTACTGTAGGCACGGACCATAACTGTAGGCTGTTAATTATATCCAGTCTAACATCAGCGTCAAGTTAACATTGTATGCCATTTTTATCATTGGCCTGATGATAACCGGTGTGACTGGTCGAAATCGATAGCCTCCTACCATACTTTACATATGTTTACCGCCTGATATGAGAATCAGTATAAGAGTAAATGTGTTGTAAGACGTCTTTTATTACATCCCACACTTACCTTAAACAATGTTCGTACCCGTTACCAATTTGTTTTGTAGCTTTTATATCAGAATTTAAAACCGGAGTGAAAACCACTCGGTGCTATCAAAATTAGACCCGACGGTTTCTCCGTTTCCGATACAAAGCGCCATTACTCTTGCACTCGGTTTATCAACATCGGTTCCAGGTCAGGGTGTAACGAACACAGAGTACGCAGGGAGCTGCGAGAGGGGAGCTCAGAGTACAGCTACGGCGGCGTTGATAAAGAGAAGTGAAATGTAGCGGGGGCGGAGGAGAAATGGCCACGACAATCCAGATGAGAACGTGACCGGGTGAAAGTGCGAACATCGGCGGCCTTTCTCGCGACGGAGGCTGCTGCGGCGCTGGAGAGCTCTTTGTTCGAAACGTAGGGTTAGGATCTTATCTATCTAGGTTTCATGCACTTTCCAGGTCTAAGGATTTTAGCTTGGTAACTCAGTCTGACGAGTACAGGCGCAGCCTAGATTTGCAAAAACCAGAAGTAATTTAAGTACAGAATTTCGTTTGGGTTAATTGGAGAGGGGTGAAATGATAGGGTTCGTGATTATTGTGATTATCATTCTAATAATATACTCTCCTCCCTTACACCCCAAGTTACGCCTATGGAAATACCCCTGATAGTTTGCATTCGTCGTCGGTGCCCCACCATTCGCGTCTTCCAGGATTCAATGTGAATCTTGGGGGAGAATAGTAGACCTTAATCAAGTTAGTGGTTTGAAGGGCTATATCGATATACGAACATGTATAGATCCTTTAACATTCAGTTTTGAGTAAGTGGATGTTATATTAGTGAATTTCCTATGGAAAGTGAACTATTAGCATGTGAAACCCGCACAGTGAAACTTAAGCCCGGGACCACCATAGAAGTTCCTAACGTGACCCCCCGAACACGTTTTGGGGGTTCGTTCAAAATGTTATATATATATGTGCAGGCACTCTAGCGGTCGCATTTTTTGTCCGATTTACTTAAAATTTGGTAGGGACGTTCCTTTCTATCATCAGTTAGACAAGTTCGTTGGGCAAAACAATTGGAAAACTCTAAACCTCTTTTTTGGGGATTAATCTTTCAAATTTCGAGTTTTTGGGCCCAAAAAGGGTCAGAAAAGCCCCGGATGTGAAATTAACGAATTTAAAAAGATGGGAATTTGTGTGGCGAAACTTTTAAGCCCTCTCTCGTCATTCTAGCATATATATTTACCGAGTTATTAAAGAAAATGTGTATTGACAAAAACACAGTACGTTGTCTTATGGGGGTTTTACATTAGAAAAGCCTGTTAATCATTTTTTGGTGTACTTTTATCATCCCCAACAACCTCACGCCTATTTTAAAGCCTGACTGGACCTTTTCCTAACCTTATAATGCGCAAAATTGTATTCCCAGCATTGCAGGTAAATAGAACCAGGAGTATCAGAACAGCCAAAAAATCAATATTTTCAGATTTGAATAAAAATTGGAATAATTGTATGTTTTTAACTGATTTTGAGTTTTTATAGTTTTTTATGTGGAAATTCACTTCCCTCACGTCAGCGTGCTGCGTGCAAAGTCGTTTATTGTTTACATGATGAGGAAAATAAATCTATAGTAAGTCTTGAGCCTGTTGCTCGAAGCAGAGCAAAGTTGTTCTGCCTTTGTCTGATTAGAAGTGTTTGTCTTGCCATTTAATTTTACTGATTGTTCTAAGCTAACTGTGTATTGTTGACAATTGTCATATAGAGGGGGTGAGGATCCGGATTCCTCTTCATCACCAATCATTTTCTGAATCGTCCAGTGGCGTAACTGATTTTTTTGGGCCCTCCGCAAACTTATTTTCAACCCCCCCCCCACCCCATTTATCATAATTGTACAGTACCACCCTATTTCTATCCATTATACTAGATTCTGGGATAAGGTTGCATGACCCACCCAGACATTCCCTAACCTCCAAATACATAACGGCAGTTCCAGCCTCCAGCATTGTATAATGTTAGTGATTTAATATCGCCCAAAGGTTCTTATTTAGGCTAGCTAATGTTTTTAATAGTTTCATCACGCCAATGTAGCATAAAATACCTAAGAATTAAGTCGACAAGTGTCGAGTCAAAACGTGAAGCCTCAAAACGTCCAGATCCCAAGTCAGCAATTCGTTCTGTTCCTGTCCAACCAAATGTGGAAAAGGTATTTCGAGTGGATTCAGATTCAGTTTGGAGCCATAGCATAGTGGTGAAATGGTTGCCATAGTGTTTACGGTTGTACATGTAGGTTTTAAAAAGGCAAGGTCCATACATACTTTGTAAAGGTTTGCTCAGTCGATCTATTTTAGGTTTTCTAGTTAACCGGAAGAGACCTCATAAAAACAGCTGTAAGGTCACGTGATAACCAATCCAATCTGCAGTGTTGCTGGAAACACGATATTTATCGTACGAGTACCATATTTTCCTCATCATTGTTATTAAAATAAACATTGTTTAACTAATTACATAATTTTATCAGCTGTTATTTGATTAAACTAATTATTGTTTTGATGTATTTCAATTATTAGATTAATGGATTATGAGTTTAAATTTTCTTCCTGCATGACTAGTGGCATTTTAAAAATAGCTGTACCATTATTATACCCTGTAAGGTTAGCAATACATTTACTATGTTGTTGATTTATGCATCAGCTGGACGCCCTCGTAAGACATCTTTCCTGCGAACATTACTCTTATGCAAATGATCACACCTGGGCTGAAAGCTCTACGAACCTTGTTAAAAAGGATCTTACCATGAGACCAGATTTTTCATTTATCACTATCTATCCTAATGCTGATTCACCCTCAAAAACACTGTTCAAAAACATTACTGACACTTTAGTAAAACCTGTTTTAATATTGTTGTGCAAAATGATGAAATATTTGTTAAAATAGCCCACCTCAAAGTTTACTTTTAAAGTAATTAGAATTAAGGAAAATTATAATAAAACTTGTTGCAGTTTAAAGTGTGTCATTTATTAAACACTAAGCACAACGAATGAAAGATCTATTTACTAGGCTAAAATTAAATTAACTCTTAGCATCTTACTAACAATATTATTGTTATTTTGAAATGTTTTGAAAATTAAATATAATAATTTAATCCCAATATGCGGGCCCGACAGAACTTTTACCTCGGCCAGCGGGCCCCGTCGACTCGGCTTGCGGGCCCCTTGGGCCCGTGGGCCCTGCGGGCCTGGCAGTTAAGCCACTGGAATCGTCCAAGATTACCAAACCGACCCTTGGCAAGCATTCGAACCCTGCAATTTACTTTCGCTTGATTAATAAAACAGTTATTATACTTGCAAATGTCATAGTTTTGAGTTTTTCAAAATTTTAAAGCACTTGCATGCTACTTTTATGTATTTACCTGCGGAGGGATCTCAAGACACCAAAGGGCCAATCTATAGAAAGTTTCAAAGCATACGTTGCTTCTCAAGCACAGATTCTAATATTTGTTATTTAAACATTTAATATAACTATTTGTTTAATATATTGAATTATGTTTTGTGATGGTAAAATTTGCTGATGATTATATTGTTCATTGTAATCCTTGCTGCCAATAAGAGCTCATCAACATGTTTTTCTGTTTCAGGGATGCCAAAACTGACTACAACTAAAGCGCTCGTCTTTTACTTTCTCAGGTAACATTTTAATATTATTTTACATAAGTAACAATAAATGGTTACAGGTATTTTGTCCTTAAACTAGTTAGAATATTATTTATATAAATCTTACCTACGTTCATACGTATTTTACTTGCATCTGTAGCAAGAGAAAATGTATCACTACATTTGTCACCAGTTTCGAAAGAAAATCATAACAATTCAAAAATACTGAATAAACAAGCGAATTATTTTGAAGTTTGAAGACGATTTCATATGCAAACTAAATTATTTCTGTAATTGATATTAGTTCTTGACTTCGTATAGTCTTATTTTCGTAGTAGAGATATCTTTATCTGAACTATTGCGAATCACATTACAAGGTCAGTTAACTATTTATTTATAATTTATCAGTTTAATAAGTTTCTTGATAGTTATTTTTTATGTAAAAGGCAAAACTACACATTGCGAATCGCCAGACCTTTATCTTCCTGATGTTATAAATTCTTCAAGTTATATAAAAATAAGGAGCCTAATTTTATAGTTGGAACACCTGGAAAATAGCGTTTAGCAACCAGCTGAATAACTCTTCCGATCAGCTGCTCGATTATGATATTTAATCTTAAATGTCAACATAAACAAACACTGAAATTACTATTGTATTTGGTTGTGATGAATTCGCGTTCGATAATCCTTAAATATGTACTCTCCCGTTGATTGGAACTCCGAGAAGACATGGAGGAATACACTCGGGAACCGTGTCCGTGGCGCATCGTCGACGATTGCGGAGGAGCGTTCACGATGGGGCTGATCGGCGGGGGCATCTTCCAGGCCGTCAAGGGGTTCCGGAACGCACCGAGCGGGGTGAGACGCCGCGTGGTCAACAGCGTCGCCTCGGTGGTCCACAGGTCGCCCATCATCGCCGGCAACTTCGCCGTGTGGGGCGGCACCTTCTCGATGGTGGACTGCACCCTGGTCCACTACCGGAAGAAGGAAGACCCCTGGAACTCCATCATCAGCGCGGCGGTGACCGGCGGCGTGCTGGCGGCGAGGGGCGGAGTCCCCGCGATGGCCGGGAGTGCCGTCATAGGGGGAGTGCTACTGGCGCTGATAGAAGGCGTCGGGATCCTGATGACGAGGATGCAAGCGGAACAGTTCGAGCCGGCGCCCCCCGTCATGGAGGACCCTGTGAGTTTGAGATGAGAGACTTGTATTTGTTGGGGTGTGAAACTTGATAGAAATTATATATTCTTTGAGGAACCCCATGAGTGTGTATTTTTTTACATAATTATACATTAGTTAATAACCTAGGCCCTAATTGAAAGTTACTCAGGATACAGCAGGCATCCAATGTTTTTAGATTACCTCATATTTTTAGATAATCTCTCTAATTTCTATTGTTCAAGATAACCTAAATTTACTATAAGTTGAGGAGTTGGCACATTTAAAAAGGTTAGCGATAGGCCTACCAAAATTGAGCTCTTAGTCTTGCAGTTCCCCTAACACCGACAGTGATATTCACCACCCTCTAAATCCCATATCAAGAGTAAACGAAGGTGGGCGTAGTGCAGTTACTGTTAGAAATGGGGAACTGGGTACAATTTATCCATTTTATCGTGACGTTTTCATTTCTGATCTCTGGATATACCCAATTTAAATGCATTATTTCCCATATAATATAATTTGATCACTCGTTCTTGTAGTAAATTACTGCAACTACAGACAATAAATAAACCAGGGATACATCTCGTGTTGCCGTTGGGATACATCCAGGGGTGGTGTCGAGGGGGCCCACAGGGGGGAAGGGTGGATCAGGATGTGCGATAATTCCAATAATACTCATTTTATGGTGTATAGCTTTTGAGCTGAACGTAGTCATCAAACGTTTCGTCTATGTGACGCACCAGAGAAATTATTAATTCGAGTGAATTTCCAAATCAGTTTTTTACGCAGCTACAACTAAATTTGTAGTAGAAGGTGCAAAAGGAATCATTAGCTACTGCTACTGCAGTGAATAGTTGCGCGAGGGGGATGTTTTTGTTGGCCGGAAGTGCCGCATAAGATTCTCCTTGTGGTCGACGCTGGCTGTTCCTCTGGAGTCACCGCAGCCGCCGCGCCGGTGTGGCGGTAATGAATGGCCAGTGGGGGGCGGTTGTGCGGCCGCACCGTTATGCTGGGTCAACGTCCATGCTGTGCCGCACTCCCGCTCACAGCAGTGCAGCTCAACAGCCTGGGGTCGAGCTCTGCTCGGGGAAGGCCAGTCAGATTGTTCTAAATTGCCTCCTTTTCTGTTACTTTGTATATAAAATACGAATCTTGTACAGATTGTAAAAAAGATTCATTGGCGCTAATAACCACAATAACATAGTCGTCTTTGCTCAATGATCGTTATATATTATTCCTCAATGTATTTGTGGTAGGCCATTTCCTACTTAATACTTCATCAAAACCAATACTTGAGTCATAGTATTGATAATAGCTTTCACCACTAAATGGGAAAAAATAATCTACCAATTCGGTAAACCCAAAAATATAATTTAATGGGTAATTTCCCCCTATTTATTTGTATACTGGTAGCGCCATCACACCAGTTATCCCAAACTAGCTGCTTCATTCCGTGATATTGACCGTTGACCGCACTCAGAATGGCCGTGGCTGGGATTGCAAGCATTACCACTCGCCTGCTCCACTCGGTTGGTTACAAGTTTTAAATATCAGCACGCCCGGACCAAGACCAACGTTTACTTTGGAGAGTCGGCGATGACCGGTGAGATGATTGATAGGAACTGGTAAAAAGGCGGAACGGTGATGGGTGGGGGGTGGGGGGCGGTGAGAAATGACCAGTTGGAAACTGAAAGCAACTCGGACGTCTGAGCGACTATGATGAATCGGGGAGAAAGTAACAGTCTCAGATGATTCCGCCGGATAATAAACGGCTACAGGTTTTTCATTGTGCAGATAAATTGGCTGTTCAAATTAACCGTTGTTAAATAAGTTGTCGCGTCGGAGAAATCTTTTAATTGATAGGTTTTTAGCGAATTTCCCCTATAGGGAAGAAGCTATTACCGTGGTCGACATGGTAAGACCTAGGCCCGGGACCGTGATAACTTTTCGTTTTGAGGTCCCCCGACCCCAAAAACACCATTCGTTCGAAACTGATATATATATATATATATATATATATATGTGTGTATATATATATATATATATATATATGTCCGTAAGCACGATAACTCTCGTAAAAATGATCCTATTTTGATGAAATTTGGTATAAACGTGTAAAGCAACATTTATGACTTTAAGTTCGAAAACCAGCCAGATCGCTCCTTCCGAAGGGGTATTTTGGGGGGGTTTTGTACCCCAAAAATGTTTTTTTTGAAATTTTACATATAATTTTTGAAATAGTCAAATTTTAGTTTTCACCATTGCATTTAGCTTAAAAAAACACACAATTTGGTATTTTGATCATTTCTCTACGTCAATTGGTTACCGAGATATTGAAAGTGCTAAACACAGTACGTTGTCTAACGTTATTCTTACGGAGGAAAAGGACAAAATTATATCTTGCTTATTTATGAACGTATACTGACGAAACTTGGTATATGGCTTCCTTTGGTTGTGGTCTATTGATGTTTTCTCAAAAAACCTTTGCCAAAGGCTCCCGTAGCAGCAAACCTGCGTACTCTGCACCATGTTATTCTTACCTTGCTCTAGTACTCTGCCTGCTCTGCCTCATCTGATTTTTTACTATTTACATGCTGGAGAAAATTCGTAAATAAAGTACACACTTAATCTCATACTTAAATGTAAAAAACAGACTTTTTGAATCCCCATGCTTTTCTTATGGTGGAGGTTTTACGTTATTTCTCGTTTGATGCTAATTTTTTTATAAAAAATGCTATTTTTCCCGAGCCCCTGAGATCGAGACCTTTAATTTGAGCCCTCTACCATTGTCCTGCGATTTGCCAAACTCCCAGAATTTTGACTTAAATATTTCGCTTACATAATTATACATAAAAGATATGTTCGATGTCCCAGATAGTTCACCCATAAAAATCCTATTTAATGAATATTTTGGAATGTTTTTATTTGTGATATCAGAATTCTGCTTACTGAAGTTTCTAGATATTTTTTTGCTCTTTAAAATCTGATATGCTAATATGAGCAATGTCTGTCTGTTTGTTTGTTTGTTCCCAAAATGTATCTTGAAGTCCAACGGTAGGATTTTGCTTAAACTTTTGGACATAAAAAGCCGATTTGTGAAAATCTCAAACCCATACAAATTCATATTTTGTTAAAAACAACTAATTAGATAATTACAAGTTTTAACATTGGGCTTATGGAGTTTCAAATGAAAACAAAATAATCATAACAGCTGTGAATAAATTACCAGTAATTTCTTGAAAACAGTGACTATAACCGTTGAATAAAGATTACATATAGAGCCCACGAAACGAATCAAATATCACCGAGTATGGCTCGTTATATCCGATACTAATCAACGTTGTCGGATAATCCGTTGAGCGACGAGTTTTGAAAGATAGCATTGACCTTGTGGGGGAGCTGGTAGAAACGCGAAAAGTTTTGTGACTGGATCCCTTATTAACGATTTCTTGCGCAACAGAAACTTCCCCCGACTCGGAACCTTGACATAGTTGGAGGGTGGAGCCGCCCCCTGCAGAGTGGCCGATAAGCGGAGAGTGGAACCGTGTTCAGTTGCTCCTCACTCCTCAGTCGCGGTGGAGAGACGGCCGCAAAAACACAGGAATGTTGGACTGGAAGCGGCTCCAGCCGAGCGTGAAGTTCGCACTGGACCGCGGACTGGCGGACTGGAGATGGCCTCGTGCTGGGGTCTCATCATGCTGTAGTGAGGTAGCAGAGGGCCGCTGGCTCTGGGACAGTCAGTGGACTCGGTGGGCTCCAGTCACGAAAAATTAGGTCTCTACCTGCTTATCACGAAAGGCCAAGAAAATACAAAAATGCTATGGAGTTTGCCCGAGTTCCCTTTTACGCACAAACAAATTAAAAAAAAAAACAATATAGAAGATTAACTAAAACAGGAGAAGGGTTGCGCTACCATGGCAGCACCACGAGTCGGGTCGCCGAGAGGGGTGATAACAGGTGGAGTGGGGATAAGTCGGGTTGCGGGTCCCCTCTGAGCGACCTAGCGCCACAAAGCTCACCGTTGTGCACGCAACTGCCAATAACATGTAAAGCCTTCTGCAGGGTTTTATAGTTTTATGTACTTTTAAGTTACGTTTCGCATTTTTACCTGCTTCTTCCGTAAGCCCAATGCTAACTTTCAAAGCCCTCTCCTCAACGGATTATCTGATATTGTTGATTTTAGTTATTAAAAAATCCAGCGTTTTAAATGAGTACAACTTTAATATCTCGGGTAAAAATTGTTCAATACAATTCCTGAATGTAACATTTCTGTGCATGTTTTGTTTGTAAAATATTTTTTTCTATCGAAATTCTGCTTACTGAAATCGCTTGGCAATTTTATCTTTTACATGATCCATAGATCAGCTATTTCATATAATTCGTTGTGGTTTTAAAGTTGAAATTTTCCTTTGGGGAGAAGCAGGTAGAAGCCCGTGACTGGAACCCCCCTTTTTATGTTTTTATAAGAATTCGTAAAATTCGTTATGCCTTTGCATATAAAGTACTCAGGGCCAAGCTTTGCTGTGAGAAGGACGGTATTTTTATCACTCGACCCAGGTAGAGCCTAGCACGCATTTAATTACACAAAGCGTTATGTTTGACTGAACAATACCCGGGTGTGACCTTAGCTCAGGAAAGGTCAGCCTTTTGTCAATTGCCCTGGGGAAACTTGAGGGAAATTTCGTTGGTTATAAGACAAAATGGGATATCAGTAGGCCTACACTCGCCGAGGCGCCTCGACGAGTCGTTAGGCGAGGATACCAGTACACTAGCCGAGGCGCCTCGACGAGTCGTCAGGCGAGGATACCAGTACACTAGCCGAGGCGCCTCGACGAGTCGTTAGGCGAGAATACCAGTACACTTGCCGAGGCGCCTCGACGAGTCGTTAGGCGAGGATACCAGTACATTAGCCGAGGCGCCTCGACGAGTCGTTAGGCGAGGATACCAGTACACTTGCCGAGGCGCCTCGACGAGTCGTTAGGCGAGGATACCAATACACTTGCCGAGGCGCCTCGACGAGTCGTTAGGCGAGGATACCAGTACACTAGCCGAGGCGCCTCGACGAGTCGTTAGGCGAGGATACCAATACACTTTCCGAGGCGCCTCGACGAGTCGTTAGGCACGGGACGCACAGGGAGCCAACACGCCAACAGAGTTCACTCTCGCTTCGTCTCGGTTATTGGATGTAGTTCAGCTAGCGCTTCTCTCGCGCTCGGCTCTCGGCTCCCACTCCAGATGGAGAGCAGTCGAAGCCGAGACGAGCCTTAGCACACGAATACACCAATACACCACAATAAGTACACTCTCCCTCTCGCACCCTCTGGTGTTGGTGTTGCCTCGGCGACAGTGTACAATGGTGCACAATGCGCATAACATTCACGTTCCTATGAAATTTATCTGGAAGGTGAACTTTGCTTTTTGACAAGACCAGTTGGTTTATTAATAGGCTCATAAATAGGCTCCCCCGAACCCATTACGTGATTTCTGTGTGTCTGTCTGTCTGTATGGATGTGTACAGAGCTAGAGCCCTAACCAATGGTCCGATTGTTATGAAATTTTGTACGTAGGTACTCCACGATATCTCGAGGCGTTTTTTTTATTTGTTGGAATTTTTTATTTTTAAGGGTAATTATCCCACAAAAACCGCCAAAAATATAAAATTATTAAACTTTAGTCGTTTGTAGAACTTTAGTTTTCCAACAAAATGAAACCACCCACATTTCTGTAAAAATTCGGGTTCAGAAATTACAAGACTTAAAATATAAAAAAATCGTTTTTTTTTTACTTTTCACTAAACAAATATAAATCTAAAAAATATCACTATACACCATTAAAAAGAACTCAGAAAACTAAATAATTTAGTATTTTTAATTACTATTCTACGATTACTGGTTGCGGAGAAAATTTAAATTTTCATTTTGCGGTAAACGCAGTACGTTGTCCAATTTTATTCTTATGGGGAATACAAAAATTACTATTTCTCTCTTATTTATTGATCAATTTCGTTCAAACTTGATATGCTTGTCAAGTTAGCATTGACCATCAAAGGAAATTCGAAATATGTTGCCCCTTAATAACCCTGAGGAGGGGATAGGGGGCATTTCCCCTCTTAAAACCACGTGTGTAGCGATGAATTCTGTAGTGCATTCTAAACAGGGATTTTGGTGGATATTTTTGAAAAAAAACTTGTTTACAAGATTTTCTGTACATTCGACCGTGCTTTGTAATCTATATTTAAAAAATAAAAAGTAATTTATTCATTAAAGTTGGGCTAAAAGGGAGAAAGTATGTGTCAGTTTCATAATACCGTTTATTTTGAGATAGTGTAGGAAAAAGATGGAGACAGTGGTGAGGGGAACGGCTTCCCCCACTCGAGCGCTGCTCGGAGGGGAGGTCAACCATTCACTGGCACTGGCTGAGGCAATTAAATTTTTAATGTTACTGTTTCATTAAAGCTGTTAATTAAACATCATTACGTTTAGTTTTAAGGTTCTCTAAGGGCGTGTTTTTATAGTTGCGCCCATCGATGTTGATTTGATGGGCCGCGCGGCTGGAAACAGGTTACAGAGTCGATGTTTGCCGTGGGGACCGCGCCAAAGTCGGACAGCGATTAAGTCGGTCAGCGACTAAGTCGGACAGCGTCCAAGTCGGTCAGCACCACAGTCGGACAGCGTCCAAGTCGGTCAGCACCACAGTCGGACAGCGTCCAAGTCGGTCAGCACCACAGTCGGACAGCGTCCAAGTCGGTCAGCACCACAGTCGGACAGCGTCCAAGTCGGTCAGCACCACAGTCGGACAGCGTCCAAGTCGGTCAGCACCACAGTCGGACAGCGACAAAATCGGACAGCGAAAAAGTCGGACAGCGTCAAATCCGAACACTTTTTTAGTCCCAACTTGTCGCTGCCCGACTTTGACGCATCTGCACAGCAATAAAAGTGCCCAGGTTTGACACCTTTACGCACCCGACAAATCCGAACAGTTTCTAAAGTGTCCTGAATTGACGCTGTCCGACTTTGACAGTGTCCGACATTGACGTCGCCCCTTGGCGTGTGACAAACACAGAACACGTTGTGAAGCCGGTAAACACTAAGTCTTCCGATAGTTTACGTTAGCTGGTTCAGGAGAAAACGAGCTCTCGAGTTTCCGGAGAGCCTTTTGAAACACCGGTGCATAAAAGTATTTATACTTTTTCCGATTATTCCGGCAGGGAGCAGTCACGTTTTAAATTTGAAATAGCATTGTGTTTTATTAAGTAATTTCGATGTTTTTGGGCCAGTTTGCAAATATCACAGTCAAAGTGTTTATGTACTTTTGGTGTCGACAAATATACCCAACCCATTTTATTTTTACTTGCCTTGTTTTCGTTTTAGCAATATAAACTGTGAGCGCTCAGCTACATTGGTACAATGATACAATGTTGATGTTTTCGAGTTATTACGACGAATTCAAGCAAATGTTTATAGATTGCCGCTTGGTTGAAAATAACGTCGAAACGTGAGTATTTGCTCTATTCGTTGCAGCAACATTGGATTTGTATCAATGTTGACACGCTCAATACAAATATTTCTGGATGGGTTTTATGTACATTTCTGCAAATCATAAGCCAGTTACTAATTTTTACATAATTATATTTACAAATAAGAAAGTTATACGATTCTATAATATGCATAAAAGTGATATTCATTTCACATTTACACTCCAACCGTTTCGCAACAAATTATGTTTTCCGTATTTATAAACTTATGCGTGCGAAAAACTCGCAAGTAACTGTACTCAATTCCAATTCAATTCAATTCAGTTTATTTAAATAAAATGTTAAAAATAGGTGGTCCTAAGTCCAAGACTAATGTCAGCCACCGTATAAAAATGGAAAACAGGTGTGCTGTACATTAATACGCTAGGGGTTTTTTCTTCACAGTCATAAATCAATAACGGCTGGACGGATTTTAACGTTTGAGGTGTCAGATTAAAGGTAATTTTGCGTGATTTATACTATGCATGTTTATTTGCAAAACGATTTCGCACGCAGCACGCTGACGTGAGGGAAGTGAATTTCCACATAAAAAACTATAAAACTCAAAACCAGTTAAAAACATACATTATTCCAATTTTTATTGAAATCTGAAAATATTGATTTTTTGGCTGTTCTGATGCTCCTGGTTCTATTTACCTGCAATACTGGGAATACAATTTTGCGCACTATAAGGTTAGGATAAGGTCCAGTCAGGCTTTAAAGTAGGCGTGAGGTTGTTGGGGATGATAGAAGTACACCAACAAATGAATAACAGGCTTTTCTAATGTAAAACCCCCATAAGACAACGCACTGTGTTTGGTCAATACACATTTTCTTTAATAACTCGGTAAATATATATGCTAGAATGACGAGAGAGGGCTTAAAAGTTTCGCCACACAAATTCCCATCTTTTTACATTCGTTAATTTCACATCCGGGGCTTTTCTGCCCTTTTTGGGCCAAAAACTCGAAATTTGAAAGATTAATCCCCAAAAAAAGGGTTTAGAGTTTTCCAATTGTTTTGCCCAACGAACTTGTCCAACTGATTATAGAAAGGAACGTCCCTACCAAATTGTAAGTAAATCGGACAAAAAATGCGATTGCTAGAGTGCATACACACACACACACACATATATATATATATATATATATACAATTTTGAACGACGCCCCAAAACGTGTTCAGGGGGTCACGTTAGGATCTTCTATGGTGGTCCCGGTCTTAAGTTTCACCGTGCGGGTCATGCTAATAGTTCACTTTCCATAGGAAATTCACTAATAAAAAAGTAACAACGTTTCGTTTAACGGCAATTCTTTCAAAGGTTTCGTGTAAATGATATGTAATGTTTATAATTGTTGCTGCCTTAAAACATTAACCAGGGTGTTTATAAATAAATTTAACGTTCTCTTCAACCTTGAAGTCGTTAGTCCTAATATTTTCTCCGCTTGAGTGGTAGTTTCAAAGGGCTTTAAGGCTTTAAATGTAAAGTATCAGCTGTTTTGTTTTATTAGCAGTTTATCTGCTTAAAACAGTTATGCGGAGATATCATATGACCATCTTGATTGTTTTAAGGAAAAGTGCATAATATATTTGTTATATGTATAAACGTAAGTTAACACTAATATTCTCAGGCTTTCGTTCCCGGGGCTGGTTGATTCTTCATATATTTTCCCGTCAACGTTGTGTCCTATAGTAAGAAGAAAGTAAAACTATCATAGTGTCGTTTGTAAGCTCATCCCACTACACGATAAAATATTAAACCTTTAGTAATAATCAATTATTGTTTTAGCTTAATGACAGCTAATGGTAAAGCGTCCTGCAGGGTTCTTGATTTGTTTTTAGTACAGCGCATAGCAATGCTGACAAACTTGGTAAAGATTAACTACAGAAAGAACTAATCACGCCGGGTATAACTTATAACATCTAAAACAAAACTTTTAAGAGTTACCTCGAATTAACAAATAAAGTCACTACGTTCTCTTTTGGCTCTGACACTCGTTTCGTGACGTCATGTCAAATAAGCCTTAGGTTTGAGTCTACTACACTAACTTCGGGAGTAAAAATGATACCATAGTGTTCAAACCACCAGCATTTGAGAACACACAAAAATGGTGCAGGTACTAAATTTAAAACAAACTGAGACGAACCTTTTATAATTCTTACGTCAAGTCTAAAATAAATAATCAACTGATTCCTAAGGTATACAACGCAAATTTAAAAAAATAACAAACAAACATATGCGGAAGATTTTTCTAGAAAATCTGTAGGTTTATGTCACTTGTTTAACCCATAGGAAAAATTCTTGAAGTTTCCAGGGATAGTTTGTCGATTACGAAACAGAGGCTCATTACGAAACGATTAGGAATCCGATGATCATGTGTGAGTTTTGTTATAGCTCTAAACGTAAAGTTCTAATGGGTCAAAGGTTTTTGAAAGAGTCCTAAGTTAACACCAAAACCGCAAAACATAAAGCTTAACCGTCCAAACACATTTAGCTTGCATATTTCTTTGATATAGCAGCTTTTTCTCAACCTATCATTGTGAAATAATAACTGGATTTCATGTATATTATTGAATGTGTACAGAAAGCTCAAAAATGGGCTTTAATTATGCCCATAAAGAAAGCAGTTATTTTATCAATTTATCTTATGCATACAAAAATAAATGGATTACATGTAAATTTTGAAATATATAAACACCGGTGGTAGAAAGGAGAAAAAGAAAGGAGTAATATTTTTTGTTACATTATTCTTTGTCAAACCAAATGAACTCTCTTACTTCATGAACATATGTTTTAAGTAATCATCTGTTGTAAACAAACTTCCTCCATAAGATTAACATGGGAACTTTACGAGCCACGGAGGCGAAGCCCATTGACGATATGTTAGTTTGGATGGGTGATGATATATCTAGGCATTACCTATCAGTTATCGAAATAATCATGAAAATCGGCCCAGTAGAACGGTCTGACGGACTGGTCAAAGGTTTTGCATTTTTTTTAAATATATATGATTACCTGAATTGTGCCACTAATTTGTGTTAAGTTCTAAATATTTGTCTAACCTCATTCCAGGTCTCGAAACGCCTTGAAACTTTTCCTCATTCGGTGGTGGAAAATCTCTGGAATAACATCTTAAATTACATAAACCACAAACAAAAACTAACATTGAATTTAAAACACAATTCAAAAATAAGTTAGCCTTTAGCCAATTTTAATCGCTCACTTGAGATAGTAAAAACACTTGATTGCTATCGTATAAATTTCCGCACAAATATTTGTATTGCCACTTCAACTAATCCCAAGGCCCAAGGGTCCGGGGGAAGGCTGCTGTTACTTAACAGCTGATAAGGCGATGCAAGTGCAGCGTCGCGTCGGACAGCTGATCGCTGCATTTCCCGGTGTCCGCGGTCCAAGGTCGCGTTATCGCTGACCTTGCCCCTCCCTCCCACCTCCCATCGGCATATCTGGGTCAGTGGACCACGCCGTCCGGCATCGCACGCGCTCGGACCTAATATGTCACTGTGATGGTGATAGGGGACATGCCGAAAACCGAGGATTCGAGGATGCGGCGAGCGCTCGGAAGGCGATTCGACAATATTGCACGGAAACTAGGGGGAATCCTACTCCCACTCTGGCGCCAGCATTGTCTGTTTGTTTGTTTGAAAAATTCAACTCGGAATCCAGCAGAAGAATTTGGCTTCAACTTTGCATCTAGGGGCTTTTGGATCTAAAAAGCCGATTGGTAAAAACCTCAACCCCAGAAACATTTTTTTTATAAAAAAAAACTTATTTGAAAGTTTGAAATGACAACATTTGTGTGGAGATTCAAATCAAAACAAAAGAATCATGAATGGCTTCTCACTAGTCTAACGGTTAGCGTCATGGACTTCGGTTCAAGGGGTCACGGGTTCAAATCCCGGGATGTCCACAACAATTTGAGGGGTTTGGACCGCTTTACCTTAAAAGCTTTTGTAATGTACTCTTAACAAAATGCCACTGGCGTTGAAATACCAAAAAATAAAGAATGGTGTGAATAAATAACCAGTGAACTGTCAAAGAAGCGCTTACATATGGTAAAGTATCAGTAAGCGATACTTGAAACCAGTGACTAAAACTATTGAATAAAGTTTGCATATCTCTTTCACCTACAAAACTAATCAAATATCACCAAGCAATGTCCCCCGGTAGGTTGGGCGTCCTTCTTGAACACGTAGGCGAACCGAAAAACAAAAAAACAAGCCGCTCATTGAAACTGCTGTGGTGAGCGGGTAAAAACACCCAAAATGACGTTCCAACGATCGTGTAAAGAGCCTTGGTCCACATTCTCCTACTTTACGGGGTCCGCTGGAACCCGGGAAATGATTCGTTGTAGTCACTTTTAGAACTTTCAGGGACCATCGGTACAGGGCGGCATTAGCTCTCACTACTTCATATAGAAAGGAATTGTATAGTACAATACAATAATATTGTCAATATAATACATAAAAATAGCCAGTTTCATGTGTAACTATCGTATAAAACACCTTGAGGGGAAGTTGGTAAATATTTAAACATATTGCATTACATGCCAAAGAGTTCAAATGAAGCCTAGTACAAGATCAATATGTAGTTATATTGCTTATGCCAATCACCAATTGTAATCCCCTTTCAAACAAGTGTATGATAAATTTGTATTGGTTCGGTGACCAAGTAATATAAGGTATCCTACATTTTAAAGTAAATTCCACATAGAGGTGACAAACATTATGATTTTTTACTGTAATTACACTTGTTTCAAAACAAACTTCAAACTATCCGGTACCTTCGTTTTGGAATACACGACTTGTAGCAAATCACACAATTACCCAGCAAGATTCACTTTCCGTCTGGTCCGCTGCGGAAGTTCCGTCGGCGGCCGAGAGAGTCGGATCCGCGAAAGTCAGTAATTACAACAATCTAATCAACAATAATTACTTATGTTTACTTTCCCAGCTTGCCCGACGCTTTCTTCCTCATTGTTATTTGCGGTTTCGGTTGTTCAAAAACTACAAAACGTTGGTGACTTTCTTCTCGCAGTGGATTAATTGTGGTTTGGCGACAGTGAGGTGTTCAATTTTGAAAGATACAATTTTGTTTTTTCGGGATATACATAAAGATGTATTTTACCAATTAAAATTTTATCCTATACTCTAATATGAATAAGGTTTGCTTGATTGCGTCCGTGCGTGCTTGCTTGCCTCCGTGCGTGCTTGCTTGCCTCCGTGCGTGCTTGCTTGCTTGCAACTCTGATCTCTAGAACGGCTCCACGATTTCCTTCAAGAGATCGCACGCAGCACGCTGACGTGAGAAAGGTGAATTTCCGCATAAAAATTTAGAAAAATGTAATAAATGGTTTAAAACAACACTGGTGAAATTAACACTGGTGAAATTTTTTGGGAAAATTGAAAAATGTTATTTTTGGCTGTTTTGATGCTCCTGGTTATATTTAAATTGACTATTAGAATGGCAGTGTTGTACATTATAGGGTTAGGAGGAGGTATAGTCAGGATAACAAGTCGGTATAGGGGTATTGGGGGTGATAAAACTACATCAAGATATGAAAAACAGCCTTTTTCAGTGTAAAATCCCCATACGACAACGTACTGTGTTAACAATTAACATTTTCTTTAATAACTCGGTACATACTTGTGCTAGAATGATGAGAGAGGGCTTAACATTTTTGGCATTTTACGTACAATAATTAAATATACAATAATAATACATTCGGGACTTTTCTGACCATTTTTGGGCCCAAAAACTCAAAATTTTGAAAAATTTAAATTCCCAAAAAACGGGGTTAGAATTGTCCGATTGTTTTGCCCAACGAACTTGTACAATTGTTTACAGAAGGGAAGGTTCCTACCAATTTTCAAGTAAATCGGACAAAAATTGCGACCGCTAGAGTGCGAACACACATATTTATACATTTCGTTATATATAAAGTTTTTAGCGACAACCCTAAACGTGTTCAGGGGGTCACGTTAGGAACTTCTATGGTGGTCCCGGGCTTAAGTTGCACCGTGCGGGTCATGCTAATCGTTCACTTTTCCATAGGAAATTCACTTATAACTAATTTCTGGGATGAAAATAAGTTATATACAGGAAAATAATGTAAACACGAAAATGAAAAGTAAAAAAAAATAACATTGGGCTTAAGGAGTTTAAAATCAAATCAAAAGAATTGTAACAGCTGTTCATAATAAACCAGGGAACTGTCAAAGTAAGACGCGTATTGTTTATAATTATTAGCATGTGATTTCCTCAGAGTAGTGACTGAAGCTGTTGAGTGGAGATTGCATATATAGAATGGTCATGCCCGAAATAGTTCAAAGGGACAGTGAACCATAAATAACAACTAGAGTGGCCTTTAAAATGCAGAAAATAGGCAAATATATATCTATAAAAGAGGAAGAGGAAGTATGTATGTGTATATATATATATATATATATATATATATATATATATATATATATATATAGCCTATGGACTCCGAAACCACTCGACAGATTGTGATGAAACTTTCAGGCATTATTAAGCATTATTCAAGGATGGTTTGTGTGAAGTTTGGTGCAAATCTGTCCAAAGGGCTCCGACCCAGAGGGCATACAAGGGAGCAGTGTCAGGTTTTAGAAATTTAGTGTTTACAAAATTAACAGCTGTAATTAAAAAAATTCAAAGTTTCTTTAAACTGTCATTTGTTTAAATGTAAACAACACAATGTAAACAAAGAAATGTAAACACTGGCTGGTTTATTATCTTTTGAATTGTGTTACTTGAATGAATTGTGTTACTTGAATTTATATTAACTTTTTTATTTTAACTTAACTTAAAATATTTATTTTTTTTATCCACATGCCACCAAAAAAAGCGTCAATCGGCAGAAAATTGGCCAAATAACAAACTGCAGAAAAAAAGCTTTATTTCTGTAAACAACTTAATTTGGGCGCAGCAACGCGCGCCGGGTAACCGCTAGTGAGCTATAAAAATGTGATAATCAGTTGGGGGAAGTGGTGAAATATTAGTCCAAGACATCTTAACAATGTGACTGGCCTTCCCCGAGCAAAGCTCGGCCCGCAGGTTCTTTACTCTTACACAACACTTACATAAACAACGGTAAACATATGTAATTGATGATACAAGTCTGATGTCGGTTTCGTTCAATCACTCCGGTCATCATCAGGCCCAATGAGAGATAAGTGAGCTCCTGGGACAGCTTGCACAGAGTCTCTACTAAGACCCAACGCTTTAGTTTAAATTACATGGATAACATTATTTAAAAGGACCTCACTTTAAAAGCTTATATTGACAATGATATATTCTAAAACTAAATATTTCAACATTTGGTTTGTAAAGTTAACAAACAAAGAAAGGAATGTAAAAATAATTCGTGGTGGAAATTTGTAAATGCGCGTCTAAATCGTAATAATAAACAAACCTTTTAGCACTGGGCTGGCAGATGGAGTTACAACTGGAGTGTATTTTAATGTCAAAAACAACAAGGAAATAAAAAAAGTTAAACAGTAAAAGGTAAAATCATTTATTATTTAGTGAGGCGTAGTAAAACAAAATATGACCTTTAAACTAGCAGCCTCATTTTCCCAATCAAAACCGCCCTCAATAATGGCTCATATTTATGTTTAACTAGGTAACAGTATTTGTGTTGTTTAAACCGTTGGCGATGGTGTCAGCATCCCATTCAATTTATGATAGTCGAAAGTAATTTAATTCACTTATTAAATAAATGAACAATCCTCCAACCAGTGTTGGTTTTATTAACACAAAAAATATAAATGCAAATAAGTTTAAACATCTACTAACTAGCTGTTACCCGCAAGCTTCACCCCGCGAATCATTTATAGTACCCCCGTCGCAGCAAACCTGCATACTCAGCGAATTCCTAATGCATATACATATATATATATATATATATATATATATATGTATATTAATACCAGATAAAGCCACATACCAAGTTTCATCAATATACAGAACAGAATCCAAGGCCAGCACAGAACATATAACATTGTCAAATTTCTAAAACTAAACTGATCTAACAATAAGTATACTATTACATTTTCCAAATAATTATAATGAACACTAGCAAATTAAATTCATTCACCCCCCCAAGAATTCATCCATTGAGTAGTATATTTTTTGTAGAAGCAATTTTAGCGAATTTCCCCTATAGGGACGAAGCCATTACCGTAGTCGGCATGGTAAGACCTAGGCCCGGGACTATGATAACTTTTCGTTTTGAGGTCCCCAGACCCCAAAAACACCATTTGTTCGAAACTTTATATATATATATATATATATAAAGTTATATATATAAAGTTTCGAACAAATGGTGTTTTTGGGGTCTGGGGACCTCAAAACGAAAAGTTATCATAGTCCCGGGCCTAGGTCTTACCATGCCGACTACGGTAATGGCTTCGTCCCTATAGGGGAAATTCGCTAAAATTGCTAAATTTATATATATGTGTGTGTGTGTGTGTGTCCGTGGGTGCGATAACTTTAGTAAAAAAAGTCCGATCTTGATGAAATTTGGTATAAACGTGTAAAACAACATTTATGAATTCAGTTCGAAAACCAGCCAGATCACTTCTTCCGAAGGGGTGTTTTGGGGGGTTTTGTACCCAAAAAATGGGTTTTTGAACTTTTTACACATAATTTTTGAAATAGTCACATTTTAGTTTTTACCATTGGATTCAGCTTAAAAAAACACACAATTTGGTATTTTGATACCGAGATATTGAAAGTGCTAAATACATTACGTTGTCTAATGCTATTCTTATGGAGAAAAAGAAAATAATTACATCTCGCTTCTTTATGAACGTATGCTGACGAAACTTGGTATACGGCTTTATCTGGTTGTGGTCTATTAACATTTGCTCAAAAAAAATTGTTTTCTAAAGGTTCCCGAAGCAGCACACCTGCATACTCAGCCCCCATGTTATTCTTATGGAGAAAAATTAAAATGCTATGTCTCCATTAATTATGAACATAAATTAATAAAACCTTGTATATGACTTCACCTAATTGAGTTATATTGATATTTGCCTAAACACCCATTTTTTTGTTCCTTGTTGCAGCAAAACTGCGTACTCATCCCCCATGTTATTCTTATGGAGATTAATCAAAATGGGATATATCGCTTATTTATGAATGTATATTGATAAAACTAGGTATTTGGCTTCATCTAGTTGAGTTATATTGAAATTTGCAAAGAAACCAATTGTTTATGTTCCTTGTTTCAGCAAACCTACATACTCATCTCCAATGTTATTCTTATGGAGAATAATTAAAATTGTATATATCGCTTATTTCTGAATATATTTTTCTGTAACTTCGTATGTGGCTTTATGTGGTATTAAGACATTATGCATTGGAAATTCGCTGAGTACGCAGGTTTGCTGCGACGGTGGTATTTTAAATTCAGTTCTAAATCTATTTTAATTTACCATACTCTTTAAGTTGCCTGGTAATTTGTTAAACAACTTCTCCCCAAGTACTGAGGAGTTTTTTGAAATAGTTTCAAACGGTGTCTTGGGTACTGGAAATCATTGCAAAATCTAGTATTATAATTATGGTAATGTGTTTCTTTTAAGTTCTCCAGAACCGAAAGTAGTGATACTTTCCCATTCTATTTACGGAAAAACAGCTGTAGATTTTTCCCGCACTGTTATTAGTTATGCATTCTGACACCAGAAGCGAAAGTAGCCTGTTCCTTTCCGATACACAACAGCCTTCAGTTCACAACAGATGGGTAGATCATTCAGTTAAATATCGACTATCATATTACGAACCATCGATTAACGTAGTCGACTACTCAGCTAGCGTCTAGAAGATCCACAATATCCACAGCGGGTTCAGTTCACAACAGATGGGTAGATCATTCAGTTAAATATCGACTATCATATTACGAACCATCAATTAACGTAGTCGACTACTCAGCTAGCGTCTAGAAGATCCACAATATCCACAGTGGGTTCAGTTCACAACAGATGGGTAGATCATTCAGTTAAATATCGACTATCATATTACGAACCATCGATTAACGTAGTCGACTACTCAGCTAGCGTCTAGAAGATCCACAATATCCACAGCGGGTTCAGTTCACAACAGATGGGTAGATCATTCAGTTAAATATCGACTATCACATTACGAACCATCGATTAACGTAGTCGACTACTCAGCTAGCGTCTAGAAGATCCACAATATCCACAGCGGGTTCAGTTCACAACAGATGGGTAGATCATTCAGTTAAATATCGACTATCATATTACGAACCATCGATTAACGTAGTCGACTACTCAGCTAGCGTCTAGAAGATCCACAATATCCACAGCGGGTTCAGTTCACAACAGATGGGTAGATCATTCAGTTAAATATCGACTATCATATTACGAACCATCAATTAACGTAGTCGACTACTCAGCTAGCGTCTAGAAGATCCACAATATCCACAGCGGGTTCAGTTCACAACAGATGGGTAGATCATTCAGTTAAATATCGACTATCATATTACGAACCATCAATTAACGTAGTCGACTACTCAGCTAGCGTCTAGAAGATCCACAATATCCACAGCGGGTTCAGTTCACAACAGATGGGTAGATCATTCAGTTAAATATCGACTATCATATTACGAACCATCAATTAACGTAGTCGACTACTCAGCTAGCGTCTAGAAGATCCACAATATCCACAGCGGGTTCAGTTCACAACAGATGGGTAGATCATTCAGTTAAATATCGACTATCATATTACGAACCATCAATTAACGTAGTCGACTACTCAGCTAGCGTCTAGAAGATCCACAATATCCACAGCGGGTTCAGTTCACAACAGATGGGTAGATCATTCAGTTAAATATCGACTATCATATTACGAACCATCGATTAACGTAGTCGACTACTCAGCTAGCGTCTAGAAGATCCACAATATCCACAGCGGGTTCAGTTCACAACAGATGGGTAGATCATTCAGTTAAATATCGACTATCATATTACGAACCATCAATTAACGTAGTCGACTACTCAGCTAGCGTCTAGAAGATCCACAATATCCACAGTGGGTTCAGTTCACAACAGATGGGTAGATCATTCAGTTAAATATCGACTATCATATTACGAACCATCGATTAACGTAGTCGACTACTCAGCTAGCGTCTAGAAGATCCACAATATCCACAGCGGGTTCAGTTCACAACAGATGGGTAGATCATTCAGTTAAATATCGACTATCATATTACGAACCATCAATTAACGTAGTCGACTACTCAGCTAGCGTCTAGAAGATCCACAATATCCACAGTGGGTTCAGTTCACAACAGATGGGTAGATCATTCAGTTAAATATCGACTATCATATTACGAACCATCGATTAACGTAGTCGACTACTCAGCTAGCGTCTAGAAGATCCACAATATCCACAGCGGGTTCAGTTCACAACAGATGGGTATATCATTCAGTTAAATATCGACTATCATATTACGAACTATCGATTAACGTAGTCGACTACTCAGCTAGCGTCTAGAAGATCCACAATATCCACAGCGGGTTCAGTTCACAACAGATGGGTAGATCATTCAGTTAAATATCGACTATCACATTACGAACCATCGATTAACGTAGTCGACTACTCAGCTAGCGTCTAGAAGATCCACAATATCCACAGCGGGTTCAGTTCACAACAGATGGGTAGATCATTCAGTTAAATATCGACTATCATATTACGAACCATCGATTAACGTAGTCGACTACTCAGCTAGCGTCTAGAAGATCCACAATATCCACAGCGGGTTCAGTTCACAACAGATGGGTAGATCATTCAGTTAAATATCGACTATCATATTACGAACCATCAATTAACGTAGTCGACTACTCAGCTAGCGTCTAGAAGATCCACAATATCCACAGTGGGTTCAGTTCACAACAGATGGGTAGATCATTCAGTTAAATATCGACTATCATATTACGAACCATCGATTAACGTAGTCGACTACTCAGCTAGCGTCTAGAAGATCCACAATATCCACAGCGGGTTCAGTTCACAACAGATGGGTAGATCATTCAGTTAAATATCGACTATCATATTACGAACTATCGATTAACGTAGTCGACTACTCAGCTAGCGTTTAGAAGATCCACAATATCCACAGCGGGTTCAGTTCACAACAGATGGGTAGATCATTCAGTTAAATATCGACTATCATATTACGAACCATCGATTAACGTAGTCGACTACTCAGCTAGCGTCTAGAAGATCCACAATATCCACAGCGGGTTCAGTTCACAACAGATGGGTAGATCATTCAGTTAAATATCGACTATCATATTACGAACCATCGATTAACGTAGTCGACTACTCAGCTAGCGTCTAGAAGATCCACAATATCCACAGCGGGTTCAGTTCACAACAGATGGGTAGATCATTCAGTTAAATATCGACTATCACATTACGAACCATCGATTAACGTAGTCGACTACTCAGCTAGCGTCTAGAAGATCCACAATATCCACAGCGTTTTTGGCTTGTTTAATTCTAACTTTCCCGTTGGCACACATGTTACGGTGGACAATGGATACAGTATCGATCAAATGATCATGCGGTCTCGGGTTTCAAATCTTACTGTTGTTGATTACTGTTTGGGGTCTGCATGTTTTAATTTTACGTTATTTTTTCGGGTTCAGTCTTATTTTTATTGTTTACTTTTTAAGGTATAAATACTTGTTAAAATTTACTTTGTATTGTTTTATATACAATTCATTCATTTGTAATATGTTGCACAACGAAGAGCCACAATACAGCGCTCTGCGGATTTAGGTTAGGTTAGGTTACTATAATTTGGTCGTGAACTGCAGCAAAAGTTGTTATTTTTATACTCAAATCCATTTTTATTATGCTACAAATCAAAGAGCTAGAATCGTCAGATATTCAACCGAATGATCTCCCCATCACCCCATCTGTTGAAGGCTATCCGTTGCTTTCATCGGTAGCAGTGATGCATTCGAAATCAGCTGTTCTTATCAATCTAGTTATCACATAAACGTAACAACAATATAAATACTATTTTGGTAATTAATTATGTCGTGAGAAATATTACCCAACAAACGTGACAAAAATGTCTGAAGAAGATGTTTCATTACCTATTATTATTATTATTATTTACCGTGTGATGAAAAGTGTCGTTCATAACTCAAACTTAAAGTGTTCGCGCATGGGAAAAGACAGCTTTCCGGTAATAGTGATGAAATATACTATTAACTTCTTGTACTAATATTACCATTATTTCCTAGGCCAGAAAAATATAATACAAATGTTTCTGTTGATTTATTTTTAGCGAATTTCCCCTATAGGGAAGAAGCTATTACCGTAGTCGGCATGGTAAGACCTAGGCCCGGGACCATGATAACTTTTCGTTTTGAGGTCCCCAGACCCCAAAAACACCATTCGTTCGAAACTGTATATATGTATATATATATATATATATATATATATATATATATATATATGTGTGTCCGTGAGCACGATAACTCTCGTAAAAATCATCCGATTTTGATGAAATTTGGTATAAACGTGTAAAGCAACATTTATGACTTTAAGTTCGAAAACCAGCCAGATCGCTCCATCCGAATGGGTATTTTGGGGGGGTTTTGTACCCCAAAAATGGGTTTTTTGAATTTGTTACATGTAATTTTTGAAAAAATCAAATTTTGGGTTTTATCATTGGATTCAGCTTAAAAAAACACAATTTGGTATTTTCATCATTTCTCTAAGTCAATTGGTTGCCGAGATATTGAAAGTGCTAAACACAGTACGTTGTCTAATGTTATTCTTATGGAGGAAAAGAAAAATTTTATATCTCCCTTATTTATGAACGTATAGTGACGAAACTTGGTATATGGCTTCATCTGGTTGTGGTCTATTGATATTTGCTCAAAAAAATTATTTTTTGCCAAAGGCACCCGTAGCAGCAAACCTACGTACTCAGCCCCATGTTATTCTTATGGATAATAATTAAATGCTATGTCTCCCTTAATTATGAACATAAATTAATAAAATCTGGTATATGACTTCACCTAGTTGAGTTATATTGATATTAGCATAAAAACCCATTTTTTGTGTTCCTTGTTGCAGCAAACCTGCGTACTCAGCCCCAATGTTATTCTTATGGAGAATAATTAAAATTGTATATATCGCTTATTTGTGAATATATTTTTATGAAACTTGGTAAGTGACTTTATGTAGTATTAAGACATTTATATATCTATTGAAAATTCGCTGAGTACGCAGGTTTGCTGCTACGGGGGTATTTATTTTTATATTTCGAGTTTTCTGACTCCGCATTCGGTATTCTGAATGAGTAAAGGTTCATATCAGCGGGAGCCCCGGGCCCCAGACCCGACCAGCGACTCGAGTGACCGACGCGTTACCGGTGTGAAGTCCAAGGTCGCCCGTGGGCCTTGCCACAGTGTGTCAGTGTGTCAAAGGCGCTGGATGTCTGGGGGAATTTGGGTTGCCCTTAGGACATTCCGCTCGGAGAATTTAAGTGTCTTAAATAGTTGGCCTCTGGAGAGTGGGACCCAGTCACGAACATGTTCGCGTTCCTGTCATCTTCCTCCGGAAGCCTATTTGGAACTTTAAAACCCCGTCCCACCTCAACGGATATTCCTAAGTCGTTTATTTACGGTTCAATTTAAAGAACAAAAAATACCTAGCGATTTTTGAGAGCAAAATGTCGATATCACAAATAGGAATCGTTAAAGATAATTAAAAACAATTAAATATTTACGATTTTTTTTATAAAGAATTCTGCTCACATCGTTAAGTATTTGGTTTTTTTCCTTGCTTTGCCCGTCCACATAGACGATAGATCTGTGCGTGGAACATATGCATCAATATTAATTATCTTGGAATGAAGCAGTCTTTGATAAAGATGAATTGTGAAATGTTTAAGGTCAATAACAAAAGGAGACATGTTCTTTAATTTATGAGGGGGTTCCGGTCACAAAACATTTAGCCTTTCCACTTGCTTCCCCTATAAGGCCAATGAGTGTTCTTCAACGGATTTTCCAAAATCGTTGATTTATGGTTCATTTTATAGACAAATACCCCCGTAGCAGCAAACCTGCGTACTCAGCGAATTTCCAATGCATATATATGTATATTAATACCACATAAAGCCACATACCAAGTTTCATCAATATACATTCATAAATAAACGATTTGTGACATTTTAATTATTCTCCATAAGAATAACATGGCGGATGAGTATGCAGGTTTGCTGAAGGAAGGAAAACAAAAAATGGGGTTTTATACAAATATCAATATAACTCATTTAGGTAAAGCCACATACCAAATTTCATTAATTTATTTTCATAATTAAGGGAGATAACACGTTACTTATTCTCCATAAGAATAACATGGGGCTGAGTACGCAGGTTTGCTGCTACGGGAGCCTTTGGCAAAAAATTGTTTTTTTTAGCAAATATCAATGGTTCACAACCAGATGAAGCCGTATACCAAGTTTTGTCAGTATATGTTCATAAATAAGCGAGATATAAAATTTTTCTTTTCCTCCATAAGAATAACATTAGACAACGTACTGTGTTTAGCACTTTCAATATCTCGGTAACCAATTGACGTAGAGAAATGATCAAAATACCGAATTGTGTGTTTTTTTAAGCTGAATCAAATGGTAAAAACTAAAATTTGACTATTTCGAAAATTATATGTAAAAAATTCAAAAAACCCATTTTTGGGGTACAAAACCCCCCCAAAATACCCCTTCGGATAAAGCGATCTGGCTGGTTTTCGAACTTAAAGTCATAAATGTTGCTTTACACGTTTATACCAAATTTCATCAAAATCGGATAATTTTTACGAGAGTTATCGTGCTCACGGACACATATATATATATATATATATATATATATATATATATATATATATATATATAGATATATATATATATATATATACAGTTTTGAACGAATGGTGTTTTTGGGGTCTGGGGACCTCAAAACGAAAAGTTATCATGGTCCCGGGCCTAGGTCTTACCATGCCGACTACGGTAATAGCTTCTTCCCTATAGGGGAAATTCGCTAAAACCATCTAGCCATTTCAGGGAGCAGAATGTCTACATCGCAAAGTTCATCCATTACAAATCTGAAGTATAAAATATTTTGGAATTTTATTAAACGACTATTACTTGTAGGGTATCGAAATTTCGCTCAATGGAATTACTAGGTTATTAGCGAATTTCCCCTATAGGGAAGAAGCTATTACCGTAGGTCTCATGGTAAGACTTAAGCCCGAGACCATGATAACTTTTTGTTTTGAGGTCCCCAGATGCCAAAAACACTATTCGTTCAAATTTTTATATATGTATATATATATATATATATATATATATATATATATATATATATATATATATATATGCGTGTGTGTGTGTCCGTTAACACGATAACTTGAGTAAAAAACGTCCGATTTTGATGAAATTTGGCTCAAATGTGTAAAATGACATTCATGACTTTAAGTTCGAAAACCAGAAAAATCGGACCATGGGAAGGGGGGTTTATGGGGGTTTTAAATTTTCCAAAAATCAGTTTTTCTCATTTTTCACCCTAAAATTTTTAAAAAACTTAATTTTGGTTTTGACCATGTTATAGAGCTTAAAAAAACAAATAATTTAGTATTTTGAATTATTAACCTAGGTTAAGTGGTTGCGGAGAAAATCCAAAAAAACCTGCTTATAAAATCTCCCATGTTAATGTTATGGGAAAAAGGTTTTTGGCTTTTCCTCAGTTTATTTTAATGTAAACTTCACATTTGCTTTTACCAATCTGTTCAGTTCCACAAAACAATCATTTTGGTGTTTAAATTGTGATTCTACGCCCAACCGTTGCAGAGATATTCAAAGTGCTAAACACAGTACGTTGTCCAATGTTATCCTTATGGAGAATAAATAAAATTTGATATCTCGATTATTTATTAATGTATTTTGATGAAACTTGGTATGTGGCTTCAAGTAGTACTGGTATATTGATATTTGCACAAAAAATTGATTTTTCGTTGATTATTCCCGTAGCAGCAAACCTCCATACTCAGCCCCCATGTTATTCTTAAGGAGAAATAAGTAAAATGTACTGACTCCCTTAATTCTGAACATAAATTAATAAAACTTGGTATGTAGCTTCACCTGGTTGAGTTATATTGATAATTATATAAAAACCCATTTTTCTGTTCCTTGTTGCAGCAAACCTGCTTTCTCAGCCCCCATGTTATTCTTATGGAGAATAACTAGAATGTCATATATCGCTTATTTATGATTGAATATCGATGAAACTTAGTATGTGGCTTCGCCTAGTTAAATTCTATTTATATTTGCATAAAAACCAATTGTTTCTGTTCCTTGTTTCAGCAAACCTACATACTCATTACCAATGTTATTCTTATGGAGAATAATTAAAATCGCTTATATGTGAATATATTTTTATGAAACTTGGTTTGCGGCTTTATGTGGAATTCAGACAAATATTATGCATTGGAAATTCGCTGAGTCCGCAGGTTTGCTGCGACGGGGGTATTTTTGATCTTTAAAATGAGCTATACATCGACGATAACGGACCATCTGGAGGAGGTACGACGTTTGAAAGTTACCATTGGCCTTCTGGGGGAAGCAGGTAAAAATGTTTCGTGACTGGAGCCCGCTCTTAGTGAAAAATATAATCACGTTATCTAGCAGAACTTTCTTTAGGAACATAATGCTGTTGATTTCGTTTATGTACGTCACAGAATACAGTCGGCATTCATTTTGGCAAACAGTAAAGCCTTTATGCAGCTGCAGGCGGTGAAGTGTTGGAATTCAACCTTCTTTAAAACGGTGAGCTATCGGTACTTTTAAGATTTGAAATAAACATAACTGTAGAAAAAATCATCCACTTTCGGAAAAACCTTCCCCTATTGTACACGCTTAGATTAAAAAGTCAAACGTATTTATGGAATGCCAAAAATGTATTGTTGATACTGGAGATTATCGAGATTTAAAACCTACTATCAGTACAGTAATACTACAGTATTAGCATTTGGGATACTTAGTTTTTAATGATTATTTCATATATTGATATTACTAACTCCCATTAAAAAGACAGGGTATTGTTTTTGGAGTAATATTTGTGGTTTTACTGTGAGTCATTTCGTTTTATTAAAAACCATCAAGGCTTCGATGTATAAATCCAACTCAAATATCACATAAGGATGTTTTTATGGTTAGTTTGGTGAACGTCCTAAAAATTATGGTTGTTTGTACATTTTTTATTTATTTTTATTTCAAAGGGAGTTATTGTGAAACATAATATTATGATTGCCAACAGTTCAATATTACCTTGATCTTTGAACCATCCCGTTATAAAACTTACAACGATATGATAACCAGTTACGTCACTCTTATTGCATTGTCCGGGCGGCTACTGACCATAATAACCTCTTTGACAATGGTCGGGATGCGGTAAAAACGGTAAAAGTCCAAGAAAATTGCTTATTTGAACGACCACGTCAAAGTGCAGCACAATCACGCCCAATGTGGATGAAGGGCAGACGTTGATCGGTGTGTGAAACGCGCTATCTGCAGATCAGTTGTCGGAGTGGAAAATTACAATCGCATATCGCATTAGCTGATCGTCGCACGTCACAGTGGACAAAGATAATACACGAACATAAGGTCAGGTGTTGTGCGCAAAAATCAGTTTCGTCGAATTGGGGTGCTTAAACGAGAGATAACGCGCGACAGGGAGGAGCTGATGAACGCACGCAGCGCCAACGCTCATCGTCTACAACTCCAAGAGCGGAAGCGTACAAAAGTAAAAGTGTATACAAAAATTATAACCGACCTCTTTATGGTTTGTGTATTTATTAGCAAAATTAAAAAATGTCACTTATTACCAAGTGGTGGTACATCATTTATAGGCTCTCCGGTCTACCCTAAGGGAAAATGTGCGGCGCCGCCGCCTGATAATGCATTGTTAAGATAGGGAAAAGGAGCGTTGTGGAGGTCCGCAGAATTTCTGTTTGCTGTTATTTTAATTATGTTATTAACATGGTCTAAACGGGATTCGATAGAATAAATTTAATTCTACTAATGCTATTTTTTAATCTAAAAATAATGTGTCTGTCTTATGTTTTAGTTTGGAAAATCTCATTTTTGAACACTTAAAAGGGTTTGTAAATGCTCAATTAACACAAGTTATGCTTTTCTCTCTAATATAATACATTTTATAACTTGAAGTAAGGGGTTTTCGTAGCAGTATAGATATATCCTGCAATCCTTCTTTAGCGTCCCATGGAAGGGGTAGACCGGAGCCTTAACACAAAAAATACACAAACACCAAGAGGATATTCGTCGCACCTCCCCAAATTTAATGACAAAGGAAGGGAAGGGTAAAACAAAAACGGGAATACAAAATTACAAGTAAATTATTCCTCGGCCAAAGGTTCTAAGATTCCTCCCAATTTGTTTGTTGAAAGTCTGTCAAATTGTAGAACTAAAGGCTAATAAAACATTCTTTCAATCTTTTACACAATTTAATTTTCTTTAAATAATTAGCAAGCTTACTATTGAGTTTCCCCCCCCTGATATTTGGGTTGCTCTTAAAACACTTTAAGAATATGGTGCACTGAGGCCGTGACGTATCTAATCTATTAGTTGTGAGTGACTGGACAATATATTTGATTTGATATTTTTTCATTTTTTGAGGCTTAAACAATTATAAATTTAAAAAATAAATATAGTAAATGCATGAACCATTACGGAGAGGGATCTTTAGTTTCGTTAATTTTCTCCGGCAAGAAATTCGCATCTTGCAGAGTTCCCGGTTCAGTGTTGTACTCGGAGTAACACAGTTATCATTGCGCTGGTGAAGGCCGCTCTTATCAGCTACAGTGTAATACGTTATCACAAATCACTCGAGTTGGTGCATTTTTCTTCACTCGATTTCTGCCGATACGTTAAGCTCCGATAATATTTTATCCCCACGATTTAGCATTTCCAAAACACGTGGTTGCGAGTTTGTTATGTTTTGATATTGAGGAATCAACAATTATAATTGGAGAGACCTAATTCATTTGGAGGAACCCTTACGTAGAACTCTCGGGAATTTAGATCTTGTTAATTTTGTATTGTAGTACGTTATTTGGCCTTGATTTAATGTAGTTTCATTGCATTTAATTGTTCAGTAAATCAATTTACGATTTTCACCCCGCGTAATTTATTTTTACTAAGAATAATTAAATTCCTTAGTTTTAACTACTAAAGAAATACTTATATTAGTAAATTTGGAAGGGAATATTTTTTGGTTTTATCTTTACCTTTATTAAGTACAAATAAACTGATTCTCTTCGCGTTGTGATATTAACTTCAGGTGTATATACTATATTTTCACACTGTTACAAATTTTGAATGTCCCCCAAGATTTGCCTTCCAGATTTGAATACAGTCTTTTGGGAATTTTGACTGGCTGCCACTTTGATTAGGGAAGAGATAGCGGTCTTTAATTTTCACCTTTAATAGCTTCCTCTTTTTAATGAGGGGTTATACATTCACCGCGGGATTAAATTTGAAGACTTTTAGTTTCCCCCGAAATTCCCTACTTAGGGGGGACCCTTAAAATTCTGAATATCGTAAAAATATACTACACCTTAAGTTACTATCACTACCTAACGATATTTTTTTTTTTAAACTAATAATAGCAATGGATTTGAATTTATTATTGAGAAAATAAAGATATAAGTTTATTTTAACAAATACAAAAATTAGAGGTGTGGGTCCGGACTTTTTTATACCCGGTATGTATTGGCGTATTATTTTAGTTTTTCGTCAAATTAAATCATATAGTATAACCATTCAACTGACCTCAACCAAACCAAACAAGCGAGTGTCGAGGTTAGATGAACTGAGCAGTGCGGAGCACGGCACGAATTGAATTGTACGATATCCAGGTTGTTTGCCATTGATTATTGAGAAACAATCTGATGGATAAGAACGCGAAATAAAAGTTGTGGACGGACTAATTATCTTCAAGTTTTTCCGCAAAATGTTAGTTTTTACCAAAAAAATAATAAAGGTTTACGCTTATGGTTTTTTTCATGTTCCGCAGAACTATCGTTTTCATTTAATTTAGATTATTGTAAGGGTGGGCGCTTAAGGGTGCGCCGTACCTCCCTTCCGCACGCTCAAGTAAGGGGTTTGTATCTCCCTCAATGTAGGCTAAATTGTTAACCAATTAAAAATAATTTGATGTTATTTAATTCAATAAATGTTCATCTAGAGATCACATGATTTAAAAATCGTGATTTTAATTCAAAATAAGTGGTAGGCCATTAGTAAAGTTTCAAATTAAGCGTTTTTCTAAAGATTCCTAACGTATGGAGAAAAATTATTTTGGAGAAAAGGAACCGTATGATCCGTAGATTGGAATCTGAAAAGTATGAAACTGCAAATAGTTTGGTAGAAATCTGTAAAATAACAGTGCGATCGAGGGGAACAAAATGGTCTTCAAGCGTAAATATGCATGGCCCTGCTTGTTGGCGGCGCCGGCGCGGCGCTAAACAACAATGAATTCAATCTGGGTAGGGCGCTTGAGATTCGAGATCACAAGCGGCTCCTCCTTAAAGAACCATTAAATATATTACATTCTTGTGTGTGATTATTATTTTTGATATCGAAATTCGCTCACTGAAATTTGTTGCACTATACAATAAACTATTACTTAACGGTTCTGGATAATCCGTTGAGGAGGGATTGTAATGTTAACATTGGACTTGGGAGAGAAGCAGGTACAAGCACCATCCGGCGCAAAGGACTCTTAAGTTCTGAGGGAAACGAGGTTTCGTAACTATCGACTTACGAGTTACGAGAACGTTGATCTGACATCCCAAAGGCGTTCAAGGTCACAAAGACTTCAGTATATTACGAAAGGTTAGGGATCATTGACTTGTGAAATCTTGAGAAAAAGTGGAAAATGCTGACTTGTGGAAACCGCTGGCAGTCAGCCATACTCGGTGGAAAAATACGGAAGCGAGATTATCAAAATCATTTTAAAAGTTGGGCGAAATTGCACCACACACTTTTGTTGGATCGAAAACGTAACCGAAATATGGGAGCTTCATGAGCTATAACCTCGGTGTTGGTTAGTGTAAAGGATGCTGTTGTCAGCCGAAATACGGAAGCGAGATTATCAAAATCATTTTAAAAGTTGGGCGAAATTGCACCACACACTTTTGTTGGATCGAAAACGTAACCGGAATATGGGAGCTTCATGAGCTATAACCTCGGTGTTGGTTAGTGTAAAGGATGCTGTTGTCAGCCGACACGGTGTATTGAGGCTCCTTAGGTTCCGATTCGCACCTGAGCCCCGTGATGGGGGACTGGCCTGGGGGCGGACCTTGACTGACTGCCATTGACCCACATCCCGAGGCCGCCCTTGCATAACCCTGGACCCTGGACCCCCGCATCTCCGGCCGGGGACAAGTGGCTTTGTGACGGGAAGTTAACGCCTCAGAGGGGGTACCAGTCTCACAACATCTGGGGATTTCCACCTGCTTCTCCCATTAGCCCAATGTTGACTTTCAAGGTCTGTCCCTCCTCAACGGGTTATCCGAAATCGTAGATTTAAGGCTCATTAAAAAATACCTTGCGATTTTAGTGAGAAGAATTTTCATATCACAATTAGTTCACCCATCAAATGATCGTACCTAAATAATGCATATTTTGGAAAAAATTGAATGACTATTATTTGTGATATCCAAGTTTTGCTCAGTGGAATCGCCAGGTATTTTTTGATTTTTAAAATGAATCATAAATCAACTATATCGGACAATCCGTTGAAGAATGAAGAGCTTTGAAAGTTGGCAACAGCCTTATGGGAAGCAGTTAGAAACGCCAGATGTTTGGTGCTTCAACGCCCCACTCTTCTGTATTGTCGGTAATCGGTGAACCACATTGGATGAAACAATCTAAGTATAGTATAAATAACTAAAGGAGATCATTACTTCATTTTAGCGAATTTTCCCTATAGGGAAGAAGCTATTACCGTAGTCGGCTGGTAAGACCTAGGCCCGGGACCATGATAACTTTTCGTTTTGAGGTCCCCAGACCCAAAAAACACCAATCGTTCGAAAGTGTACACATATATGTGTCCGTGGGTGCGATAACTCTCTTAAAAAAGGTTCGATTTTGATAGAATTTGGTACAAAAGTGTAAAGCAAAATTTATGACTTTAAGCTCGATAACCAGACAGATCAACCCATCCCAAGTGGTGTTTTGGGGGGATTTGGTAACCCAAACATGTGTTTTTTGTTTTTAAATGTTATATTTAAAAAAGACAAATTTTAGTTTTCACCATTGGATTCAGCTTAAAAAACACACAATTTGCTGTTTTGATCATTTCTCTACGTCAATTGGTTACAGAGATATTGAAAGTGCTAAACACAGTACGTTGTCCAATGCTATTCTTATGGAGAATAAGAAAAAAATTGTATCTCGTTTATTTATGAACGTATACTAAGGGAACTTGGTATACGGTTTCATCTGGTTGTGGTCTATTGCTATTTGCACAAAAAATCAATTTTTACCGATAATTCCCGTAGCAGCAAACCTGCGTAATCCGCCCCCATGTTATTCTTATGGATAATAATCAAAATGGCATATATCGCTTATCTATGAATGTATATTGATGAAACTTTGTATGTGGCTTCACCTAGTTGAGTAATCTTAATATTTACATGAAAACCCATATGTTTTGTTCCTTGTTGCAGCAAACCTGCGTACTCATCCCCAGTGTTATTCTTATAATTCAAATTGTATATATCGTTTATTTGTGAATATATTTTTATGAAACTTGGTATGCGGCTTTATGTGGTATTAAGACATATATATATATATATATATATATATATATATATATATATAAATGAGCTGGAAATTCGCTGAGTACGCAGGTTTGCTGTGACGGAGGTATTTAGGTTTTGGCATTGTTTTAGCGAATTTCCCCTATAGGGAAGAAGCTATTACCGTAGGTCTCATGGTAAGACTTAAGCCCGAGACCATGATAACTTTTTGTTTTGAGGTCCCCAGATGCCAAAAACACTATTCGTTCAAATTTATATATATGTATATATATATATATATATATATATATATATATATATATATATATATGTGTCCGTTAACACGATAACTTGAGTAAAAAACGTCCGATTTTGATGAAATTTGGCTCAAATGTGTAAAATGACATTCATGACTTTAAGTTCGAAAACCAGAAAAATCGGACCATGGGAAGGGGGGTTTATGGGGGTTTTAAATTTTCCAAAAATCAGTTTTTTGCATTTTTCACCCAAAAATCTTTTAAAAACTTAATTTTGGTTTTGACCATGTTATAGAGCTTAAAAAAAGCAAATAATTTAGTATTTTGAATTATTAACCTAGGTTAAGTGGTTGCGGAGAAAATCCAAAAAAACCTGCTCATAAAATCTCCCATGTTAATCTTATGGGAAAAAGGTTATTGGCTTTTCCTCAGTTTATTTTAATGTAAACTTCACATTTGCTTTTACCAATCTGTCCAGTTCCACAAAACAATCATTTTGGTGTTTAAATTGTGATTCTACGCCCAACCGTTGCAGAGATATTCGAAGTGCTAAACACAGTACGTTGTCCAATGTTATCCTTATGGAGAATAAATAAAATTCGATATCTCGATTAATTATGAATGTACGTTGGTGAAACTTGGTATGTGGCTTCAAGTAGTACTGGTATATTGATATTTGCACAAAAAATTGATTTTTGTTGATTATTCCCGTGGCAGCAAACCTGCGTACTCAGCCCCCATGTTATTCTTATGGAGAATAACTAGAATGTCATATATCACTTATTTATGATTGAATATCTATGAAACTTAGTATGTGGCTTCGCCTAGTTAAATTCTACTGATATTTGCATAAAAACCAATTGTTTCTGTTCCTTGTTTCAGCAAACCTACATACTCATTACCAATGTTATTCTTATGGAGAATAATTAAAATCGCTTATATGTGAATATATTTTTATGAAACTTGGTTTGCGGCTTTATGTGGAATTCATACAAATATTATGCATTGGAAATTCGCTGAGTCCGCAGGTTTGCTGCGACGGGGGTATTTTACTTTATAATTAAGTTAAAGTGTAGCAAAAAATCGGGCTCCGTTCCGTTCCTCCCCGTCTTATTTTGTATAACTCCTCAAATTTTCGACCGTTTTAGTTACAATAGCTTCAGAATCCTGCGCAAAGACATCACGAATTTACAATTTTTCCTTACGCAATTCCATATTGGGATAAATATAAGCAGTATAAATCTCAAGTAGTATGTATCTGCTCTGCACTCACCTCATTTTGAATGAAATTGCCCACGAAAGAGAATAGCGACTAATTCGTTTTCTGTAGAGAAACCTAGGTGACAAATCTACCGTGACCTCGTGGAGAACTCGGCCCTCAGTACTTTTACGATGGAAAAACAATCGTAATTTACACTATGATTCATTCCTGTACGCGATCGTTTACAGTGGGAAAAACAACCGATATCGAACATAATTGGCTAACAGACGCGGAGGCCGGGAAATATGTGCGATTGCCGCAGCCTTAACATTGGCACCAGTTAGCGCAAGTGTGTCACGGCCCCGACGGCCCAATGTCGTCCGCTGTATGGCGCGCCACACCATAGCGCCCACAGAACCGCACACGGCGCGGAGATGGCGTTGGTAGGGCTAGTTCTTGCGGTCAATCGACTAGAGGGCCTTCATGCCCACAAAAAGGTGAAATCTTGTCCGCAGTGACGGGTTTATAGGATTTGAGGCCCTTGGCTAAGTCTTTCGCCCAACTTTTAAAATGATTTTGATAATCTCGCTGCCGTATTTCGGCTGACAACAGCATCCTTTACACTAACCAACACCGAGGTTATAGCTCATGAAGCTCCCATATTTCGGTTACGTTTTCGATCCAACAAAAGTGTGTGGTGCAATTTCGCCCAACTTTTAAAATGATTTTGATAATCTCGCTTCCGTATTTTTCCACCGAGTATGGCTAACTGCCAGCGGTTTCCACAAGTCAGCATTTTCCACTTTTTCTCAAGATTTCACAAGTCAGTGATCCCTAACCTTTCGTAATCTACTGAAGTCTTTGTGACCTTGAACGCCTTTGGGATGTCAGATCAACGTTCTCGTAAGTCGATAGTTACCAAACCTCGTTTCCCTCAGAACTTAAGAGTCCTTTGCGCCGGATGGTGCTTGTACCTGCTTCTCTCCTAAGTCCAATGTTAACATTACAATCCCTCCTCAATGGATTATCCAGAACCGTTAAGTAATAGTTTATTGTATAGTGAAACAAATTTCAGTCAGCAAATTTCGATATCAAAAATAATAATCACACACAAGAATCAAATATATTTAATGGTTCTTTAAGGAGGAGCCGCTTGTGATCTCGAATCTCTGCACACTCAAATCGCTAGGAATATTTTCGCACTTAAAAATGAACCAAAAGTCATCGATAATTCATTTAAGAGGGACGGACATTGAAAGTTAACGGGCATTGTTCTCATGGGACAGACGCAGAGCACTGTAGCCCCCCTTAAGCGCGCACCCTTACAATAATCTAAATTAAATGAAAACGATAGTTCTGCGGAACATGAAAAAACCTTAAGCGCAAACCTTTATTATTTTTTAGGTAAAAACTAACATTTTGCGGAAAAACTTGAAGATAATTAGTCCGTCCACAACTTGTATTTCGCGTACTTATCCATCAGATTGTTTCACAATAATCAATGGCAAACAACCTGGATATCGTACAATTCAATTCGTGCCGTGCTCTGCACTGCTCAGTTCATATAACCTCGACACTCGCTTGTTTGGTTTGGTTGAGGTCAGTTGAATGGTTATACTATATGATTTAATTTGACGTAAAACTAAAATAATACGCCAATACATACCGGGTATAAAAAAGTCCGGAACCACACCTCTAATTTTTGTATTTGTTAAAATAAACTAATATCTTTATTTTCTCAATAATAAATTCAAATCCACTGATGTCATGAGTTAAAAAAACTAATATCGTATAGATAGTGATAGTAACTTAAGGTGTAATGTTTTTTGACGATATTCACAATTTTAAGTGTACCCCCTCCCTAGTTCTGTGAATATTAAATTGTAATCGTGGACTTTATAATTGACTTGATCGCGGACAAAAATAAAAGTATGATAAATTGACACATAACCTCGACTGTCCGATGTAATTACAACACAACCGTTGAGTGACACGTGGCCGCCACCCAATGTTGCCAATAGTACACACATTTTTTACCCCACACTAGACTTTACGTTGAAATCACCCCAAAATGAGACGTGGTGGCTTGCACCACAATCTCTCCGTCTCGTCGAGTAATTTCGTCTTTTCAAATAGTCTGCAAAATATTGCAGATTAGTCAAATATTACAGATTTGTAAAGGACCAAAATAAAATCCGCATAACATCTGGATGGTTAAATAATCACAGTACGAATAAGGCTCAAATTTTATGTCCGCCTTTACCGGCCAAGATCGGGTACTTCCTTAAAAAAATATATAAATGCTGAACCTCGTGCGGCCCACTCTCAGCCGGCTCCGGCGGCCGGTGGTAAATCCACACTGCTTGTCCGAAAATCAAGGTTATCTTTATAACATATTATTTGGTATCACGTAGTTTTGGCAAACAATATTGCAAGTTTGTATACATTACCTAAGATTATTGTTTGCCAGCGTCGATTGAATTATGAACCTAGAACGTTAAGTTCATTGTTTTGGTAATTTATAGACGTAATCTTGTACTCTAATAACATTTGATTGCTTGCGCCCGTGCGTGCTTGCTTGCGTCCGTGCGTGCTTGCTTGCAACTCTGATTTAGATAAGATTTTTTGTTCAAATTGATAAGTACTACCAGCCCCCGAAGTTTGTAATGACCATTTCTGAACACCCTGTATAGAGTGGTCATATCCGAATTAAAGCAAATGGACATTGAGCTATAAATAACAACTGGAGTGACCTTAAGAATGCAGAAAAGAGGCAAACGAGCCATACCAATATGTTAATCAGTTGGGGGAAGTGGTGAAATATTTCTCCAAGTAATCTAAACAAACCGACTGGCCTTCCCCGAGCAAAGCTCGGCCCAGATATTTTATATTAATTATTAAACGCCAGGGACGGATTCAAAGGGATCAGCACTGAATCTGATCTAAATCTATATAGGCCTGTGTTTTTTGACACTATTAACTAATGGATATTATATTTATGTTGGCTGAATTGTTAAAAACACATAAATTTTAACGAGATTGGTCACATTTTTCTTAACAATGCTATAAAAGTTCATTGTCCAAAGTATTGCAAATTAATGCAGTTTTATTTCTAGATAAATGTTATATACGTTATGGAACAACGAAAAGCCTACGGCATTGTCGGAATTGTGACATTATTTATGCAAATCAACTTATTTTTCATTTTTTCACCTCTTATTGCTCGCCGGGGTGGTGTTTTGGTGTTTTGGGAACCTCTCCAGTCTAAATATATGATCAAAGTTACCTCAGAATAACGGGCTGGGATTTATCACTTCAATTTAAATGTGAGACGATTTGATACTACACTCTAAAATATTTAAGCTATCAATTCCATATTCCCGACTTTTCAAAATTCCACCAAACTTAAACGTTAAATGATTTGAGCAGTTGGCGTTCGAATCTCGCTTGAAAAAAATCGTTATAGACGTGAGTGATTGTTGGATGTTATGTTTAAGACAAACAGGGAAACCCGGGTTACCATACATTCATTGGGATACACCCACAGTTTTACACTACTGCCCAGTCCTCTGTGTACTTCTAGACATCAGAGGAAGTTTCCATATGGCTTACCGTAAAATTCGTACTATCAATTATGGTTTCACTCAAGAAATAATATTCTTGCCAATGACACACTGTCTTCTGTATCTTATCCGTTATATGAAATGATTCAATCTAGCGAATGTTTTTCACATTCCTTTTCGTATGAAATCGTTTATAGAAATCTAACTAAGCTTCTGATGTGTTGCATTTCTCGCGGTGACCTTTGTCGGTCCGGACGCCCTTCTCTCCGCCAACAGGATTCAACCTCGTGGCACACATCTCCGGGAACAATGGTTTATAAAACTGGACGGATATTATATTGATTCAATTTACGTTGATCATGAGCTAAATGTTTGTAAAAGAGAAAATCACTACAATCTCTTCAGCGGTGTTAAATCATTATCAATGTCGGATCCTCCAGTACTAATCTCACTGATTCACTGATATTGAAGTCATATAGCGGAGTTATTCTTACTTTATGGCAGCCGTGCCGAGTGTTTATTATATGGAATACTATGCACAAAGTATTAATACGTTTAATGTAATAAGCCTGAGTCTTCATTGAACGAGATAGTTATCTTGTGTTTTAATAATCGAGGACTGTGTTGTACATTAGGTATAATTAGGGATATGCGAATACCGGACCCCAAATCCAAACGTATCTCAAACATTTGGAAACCACTGCGTAATATTACTGATCGCTGGTCAGCTTACTTGGGGGTGAAAAGTCAAAGCAAGACCTTGGTTAGACAAATCATCAAAGGCGTCCAATTATACAAAGAATTGGAGTGAAGTGCTAAATTACATTTTAAAGTTCACTGAAAGAACATGTTAAACAGTAGTCGAATGCACTGAAACCTGTTGAAGTTGAGGCCGACACTAACGATTACCACTGAAACCTGTTGAAGTTGAGGCAGACACTAACGATTACCACTGAAACCTGTTGAAGTTGAGGCCGACACTAACGATTACCACTGAAACCTGTTGAAGTTGAGGCCGACACTAACGATTACCACTGAAACCTGTTGAAGTTGAGGCCGACACTAACGATTACCACTGAAACCTGTTGAAGTTGAGGCCGACACTAACGATTACCACTGACATCTGTTGAAGTTGAGGCCGACACTAACGATTACCACTGAAACCTGTTGAAGTTGAGGCCGACACTAACGATTACCACTGTCCTTATTCCTTAATCAAATTCCGTGATTTACCCCTCTTTTAAAGCTTGTCGTGCCGGCTATTGATGAAAAATAGACCCACGGTCTAAAAATGTACCGCTTCTTGGAAATTTGAATAATATGAAAGATAAATAAAGGGAATAGTTTGTTTTGACAGGAGCGAAAATTTAAACAAAATAATATCTGATCAGCTGACAAGATTTGGTTCGCACTGCGGAATTCCCCATGGGTCGACTAGTTTATACTATAAACCGAAAGCATTTGCCGTTTACCTCATTTGTTAAGATGGGGATTTGCTTGACAATTTTCCCGCTAGAGATAGTCTTGCAACTAGTTTGTGCAATAAGAACAAAATCAGCAATTCCCAGTTGCTGCTGATCACAGACTACAGATCTCGCCCCTGAGTTGCACTAGAGCTTCCGCAATATCCTCATCAATACTTGTAAGAGAGTGTTGAAAGTGACTTTGCCGCTTCCGTATACAATTTTGGGGTTCAGTTTGCTCTCAGAAGATTATCCTATACAGTATATTAAAATGCTAGGGGTTTTTTATTCACAGTCATAGCTTGATAACGGCTGGACAGATTTTAAAGTTTGAGGGGTCAAAATTAAAGGTATTTTTTACGTAGATTTGCCAATACGTCTCACAATTTTAAGAAAGAGCACCGCTTAAGTACAGTAAAGGGCTGAATTTTCGGAACAGTGGTGCTATCCGACGGCGTAAGTCTAAACTACGTGTTGATTGGAAATAAGTTATCATCCGTTTTAATATAAGATGTTTTGTTATATTTGTTTACAACCGAAGTAACCTTTCGTTGGGCAAACTTGCTCGGATTCGAGCAACAGGACAACTAGTATTGCTTATTGCTTTAGATTTTGTAGTACAGACATACTTTAGCATTTGTAGTTGCATTACGAGGTTGCCAAGTCTAATCGCACCTTTGAGATCTCTCGCCAAACCTCATTAGTAACGGTTCTACATTCAAAGCCAATCTATCATAATCTGAAATGAACTAAATAAATCCATACAATTTTGAAGCTTTCGAGCTCGAGCTACGAGATACAAATCCAACAGTTCAACAAAACTAAAAGTAAATGGAATCACGGATTTTGCGAAATTACAACGCATTCTACTACACGACTCTGCATAAGCACATAGCTAGCAGACAATGAGTTGCGGCAGGGCAGTAGTGTTCTGATGACAGGTTACGTCAGCAGACCTGCTGACCCGCATAACGCGCTGAGTCGCGACGCATACTGGGCCACCGCGTCAGTGCCGACTGCTCAGCGTGCAACGATCAGCGGGTGGATTGTTGTTGTTGCTGATACCTTGACGGTTGTATTTAAGAAGGGGCTCCACGCAAGACGCTACCTGCTTCTTCCATGGCCAATGTAAAATTAAAAAATTCGAAATCATCTTTGAATTTTATGAAAGGTGAAGATTGTGAGCTGCATACCGGAGTTATCAGCTATGTAATTATTAAATAGGAATTAACCAGAAGGTACTCTAAAATTATAAATCCATTAGTAAAAATCGGTTACATTTTAACCGTGAATACGATATGTTATTCGTTATACTAAATTCATTGTTCGTATATTCGTACATTTGCCATCACTGACGGAAAAAAATAGTTTCACGACGTTTCTGGATATAAATTATGTTTCCATAGAACCCAAAATTTCGTGAAACTTCTTATTGTAAAACAGTGATGACACTTATAACTTGTTGAGCAAATATTGCTGCCATTTGCCATAGCGATTGAGAAAATCATTTCACGACATTTAAAGAATTTATAATCTTAATCCCGAAACGTCGTGAAACTTGTTTTATCCCAACCAGTGACGACAATTGTCCGCAATAAATTCTTAAATAACAAGATAGTTATGTGTTTATAGCTGTTAAGAGTCCAAACAAGATTTTATGCTCCGACTAACGTGGTTGTAGTTATACCTCAAAACTATCCGGCAAAACCTCTTCCGCGGCAAAACCGGAACCGCAAACTACTTCCAGTCATTTAGTAAAAGCGCTTTCACTAGTGAAAGTGTCCGAAGATTCGAATTTTCATCTGGACCATCGACACCACAATCAACAGTGTTTGGTCCAGTCGCGTGGTGTGGCTGTGTCGTGTTGCCCTTACATAACGTCTTGTGTATAGTCATAGTGTCAGCGGTACAGCGGTGCGTGTAGTGTGGTGTGCTGTGTAGTAGTGGTGTTGGTGTTGGTGTTCCCCCTCCGTAACTCTGACTCAGTGAAAGCGCCGCGCTCCTCACTCGCTGTTCGATCTCCGCGCCGAACGCTACTCTCAGCTACTCACTGCCGAACCCGTGTACTCGCGCTACTCGTGCTACTCGTGCTACTCGCTACTCGCTACTCGTGTGTGACCGCGCCGCGTGTGTGTGTGACTGTGCTACTGTGTGACTTACCAACCTTTGGATCTATCCTGTTTATTTATTTGGGATTACTCTTTCATGCGACAAATAAGGTAGGTTATGTTTTCTGTAAGGGGTAGGTTATGGCATTGTATAGGAGTTTTTGAAGTAGGAAAAGTTTCAGAAGGTAAAAAAGACAAATTTGAAACAGTTCTGCCCGATTCACATGCAAAAAGATCACATGCAAATAATCTGCTAAATTAAAAAGTAAACATATCTAAACATTTTGTTGTAAAGCGTTATCTAAAATTGTACTGTATGACGAACGAATAATTATACAATTGTAGGTTGTATAAATTAGCATTGCAACGTTGGTAGTTAATAAAAATTACCAGTTGTACAGTAAACGTGAGGGTTTTGGATAATCTTTCTCAGTCGCCCCAAAACATGAGGCTAGACAGCTGTGGCAATCTTTATAAGAAAAAGTGTAAGGGACAACTATCAGATTCATAGGGTTAGTTCAGAAGTTGTTAATTTTATTGACAACACAGCGTAGTGCAAACATCAGTGTAAACAAAGAATGCAAGTGGGAGAGAAATATGTTTGGGTTACCTATTATTTTAGACTAGAAAACATTTCCAAAACAAAAAGTGACAATATGACTGACAACAGATAATAAAAGATTAAACGTTATCTACCTGCACCTTGAAATGGAAAACTGGGGAATTGGATCACCCCTACGAAAAACTCAATTCACCGTGGAATTGAGCCAAATAGTACATAATTATACATTTGTAATTAGAATTCTTTGACTGGAAAAGATGCTGGACTCCAGTCACGAAACATGTGGCGTTGCTACTGCTAATCCCTTCCCTCCTCAACGGATTATCCAAGATAGTTCATTCACTTAAAAGAGCAAAAAAAATCTAAAATTTACAATTTTTGTTATGGGTTAACTATTGGCGGCCCTTAGCGTTATGCAATGTACTTGAGATTTAAGTTTTTAACATAGCAGAGCCCAAATTGCGGCAAAGTTCTTTGTGCAGCAATCTATTATTTAAATGAGAGGCACAGCGTAACAAATTAAAGCTAAAGATTATTTCCAAATTTGGATTAAGGGAAATGGGTTAGGATACTCAAAATTGTGAAATATGTATAGGCTTGTGATACATAATTTTGAAGAAAGTTAAAAGTAAAGAAGACAAAACTAACACAGTTATAGGTAGCATGAGTTTCATTTAACGTAACTAGCTGATGTTTCAACCTTCGCAAAGGGATCTAGCAGGCATAGAGTCTGTGAAAACTTTACATTATCATTAGCTATTTGACTAAATACAATATAACTTAAAGATTAACATCAGAACTTTAAAGCCCATGGGGTGGAACCCTAAACGTGGATTTTTTTCAAAGTCCCTCAAGGGCAAGATAATCCGACATTTACAAAACTTGAAAATTATTAGTTTAAGAGGCCTTAAGTCGCCGAAAAATATAAATAGACGTGTTTACAGTACAAGTTGGTAGGAAGCTCAACAGGACGGGTTGAAAAACCAAAATTTTGTAACCACAACTAAAAAAATGAGTAACTTACGTATTTTATATTTTCAAAGTACGTCACGTTGGTTTGAGTTTATCTGATAATACCGCTTGTTGTAGCGCACATGAGCGTTATACAACCCGCGCCACCCGACCGGCCCGTGCTAGTCGAAGTTTCAAAGTACATTTCTATCAGTTAACTTTCGTAACTCGTCCAATTAACTGTTTTTATACCCCTTGTCATGCACTTGTTGACGTTTTCGAGTTTCTTGAACTTCTGAATTTTTCTTTTCACAAATAGCGCAAGCCACGTGATGTTTACGTAGATCTAAAATAGGTTATGTCGGTTGAACAAATGAAAATGACGCCATAGCGAACAGAAGTGGCTGTAATGAGTCCACCATCCTGACGAATGACGTACTACTGATCTTATACTGAATTAGAAAATTTAAGATTTTGGAAAACTCGGGACAAAATGTGATATTGCTGATTTGAATTGAAAATTTGACGTTATCAGATTGCAAATGCGGTCCCGGAATGAACATAAGAAAGTTTTGAGTTGTTGCATAGTATGAAGTCCTACATTATCGAAAAATGATTATGTTAGTTAACTGATGGTATTTCAGCGCAGAGATTTTTTCAATGTAAATAAACAAAAAAGTTTGTGGAATCGAAACTTATAATTGTTCTGAGTAAATAAGTAGCAATAGCTTAACTTATTGTTCGGTGAGGGTATCGACGGTGGGAGGGTGGGAGGGTGGGAGGGTGGGAGGGTGGGCCTAAGTTATATACGGTCGATTGACGCTTGTATTTTTTTGTAATCATGCGGGTTTACTTTATTTAGTGAAGAGGTACAAATTAAACGGGCGCAATTAGTAAATACCCCCGTAGCAGCAAACCTGCGTACTCAGCGAATTTCCAATGCATATATATATATATATATGTATATTAATACCACATAAAGCCACATACCAAGTTTCATCAGTATACATTCATAAATAAACGATTTATGACATATTAATTATTCTCCATAAGAATAACATGGCAGCTGAGTATGCAGGTTTGCTGAAGCAAGGAACACAAAAAATGGGGTTTTATACAAATATCAATATAACTCATGTAGGTAAAGCCACATACCAAATTTCATTAATTTATTTTCATAATGAAGGCAGATAACACGTTACTTATTCTCCATAAGAATAACATGGGGCTGAGTGCGCAGGTTTGCTGCTACAGGAGCCTTGGGTAAAAAATTGTCTTTTTGAGCAAATATCAATGGTCCACAACCAGATGAAGCCGTATACCAAGTTTCGTCAGTATACATTCATAAATAAGCGAGATATAAAATTTTTATTTTTCTCCATAAGAATAACATTGGACAACGTACTGTGTTTAGCACTTTCAATATCTCGGTAACCAATTGACGTAGAGAAATGATCAAAATACCAAATTGTGTGTTTTTTTAAGCTGAATCCAATGGGAAAAAATAAAATTTGACTATTTCCAAAATTATATGTAAAAAATTCGAAAAACCCATTTTTGGGGTACAAAACCCCCCCAAAATACCCCTTCGGATAGAGCGATCTGGCTGGTTTTCGAACTTAAAGTCATAAATGTTGCTTTACACGTTTATACCAAATTTCATCAAAATCGGATAATCTTTACGAGAGTTATCGTGCTCACGGACACATATATATATATATATATATATATATATATATATATATATATATAGATATATATATATATATACAGTTTCGAACGAATGGTGTTTTTGGGGTCTGGGGACCTCAAAACGAAAAGTTATCATGGTCCCGGGCCTAGGTCTTACCATGCCGACTACGGTAATAGCTTCTTCCCTATAGGGGAAATTCGCTAAAATCAATTCAATATATTTAATTTCTTAAAAAAAACCCTATTCATAAAATGTTTATACGGACATAAAAGTATACCATACTAATCAAACCATTAACAGTATTACAGGCTCTTGTTTACAAAACAAAATCGGGGCGTTATAATTTAGATCAAGTCGACTTTTGGATGATTCACAGAGTTGACATAAGCAGAAGCGCTGACAATTCCTCAACCCATTATTTTAGTATACATTTTATAAATTAAAGTTGTAGAAAACTCAACTGGGAAAAGCTGGGACGACTAAGCTTTTCAATTGATTGCGGCCCTCGATTGATATTTCTTTATTACATACTTACATAGTACTTTATCAATCCTGGTTTTTACTAGGTAATCTGAATTTCGAGCTCAAAAGCTCTTTTTCAGTCCTTCTTGTGGACATTTTTTCGCCCCCGTCTTTTGGCAATAAAATAATGTCTGACCAAAAATGAACAAACATTTAATATACATAGGCCTACCATTAAAAATTTTCATTCGGACCATGGTTTTCACATCTAACCTTAAACACGTAAAGAAGCATGTGCTTTAATGATATATTTTTAATTTCTTTACAACGGCGCAAAATTACGTTTCAAAAACGAAATAAATTTGAAATTATATTTGCGATTACCATAAAAATGCAGATTAGAGGTAACGAGGTCCTAAAAGTTTTGTTTGGATCATTAGAGGTAACGATATCCTAAAAGTTTTGTTTGGATCATTAGAGGTAACGATATCCTAACAGTTTTGTTTGGATCATTAGAGGTAACGATATCCTAAAAGTTTTATTTGGATCATTAGAGGTAACGATATCCTAAAAGTTTTGTTTGGATCATTAGAGGTAACGATATCCTAACAGTTTTGTTTGGATCATTAGAGGTAACGATATCATAAAAGTTTTGTTTGGATCATTAGAGGTAACGATATCCTAAAATTTTTGTTTGGATCATTAGAGGTAACGATATCCTAAAAGTTTTGTTTGGATCATTAGAGGTAACGATATCCTAAAGTTTTGTTTGGATCATTAGAGGTAACAATATCCTAACAGTTTTGTTTGGATCATTAGAGGTAACGATATCCTAAAAGTTTTGCTTGGATCGAACAACAGATGTCTCATGCACCAGCAGTTTTAACATAATCAAATAACAACATTTATTTTCTATAATAACATACATAGAGCTCGAGTAAACGTTATTGCAGATAAGGAAACTGTTTAAAACAACGAGGATTGGTTACAAAGCCGACACAGTATTTTACAAAACATAATGCCTGATGTAATTATCAGTACTAGCAAGTTCTGCTATCAAGGAAAACTTTGCAGATTGTATGATTTATAGACTATTCGCATTAATTGGCTGCATCGTAATTTAAATTTGTTAAATAGTAAAAGATATCTCTGATAAAAATGAATACAGCACCTATAAATATAACGGGTATTTAAATTTGCATGTAAATTTAATTAGATTTTAATATGAAATTAGTAAATTATTTCGAAACACTCTCCACTTTATTATATCAAATTTAACTTGTTAAAATACTAAGTTTTCCCGGTGCTATGTCATTATGTGAAAGTTTGTCATCGCAAGGTGTACGATAGTGAATAATAACTTTTCATAAACTGTAATAATTTTGACATTTAGCTAATTAACTTTCAAGTCATCTTGGAGTATTGCCGATTCATTATTGTAAACCTGGGATCAAAATGCAAAATATTTACGTAACTAGCTGATGACCCGTTCTCCGCGCGGGTATCTAATAGAAACAGAGCCAGATATTGTAAGTTTATTTACATTTCAATCAGCTGACTAACTAAATAAAATATAGCTCCATAAGATTAATATTGGAAATTTTAACGCGTATTGGGCAAAACTCTGAAGGTGGAGGGTTTTAAAAATCCTAAAAGGCACATCTGGAGGGTAAGACCTTTTCATTGATCCCAAACATTTACACAAGTTTTAGAGGTAAAAAAATCACCGCGAAGAAAAATAATGAAATCCTTTTAATAGGCTAATATAGATAGATAGATATTTTTACAAAAAATAAAGAAAAAGAAGGGAATGTTTGAAAAAATATACAAATCTTTGTAATAATTACTAAATATTAACAATTTTGTTTATTTTATACAAACTATTTTTAATACTGAAAGCGAATTCAAACAGAGCCTGGTAATACACGTCGATAACAACACGAGCGTTATCAGTAGACGAAGGATAAACCAATAAAAATGTCCAGGAATCTGAGCAGTGCGTGCGAAGGTTCGCGAGCAAAACCTAGCAGAGGACACGCATAAACCTGGGCAGAATAGAAAGGCGCGGCGGCCTAGAGCGGGGCCTCGAGTCCAAGGTGGCGGCGAGGTCCGTGGCGGTCTGCCTTCAGAGGGGCCTTCGGGCGGGAGCAGTACTGCACTTCCTGGAGACTCTCCTGGGTTAGGGGACGACCGCTGCTAGGGGTGTCCGGGGTAGTGAGCTCGGAGAGAGAGCAGTACTTTCCTGGAGACTCTCCTGGGTTAGGGGACGACCGCTGCTAGGGGTGTCCGGGGTAGTGAGCTCGGAGAGAGAGCAGTACTGCACTTCCTGGAGACTCTCCTGGGTTAGGGGACGACCGCTGCTAGGGGTGTCCGGGGTAGTGAGCTCGGAGAGAGAGCAGTACTGCACTTCCTGGAGACTCTCCTGGGTTAGGGGACGACCGCTGCTAGGGGTGTCCGGGGTAGTGAGCTCGGAGAGAGAGCAGTACTGCACTTCCTGGAGACTCTCCTGGGTTAGGGGACGACCGCTGCTAGGGGTGTCCGGGGTAGTGAGCTCGGAGAGAGAGCAGTACTGCACTTCCTAGAGACTCTCCTGGGTTAGGGGACGACCGCTGCTAGGGGTGTCCGGGGTAGTGAGCTCGGAGAGAGAGCAGTACTGCACTTCCTGGAGACTCTCCTGGGTTAGGGGACGACCGCTGCTAGGGGTGTCCGGGGTAGTGAGCTCGGAGAGAGAGCAGTACTGCACTTCCTGGAGACTCTCCTGGGTTAGGGGACGACCGCTGCTAGGGGTGTCCGGGGTAGTGAGCTCGGAGAGAGAGCAGTACTGCACTTCCTAGAGACTCTCCTGGGTTAGGGGACGACCGCTGCTAGGGGTGTCCGGGGTAGTGAGCTCGGAGAGAGAGCAGTACTGCACTTCCTGGAGACTCTCCTGGGTTAGGGGACGACCGCTGCTAGAGGTGTCCGGGGTAGTGAGCTCGGAGAGAGAGCAGTACTGCACTTCCTAGAGACTCTCCTGGGTTAGGGGATGACCGCTGCTAGGGGTGTCCGGGGTAGTGAGCTCGGAGAGAGAGCAGTACTGCACTTCCTGGAGACTCTCCTGGGTTAGGGGACGACCGCTGCTAGGGGTGTCCGGGGTAGTGAGCTCGGAGAGAGAGCAGTACTGCACTTCCTGGAGACTCTCCTGGGTTAGGGGACGACCGCTGCTAGGGGTGTCCGGGGTAGTGAGCTCGGAGAGAGAGCAGTACTGCACTTCCTGGAGACTCTCCTGGGTTAGGGGACGACCGCTGCTAGGGGTGTCCGGGGTAGTGAGCTCGGAGAGAGAGCAGTACTGCACTTCCTGGAGACTCTCCTGGGGTAGGGGACGACCGCTGCTAGGGGTGTCCGGGGTAGTGAGCTAGGGATAAAGGATGGGTTCTGGTTATAGCTTCTACCTCCTTCCTCTTTAGGGCAACAACATTCAAAGCTCGTTCTTCCTCAAGGATCCATTCTTCCTCCGTTCTTCCTCGTACTATTCATCATTGGATAATACGGTTAAGTTTAAAGAGCAAAAAACCTAGTGATTTTAGTGAGGAAAATTGCAATATCACAAATAATATCAGTTCAATCAAATTCCAAAATATATACGTTTTCTATGAGTGGGCTATTAGTAAAATCCAAATTATTCTGAGTGAAATCCCTTGGTATCTAAAATTAATCATGTTCAACGATTTTGGGTAATTCGTTGAGGAGGGACGACCTTATGGGAGCATCGGTAGAAATGCGAATTGTATGCACAGCCAGGCGGGGTGTGAGTGAATAACAGACTGCTGGATTGTGCATCCTTCCATAGAATGACTGAATACACTCGTACTGTATATAGGGCAGAGAGTACTCGTGACTCACACAGATTAATACATTTGTGTGGAGTTTCTAAATACTGTACTGTAGATTTGATGTAATTCTACTGGAACATTTTGGAAGATTTCTTCAGATCACGTATCCAATTTCGTTTAGGTGTTTAGCGTTGTTAGCGTTGTATAGTAGCAATAGCTCTTGAGGGTGTATTAGAAGATTGCCATATAGAGAGAACATATTTTGGCGTCGTCATTAGCCGGCACGATAAGCTTTAAAATGAGGGGTAAATCATGGAATTTGATAAAGGAATAAGGAAGATCTCGCGGACTGACAGGAAAACAGACTAGAGAAATAATATAGAAGATAACTTTAAGAAATACGTTTTGAGAAATTAGAAGAGGTGTAGAAATGTGTGTTTTGAAAATATATACTTTTTCATAATTTAAGGCTGTCGTTGAAAGAGAGACAGCAAGTGTACACAAAATCGTCTGTGAAAGAATCTGTATGTGAGAGGTTAAAGACAATTTCAAGAGGGTGTACTCACGAATAAACCGCTGATTGATGAGACTTTCTTCACAAATGTCAAAGCTATCCCTTCAAAGATACAGAGATGGGTGAGAAATAAAGTAAACACACTAAACTATGCTTTCGTCCGCTAAATCTTTGACATAGATATTGTGCAAAACCACAGAACAAGACCTAGAATTACACACATCCATCACTTTGAGAAGAGAAGATTCACAGACCCTCTGGATAACGTCGAGTCTTATACAAAGTATAAGTAAAACAATTGCACTTTTTCGATTCTACTCCATGCATTTCCGCGAAGAGAAAAAACACCAAAGAACATCACAATTAGGAATCACATATTTCAAACGTAGCTAAGATAACAACTTGGCAATTTTATGAACACTCGGCATCACATATTTAAGACATCCAATGTATTACTCAGACTGGCATTAAAGTTTAAAACCGACACTTCACTTAATTACTCCTCATTTACATTCCAGCCACTTCAATGCCAGCCGGAGGTCAAATTCCAAGGAGACTGCGACGTTAAAACATGTCAAACAAACTCCCACTACTTAGAAGGGGCTCCAGTCACGTAATACTTTGGGTTTCTACCTTTTTCCCTTAAGACCAATGTCAACGTTCAAATCCCTTACCTCCTCAATGGATTATCCAAAATCGTTAGTTTATGGTTCATTTTAAAGAGAAAAATATACGTAGCAGAATTTTGATATCATAAATAATTGTTTGATCGAATTCCAAAATATTCCATTTTTTATGGGTTAACTATTTGTGTATAGCAATTCTGCTAATTGAAATCGCTAGGTATTTGTTTGTTCTATAAAATGAGCGATGGATCAACAATTCTGGATAATCCGTTGAGGAGGGTCGGGATTTGATCGTTAACACTGATATTATGGGAGAATCAAGCGGAAGCAGGTGACTACCCTATCAAGTAAACAGTCGCATTGTGTAATATCTTTATATATAACTAGCTGTTTCCGCAGGCTTCGCCCCGCAAATCTATAATATTAGTACCTGGGGGGCCGAGCGTTGTTCGGGGGAAGGCCAGTCAGTTTGTTTAGATTACTCGGTGTAATATTTCACCACTTCCCCCTACTGATAATCAGATTTGTATCTTTGCCTCTTTTCTACATTTTTAAGGTCCCTCCAGTTGTTAGTTATAGCTCAATGTCCCTTTGATTTATTTTACTACTCTATATATGTAATCTTCACTCAAATATTTTAATCTCGGCTCTCAGGAAACCACATGTTAATCATAAACAACATAAGTATTACTTTGACAGTTCCCTGGTTGATTATGAACAGCTGTTACAATTCTTTTGTTTTGATTTGAAACTCCATAAGCCCAATGTTAATTTTTTTAACTTTTCATTTTAGCTTTTTTTTTACATTATTTGATTTTTCCTGGGGATGAGGTCTGTCTAGAACTTATTTTCATCCTAGAAATTAGTTATTTCGAACATTTGAAGGAAATCGTTGGAGCCGTTTTTGAGATCAGTGTCGCAAGCTAGCAAGCAAGCAAGCAAACCTTACTCATATTAGAGTATAGGATAAAGAGGTAGTTTCTGTCTGTCTGTCTGCTTGTCTGTCTGTCTGCCTGTCTGTAGGTCTGTCTGATGTTCCGGGTGAACGCAAAAACGACTGAACCGACTGGGCTGAAACTTTACACAAAGGTAGATCTTGAACCCATGCAACATATAGGCCTATTCACTTCCTTAAAATCCCCTCGGCTGAAGAGGGCCCAAGCGCCCTAAAGCAGCCTCAGTGGGCCAGGGACTTTCCCGTCCACTGGAACCTCACGAAACAACAACAAAATCCCCTCGGGCTACGCCCCGTAAACGTTCTAAGTTTCAATGTTTACATTTCAGAAGAAAGTAAAAATTCAGAAACTGTAATGCGAACAGCTGAGGACACTTCTATTTGACAGCTTAAAGAGGTGAAGCAAGAACAGCTGTTTCAAGCTAACTAAAATTCAAGGCTAGCCTTGACTAAAATTTAAATTGTATTGACTAAAGAACGGGTAAAGAAAACCCCTGTGTGAAGAACGGGTACGTCAGCTAGTGATTTATAAAAACTGTTACAGTTGCTGCATTCTGTGGTTATCCCGTGGAACTACTGTACTACGAATCAAAATCAGCTGTTTGTATTTTCATTAGCTCAAACAAAAATGAATGTCCATAAGAAATACATGGGAACTTTGTCGGGATCTCTGACGGAGCCCTAAGGTCAGATAAGGATGAAAACCATTTATTTTTCCTATTTTATGCCAAAATAATCAGTGTACAAAATTTCAGCTCTCTACCTACATGGGATGTGGCTCTATATGTGTTAGTGATGAGTGAGTGAGTCAGTCAGTCAGCCAGTGAGTCAGCCAGGGCTTTGCATTTTATCTTTTATAGATATAGATTCTGTAAGCGACATTTGTAGGTTAAAATAGTAGGTTATAGTAGAAAATTAGTTATAGTTATATAGTTAAAATAGTAGTAATTGTAGGTTAAAATTGTGGGCGTTTGGAAAATCGCAGGATGATGGGAGACGGCTCAAATTAAAGGTCTCGATTCCAGGGACTCGGGAAAAATAGCAGTAGTTCCAAAAAGTTTCCAACAAACGAGAAATAACGTAAAACATCCCCCATAAGAAAAGCACGAGGATTTAAAAACGTCCGCAATGTTTACCTTAAAACATGTGGTTTAGTGTCTACTTTGTTTACGAAATGGAAAGTGTTAAAATCAGATGAGGCAGAGTATTGGAACAAAGTTAGGGGCTTTGGCCACTTCAAACCACAAGTAATTAAATAAAACTCAAGTTTGTACCCAACGGAAGGTTACTTCAGTTGTAAACAAACATAACAAAACATCTGATATTAAAACGGATGATAACATCTGAGAATAATGCGGATAACATACTTTCAATCATCACTTAGTTTAGACTTCCGCCGTGCCGTCGGATAGCGCCACTGTTCCGGAAATTCAGTCCTTTATGTAAGTGATGTCCTTTCTTAAAATTCTGAGACGTATTGGCAAATCTAAGTAAAAATACCTTTAATTTAACTCCTCAAACGTTAAATTCTTTGCAGCCGTTATCGAGTTATGGCTGCGAAGAAAAAAACCCCTAGCGTATTGATATATAGAATCTTTTAAAACTCGAATTGTTCGACCGTGAAATTATCCTCAACACGGTGGTCTTGTAGTAGTGACATCGTACTATTAGGACGAATTGAACATGGAAGGATTGGGCAGGCCTAATGACGTTTTTACTAGCACGAAAGTTGCTATTCGCTATTAGTGAAAACTTAAATGTCGGGAGTCCGATGTTGATCGGCCATTTCGATAAACATGTGTCGGATGTGGCGGCATCAGTAGCCGCGGGCGACAGCTGTTTAATTGACGATTCTCCAGATTTCACTTTTAATGACGTTTATCAAAATAGGTTATAGAAAAGATTTCCAAAGTAATTTGCGACGATTGGCAAAAATAAAAATATTTTGCATTAAAATTTGTTCTGTTGTTTAACATAGGTTCAACATGCTAAGATGTAGATCGATCGTTCAATAATCAATCTTCAAATATTGAACGAGTTTTTGATTTTAATTTTATAACATAGTAGGCCTAATCTATATGAATAAAGTTCTTGTCTGTGTGTGGATCGCCGTACGGCTAAACTACAAGGAGTTAAGGCATGCCATTTTCAGGGTAGGTTCCTTTAGGTTACAGCTGTTGTACTTTGATCTCGGTTTCCTCTAAATCCTCTAGGGCTACTCCCCATGGGACAACCAAAATTCCTATGTTATTCAAATGAGACCTATGTTATTCATGAGGTTACAGTTTTCTGCTATTTATTTAATGTTATTCAAATAAACAGCTGACATTATTCATTTCATTTTTCTAAGTACATCTATATACCCGGGTGAAACCGGTATAATCAGCTGGTATGATATATGGAGACAATAACTTTAGCGAACATAGTTTACTCAGCAAGAATTCTATTCCAGCTTCGATATATCGAATTTGTTGTATTTCCGATCCCTTACAAATGTTTAACCATTACACTTTCTGAGGTTTCTGTTTATTCTAGATTTTGTGCTTTATGTTCACTAATAGGAAACTGACACCAATGAGGGGGCTCCAGTCACGAAACATTTCACGTTTCCACCTTATTCTCCCATAAGGCCAATGTTTTCTCTCAAAAATCCGTCCCTCCATCCCCTCCTAACTGATTATTCGAAATATTTGATCCAGGGCTCAATTTAAAGAGCAAAAAATACCTAGCGATAACAGTGAGCATAATGTTGGCAACACAATAATTAACCCATAACAGCAGTCAAAAATATTGAATATTTTGGAATGTTATTGAAGGATTATTAAAATTAATAATACAATTCTCACTGAAATCTCCTAGCATTTTCTTACTCCGTAAAATGATCATAAATCAATGATTTCGGGGAATCCGTTGGGGGCCATACACATATTACGTAACGCACTTAAGGGGGGAGGGGGTATGGCGTAGCGTTATGTTAGGGAGGGAGGGGGTTTTGAAAAATGTTACGTAACTCAACATATTAACCCTAAGAGCTGGCGCACTCCCTTATCGATTGATATAGTTTGAAATATTTCAAAATAAAAATAAAAATCAAGTTGATATCTAAACCAAGGTTACAGTTAGTTATATAAAAAATACTTCCGTCATACTATTTGAATAACAGTACATAACGTGTTTTGAGCAAGTTCTGTATTGATTTTTTATTTATGTTTTGTGTTGTTTTAAAATGTCAAATCATGACTTAATACAGAACTGAGCAATGCCACCCACATCCTCAGATTGTTCAAGTTGCTTTTTATTTGTATTAGTTATAAACGAAATTTGTTGCGTTTTGGCTGATATAGTTTATTTTATTGTTCATATTATTAGTAACAGTCGTGTTTGCTTACATTTTGCTTTAAGATAAGTTATTACAAAATGTTGTTAAAAGAAAGTAATTTAATGTTTAATGATTAATTGAAAACCATACTCCAAATTAATAATAAAACGATCCTTAAAAGGTTTAAGATGTTTGAAAGCCTACAACGATCGAGTTACGTAACACATTGGTGGGTGGGGGGTATGGTCAAGCGTTATGGTGCGTTACATGGGGGAGGGGGGGGTCTGAAATGACGAGAAAATGCTTTACGTAATATGTGTATGGCCCCTTGAGGAGGTTCGGGATTTGAAAGTTATTATTGGTCTTTATAGGAGAGACAGATGACTGAAGCCTGCTCTTAACAAAGAGCTGTTGTCTCAATAGTCTAGATCTGGTCAATATGTTGGTGTAGTTTTAGCAAATTTCCCCTATAGGAAAGACGTAATTACCGTTGTCGGCACGGTAAGACCTAGGTCCGGGACCATGATAACTTTTCGTTTTGAGGTCCCCAGACCCCAAATACACCATTTGTTCGAAACAGTGTATATATATAATAACTCTCGTAAAAATTATTCGATTTAGATTCGATTTTGTATAAACGTGTAAGCAACATTTATGACTAAGTTCGAAAACCAGCTAGATCGCTCCATCCGAAGGGGTATTTTGGGGGGTTTTGTACCCCAAAAATGGAGTTTTTGAATTTCTTACAAATGATTTTTGAAATAGTTAAATTTTAGTTTTTACCACACAATTTGGTATTTTTATCATTCCTCCACGTCAATTGGTTACCGAGATATTGAAAGTGCTAAACACAGTACGTTGTCTAATGTTATTCTTATGGAGGGAAAAAATTAAATCTCCCTTATTTATTAACGTTTACTGACGTAACTTGGTGTATGGCTTCATCTGGTAGTGGTCTATTGATATTTGCTCAAAAAACAATTTTTTGCTAAAGGCTCCCGTAGCAGCAAACCTGCATACTCAGCCCCATATTATTCTTATGGATAATAATTAAATGCTATGTCTCCCTTAATTATGAACATAAATTAATAAAAACTTGTATTGACTTTACCTGGTTGAGATATATTGATTAGCATAAAAAACCCATTTATTGTGTTCGTTGATGCAGCAAACCTGCGTACTCAGCTCCATTGTTATTCTTACGGAGAATAATTGAAATTGTATATATCGCTTATTTGTGAATATATTTGTATGAAACTTGGTAAGTGGCTTTATGTAGTATCAAGACATTTATATATCCACTGGAAATTCGCTGAGTATGCAGGTTTGCTGTGACGGGGGTATTTTTTCTAAAATCTTAAAATGTTGTCTAACATTGGAGAATATCAAGAGTTTTAAACATTTCATGCATCATAACAAGTCTCCTAGGGAAACCTCGTACACATCATGACTGCAGTTAAAACAGTGATTTAACCTCGAAGGTGTAATGTCACAATAACGAGGTCATTCACATTATCCTCCTCATTACACTGCATATATTTTATTCGCCGCATTTCAGAGCGCTAAGACACTATTAACTGCTGTCTGGTCCCCCAAGTGTTATGGCTCCCTAATGACGCCGGAGAGAGCCACTAATAGTCCCCCTTGTTTAGACCACTCGTTAAACCTGGGGAACCCATAGTTAAATAGGAGATAAACAGAGTAATGTGCTGCCATGTACTCAAAACTGTAGATGACGTAAAGAAAAATCGGTCCGTCAAGTGCCTTGCGTTTGGCCATAAACCATTTACGATTATGAAACAATTTCAATAGCTTTAAAATTAAATGCAGTTTCTGTTAAAGTAATAGGGTATTAACCATTTTGCCTGAGATTAAAACTGAAGAGGCATTTATCTATTGTAGTCAACCTGCTTCTTCCCATAAGACCGGCGTTTTAAAGTAACTCCTCGGCTAAAGCTCTGTAGCTCTGTAGGTATTTTTAGCAGCGATTCTAAAATACCCCCGTAGCAGCAAACCTGCATACTCAGCGAATTTCCAATGCATATAATAATATCTTAATACCACATAAAGCCACATACCAAGTTTCATCAATATACATTCTTAAATAAACGATTTATGACATTTTAATTATTCTCCATAAGAATAACATGGCGGCTGAGTATGCAGGTTTGCTGAAGGAAGGGACACAAAAAATGGGGTTTTATACAAATATCAATATAACTCAAGTAGGTAAAGCCACATACAAAATTTTATTAATTTATGTTCATAATTAAGTGAGATACCACGTTACTTATTCTCCATAAGAATAACATGGGGCTGAGTATGCAGGTTTGCTGCTACGGGAACTATCGGCCAAAAAATGGGTTTTTGTGCAAATATCAATAGACCACAATGAAATGAAGCAATATACCAAGTTTCGTCAGGATAAGTTAGTTGATAAATAAGCGAGATATACAATTTTTCTTATTCTCCATGAGAATAGCATTGGACAACGTACTGTGTTTAGCACTTTCAATATCTCAGTAACCAATTGTCGTAGAGCAGTGATTAAAACACCAAATTGTGCGTCTCTTTAAGCTGATTTCAATGGAAACAAATAAAATTTCACTTTTTCAAAAATTATGTGTAGAAAACTCAAAAAACCCATTTTTGGGGTACAAACCCCCCCAAAATACCCCTTCGGACAGGTCGATCTGTCTGGTTTTCGAACCTTAAAGTCATAAATGCTGCTTTACATGTTTGTACCAAATTTCATCAAAATCGGACCTTTTTTACGAGAGTTATCGCACCCACGGACACACACACACACTCACACACACACACACGCACACACACACACATATATATATATACACAGTTTCAAACAAATGGTGTTTTTGGGATCTGGGGACCTCAAAACGAAAAGTTATCATGATCCCGGGCCTAGGTCTCACCATGCCGACTACGGTAATAGCTTCTTCCCTATAGGGGAAATTCGCTAAAAACCCAACCTAATCACTAATAAATAGTTCCCGAATGTATCCTAACTTTAATAAAAGATAAGCGATGCGTCGGTGAATCAGTAAATGTAATCCTGGTAATCGGTAAATAATAAAACCTGGAGATCGAGCTTTGCTAGGGGAAAGTCATTCAGTTTGTTTAGGTGGTATGGAGTAATTTTTCAATACGTCCGCCAACTGAAGAGTGAATTTCTTAGCTCATTTGCCTATTTTATGCATGTTTAAGGTACCTTCAGTTGCTATCATTGCCCACTGCCCCTTCAGGTAGTATTCTGATTACACATTTCATTGGTTTATGATATTACCACTCTATATGTAATATTCATTCAACCGGTTTTCTTATCATTCTCAGGAAACAACACAATAGTATATTTTTAAATGAGGATCACTTTTATAGTTCATCACTGATTGATTATTACCAGCTGTTATGATTCATTTATTTTGATTTCAAACTCCATAAGTCCAATTTTAATTTTTAGATTTTCAAATCTAATATATAAAATTCTCTTGTCACAGTGTTTGCAACAAAAGTCCTCCGAAACGGCTTGAACGATTCTTATGAAATGTTGTGTGTATATTCGAAAGGTCTGAGAATAGGACGTAAACTTATTTTTTTTCGATAGGCGAGTGAGCAAGCGAACAAGCTCATATTGACAATGAACGAGTGTTTAACATAAAGGAAATTCAATGACATTACACGCCGACGTAACTAGCGTGTATTGTAAGGCGAATATAAACATGAGTGTAGAATGGGTGAGATGTATTCTCACGAAACAAACATCTTTGAAAAAACAACCGTGAAGTTACTAAAGAAGCCTTCAAGACTGAAGAGCCAGAGTCGTCCATAGTCCCAGTCATGCCGGGTGGAGTGGTGGGGGGGAGGGGGCCAGGCGAAACGCGCGAATCCGCCGCCTCTGTGATAGCGAAAGTAAAATGAAAGGAGTTGGCGCGGTGAAAGCGGTAACGTCACTGCGCCGCGACGCTGGCGGTGGGGTAACATTAGAGGCTGTCTACAGTCCTGGGTAACATGTGACAGCGACCGGCTACACTCCGGCTCCGGGGGATGAACCGTGGACCGTGGAGCTTGTGGCTGCGGCAGCCCGTGTCCACGACTGTTACTGCTTCACAGTGCCGCGACGCTGGCGGTGGGGTAACATTAGAGGCTGTCTACAGTCCTGGGTAACATGTGACAGCGACCGGCTACACTCCGGCTCCGGGGGATGGACCGTGGACCGTGGAGCTTGTGGCTGCGGCAGCCAGTGTCCACGACTGTTACTGCTTCACAGTGCCGCGACGCTGGCGGTGGGGTAACATTAGAGGCTGTCTACAGTCCTGGGTAACATGTGACAGCGACCGGCTACACTCCGGCTCCGGGGGATGGACCGTGGACCGTGGAGCTTGTGGCTGCGGCAGCCCGTGTCCACGACTGTTACTGCTTCACAGTGCCGCGACGCTGGCGGTGGGGTAACATTAGAGGCTGTCTACAGTCCTGGGTAACATGTGACAGCGACCGGCTACACTCCGGCTCCGGGGGATGGACCGTGGACCGTGGAGCTTGTGGCTGCGGCAGCCAGTGTCCACGACTGTTACTGCTTCACTGCGCCGCGACGCTGGCGGTGGGGTAACATTAGAGGCTGTCTACAGTCCTGGGTAACACGTGACAGCGACCGGCTACACTCCGGCTCCGGGGGGATGGACCGTGGACCGTGGAGCTTGTGGCTGCGGCAGCCAGTGTCCACGACTGTTACTGCTTCACTGCGCCGCGACGCTGGCGGTGGGGTAACATTAGAGGCTGTCTACAGTCCTGGGTAACACGTGACAGCGACCGGCTACACTCCGGCTCCGGGGGATGGACCGTGGACCGTGGAGCTTGTGGCTGCGGCAGCCCGTGTCCACGACTGTTACTGCTTCACAGTGCCGCGACGCTGGCAGTGGGGTAACATTAGAGGCTGTCTACAGTCCTGGGTAACATGTGACAGCGACCGGCTACACTCCGGCTCCGGGGGATGGACCGTGGACCGTGGAGCTTGTGGCTGCGGCAGCCAGTGTCCACGACTGTTACTGCTTCACAGTGCCGCGACGCTGGCGGTGGGGTAACATTAGAGGCTGTCTACAGTCCTGGGTAACATGTGACAGCGACCGGCTACACTCCGGCTCCGGGGGATGGACCGTGGACCGTGGAGCTTGTGGCTGCGGCAGCCCGTGTCCACGACTGTTACTGATTCACAGTGCCGCGACGCTGGCGGTGGGGTAACATTAGAGGCTGTCTACAGTCCTGGGTAACATGTGACAGCGACCGGCTACACTCCGGCTCCGGGGGATGGACCGTGGACCGTGGAGCTTGTGGCTACGGCAGCCCGTGTCCACGACTGTTACTGCTTCACAGTGCCGCGACGCTGGCGGTGGGGTAACATTAGAGGCTGTCTACAGTCCTGGGTAACACGTGACAGCGACCGGCTACACTCCGGCTCCGGGGGATGGACCGTGGACCGTGGAGCTTGTGGCTGCGGCAGCCAGTGTCCACGACTGTTACTGCTTCACAGTGCCGCGACGCTGGCAGTGGGGTAACATTAGAGGCTGTCTACAGTCCTGGGTAACATGTGACAGCGACCGGCTACACTCCGGCTCCGGGGGATGGACCGTGGACCGTGGAGCTTGTGGCTGCGGCAGCCAGTGTCCACGACTGTTACTGCTTCACAGTGCCGCGACGCTGGCGGTGGGGTAACATTAGAGGCTGTCTACAGTCCTGGGTAACATGTGACAGCGACCGGCTACACTCCGGCTCCGGGGGATGGACCGTGGACCGTGGAGCTTGTGGCTGCGGCAGCCCGTGTCCACGACTGTTACTGCTTCACAGTGCCGCGACGCTGGCGGTGGGGTAACATTAGAGGGTGTCTACAGTCCTGGGTAACATGTGACAGCGACCGGCTACACTCCGGCTCCGGGGGATGGACCGTGGACCGTGGAGCTTGTGGCTGCGGCAGCCAGTGTCCACGACTGTTACTGCTTCACAGTGCCGCGACGCTGGCGGTGGGGTAACATTAGAGGCTGTCTACAGTCCTAGGTAACATGTGACAGCGACCGGCTACACTCCGGCTCCGGGGGATGGACCGTGGACCGTGGAGCTTGTGGCTGCGTCAGCCAGTGTCCACGACTGTTACTGCTTCACAGTGCCGCGACGCTGGCGGTGGGGTAACATTAGAGGCTGTCTACAGTCCTGGGTAACATGTGACAGCGACCGGCTACACTCCGGCTCCGGGGGATGGACCGTGGACCGTGGAGCTTGTGGCTGCGTCAGCCAGTGTCCACGACTGTTACTGCTTCACAGTGCCGCGACGCTGGCAGTGGGGTAACATTAGAGGCTGTCTACAGTCCTGGGTAACATGTGACAGCGACCGGCTACACCCCGGCTCCGGGGGATGGACCGTGGACCGTGGAGCTTGTGGCTGCGGCAGCCAGTGTCCACGACTGTTACTGCTTCACAGTGCCGCGACGCTGGCGGTGGGGTAACATTAGAGGCTGTCTACAGTCCTGGGTAACATGTGACAGCGACCGGCTACACTCCGGCTCCGGGGGATGGACCGTGGACCGTGGAGCTTGTGGCTGCGGCAGCCAGTGTCCACGACTGTTACTGCTTCACAGTGCCGCGACGCTGGCGGTGGGGTAACATTAGAGGCTGTCTACAGTCCTGGGTAACATGTGACAGCGACCGGCTACACTCTGGCTCCGGGGGATGGACCGTGGACCGTGGAGCTTGTGGCTGCGGCAGCCCGTGTCCACGACTGTTACTGCTTCACAGTGACAAATACGGGTATCCCACATATGCTCTAACATGAGAAAGGTGTGCTCGCTTGGTTGCTTGCTTGCGTGCACCTCTGATCTCAAAAACGGCACCAACGATGCCCTTCAAATGTTGGAAATAACTAATTTCTGAGTTAAAAACAAGCTATAGACACTCATTCTAAAAGATAATGTAAAATAACGTTTTTTAAGTAAAAAACAATTAACATTGGGCTTTATGGAGTTTTAAATTAAAAAATTCATAACAGCTGTTATAAATCAGTAAACATGTCAAAGTAATACGGTAATAATACTCATGTAGAAATGTATTGAGAGCAGTGACTAACACTGTTGAATGAATATGACACATAGAATGGTTATATCCAAAATGAATCAAAGGAACATTTAGCTATAACAACTGGAGTTACGTTTAACAGAGGCAAGTACAGAAAAGAAGCAAACGAGCTAAACAAATCCGCTCGTAGCTTTGAGGAAAAATTACTCCAAGTAATCTAAACTAACTGGCTGTCCTTTCCCGAGCAAAGCTCGGCCACCAGACACTTCTTTAAAAAATCCCAATTCATCCTTCAATCTGCTTTGAAATTTTCCTCAAAATATCCCTCATTCACTATTGAATTTCTAAACGAATACGTACTTAGTGGTTGGTTTTATAAAATACTGTATCATTTCCATTGTTGAATCTCCTTGAATTTTTGGGCTTTGGACTAAAACTTAATTATATTGAAAATTGATTTGCATAAAGTTATATTTAATATTCTGAAAGAGTTAGATATTATATATTGTTTCTTGATGAATCATACGTGTTGACTAAAGATTGAATCAGGAAATTATTCACACAGATGATTATTTAATCACTTAGTCACATCACTTTCATCACACTGAATCGCCACTGGTCTCTCAGTTATAGTTATTCACATCCTTGTAAACTCACTCCGCCCTCTATATAAAATCCGTTACTGAAAAGTACGATTTTCAAAGTTGAATTAGATGGCTGACAACCCGTCATAGAGGATGTGTATCATCTTCATCAAAAAGAGTAATATCCTGGGTGCATTCTGTGCAAACAAAATAATAATTACAAAATATTCTGTCCATTGTGTCCAAAAGAGATGCTTGGTGATTGTATCCAAAATAGATGCTTGGTAATTGTGCCCAAAATTAAGGACAAAACAGAAAATATTGGTGTTTAATATATTTAGGTTGGAATATAAATATCTTAGATAGAATGCACCGGTATTATTTAAAATTATAAAATACAACATCAGTTCATTATGCCGAAGTTCATTCGGTCCAAAATATATTAGCTATGTTTTCTGTTTTCACTTTACTTTCGGGCACAATGACCAAACTTCTCTTTTGTATAGAATGAACAGCCTATTTTATAATTATTATTTAGTTTTGGTCAGAACGCACAGGAAGAATTATTCGTTTTGGACACAGTGAACAGACGCTATACTGTTGAACAGAATGACCCTTGGATACAATGATACACCACCGTCATAGATGTAGTTTGAAAATATTATAAAATTAGCAATTTTTATTTTTGATAACATTTATTAAGAATTTTAATTTAGAGGGAAAATTGTGCGGATGTAGGATCTGTGAAAAATGTCCCACTGAACGTAAAAATATCCCAAATTACCCCACGGGGCACGGCATTTAAACATATCCTACGAGACGTAAAAATATCCCACAAGATGTAAAAATATCCCTAAATGGGATTAAAATCCCTCAAGTGGAGCGCTGCCACGGAATCGCGAGGCGGTCGGACCGGAGTGGAATGAAAGTGGTCTTGGAACTGCTTCACCGATGCCGCTTTTACTTATGGTGATGTGCTCGTTTCACCGATACACAACACGTTACGGCTGGCTTCTAGTTTCCGGAGTCTTCTGTTTATTACTAGGGGAAGCGGTAGCGGTGGAGTGGTATTGCAATTACATTGGTAACTAAACGGTGTACGTGATAAAGCGTTCGTTTCAGTCGCACAACTATTCCCGTTTCTACCTACTCCCTGGGCCGGATTTAGGAGTATTGCACCTGCAATTAGGAGTATTGCACCTGTAATTAGGAGTATTGCTAAATACATTTGCCGTCCCCCCCCTTTTAGAGACTCACAGTTAATAGACTCAGATGTTATTATGGATATTGCTATACATTCGTTTTATACAAAAAATTATAGATTCAGTTATTCAAATTAAATTGTGCTAAACAGTAAAACTAAAAACACACAACAAATATTTCATTACTGGTTTATTTGTTGAGATTAAATTCATAACTACACAGGAGCAGTAGAACACAATACCCCCGTAGCAGCAAACCTGCATACTCAGCGAATTTCCAATGAATATATACGTATCTTAATACCACATAAAGCCACATACCAATTTTCATCAATATACATTCATAAATAAACGATTTATGACATTTTAATTATTCTCCATAAGAATAACATGGCGGCTGAGTATGCAGGTTTGCTGAAGGAAGGAAAACAAAAAATGGGGTTTTATACAAATATCAATACAACTCATTTAGGTAAAGCCACATACCAAATTTCATTAATTTATTTTCATAATTAAGGGAGATAACACGTTATTTATTCTCCATAAGAATAACATGGGGCTGAGTACGCAGGTTTGCTGCTACGAGAGCCTTTGGCAAAAAATGTTTTTTTTGAGCAAATATCAGTGGTCCACAACCAGATGAAGCCGTATACCAAGTTTCGTCAGTATACGTTCATAAATAAGCGAGATGTAAAATTTTTCTTTTCCTCCATAAGAATAACATTAGACAACGTACTGTGTTTAGCACTTTCAATATATCGGTAACCAATTGACGTAGAGAAATGATCAAAATACCAAATTGTGTGTTTTTTTAAGCTGAATCCAATGGTAAAACCTAAAATTTGACTATTTCAAAAATTATATGTAAAAAATTCAAAAAACCCATTTTTGGGGTACAAAACCCCCCCAAAATACCCCTTCGGATAAAGCGATCTGGCTGGTTTTCGAACTTAAAGTCATAAATGTTGCTTTACACGTTTATACCAAATTTCATCAAAATCGGATAATTTTTACGAGAGTTATCGTGCTCACGGACACATATATATATATATATATATATATATATATATATATATATATATATATATATATACAGTTTCGAACGAATGGTGTTTTTGGGGTCTGGGGACCTCAAAACGAAAAGTTATCATGGTCCCGGGCCTAGGTCTTACCATGCCGACTACGGTAATAGCTTCTTCCCTATAGGGGAAATTCGCTAAAAACATCACCGATTGACACACTGTTTTACCTAAATGTAAACAAGAGAGGTTAAGAAGGTTTGTTGTGACCATGGAGGTTTATTGTGTAACTGAGGGTAACACTGCTTCAATATTTTTGATTTGCGTCCTAATTGGTTTATTTACTCTTATAAGTGAATCTACTCATGCAAATCACGGGAATAAAAGTAATAAATTTTCGAACAAATTAACTGTTTAGTTTGTTTATTTATGTATCTAATCTTTCCGTGAAATATGATTAATTATGAGCAAATAAACAAATACAAGTTTATTAACTTTCAAATAATGGTTAGCTATTTGTTTGAATCTCTTTGTCGACTCGTTCGATTCCAGCGAGTAGTTCTTTGCCTCACCAGATTTGGTAATGTACGGCTCGTAATTTTGTTCATCAGTGTTGCCTCCAGTATTACCAATATGGAGTTATTATGTGGAGTAAATTCGTATTATTCTATGAAAAGAATGAACATATTTCCATTTCCGTAGATGAATACGCTACATATCAAATATACGTCTAAAGAAGTTTCTGTTATTAAAATAATCGAAATGTATGTTTTCAATTTTTAATAAATTGCCAAAGTGCAGCTCGTTAAATTTTGCCGCTCTAGGCTGCAGTCTTTTCAGCCTACTTAGAAATCTGGCCCTGCCTACTCCTCCCTTATGTCCAATAGTTTTCAAAGCCTCCCCGCCTCAAAGGGTTATCGGAAATTGTTCATTCATGGTTCGTGCAAAAAAGTACCAATGTCAATAAGTCTGTGATCATTTTGATACCTAGTACAAATGTTTTAGTTATAAAAAGTCGTAAGTAAACGCTCTGAAATCACTGGGTATTCTTTTGCTCTTTAATATGGGCTATAAACACAAAATCGGATAATCCGGCGAGGGATAGATTTTGTAAAATAATATTGGTCTTATGAGGAGAAGCAGGTATAAACGCGAAATGTTTCGTTACCGGAGCCCACTCTTAACCCAATTATTTTCTTAAATTATATTCATAAATTTAAACGTTAATTGGGCAAATCTCTGTGTATTAATGTAGTTATAAACCCAAAGGCGAGGTTATGAAAGACATGTTTGCTTTCGTTGCCACATGCACCAAAATACTTCGATAGGGTGAAATCTGTTATTTGAAACTAAATATAACGGTTTCGTATGCACGTACAAAGCGAGGAATTTATAATAAACTGTTGCATAATTATTGTCCACTATAATTTATCACGTAAGGTTTTGAAAAGGTTTGTGCTATCATTTTTATACAATTGTCGTGAATAGTTTGTCGTGTAAACCTTACCGAAGGATGTGAAAACAACCTTACAACGTTAAACCTCTAACCGAGGTTTCTATAAGGTTTACTATGTCAATCAAGTCCTGATGATAACCTTGTGAAAACCTTGCCATGAAACCATAGGGCCCCCATTTTCCAATAGATGCTTTACATAACCCTGCCGCCAACGTTTTCGTAATGTTTTCCATTTCCATCGACAACTTTAACCCTTTTTGTTGAACACCTATTGAAAATGTTAAACCCTATACTCTGATACGAGCAATGCCCGTTTACTTCAAAACTTTACCTCGGAACCCAGCGGAATGATGTGAAAACTTTGGAATTGCAGACTTTTCGACCTACAAAATTGATTGGTAGAAACCTTAACCCCAGGAAAATTCATTTGGTTAACAATATCATTTGAAAACAGGAAATTTTAAAATTGTGCTTTTGGCGTTTCAAATCAAAACAATATAATCGTAACTGCTTTGAATAAATTAACCAGTGAATTGTCAAAGTAGCACTTACACAAGGTAGTGTCAATATATATATTTTTTTAAACAGTGACTAACCATTGAATGAAGATTGCATTAAGAGTGAACATAGTTTTCACCCACGACACGAATCAAAGATCACCGATTATCGCTCGGGCTTCCCGGTATTTGGTTACTGACCTATGCAACAAAGTATTAAATATCTATCTATATATTTAATTCTGTAAGCGAATCGGTCCCCAAGAAATATCTCGAGCTAGGAAGAAGTTAAGTTAGGTTATGACGATTCATTTTAAAGCTTGAGGGCCAAGGACGGTGCGAAAAATATCAGGAATGTCAAAAATTACGTGGGCTACAACGCCCCACTGGACTTCAAAGATTCAGTGGTTTTCTTATGGAAATATCACTACAATGTATTTATAAATAAGCAAAATAAATTAATGATCAGCTGTAATTATCCACTTACAAAAAAACCATATGGTAGGGGCTGTAGCCCCTGTAACCCACTAGTATCATTTAAACCTTTTTAGTAAAAAAAGGAAACGAGTTATTAAAAATAATTCGTTCACAGTAATTTAATAAAGAAACATTAATTTCACGTTTAACAATTGTAAACACTGTCCACAGCCTCTGTACACTATCTAAACTGTCTGGCGCGTCATCGTAATGTGGCTATGTTGCAACAAAGTCAGAGCTTATCGCGATGCTAGCCCTATTTGTATTTTACTGAGCTTGTTATGGTCTCGTAAATCGTTTAACTCATCTCCCCCAACAGCTATGAGCCGTTATCAGCGCAGCGTTGAGAGCCGGACCCAAGGTCGCGAGATAGCGATGCACTTTTACATTCGATGCATTTTTATTTCCGCTTGTCTTATCTGCCGAGGTCGCTCTGTTGCTAAGCACTGAGTGGCTGCTCGCGATGGAAATTAACTGGGCAAATAGTTTCTCTCGTTAAAAACAAATGGGGGACCGAGGTGATATTTGATTGTTTCCGTGGGTTGGAAACTCAATAGTTAAATCTGGATATATAAACTCCAAATACCACTGACTGACTGACCTATTACGAAATCCCCATAACTATGAGGCCTACAGAGTTGAAATTTGGTCTATAGGTTCCTCTTTGGCCCTAGGTGCTTGCTAAGAAACGGTATTACGAAATTCCCCGTGTGTTCGGCCCGCTGGATCCCAAAGATTGCACGTATTCCTTATTTACGGGATGTAATAAAAGACGTCTTACAACACTTAAGATATATTTACACTTATACTGATTCACATACAGACGGTAAACATATACAAAAGATGGTACTAGGCTATCGATTTCGACCAGTCACACCAGTCATCATCAGGCACAATGAGAGAACAACACGTAATATGCTAATAAAAAAGTTGTATTCCTTATGGATATTCACTTTAAGTTTGAGCTGACGAAAATACAAACAGCTGATCTTGATTCGTAACAGTTCCACGGGCTAACCACAGATTGAAGCACACACAACTATCATAGTTTACGCGGGCGAAGCTGCAACGGGTCGGCTAGTATTGCTGTATAATTTACAAGAAATGTTGTTATGTTTGTATAATTTACAAAAAATCTTCTAATGACATTCTCAATGTTAGTTACCGATTTATTCTATCTCAGCTTATGAAATAGTCCTGAAGTAGTTTTCACCCCCCCCCCCCTCTACAATAAAGAGCAGGTTAGTCACTCCAGCTGGTCTATAACTCAATCGCACCTCAGGTAGCATTTTTTGTATAGATAAGCCATTTTATTAATTTGGCTATTTCCACTCTGTATATGTAATCTTTATTCAGTGGTTCTAGTCAATGTTTTCAATAAATAACTCGTTGATGTTTTATCTTGTGTAAGTGCTACTTTGACGGTTCACTGGTTAATTTATTCTCAACTGTTGTGGTTCTTTGGTTTTGATTTGAAACTTCATAAGCTTAATTAAAATTCCATTTTTAAGATGAGATTTCACAAAATATGAATTTTTCTGGGATTGAGATTTTTACTGATCAGTTCTTTAGGTCCCAGAATAAGCCGTAAAGAATTTGTTTCCTCTTTATCCACTTCTTATAGTTATCATCAAGACTTCCTTATTAGTGTTAACATGTTTTAATAGTTTAAGTCAAGGCAAACAGTTTAAGTAAAACTTACAAGTGTACGGCGCCGGCGTTCACTTGTGCTATGGCACAAGTCTAGGAACTAAACAGGTAAATGACTTGAACGTTGAATACGATTAATTTAAATCAACTTGCAGTTCAAATAATCGGTGTGAAGTCTCTACATCTCTCGAAGACCCTGAAGTAGCACAATAAGCATTACGGTCGAATTTTGAATGAGTTTTGTATAGTTATTTCAAATAGTTGTAACTACATTATGGACGTTCGTGAGCATAAAAAACTCACGTGCATAAATGAGTCAGACGAAAAGGTTTTTATTGATGCGCCTTAACAGTAATTTCCATAAAGTAAACAAACTACCCATAAAACACAGAAAGCTTTAATTCAGGCCACAAACAGGGACATTTCAGTTTAGAAATTTCATTTCACTTTTACTAGGACGTACTAAACTCTAATTTAACTGGGTCTAATCTCATAAGTGTCTTATCATGAAGGCCTAATCAGGAAATTAATTAGTCACAATATTTATTATTCCGTTTCCCGCACTCCGTGTGATCCTAACTGGGCTCCGGGAACGTTGCAAATCTCCGACCAGCATTTCCCGCGGGAGAAAGTTGAGTGAGGACTTTCACTAAGGAAAGTGTCCGGCGCTCCACTTGTCCGGCCCGTTACTGTTGCTGTCGCTGTTGCTGTTGCTGTCGCTGTTGCTGCCCGGGTTTACTCAACTGCACACGTCACTAAGCTTCCTGTTTATCGTATCGTGTTGAAATGGGAAATTCGCAGGACAATAAATCCGGCCCATGAGGCTACTAGGTGTGTACCGATGTCGGCCGAAGAAATATTATTACTAGGTGAACCCGTGCTATTTCACACGAATATAAAATTGCAAATTTTGACTTTATAAGTAATTCTATACAGTTTTAAAACAAATCAATCTGAAGATAAGTAAAGCAAATAAATCAAAATAAGCAAAAAACATCTTTATATTAAATAAATCTAATTGCATTATTCACAAAATCTCTTTAAAACTACATTAGTTGTCTGGATTTCAATATCGCTGTCAACAAATTTACCGTCAGTTTCTGTTACACTTTTTGAAGTACAAAGAAAACTTATTGTATTTATATAGACTAGTTGTCCTGCTGCTCGAATCCGAGCAAGTTTGTACCCAACGAAAGGTTTCTTCAGTTGTAAAAAAACATAACAAAACATCTGATATTAAAACGGATGATAACAACGTAGATGATAACAACGTACTTTCAATCAACACATAGTTTCGGATAGCACCACTGTTTTGAAAATTCAGCCCTTGACTGTGTTTATGTGATGCCCTTTCTTAGAATTCTGAGATGTATTGGTAAGTCTACGTAAAAACCCCTTTAATTTGGCACCTCAAACGTTAAAATCAGTCCAGCCGTTATCGAGCTATGACTGTGAAGAAAAAAACCCCTAGCGTATTAATATATAGATGATGTATGATGTACTGTACTGATTACCTGTCCAAAATGTATTAACAGCTGCAATTCAAATAAAATTATTCTCCATGTTAATCGTATAGGCAAAAAACAAACTTTCCGGGCGTTAAAAATAAAGATTACTTATTATATTTATATAGATAGATTTAGTCTTGCTTATTACCTGTCCATAATGTATTAGCATCTGCAATTATTATGCTGGAAAACAAACAAAATACCTGTTTTTTTTATATTTGTAAATTGGAATTGTTACACACTTTCAGTTTTCTGCGATGTTTTCGATCTAGCTGCAATCGTACTCGGTTTCACCCGGGAATACAACAGTTGTGTGAGCTGCATTCTGTGCTTGACCCGTGGAACTACTGCGAATCATGATCAGCTGTTTGACTTCTCATCAGCTCAAACTAAAGTGAATGGCCGTAATAATAACACAGGATTTAAACTCTGTCTCCCCGTGGGGTGGAGCGCCATGGGAATTTCTTAAAACCCTTTCTTATTGGTCACCTACGTCATGGAAAGAGTATACGTGCCAAATTTCGTGGTTGTAGGTGTAGAGGTTTGACCAGGGGAATGATCGGTTTTTCGTATTTCTAAATATAGAGAAACAAACTATTTATTATTTTAAAAACAAACTTTCAGGGCGGTATAAATAAAGAAAACTTATTCGATATATATAGATAGATGTATTCTTGCTGATTACCTGTTCATAATGTATTAACAGCTGCAATTATTTTGATGGAAAAACAAATTAAACATAAGAGTTTTTTAATTGGAAATCGGAAATGTTACAAACTTTCAGTTTTTGCGATATTTTTGAGTTCTCTAAATCGAAAATTTAAAACCATTGCTCATCTTCACACCTAGATGCGCGTTTTAGTGTATGCAATGTGGGGGTAAATCTGAAAACAAAAAAGCCTTATTGTTTACAAAGTTTTCATGTGCCGTATTCATAGTATAGATTGTCCACACCAGAAGCCATAGAACAGGAATTTTATAAAAATGATGACGCCTTAATATAAAACGACCAAACTTTCCCTACAATTGCAATTTTGGATTCGACACAACATACACAAATTCACTTTAATCTATTTTGGCTGGATTCCCGAGATTGAGGTTATGAACTAATCAGTTAGCTTGGTCTAAAGCAACAATTGATAATCAGCTGTTTATTACTTTAGCAAGCGGAAAAGTAAGGCGCAGGACAAGGGCAGACTGTCAGTCGGCCACACATGGGAAATAATGTGTACACTTATTGGGAATTTTGAAATGTTTAATGTTTCTATGTGTCAGTACAAGTTTGTGTTTAGGTTTGAAATGTTTTTAAACTCAAGACGATGACAGTATTTTTCTGTGATGCAACAAGATTTGATAATGGGACAAAACTAGTCCCGAAACTAGTTATCTTACAAACTAGTGGATGGATGACGACAAGGTTTGTAACCTTATTTTTTAAGTACCATCCTGGCTCATTTATATCTGTAGGACGATGTTGAAAATAGTCTTTGCCGTGGGATATTGTGAATACTGTATATCAATATTAAAACAGCAAAATGATTGACCAAAGTAAAAAAGTGAAAGATATTCAAAACTGAGGATTTAAATATATTAAAATTTGGTTGAATATCTTTATTGCACATTTTGGAAGATAATAATAATAATAATAAATAATAATAACAATAATAATAATAATAATATTTATTCCGTGACAATGTTTTACAAAGTATTGGAATTTACAATGAATTAGATCATTTATGGGGAAATCTTGTAACCAGATAAGGTAAGCCTGAGCCCTTCTTTCCCTTCCTGGCGGGTTACGGCTTTTTTTGGGAACCATTCCGGCATTTGCCTAAGTGAGATGAGAAACCGTACAAACTCTTCTCAGAATGGCCGGCCTGGGATGAAACTCGAGACCTCCCGAATGTGAGGTGCAATAATCGCTACCACACTAGGTTGCATTTTATATTTTTCTTATTGTTTACATTACATTTTTTCATTTAGATTTAATCACACTGTAAAGAAACTTAAAAGCTTACACTATTTATAAAAAGTAGACAGCTATAAAATATAACTGAAATACTTAGCTTAGAGGGAAAATGAATTAATTCATCATTAAATTGAATAAAAATATATTTACATTAAAGTGGTCGCTGATATTCTCAACGTCGTTGAATAACCTCAATGGAGATCATACGGTTAGTGGGCGTTGTGTAGATGGAATCAGCACTGCCGTTGGGGTATCACAGCTTATATCATAGTCCGTAATGTTGGATTGTGTCACAGCTCATAAAATAAAGCCATGTCATCGCTTATCGTCAATTAGTTAATTTGAAGAATATAATGAAGAATTTGAGCATCTCGCTAGCCTAACAATTAGCGTCGTGGATTTCAGTTCAAAGGGTCACGGATTCAAATCCCGGGCTGTCCACAAAATATGCAGGGGTTTGGACCGGTTTCCTTTAAAAGGGTTCATACTGCACTCTCAACAAAAATACCCGTGGTTTTACACAAAAGAACAAGAGTTTAACCTATAATTGTAGAGTTGTATCATAGAATAAGATAAGTTGTATCATAGATTTGAATATAGCTTGGAATTGAAATTATGTGTTTTAACCCATAACCAATTTCAGTTATGATACAAATTCAGCATTTTAGACTATGACATTATGAGCTGAGAGACCCCATGGCATTGACTTAAATCGGTGTAGATCAACGAGGTTAAATATATCTAAAGGTATCGTCCGCGGTAATAAAGTGACGCATACATGGTCAACCAACCTTTCCTCAGCTAACCAATCAAATCCTCTCTTCGCAAGTTAAACGTCTGTCAGCTGACTGTCACACAACTAGTGACGAGAGGGTCTGAGGGGCAGACGGCGGTCGACCATGTAGGCTGCACTTTACACGAGACGGGACCTCTAGATATATTAACCTCGTTGGTGAAGCTGTTGATCAGCTGTTCCTCTGTTGATCAGCTGTCCTGCGCGACGACCGTGACCACGTGTTCCCCTCGCATCAGCAGCTGGGGCACGTGTCTCTCGCACTCCTCAGTCTTGGCCGTGCTGCTCCGTACTACCACTCGGACTCTGGGCACCTCCACGTCGTCCCCTGGACCTGCGGCAGAGGAACGTCCTTGTAAATGACTGTAGAGACCGCCGGTAGAGGGCGCTACAGTCACGCAACATTTAGCGTTTCTGTCTGCTTCCCCCGTAAGGTCAATGTTAACTTTCAAAGTCCTTCATCAACGGGTCAACCGATATCGTTGACTTATGTTCATTTACAGAGCAAAAAAAAATACCTAGAGATTTAACTGAGCAAAATTTCTCTGTCACAAATAATTATCGTTCAATGAGATCCCAAAATATTCAATATTTACGATTCTGAATCGGAAACTATTCGTGATATCGATATTTTACTCACTGAAATCGCTAGGAATTCTATTTAAAATGAACCATAAATTAAAGATTGAGGATAATCAGTTGCGGCTGGACGGGCTTTGAAAGTTAACATTGACCGCAAGGGGACGAACGAAGAAAGCCGAACAGTTTCGTGACTGGAGCGCCGCCTTCTTAATATTACAAACAAAGCAAAAGGATTTATAAGAAAAAACTAATTAAAAGGGCAACACAAGTTAGATAAATCAATTGAATTGTGAAAAGGTTAAGAGTCGTAGATAGAATAGCGAGTTCCTACAATGTTATCTATATATTAATTCCGTAAGCGAATCGGTCCCCACGAAATATCTCGAGCTAGGAAGAAGTTAAGGTAGGTTATGACGATTCATTTTAAAGCTTGAGGGCCAAGGACGGTGGGAAAAATATGAGAAATGGCAATAATTACGTAGGCTACGCCCCACTGGACTTCAAAGATCCAATGATTTTCTTATGGAAATATCACCACAGTGTTTTTATTAATAAGGAAAATGAACTAATGATCAGCTGCGATTATCCACTTACACAACAACCATATGTTAGGGGCTATATCCCCTGTAAGCCACTAGTTTTTATTTAAACCCTTGAAAAATAAATAATCCAAGTGCAGTAAGAAAAATTGTCGTGGGAATCGATAGCGTGTATTTGTCACTTTGCAGATAAAGACGTCATGTTTACATATCGGTTCATCGTTAAAAGTAACAATTTGCTTACAATCACATCAAGGGATACAGTTAGAAATACACTATGTCAATAAACTGGTAAAAATAGATGTACAGTGTTGTATTTTTGTTTACAAAATAAAATTATATATTTATACTAGCTGGCCGGACAGAAGTTGTCCTGTCCTAATGTCATTGGATTTGTTTTATGTCAATACTCGTTCATTTTCAATATGAGCTCGTTCGCTTCGCTCACTCGCCTATTGAAAAAAAAGTTTACGTCCTATTCTCAGACCTACCGAATATACACACAAAATTTCATAAGAATCGGTCAAGCCGTTTCGGAGGAGTTTTGTTACAAACACTGTGACACGAGAGTTTGATATATTAGAAGATTTCTGCATTCAATGTTGCTTTATAGCATAAACTATAGTAAATGAGTGATTATTTCCCACAACAATGGCCCACAGTAGGAAGCCCACGGCCCGGGCGCGGGCGTGATGTCGCATTGTCCACAACTAATGAACGATGACTAGAGAGAATGTCTAATACATAGGCGACTGGCGATATCAACAAACAATGTGGCAGCTAATGCGACCACGCTGCACGCGGCACGCTGGGCCAGGGCACTGCACACTGAGCACCTTTATAAAAGAGTGCCTGGGGGCGAGCTTTGCTCGGAGAAGGTCAGTCAGTTTGTTTAGATGGACGTCCCCCTACTGACGAGCAAATTGGCTTAGCTCCTATTTTCTGCATGTTTAAGATCACTCCAATTGTTATTACTGTGTTATTACTCAGTGTCCCTTCAGGTAGTATTTTGATTATATAATTACATTTGATTCATTTATAATATTATCACTTAATATGTAATCTTCATTCAATGGTTTTAGCTACTTTTCTCAGGTGACCACATGTTAATTCATGAGTAATTGACAGTTCACTGATTGATTATAATCAGTTGTTATGGTTCTTTTGTTTTGATTTAAACTCATTCAACTTTCTGTGTATTTATGATTTATTGTAATTGATCCAGAGTAAAAATCAATGTATATGAAAAAACAATTTTGTTACTTTTCAAATTCGTTTGTTTACATAGTTAGATTTTTTGTTGAGATGAGACCAACGAGGTAGAATAAATATAGAGCTCTCATCTCGTGTTAAAAAAGTGAAGGCTCACTGGAGGATATTTGTATAAACAAAACATCTGATCTGAGAGAAAGAAAGGCTAACATTACTTGTGAAGGGAACATTTGATTGGTTTAACATTTTGTTTCCATGGTGACCGGAGGGTATAGAGGGTCAAAATGGCGGAGAGCATGTTTGCACAATTTTTTACCCCAGACGAGACCTCTATAGATATATACCTCGTTGGATGAGACCTGTCTAGAATTTATTTTTAAACCAGAAATTAGTTACAACTTTTTAAATCGTTGGGGCCGTTTTTGAGGTCAGAGTTGCACACAAGCAAGCGCCATACTCATTAGAGTATAGGATAGGATAAATGAAACTAAACGTTAAAAGTAATAATCTTTCACAAAAGGAAGAGAATCTGGAAGTACTGTTCTTATTTTTGACGTCTGATGGAGTGATGGACTACGACATCAGGAGTAGTTTCATAGTAGTTTTGCGAACGCAATACGAACAAACACAATCTTTATCCGCGACAAAAATCAAATTTGTTAAAAGAATTTCTAAAATAAATGTACGTCACGCATTTTGTGCACAGTAAATTATCAATCTGAGGTACATGAGTTTAATGGAAGCCCCACGGGTTAGTTTAAGATAGTTTCCAGAACGATAGCATTTTTATTTTTCCCAGACCTTAAATGCCAGTAATTAAATGAGTGAAAAATTAGTAAAGAATTTACATCAGTAATATTGAAAGCATATACTACTGTACGGAACTATTGGGTTAATTGTTTGCCCGCTCCCACAAAGCTGCTTATCCTGGCCCAGTGTTCCTGGGAGCAGTAACGATCTACTAATACTAAATATTTCTTCAAAATTATTAATTTAGATAATACCAAGGTACTGTAAACACATAATTTACCAATTGTATGAAACACCCCGGTTACAAATAATTTCTGGTAAAAGGGATGTTTGATTTCTGATTGAATCGAATTTAGTATATTTCCTTCAAAACTGGCATAGAAAAAGTTATATTAACAAATTAGAAGGCAATTTAAGAATGTTGCAATCACTATTAGAAAATGCTGTCAGTCATAATTAATGATGGATAATGTGTTATATAAAGATCAGTGAATAAGTTATCAATTAATGCGGATTAAATTAGGGTGCTGATGAATTAAACAAAAGAAAGCAGATTCTGGAACGGTGCGAGTCGGCAGAATGCTTTCTAGTCCTCCCCCCTACTAACCCCCCCCCACCACAACGTCGGCCTCTACCAGGAAGGTCGCAACAAGGCGACACGAGGCTCGGGGCGGTGGAGGGGGAACGTCTAGGCCGCTATACCGAACAACTTGTTGGCAAAGGTTAGTTGTAATCATTGACTGTAATGGCAGACTCCAGGAAAATGGAATTCAAAAGTCATGCGCATGAACTGTATAGCGCTAGTATCTTGGCATCGGGCAATGCCAATTTGTTCGTATTTACCGAAATCTCTGCTTTGTGGTAAGAGAGTCTTTATTGGTAGTTTCTTCTAAGTAAGGGGGGGTTGATGTGCATTTAGAGGGTTAAGTTAAAAACTTATTAATTGAAGACGGTAAATATTTTCTAATTTTTCGTACTAGGTTTTGATAATTTGCCTAACCGAGTTAATTTGCCTAACCGAGTGATTATTGCATGTAGAGTTTTAAACATTGGGAACGGTGGGTCTCAGCAAACCTGCGTACTCAGCGAATTGGAAATGCAACTGTTTATAACTGGCCGCCACATGATACAATGTTTCAATGTCTTATCAAACTGTATTCATTAATATTCCATTTTATCTGTTCATAAGAATAACATTATAGGCTGACTGAACAAGGACCCACAAAAATTAAGGTTTTAGGCAAAATCAATGTGCCTCACACCAAAGAAAAATAAAATGGTGGTGCCTCACACCAAATTTCATTAAATTATATTCATAAATAAGCGAGTTATTTTTTAGAGCTGGACTCACTGCCAAAATTGAGGTTTTCAACAACCGCGAAGAACCTAAAAAATTGCTAAAAAAATATAAGTTTTCTTACAAATTCGTTCTCGCGTTGGCCCCCACGCGTTATTTGTATTCCAGAACCGGGAGATCGTCCCGATCCAGAAGTGGGACGACGGGACGACGGGAGTGGGCCAACAGGAGAGACAGGAGTTATAGGAGCAGCTTGGTACGGCCAAGGCCCTCTCGATATAGCCGACGAACCTTGAGGCTTGATTTAAGCTGTGTTTTGTGCAAGTTCTGCCGTGGCTCTGACCCAAGAGGATAAATCACTCGGCCTCCGTCGACGGACTCCGGGCTCCTGGACGATACAGATAGAAGGAGGGAGATAACTTGATTACTTTTTATCTATCTTGCAAAGGTTTGGACCAGTGGTTCACCCCACCATCTTCATGAAAATATACTGATAATCCCGAATTTAGCACGAGTACAATTTATGAATACATTCTTAATTTGTGGGATGTATCAGTATGACTCATAGTTGCATTTGTGGGATTGGTGATGCATTCAAATGAAAATCAACTTGACCTAGGAAAGAATCGACTTAGCAAACAATGGTAAATCTATTAAGAAACACCATACAGGTTTACATATCAGTTAAGTAGACAGCGGTTATAGGAATATTCTTGTTTTGAACTATTATGGATCCTCATCCATCATAAATATTTAATAAGTATTAATCTTAAACAAGTATTAATAGGATTATTTATATTTTATAAACTATGTTTCTAACACTAGAACACCAATTAACCGGCACTAATGATATGCTCCATGGAATGTCACTCTATACCCGTCCTTTCTTGCGGTGTTCCAACTGATATTACAATTCAAAAACCAAATTAATTGTATAAGATGAAAAAAGGCAGTTAGGATTAAAATTGGCATCCTCATCTTGTAACAAATTCCGAGATATCAACTTTTTTTAACTTTGACATCTATTTGCACACTGACCAGTTTTACTTTTTTGGGGGAAAAATCCAAAATCTCTTCCCAAGCTGTCTACCCGAAGTATGATGTTCGAAGATGCAATAATTTGGCTGTTCTTTGCCATAACACCGCACCAGACGTACAATAATTAACCTAAAATGTTCAAGAAAAATTGTCACTCATTGAAGGAAAACAATGCTCGCTTTAAAAAAAGGTTGAATTTATTCTTACTCATAAGGAGTTTTATAAGGAATCTTTTAATTTTGATTTTGATTAATCTGTAAAGACATTTGATGACAGCGCTTTTGTGTATCTAACAATGGTTATGCGTGTATTTGTTGACGACAATTAAGAATTTGAGTTAAAGTTTGAAAACAAAAAGCTCCCGCTTCAGTAGTAGTAGTGCCATTAAAGTATTTACTCTCGCGGCGAAGCGTTTCAAGGCCTTTTGTTATCTCGCCGTTTAACGCGTCGCGTCGGGAGATAGCGGCACACGTTCACGGCTGGCAACAATGCGTTGAGTTAATGTCGTGTGAGGTATTTCACAACAATTCACTCTAAACGAGGCGCGGCTGTAAGTAATTATTGTATTGTTCAATATGTAAGAGGTTATTAAATGTATTTTATCACTATAAGTGTCAGGTATGGAGAAATATATTGATATGCATATCGAAAGGAGATATTAATTGTTTAAACATTATTTAACAGGAAGCTCCAGTTCTCCGCGTCTTCCACAGGACCAATGTTAACTTTCAAAGTCCGTCCCTCCTCGACGTACCATCCGAAATCGATTGTTTATGGGTAATTTTAAGCAAAAATATACCTAGCGGTTTCATTCAGAAGAATTTCGATATCTCGATTAGTTCACCCCTAAAAAATCGTGAAAATTGAATATTTTTTAATTTGCTTGAACTATAATTATTTGTGATATCAAAATGTAGCGCTTAAGGAGTTTAAAATCTCACACAAAACAGCTGTTTATAATCAATCAGTGAACTGTCAAAGTAATACTCAAGTAGTTACAGTGGTAACATGTCGTTTCCTGAGAACACTGAGCTACAATGACAACTGGAGTGACCTAACCATGCAAATAAAAGGCAAATAAGCGTACTCAATAAATCTACTCATTCGTTTGGTAATGGCGAAACATTACTCCCAGCCATCTAAGCAAACTGCCTACCCTTCCCACGAGCAGAGCTCGGTCCCCAGGTAATCGGCCACATAACAGTGCACGTGGAATGCCCAAGATGCCACTGTCGCCGAGTGACAATGCACGCATGCACAATGTGCAGCGGCCTTGCAGCGGCCTTGGGAACATCTGCGGTGACATCAGCCCGCTGCACTTCCGCGCCCCCCTCCCCCCTCCCCCCTCCTCCCCACCACCACAGCTGCATTATCACTGACCCACATTGCCGTTTGGCAGATGACGACGCAGGGCAAAATATTTACAACTCGAAAGCTTTCGCGCTCATCATATTAATCCCATGTTCTAATTTTAATTTTCAAACAGCAAGCTCTCCTCAAACTCTCTTTCTGGACATCGTGAAGATAAATGCAGGTACTAACATAATTTGGAATCGTTTGACACAAAGACGGAACTGGTATCTCTAGTCACGCAATAATTCGAGTTTCTATCTGTTTCTCCCTTAAGGCCTTTAACTTTCAAAGACATCCCTCCTAATTGGATCAATTCAAAATCGCTGACTTATTGTTCTTTATGAAACAAACTTAGCCAAAATAGAAGCATGCCAATTCTTCAATAGTTATTCTCAATTTATTTCAGCGACAAAACGGATGATTATTCGTTTAAATAAACACACATATGAAGTAAAAAACAATCATTGAAAGAACCGATTGTGTTATAGAGTGGTGAATCAATTGAGATTGCCCAGTTTGCTTACGATACGATCTTTCGTCTGGACCGAAACTGAGATCAGGGGCCATAAACAAATTTCGTAACGCACTTCAGGGCTGGAGGGGGTGCGGCGTAGCGTTACTCTGCGTTAATTGGGGGAGGGGGAGTCTGGCCCAGCGTTACGTAACGCATACATTTTAAGTATAATGCTAGAAATGGAAAAAAAACTTCCCGATAAGTGTATGTCCCCTCAGCTGCAGTTTTCCATTGATATGCAGGACTCGTGAAAATATCTAGGAAAATTTCGGACTTCATTTAAAAACGTTTAAAATTCTGAGAGGCGTTAAACGCGCAAGACATAAATCAATAAGTTTATTGTAAACGAACTTGTTATCGAATTGACTCGGATAACATGAAAGATTCAACAATAAATTATACATTGAAGAGACATTTACGGTAGATTTTGACTTAATGATCACCAATATTGTTTCAATAAGCGCCTTCTATCACCGAGCCACGTGACACGATGCATCGCACGATGGCTTGACGCTAGGGCCGGCCTTGACATGCAATATGCAACAGCAACTGGCGACGCGGCACCGCGCTAGTTCGGCAGAGAAAATGCACTGCACAATGTAATAGACAATTAGCATCGACAACGCTCAGATCGCGATCGCAACAGAACAGTGTTTCCACTCCGCGCTCAAAAATATCCCACATAATTCCTCAAGAAATACACTTTATACCTTGATATGCTATGACATATTCCTGAAAATACACCATCAATTTGTCTAAAATAAAAAAATACTCAATAGTCGGCTTATAATCAGTTATCCTATACTCTAATACGAGCTATGTATGTTTGTTTGTTTGTTAGCAAAATTCATCTCGAGATCCAGCGGAAGGATTTTGCTGAAAGTTTGGGATTACGGGCTTTTGGGTCTAAAAAATCGATTGGTGAGAACCACTACCTTAGGAAAACTCGTATTTTTCTAAACAACTCATTTGAAAATTTAAAATTTTAACATTGGGCTTATTATGGAGTTTAACACGGTTACTATGAATAAAAAAAAAAATACTAATAGATGGACTAACAAGTTTCCATCAAGTGTAACTTAATGAAAAAACTTAATGGAAACCCCCGTAGCAGCAAACCTGCATACTTAGCGAATTTCCAATGCATATATATTTATCTTAATGCCACATAAAGCTACATACCAAGTTTCATCTATATACATTCATAAATAAACAATTTATGACATTTTAATTATTCTCCATAAGAATAACATGGCGGCTGAGTATGTAGGTTTGCTGAAGCAAGGAACACAAAAAAATGGGGTTTTATGCTTATATCAATATAACTCAACTAGGTGAAGTCACTTACCAAATTTCATTAATTTATTTTCATAATTAAGGGAGATAACACGTTACTTATTCTCCATAAGGATAACATGGGGCTGAGTACGCAGGTTTGCTGCTATGGGAGCCTTTGTCAAAAAATTGTTTTTTTGAGGAAATATCAATGGTCCACAACCAGATAAAGCCGTATACCAAGTTTCGTCAGTATATGTTCATAAATAAGCGAGATATAAAATTTTTATTTTCCTCCATAAGAATAACATTAGACAACGTACTGTGTTTAGCACTTTCAATATCTCGGTAACCAATTGACGTAGAGAAATGATCAAAATACCAAATTGTGTGTTTTTTTAAGCTGAATCCAATGGGAAAAAATAAAATCAGACTATTTCCAAAATTATATGTAAAAAATTCAAAAAACCCATTTTTGGGGTACAAAACCCCCCCAAAATACCCCTTCGGATAGGTCGATCTGTCTGGTTTTCGAACTTAAAGTCATAAATGCTGCTTTACATGTTTATACCAAATTTCGTCAAAATCGGATAATTTTTACGAGAGTTATCGTGCTCACGGACACATATATATATATATATATATATATATATAGATAGATATATATATATATATATATATATATATATATATATACAGTATCGAACGAATGGTGTTTTTGGGGTCTGGAGACCTCAAAACGAAAAGTTATCATGGTCCCGGGCCTAGGTCTTACCATGCCGACTACGGTAATAGCTTCTTCCCTATAGGGGAAATTCGCTAAAACCATTAAATCAGCTTCTATAAATTAAAATATTGTAAACAGCTGTTTACCATTATGGAAATAAAATACCCCCGTTGCAGAAACCTGCATACTCAAGCGAATTTCCAATGCATATTTATATATACCATATACAGCCACTTACCAAGTTTCATAGATACATATTACAAAATTACCCGTACATTAAATTTTAATTTAACTCCACAAGAATAACATCGGGATTGAGTACTCAGGTTTGCTGCTACAAGGAACAAAAAATATTAGGTTTTAATATAAATATCAACAGACCACAACAAGGTGAAGCCACATACCAAGTTGTATCCGTATCCATTTATAATTAAGTGAGGCATAACATTTTCTTATTCTCCATAAGAATAACATGGGCGCTGAGTACGCAGGTTTGCTGCTACGGGAACCATAGACAAAATATTGTTTTTTTGGACAATTATAAATGGACCACAACGAAATGAAGCCAAAAACCAAGTTTCGTCCGGATACCTTTATAAATAAGCGAGAAATACAATTGTCATATTTTCCGTAAGAATAACATTGGACAACGTACTGTGTTTAGCACTTTCAATATCTCGGTAACCAATTGCCATAGAAAAATGATCAAAACTCCAAATTGTTCGTTTGTTTAAGCCAAATCCAATGGCGAAAACTAAAATTAGATTTATCAAAATATTTTATGTAAAAAGCTCAAAAACCCCATTTTTAGGGTACAAAACCCCCCTTGGGATAAAACGATCTGTCTGGTTTTCGAACTTAAAGTCATAAATGTTGCTTTACATGTTTTTAACAAATTTAATTAGAATCGGACCATTTTTACGAAAGTTATCGTGCCTCCGGACACACACACACACACACACACACACACACACATACACACACACACACACACACACACACACACACACACACACACACACACACACACACACACACACACACACACACACACACACACACACACACACACACACACACACATAGGTCTTACCATTCCGACTACGGTAATACTGTAGCTTCTTCCCCATTGGGAAAATTCGCTAAAATCCAATTGAATGGCAACTCTCATAATGGAAATAAAAAAATACTTGAATGGCAACTCAAACTTTTTTTCGATAGGCGAGTGAGCGTAGCGATCGAGCTCATATTTAAAATGAACGAATATTTGAAATAAAACAGATTCAATGCCTCTTATGCGGAATCAAACACCGAGCATGGCTCGGACCCCCGGTACTCATTGTTAATATTCTTATGTTCTTCTTGAATTGGTGAAAAAGTTCTTATTTTTATATTTTATTGTATGTTTTGTTCAGTTAAAACTTTTAAATTTAAGTGTGATTTACTACAAATATTTACTCTAGTAAAATAGACACAACTATTATTAATACCAATGGTTTCTTAGAGTTCTTCAGTTCTTTGTGAAGTTACTCCACCCATACAAAACCTGTCCCTCAGAAGTGATTTTCGTCAGTTTGATATGATGGCTGACAACCAACATAACATTACATTACATTGGGAATTTAAAGGTGTTTATGATTGTATAAATTGTGGAAGAAGTTTAGTAAAGAACAACAAATATACATAGCTGAGGGTTTTCTAAAACTAAGACTATCCAAAATATCCCACGGGACGTTAAAATATCCCGAAAACGGGATGAAAGTCCTTCCGGTGGGTCCAGTGGGAACCGGCCTCGCCATTCCTTGCTACAGTACCGCAGTACTACAGTACAGACTCCGGCTCGCGGCTGGTCTTGAGCCCGACCTTGGGACCGCGACCTCGCGACTCCACGGCCAGCGCTGTTGACCTCGGGAACTATTGTCGCTATATTTAATACAATCAGTGCAGTATATTGCTGCCATATACCATACACCAGCTCGGCGATAACACATGATTCACGGGGCCTTCAAGGCGGTGCTGTAGGACGGGTACAGCTGCAAAGTTAGTTTCGATATTTGAGGGAACATTTGGGGGGACTACTAAACTATCATTCGTTTTTGGGTCCATCTGAAGTATCGAAACCGCCACCCTCGTTAGGGAGAGTTAGGAAAGGTCAACTTGAACGATGCGAAGTCACCATCGCCACAGCCACTCGGCCAGGTAGTCGCTTTGATAAGGGGAAAACGGGAATTTTGTAATGTAACAATGGAAAAATGCATTAGGAAATTTAGTAAAAGAAAAGAAAAACCTGCATACTTAGAGAATTCCAAATGGTAGCTCACTACGTCGTGAAGCCAATCACAAATCTTCATCAAACCATAGTCATCAATAAGCAAAATATTACATTTTAATTTATTCTTCATAATAAAAAACATTAAGACTGAGTAAGCAGGTTTGCTGCATCAAGGGCCAAACAATTGGGGTTTTATGCAAATATCAATGGATCACCATCAGATGAAGAAACGTACAAATTGTTACCAACATCGTTCATAAACAAGCGAGATATAACATGTTTCTTATCCTCCATAAGAATAAAATTATAGCAGATGAGGACGCAGGTTTTAAAATGCAATGAAAATGCTTGTAATGAGTTTAGCACTTCCAATATCCCAGTAACTGAATGACCTAGAGCAATAGTTTAAAATTTTAAACTGTTTGTTTTCAAGCAGAAGTCGATGGCGCAAAGTAAAATTTGGGTTTAAAAATAATTACTGTATATGTTACAAGTAAAAAAAAATTGTTGGAGGTAAAAAATCCCACCAAAACCACCCTTAAAATCGTGTTTCTGGTTTTCGACTCTTGAAAATAGATGCCGCCTTAAACGTTAATACCAAATTTCATCGAGATCGGACATTTTTACAAACGTTGTTGTGGCTATGGATTTTTATACATGTATACAAATTTGAACGAATTGTGTTTTTGGCATCGGGGGGCCTCAAAATGAAAATGTATCATGGTTTCGGGCTTACGTCTTACCATTCCACCTTCGGCAATAGCTTCTTCCCTATAGGGGAAATTTTCTAAAACTGTACACAGCTAAGATTATATAAAAATGAAGGTAGTCCTCATATACTACTATCCCATTTCATAGGGGACGTTGAAATACCCCTGGGTTAAAAATCCCTCAAGTAGGAACGACCATCTGTGAGCGTAGGAACGACTGTCTCAGTGAGCGTGGAGAGCGTACAGCCTCGGCCGTGTGTGTGTCAGTGTGCGTGTGCGGGCGATGTGTTGTGTGGACGGGAATGAATCAACACGCTGACCTTGACACACAGCGGTGACCTTGGACCAGCTGACTTGACACTGGCCGCACTACCGCCATACACACATCCTTCCTACTACCTCCCACCTGCTGCCTGCTAGGCTGTGGTCGGTCGCATCACAACCGTTGCAGAACTCTACTCCCATGGGGTATTTACTAGAATTCTAGAAGAGAACCATTGGTTTGCAATCCAATGTTCTGCGGAGTTAGGTTAGGTTAGTTTCCATAAAGACAAATTACAGTAGAACCTCACTTATTCGAAATTCAGGGGACAGCCAATTTATTTCGAATCAAAGGAAGTTTGAAATATCGAGAGTTTGAATTATAGAGGTTATTATGAATGAAATTCTAATTATAGAGGCAAAGAAAACAAACGTCAATGAATTCAGATCTGGAGGAAACTAAGTATACGCATTAGTTCTGTACCAACAAGCTTTTTTGCGCTTAAGGCCACGCTCCCCTGTCGGTCATATTGGATTGATTCTCCATAAGCGCAATGCTAACTAAACATCTATTTAGGACCCACAATTTTATTTCAATTTCATTCTGATTTAGGTAATTTTTTTGACTACTGAAAATAAAGTAAATAGTGATTTTTGCGAGTAAAAATTCGTATAATTGTTACAGATTGCCAGAAAAAATTGTCAAATTTAAAAAAAATTAAATTTTTTATTAAATATTATAATTTATTTTCAAAATATCTTCCACAGTAATCACCCGCGATAAGAATATATTTAAATTGACACCAAAATCAAAATTTTACCCCAAGAGATAAGCGTAAAATTGGGGTCTGAACTTAACATTACTCTAATGGATAAAACCAATATGACCAATATGGCCGGCTCTTAATTCAAATTTCAGTGGCATACGGAATCACAGTTCGTACGGTAGAGGTTTACTTGGAATTACAGCAACAAAATTCTAAGTCTAGACTAGAGGCCCAAGTATAAAATATTCGAATTTTAGATGCTACATTATGCGTTAAAAAACTTTCAATTATCGGTATATTATTAGCGAATTTCCCCTATAGGGAAGAAGCTATTACCGTAGTCGGCATGGTAAGACCTAGGCCCGGGACCATGATAACTTTTCGTTTTGAGGTCCCCAGACCCCAAAAACACCATTCGTTCGATACTGTATATATATATATATATATATATATATATATATCTATATATATATATATATGTGTGTCCGTGAGCACGATAACTCTCGTAAAAATGATCCGATTTTGACGAAATTTGGTAAAAACATGTAAAGCAGCATTTATGACTTTAAGTTCGAAAACCAGACAGATCGACCTATCCGAAGGGGTATTTTGGGGGGGTTTTGTACCCCAAAAATGGGTTTTTTGAATTTTTTACATATAATTTTTGAAAAAGTCAAATTTTAGTTTTGACCATTCGATTCAGCTTAAAAAAACACACAATTTGGTATTTCGATCATTCCTCTACGTCAATTGGTTACCGAGATATTGAAAGTGCTAAACACAGTACGTTGTCTAATGTTATTCTTATGGAGGAAAAGAAATGTTTTTATCTCGCTTATTTATGAACGTATACTGACGAAACTTGGTATACAGCTTCATCTCATTGAGGTCTATTGATATTTGCTCAAAAAAATTGTTTTTGCATAACTCTCCCGTAGCAGCAAACCTGCGTACTCAGCCCCCATGTTATTCTTATGGATAATAATTAAATGCTCTGTCTCCCTTAATTATGAACATAAATGAATAAAAACTGGTATACGACTTCACCTAGTTGAGTTATATTGATATTAGCATAAAAACCCATTTTTTGTGTTCCTTGTTGCAGCAAACCTGCGTACTCAGCCCCAATGTTATTCTTATGGAGAATAATTAAAATTGTATATATCGCTTAGTTGTGAATATATTTTTATGAAACTTGGTAAGTGGCTTTATGTAGTATTAAGACATTTATATCTCCATTTGAAATTCGCTGAGTATGCAGGTTTGCTGCGACGGGGGTATTAGAGGTTTTCTGAAGGGAATAGACAAAATATACTAATTATAGAGGTTTTCGAATTATCGAGGTTAATAGAATTAGTGAGGTGCAACGGTGTTTACTAGATACAGATTATATGTATTTATTTTTCATAAACTGAAATAATAAACCTAGGTTAGCAGTGTACCAAACGCATATGGATAAATGCACAACTCCTCAATAACCTTAACTTCAAACTCATGATTTATATTTACCTAAGTCGGTTGACAAAACGAGGTCCTAAATGTGTTAAATAAACTGATCAATGGTATCTAGATAGAGATAGAATAAAATGTACTTAAGACCATTTCACGAAGTTTACGTCCCAAACAGCACGACTCTCCGCTAAGGGAGGAAACCGCCTTATCTTTTTGATACATCCTGTGACTAATGGCATTTGTGATATGTTCTAGTTTAGGAAAATGTTTGTACTAAAACTGCTCATGCCCAGCTAGCGCATAGCAACTCCTGTTTTTTGCTAGTTGAACTTGTCGTTGTCACTGTAACATGGTGCCACCAGTACGTTTACACATTAATAAGTGAGAATCACCCAGAATAGAGTGGTTGTGTATTAATTTGAATCGCCCACTAAATTATCTTTTTTATGGCATTGAATTGTTTGTTTATTTTCACATTTAGCGGTGAATGCCATATTCAAAATGATGTCTGAATTATTGGTTCTGATGAATTGTTAAGATGAGCCTTCAGACAAAAATAAATAAAAAAACAAAAAACGAGTTCGCACGCAGCACGCTGACGTGAGGGAAGTGAATTTCCACATACAAACTTGTAAAACTCAAAATCAGTGTAAAAATATACATTTGTCCAATTTTTATTGAAATCTGAAAACATTGATTTTTTGGCTGTTCTGATACTCCTGGTTTCATTTACTTGCAAAGCTGGGAACACAATTTTGCGCATTATAAGGTTAGGAGAAGGTCCATACAGGCTTGAAAGTAGGCGTGAGGTTGCTGGGAATAATAAAAGTACTTTAACAAAAGAATAACAGGCTTTTCTAGTGTAAAACCCCCATAAGACAACGTACTGTGTTTAGCCGATACACATTTTCTTTAATAACTCGGTACATATTTATGCTAGAATGACGAGAGATGGCTTAAAACGTTCGCCTCTCTAATTCCCATCTTTTTACATGCATTAACTTTACATCTGGGGCTTTTCTGACCCTTTTTGGGCCAAAAACTCAAAATTTGAAAGATTAATCCCCAAAAAATGTTTTTAGAGTTTTCCGATTGTTTTGCCCAACGAACTTGTCCAACAGGTTATAGAAAGGAACGTCCCTACCAAATTTGAAGTAAATCAGGCAAAAAATGCGACCGCTAGAGTGCATACACACATATATATGCGTATATGTTACACACACATATATATATATATATAATTTTGAACGACCCCCCAAAACGTGTTCAGGGGGTCACGTTAGGAACTTCTATGGTGGTCCCGGGCTTAAGTTTCACCGTGCGGGTCATGCTAATAGTTCACTTTCCATAGGAAATTCACTAACAAAACAAACACCCGTGAGAAATAATATCAATTAATTAATTTACAATGTTAGTCTTGTCGACAACCTTCGTTGAAAGAGGACATCGGAGTGGTATTTTGTCTCTAGACCAAGCCCGGTTAAAATACTCAACCATAACTATGAGAATAGTTATTGATGTAGTCAATTACGCATTAATTGATGACTGAATTATTCAAGTGGAACTGAGTGTACTAATTTATACCTCGATCGCCACCATTATCTTTTATGGAAAAGTACTCTATAGTAAAATTGTGTATGGAAAAATAGTCTTATATTATTAGTATACACGGCAAAGTACGCATAAATGGGAAATTATGAATTCACGGTCGGAAAAATGAATGTTCAAAATATTAATAATTTTCGCTTTCTCAACCAAAAATAATTTAACTGCATTACACTTGATCAGGTAATACTCGTAATATTTTATTGCCGATCCACAATGCAGTAAGAAGTTTTTTTATTCAGAATAAAATTGTCATAATAATTCCTTGCTGTAGGTATAAGGCAAGGCTTCTTGAAATCCTCTTTCCAAAAAATTGCACGTATTAACTTTTCCTTGCTCAAACATTTAAAAAATATTATATTATGTTCAAACCAAGATAAATTCTCTCCATTTGGATCCAAGCATGCCTACAGTAATCGAAATAAAACTATATAACTCATAATACAAGCTCATTTGAAAAGCGCCCTCTATACATCTATATCAATGACTACATAACTGTCTATATACTGTCTATATACTATTATTCTACTGTGCAAACTGTGAAATATTAATCTTTTTAATATATGAAAATGAATCCTTATTTCCCTTGGTCACGCCATCAATTGAGATTGAGTGCACCAATTGAATAATTATTTGTTGTTGTGTTCGTTAATGTCAGGACAAGGTTCTTATATAGAATAAAATTTGTAATCCAACCTAAGTGCCCCACTGGCCTTTAAAGTTCCCATTGATTTGATCAAAGTTCAGTTAGTTACACCAAACAGCTGTAAGCATACTGGAAAGGCATAAATATATGTTCATTATAGAAATAAAAAAACTACTTGAATGGCAACTCAATTTTTTTTCGATATGCGAATGAGCGAAACGAACCAGCTCATCTTGAGAACGAATATTTGACATAAAAAAATGACATTCAATGTATTCAACGAGTATTCAATGACATTAGGACAGGACAACGCCTGTCGGGCCAGCTATATAGTCTTTATATATAATTCTGTAAGCCACATTTTTAAGTCAAAATTGTGGGAGTTGGGCAAATCGCAGGATAATGTGAGACGGCCCAAATTAAAGGTCTTGGTCCCAGGGACTCGGTAATTATAGCAGACATGTGTTCCTACTTATATTTCTCAGGTTTTATCATTCTCAGTAGCCTATGTGAAGAGTAAAAAGCTCAGATGAAGCAGAGTATTGGAGCACGGTTAGGGGCTTTGGCCCCTTCAAGCCACTAGTTTAATTTGAACACTGGGAGACGGAAACGAAACCTAGCGATTGATCAAAGCGCGTTTCGCGTGTTGGGAGATTAATGTTCCGTTTCGCACGACGCCCTCGTCTCCGCCCCCGCGCCGCGGAGAAATCTCGCGGGAAACGCAGACAAACAGCTGGTAATTAGCCTTGAGATTTTCCGGCGGTGAGCAGCGAAAGTGTTCACTTTTCCTTTCACTTTCTTCCGTAATGGCACACCGGAACCGTGCACCTCCTGCCCATCGCGGTTCTCTCCGCCGCACAATTCTACCTCACCCGAGTCAGATTACCGACGTAATGCGGCGTTTCAGGGGGCTCCTGTCACGTAACAATTCGCGATTATACGTGCTTCTCCCGTAGAACAACTTTAACTTTCAAATCCCGCCCCTCAACGAATTGTTACATAGGAAGTTGTTGCGGGGATTGAAAAAGAAAAAGAAAGAAGGCAAATAAATGCCAGCAATGATTTCCTGAATAACGTAAACTAATCATTATTAACAATGAAATTCAAACAAAGTCTCAACGAATCATCCGATATCGTTGATTTATGTAGAATTTGTATAGAGAAAAAACAAATAGTGTGATTTCAGTGAGCAGAATATTCACATCACAAATAGTTCAGCCACACAAAATCGTAAATATTGAATATTTTGAACAATTATTATTTGTGATATCGAAATTTTACCCACTGGAATCGCTAGATGTGGTTTTGATCTTTAAAATGAGTCTATCAAGGATACCGGGCAATCGGTTGATGAGTAACATTACGTCGAGGCTTTGAAAGTTAAGAGGGCGTTGGAGAGCGGCCATGTTGGATTTTACCTCCATAAGAACAATGTTAAACTTAAAAACATATATCTCGCTTATTTATCAACATACGATTATGAAAGATGTCTCAAATTAAAGGTATTTTGAAGACGCAGATTAATTGCTCGCTATTTTCTAAATAAAATAATACATTTCCAAAAATATAGTAATTTAAAGTCTATATTTTTATAAATATTATATTAGAAAAATACGAGTTTTCCTGAGGCAGTGGTTTTTAACAATCGATTTTTAAAAGCCCCTAATCAGAAACTTCCAGCAAAATCCTTCCGCTGGATCTCGAGATAAATTTTGCAAACAAACAAACAGACAAACAAACAAACATAGCTCGTACTAGAGTATAGGATATATAAAAATTAATCCCTTTCCCTTTGTCATTCCATAACTTGAGAATGAGTGCACCAAATTCAATAATTCTTTTTTTTGTTCGTAAATGTCAGGACAAGGTTCTTATAAAAGAAAATTTGTAATCCGACCTAAGGGCTCTGTCCTACTGGCATTCAAAGTTCAGTTAGTTACACCAAACAGCTGTTAACAAGGATTATATCTTAACATACTTGAAAGGCATAAACATATGTTCTTTATTGAAAAATACTACTTGAATGGCAACTCTCATTATGGAAATAAAAAACCTAATTGAATGGCAACTCAAACTCTTTTTTCGATAGGCGAGTGAGCGAAGCGAACGAGCTCAACATGAAAATGAACGAGTATTTGACACAAAACAACTTCAGTGACATTAGGACAGGACAACGTCCGTCGTGCCAGCTAGTGGATTTTTTTTATATTTTAAACGATTATATTTTTCATACCGAAGTTTTCCTCACGAAATCGCTAGATTTATTAGTATATATGTTTGCACTCTAGCGGTCACATTTTTTGTCCGATTTACTTCAAATTTGGTAGGGACATTCCTTTCTGTAATCAGTTGGACAAGTTCGTTGGGAAAAACAATCGGAAAACTCTAAACCCCTTTTTTTGGGGATTAATCTTTCAAATTTCGAGTTTTTGGGCCCAAAAAGGGTCATAAAAGCCCCAGATGTAAGAAAAATGAATGTAAAAAGATGGGAATTAGAAAGGCGAAAGTTTTAAGCTCTCTTTCGTCATTCTAGCATTATTATTTACCGAGTTATTAAAGAAAATGTGTATCGACTAAACACAGTACGTTGTCTTATGGGGGTTTTACACTAGAAAAGCCTGTTATTCCTTTGTTAGCGTACTTTTATTATCCCCAGCAACCTCACGCCTACTTTCAAGTCTGTATGGACCTTCTCCTAACCTTATAATGCGCAAAATTGTATTCCCAGCTTTGCAAGTGAATGAAACCAGGAGTATCAGAACCGCCAAAAATTCAATGTTTTCAGATTTCAATAAAAATTGGACAAATGTATGTTTTTACACTTATTTTGAGTTTTACAAGTTTTTATGTGGAAATTCACTTCACTCACGTCAGCGTGCTGCGTGCGAACTCGTTTCTGTTTAAAATGAGCGCTTCCATTGAGACGGGCTTTAAAAGTTTACATTGGCCTTACGGGAGAAGCAGGTAGAAACAAAAACTCCAAATAATACGTGGCTGGAGCCCCCTCGTAATGGAACCAGTTGAGTGCAAGAGATTGCGCAACAGTTGTGGATGATTAGATTGATTAGACGAGTGGGAGTGAACTTTGTTACTGTAACAAAGCGAATTCCAAGTAAAGTACAGAGACCGCAATGGTTGGGCGGTTGGGCGGTCACAACACCACAACACATGCGATCTTTGGCTGCTCCGCGTGGGCCGGAGTCATCATGGATTACGCAAGCTGACAGTCTAGGCGCCAGGGATCAGATAACAATAGATACGGACACAGTTATCAGCTGTTATGCAGTTCTATATTGTTTTCGTTAAATGCATCAAATAGGCGAACTTATCAGACACTTGATTGTCATACAAACCTTCATGGTATTGAGGGATGGAAAATTGTTAATTGTAAGCTGTGGTTAAGTAATACGGGAATATGATGTGTTCGCAAATACGCTCAAGTTTATTAGTGAATTTCCTATGGAAAAGTGAACTATTAGCACGACCCGCACGGTGAAACTTAAGCCCGGGACCGGCGTAGAAGTTCCTAACGTGACCTTCTGAACACGTTTTAGGGGGTCGTGTATATATATATATATATATATATTTGTGTTTGTGTGTGTTTGTGTGTGTGTGTGTGTTCGCACTCTAGCAGTCGCAATTGTTGTCTGATTTACTTTAAAGTACCTGGGGGCCGAGCTTTGCTCGGGGGAAGGCCAGCCAGTTTGTTTAGATGACTCAGAGTTATATTTCACCACTTCCCCCTACTGATAATCAGATTTGTATTATACAATTGCCTCTCTTCAACATTTTTAAGGTCCACCAGTTGTTATTTATAGCTCAATGTCCCTTCGATTTATTTTACTACTCTATATATGTAATCTTAACTCAAATCTGTTAATCTATGCACTCAGGAAACCACAAGTTAATAATCATAAACAACATGAGTATTACTTTGACAGTTCCCTGGTTGATTATGAACAGCTGTTACAATTCTTTTGTTTTGATTTGAAACTCCATAAGCCCAATGTTAATTTTTTTAACTTTTCATTTCAGTTGTTTTACATTATTTGATTTTTCCTAGGGATGAGGCCTGCCTAGAACTTATTTTTATCCCAGAAATTAGTTATTTCGATCATTTGAAGGAAATCGTTGGAGCCGTTTTTGAGATCCGTGTCGCAAGCAAGCACGCAAGCAAGCAAGCAAGCAAGCAAACCTTACTCATATTAGAGTATAGGATTTGGTAGAAACCTTCCCTTCTGTAAACTGTTGGACAAGTTCGTTGGGCAAAACTATCGGACAACTGTAACACCCTTTTTTGGGGTTTTTAATTTTTTTTTTATTTAATTTTAAATTTTTGAGTTTTTGGGCCCAAAAAGGGTCAGAAAAGCCCCGAATGTACAATTATTGCATATTAAACTATCGAACGTAAAATGCCAAAAATTTTAAGCCCTCCCTCATCATTCTAGCACAAGTATACCGAGTGATTAAAGACAATGTTATTTTCTTAACACAGTACGTTGTCTTTTGGAGATTTTACACTGGAAAAGGCTGTTTTTCATATCTTGATGTAGTTTTGTAACCCCCAATACCCCTATACCAACTTTTTATCCTGACTATACCTCCTCCTAACCTTATAATGTTCAACATTGACATCCTAATAGTGAATTAAATATAACCAGAAGCATCAGAACAGCCAAAAAATAAAATTTCTCAATTTTCCAAAGAAATGTTACCAGTGATGTTTTAAACCATTTATTAGACTGTTTTCAAGGTTTTAATGCGGAAATTCACTTCCCTCACGTCAGCGTGCTGCGTGCGCACTCGTTAATTAGTTTATCTGGGTACAGCAAACATTTGTATGTATTTGGTATTTAAGAAATTATTGAGGGCGTTTGCCATCACTGACAAGAAAAACAAGTTTCACAGCGTTTCGGGGTCTGGAATGAAACCCCGACTAAAGAGAAAAATTACTTCAACATAACAACAACAAAAATAGTGGCACAACTCAGGTAAAACCGCAAAATATTACAGGACCTAAAACACTGTACACTGATTTTATAGCTCTCTTTTTAGCGAATTAGGGAAGAAGCTATTACCGTAGTCGGCATGGTAAGAACTAGGCCCGGGACCATGATAACTTTTCGTTTTGAGGTCCCCAGACCCCAAAAACATCATTCGTTCGAAACTGTGTATATATATATATATATATATATATATATATATATATATATATATATATATATATATATATATGTGTGTGTGTCCGTGAGCACGACAACTCTCGTAAAAATTATCCGATTTTGATGAAATTTGGTATAAACGTGTAAAGAAACATTTATGACTAAGTTCGAAAACCAGCCAGATCGCTTTATCCGAAGGGGTATTTGGGGGGGGTTTTGTACCCCAAAAATGTTTTTTTTGAATTTTTTACATATAATTTTGGAAATAGTCAAATTTTAGTTTTTACCATTGGATTCAGCTTAAAAAAACACACAATTTGGAATTTTGATCATTTCTCTACGTAAATTGGTTACCGAGATATTGAAAGTGCTAAACACAGTACGTTGTCTAATGTTATTCTTATGGTGGAAAAGACAAATTTTATATCTCGCTTATTTATGAACGTATACTGACAAAACTTGGTATACGGCTTCATCTGGTTGTGGACCATTGATATTTGCTCAAAAAAACAATTTGTTGCCAAAGGCTCCCGTAGCAGCAAACCTGCGTACTCAGCCCCATGTTATTCTTATGGAGAATAAGTAACGTGATATCTCCCTTAATTATGAAAATAAATTAATGGAATTTGGTATGTGGCTTTACCTAAATGAGTTATATTGATATTTGTATAAAACCCCATTTTTTGTTTTCCTTCCTTCAGCAAACCTGCATATTCAGCCGCCATGTTATTCTTATGGAGAATAATTAAAATGTCACAAATCGTTTATTTATGAATTTATATTGATGAAACTTGGTATGTGGCTTTATGTGGTATTAAGATACATATGCATTGGAAATTCGCTGAGTACGCAGGTTTGCTGCTACGGGGGTATTTAGCTTATCAGTTTTTTTACAGATTTGACCATATTGTGCCACTCGTTTGGCTAAATTCTAGGCATTTTTCTCGCCTGGAGCCGGGATTATATAGATCACAGATCCAAACGTCGTGAAACTTATTTTATCTTTATCAGTGATAGCAAATGTCCGCAATGCTGTACAAATAAATTCCTAAAAACAAAAATTCATCTTTAGTTACAGCACTAAAGAAGGTATCCAACTTGTTTGAAGGTATCATACCTACTATTACAAATGCGCAAGTTTGCATGTATGTGTGGACTGATGTTCAGTCTTTCATAACGCAAAATTCACTAAACCAATAAGGCTAAAATTGTACTTGAACATAGTTTTGATATCTACCAAACATACCTGAAAACTACACCCAACCTTATGGCTCCACCCCACGGGCCCTGTTTGTCCAACGCAAATCTTATGGGAGAATATAGTTAATAAAACTAGGAGTACGCTCAAATATTCGCGTAATGGGATGACCGAACTCAGAAATGGAAGATGAAAGTTTCTGTTGGTAACGTAATTTCTAACCGAAATTTAATCCAAAAATATTAAATAAATAGTCCTGGGGACTATGTAGGAAACTCTACTTTTGTTTGGGTTAATTTTAGGTCATAGGATAAATCGTTCTTAATTATATTAAATTACATTGCATTAAACGTGCAAATTCTTCAACGAAAAATAACAAGTAAGTTGCCTATCCAGTGAGGTACATTGGCAATTAGCTGAGTATGCAGGTTTGCTATGACCATTTATGACCTAATTTTATATCATAAACTGACAAAAGAACACAGCTGGCAGGAGTAAATACGAAATAAGTGGCTGCTGCAATCTAGCTGATAAACTATTAACTCACTCACATTATAGTATAACCATTGACTATAAAATAGTCAAAGGCATAACGTTACCTTTATTTTTAGCGAATTTGCCCTATAGGGAAGAAGCTATTACCGTAAATGTAACTATTTGATGAATGTGTTCCATTGTTTAACTGGTAGCGTTAGTGGTGTGGGCTGGGTAAATAAATGGGTATTTACCCCAAGCTCCGGGTAAATACCCAAAACATGGGTATTTATGATTTCTATAACATTTAAGGGATTTTTACTAGGCTCATTGAAATTCCCATGCTGTAAGGATTATAAAATGATCATAAAAACTGTTTTAAAGAGTGTAACATAGTTACCACAAGCATTTAACTTCCGAACAAGATCGAGATAAATCCCCAGGACTGGGTGTTTACTACTCTGATGGTTTTTGGAGTGTTAATAAATTTAAAATTCTGGAGGAAAAGAATTACAATTCAATTACATTGTGATTTTGTTCTGTAATTGTCCAGTTATAAAATTACACATTTTTAAATTTGTATAGAATGTCTTGTATTTAACCAGTTCCTTCGTAGTTTGGCGGGGATGTGGTTTGTATGCTTGACAGGTCTTTTTACAAAAATTGCCATGTTATTATTTATTTATAGGTAAAATTAATAAATGTAATCAATGAAATATCTTCAATTTTTATACATTGATAATAACAATAAGGGTAGTAAATATGAATTACATTGGCGTTTTTACGTAGAATATCATAAATACCCAAAATACCCGGGTATTTATGAATTTTGGGTATTTTAAATACCCGGGTGTTTTACACCACTAGGTAGCGTGAAGTGTAGGCTACTGAAAAACATTTGTGTAAAATATGAAAACGATCCGTGCAGCCGTTTTCACGTTATTGCATTTCGAACACACACACCCACAAACACACACACACGCCCACACACTGACGGACACCGAATCATTGTCTCTGCTAATACATAGATTCCTTCACTTCGTTCCGTCATCAATTAGATGTTTGAGCTACTGCAAAGGAACTCAAATGGTAAAATGTAAACAAATATAGCGCTGGTCAGGTGAATGTTGAAGTTTCGCGAGCAAAGTCGCGGGTGATAGTCACCTGGGGTCGGCCACAACGGCAGTTCAGTTTCAAGGGCGGAATGCAACTGGGAGAGTGCAGCTTGCTGTTATCACCAGTGATAACACATATTGCATATGTGCTCGACTCGCCTGGATGTTCGGTGTTCACCTGTTTACAACTCACACTGACACTGCAGCACCTTGCACAGCTGGCTGTCATGTGCAAGACAATGGCTTGTGCTGCGCTTTAACACTTGCAACTGGGACTTGCCAAAAAATACCGATGCAATGCTCAATACCAAATGAATGGCCAAATGAGCTTCCATAATGTGATAGAATGTCAATTTTTAAATGAAGTAGTCGCCTATTAGTCTTGAGCGAGTAGAACAAGTTTTTAGCGAATTTCCCCTATAGGTAAGAAGCTATTACCGTAGTCGGCATGGTAAGACCTAGGCCCGGGACCATGATAACTTTTCGTTTTGCGTTTTGAGGTCCCCAGACCCCAAAAAAACCATTCGTCCGAAACTGTAATATATATATATATATATATATATATATATATATATATATATATATATATATATATATATATATATGTGTGTGTGTGTGTGTGTGTGTCCGTGAGCACGATAACTCTCGTAAAAATTATCCGATTTTGACGATATTTGGTATAAACATGTAAAGCAGCATTTATGACTTTAAGTTCGAAAACCAGACAGATCGACCTATCCGAAGGGGTATTTTGGGGGGTTTTGTACCCCAAAAATGGGTTTTTTGAATTTTTTACACATAATTTTTGAAAAAAAAAAACAAATTTTAGTTTTGACCATTCGATTCAGCTTAAAAAAACACACAATTTGGTATTTCGATCATTCCTCTACGTCAATTGGTTACCGAGATAATGAAAGTGCTAAACACAGTACGTTGTCTAATGTTATTCTTATGGAGGAAAAGAAAATTTGTTTATCTCGCTTAATTATGAACGTATACTGACGAAACTTGGTATACAGCTTCATCTCGTTGAGGTCTATTGATATTTGCTCCAAAAAATTGTTTTTGCATAATTCTCCCGTAGCAGCAAACCTGCGTACTCAGGCCCCATGTTATTCTTATGGATAATAATTAAATGCTCTGTCTCCCTTAATTTTGACCATAAATTAATAAAAACTGGTATACGACTTCACCTAGTTGAGTTATATTGATATTAGCATAAAAACCAATTTTTTGTGTTCCTTGTTGCAGCAAACCTGCGTACTCAGCCCCAATGTTATTCTTATGGAGAATAATTAAAATTGTATATATCGCTTATTTGTGAATATATTTTTATGAAACTTGGTAAGTGGCTTTATGTAGTATTAAGACATTTATATATCCATTGGAAATTCGCTGAGTATGCAGGTTTGCTTCGACGGGGGTATTTTGTGAGATGCGACGGTTTGACAACAAAAGGAGCTCCATTCGCCTGATTCTCCCGTCTCTCCTCAACGGATTATCCGAATTTGTTGATTAATGGATCATTGTTAAGAGCGATTACAGTGAGAATAATTTTAATGTCACAAATAATGGTTCAATAAAGTTCAAAAATGTTCAATATTTGCGATGTTTGTTATAGGTTACAGTAACTATTTGCGATTACTAAATTGTACTCGCACTCAAGTCGCCAGTTTTTTCTCTCTTCAAAATGAGCCATGAACCAACGATTTTGAATAATTAGAGGGATAGAATTTGAAAATTAACTGTGACCTTATAGGAGAACCACGTAGAAGCGTGGCTGGAGCCCCCTCTTTAACAGGGAAGAATAAACATAATAGGAAATGAACCTATTACAATTTGGAGGATGACAAGGTAGTATTTAGTTTCCGGAATGTAATCAATTTAAGCGAGTGAGCAGGGCGACACTCGAGTACAGCACCTGATCTCACCATCGCTCACAATTAATCAGGCGTAGTTAATTACACAACCGAGTACGGCACCAGGGCAGTTTACTGCAGTTGTAGCTGACATTTCAAGAACTACATCCACAACTGTGGTGACAGAAGCGTCTCGAGGAGGCAATAGCGCTTCACCGTCCGACGGCGACTCGCGTTGTCGCCCAGCAAATGTCAAGTAACACCGCGGCCGCGGGAGAGTGGAGAGTGGTCTGGGATGGCGACTGGCGAGAGGAGGAACACTTTCACCGCTGGTTCCTGGGTCATTGACCTTGCTGACGTTGCGCAACCGCGACGCTGCCGCTGCCGTAGCTGCTGATTGTGTAACACCGCTCTTGAAGCCGGTGGTCAAAATAAGTATAGAGTATAGTCCCTTGGTAACGAGACCTTTCCCAGTGTGATATACGCTTTCTCGCAAACGATCGCGATCGGAAAATACGTTTTGGCAACAGAGGAAATTGGAAGATCGTGATGAAAGTGAACCGATCACTGACTCACTGTAAAAACGCTGACGCAACTTGGACGTATTTTAAGACGAATATGAATGAAATACCATTTGAAGCCTTGTTATTGATTAAGGCCGGCTGATTCTTCAGCCAAGATTGCAAAGTTATAGAACAATGACCAATAGCAGCAGGATCAGTTTCAGGCCTTCACAACATTTCCCCGGGATCGACTAGAAAACTTCAGATTATGAAGAGAACACGCTAACCTCTGCGCTGCCCAGTCAATTTATAAGGATGTTCCACGAAATACATCGCCCGCTAAGGAAATGAGGACATAGGAAAGGTTTTGTTCGGAGAGCACATGCTGTTGACAAATATCTCTTGCAATGTTGAGCCAGCCAGAAATTAGGAATCGGGAACAAAACAGCTGGCAAGGGATTGCTAGGAAGAAAAAATTGGAGAAAAATGGGAATAGAATGAGACGGAAAGATGAAAGAATCGATCGACTTTAGGAAATACTCGCCTAAAGCGGGAGTCTTGTGGTGCTTCTTGCGGGTCCAGACCTCGGTGACGTCTTGGAGCGCCAGGTTGAAGTGCTTGTCGAAGGCCGCCAGGTAGCCTAGGCAGTAGCCGCGCACGCCGGTCATGTTGCGCGTCAGCACCTGGTGAGACAACAACACAGCGTGGCTAGTACAACTCGGCGTGCCAAAACCAGAATGACAAAGAGGGGATCTAAATGCTAAGTGATTTTTTTAGTTACACAGTCCTTTTAAAACTCTTACAAGTGACATGTAAATTTGCACAACTGCTCAGTAAATGTAGCACTTAAGAGTCTTTACCACCGAAAGTTGCCGATGCCACCTCAACATTTTGTTCACTTCCAATATTTACAAATATTTACTTTGTGCCTCAGTTACTTCCCACCTGATCGTCACTTGGAATTCATTTTGGAGTCAAATTAAAGGTTTCCTCGTCCTCTAGTGAAATTCAATTTAGAATTTAGAATTAATAGACAGATTACAAGAAACGGTATGTTAACATTGACCTTATGGAACAAAACTGCAAGATGGCGTCTGGCAACTTCCGGTAATGAAGACTCTAAGTATTCGCATCGTATAGCCATAAAGTATAAACAAATAATAAACTGTATCAGGCAAAAAAACTGACACATACTTTCTCCCTTTTAGCCCAACTTTAATGAATAAATTACTTTTTATTTACTAAGTATAGAATACAAAGCACGGTCGAATGTCCAGAAAATCTTTAAAACAAGTTGATTTAAAAAACATCCACCCAATGCCTGTTTTGGAGGCACTACAGAATCCATTGCTACACACTGGTTTTAAGAGGGGAAATGCCCCCTATTCCCCCCCAGGGTTATTAAGGGGCAACATATTTCGAATTTACTCTGTTGGTCAATGCTAACTTGACCTGCATATCAAGTTTCAACGAAATTGATCAGTAAATAAGAGAGAAATAGTAATGTTTGTATTCCCCATAAGAAGAACATTGGACAACGTACTGTGTTTACTGCAAAATGAAAATTTAAATTTTCTCCGCAACCAGAAATCGTTGAATTGTAATTCATGATACTAAATTATTTAGTTTTTGAGCTCTTTTTACGGGTAAATAGTAATATTTTAGTGAATTTCCCCTATAGGGAAGAAGCTATTACCGTAGTCGGCATGGTAAGACCTAGGCCCGGGACCATGATAACTTTTCGTTTTGAGGTCCCCAGACCCCAAAAACACCATTCGTTCGAAACTGTATGTGTATATATATATATATATATATATATATATATATATAGGTTATAATGATTGAGTAGGGCTACTAATATTATAAGATGTATCTTCATATTTTAACAAAGTATATATATATATATCTTGCGGTATAGATGCCAAACGACTTTATATGCTAACACATTAAAACAGATAGATATAAATGATGAACAAGTTTTTTTTGCGAATTTCGTTTATAATACAAACGTTTTCAAGCAATAAAAGAGAAAGAATGGAATTTGACCAGTAAATTGAACAGTAAATAAATAAAAATAAACAAATATTTTACATCTGACTTTTAAAAATTAAAACATGTGATTTTAGGTACAGGTAAAAAAATAAAATTTTAATTAAAGTCAGCTGAGTTTGAATTATTTTTGTTAAGTGCTTTTAGTTCATAGCACCCTTCAAAATTTTGGTTGTGGTGAGTTGCATGATTATAAATTTGTTTTCGTTTGTCTTTATGTACCACATCAAAACGGTGGCCAGTCATACGTACTCGCAAGGAATTCGATGTCTGACCAACAAAATCTTTTGGGCAGTGTTTACACGATAGTTGGTAAATCACATTGTGGGTTTCACAGGTTGATTTACCAACTATTGGGCAAGTTTTGTTTGTGACACTGCTTTTAAATTCAGTTGTATTAAACATAATTTTGCAAATGCCACACCGAGGTTTGTGGCAAGGTTCGCAACCGTGATTAATTTCCAAATTGTTTTCGGGCCGAGAATTTTGAATTTTGGGTCTCACCAACATATTTTTCAAATTTTGTGGCCGTTTAAACACGACACGTGGTGGTCTGAAAAATCTAAAAAAATGAATTTTTGATGTTTTAATTCCTGTAATTGCTGAACCCAATTTTTACAGAAATGCGGGTGGTGTAATTTTGTTGGAAAACTAAAGCTCTACAAACGAATAAAGTTTAATTATAATTGATTGTGCCGTTTCTGAGAAATTTTGATTTTTCATGTTTTTTGGAGGTTTTTGTGGGACAATTACCGTTAAAAATAACAAATTCAAAAAATGAAAAAAACGCCTGAAGATATCGTGGATTAGTACCTACATACCAAATTTCATAAAAATCTGACCATTTGTTAGGGCTCTAGCTCTGTATACATCCAGACAGACAGACAAAACGTAAAAATCACTTTTTTGGGTTCAGGGAGCACCAAATCGAATATTTCCACTAACAACTCAAATTCGAAAATTTTGACGAAACCAATTCTTTCTCCATATACTATGTATAAGGGGAGAAAGTAGCAATTAAATTCTAGAACGTTTTTCTCATGCGATATAACTTTGTCAAAAATATTCTTTGACAGTCTTTGACTTTCACAGTCGTCGATGCACTACAGACCTAGGACAGGTATCACACTCCAGCTCCCAGCCCCTCCTGCCTACCTTGATTCTGATCCGCTGGTCCATGCACTTCTGCAGCAGCGCCAGCGGGCCCTCCACATTGGTCATCCTCGTCAGCACGGTCTTGGCGAGCCGCCGGCCCCGCCCAGCGACGGGCTCTGAAACAAACCAATTGACAGACCGATACTCAAAGTGCGCTCCAGTCACGTAACAATTCGCGTTTCTAGGTAGATGTTGGACACTCTTCTCCAAAAAATGTTTGGTTACCACAGACCGATACTCAAAGTACGCTCCAGTCACGTAACAATTCGCGTTTCTAGGTAGATGTTGATCACTCTTCTCCAAAAAATGTTTGGTTACCACAGACCGATACTCAAAGTACGCTCCAGTCACGTAACAATTCGCGTTTCTAGGTAGATGTTGGTCACTCTTCTCCAAAAAATGTTTGGTTACCACAGACCGATACTCAAAGTACGCTCCAGTCACGTAACAATTCGCGTTTCTAGGTAGATGTTGGTCACTCTTCTCCAAAAAATGTTTGGTTACCACAGACCGATACTCAAAGTACGCTCCAGTCACGTAACAATTCGCGTTTCTAGGTAGATGTTGGTCACTCTTCTCCAAAAGATGTTTGGTTACCACAGACCGATACTCAAAGTACGCTCCAGTCACGTAACAATTCGCGTTTCTAGGTAGATGTTGGTCACTCTTCTCCAAAAAATGTTTGGTTACCACAGACCGATACTCAAAGTACGCTCCAGTCACGTAACAATTCGCGTTTCTAGGTAGATGTTGGTCACTCTTCTCCAAAAAAATGTTTGGTTACCACAGACCGATACTCAAAGTACGCTCCAGTCACGTAACAATTCGCGTTTCTAGGTAGATGTTGGTCACTCTTCTCCAAAAAATGTTTGGTTACCACAGACCGATACTCAAAGTACGCTCCAGTCACGTAACAATTCGCGTTTCTAGGTAGATGTTGGTCACTCTTCTCCAAAAAAATGTTTGGTTACCACAGACCGATACTCAAAGTACGCTCCAGTCACGTAACAATTCGCGTTTCTAGGTAGATGTTGGTCACTCTTCTCCAAAAAAATGTTTGGTTACCACAGACCGATACTCAAAGTACGCTCCAGTCACGTAACAATTCGCGTTTCTAGGTAGATGTTGGACACTCTTCTCCAAAAAATGTTTGGATACGATTTTCCCCGGACCTCAGGGCTCTGTCCCACAGGTATTCAAAGTCGCCATGCTATTCTTATGGAGAAAATAGGTTTTTTAAATACTCATAAAAACTGCTCCCGTACCGTACTCCGTTTTAGGGAGACGAAAATATTTTGATAATTTTTTCTCGCCCTCAGGGCTCTGCCCCACTGGCTTTTTCTATCAGTTCCCTACGTCCAATTTTGACGAGTGGTGGTTCTTTGAATGTCTTTCACAAAGCCGGATCTTTCAGAGCCCCCACGTTGGGCGCGCCCCCACCAACTTTGGTCTTCGCCTCCACTGGCAGTGTCCATGTAATTCTTTACGTACTTTTGCGCGATTTCAGTCAACTGTCAATTAAATGTGGATGCTTTTTTAAACGCCTCGAAGCTCCGCCCCACTGGTCTTAAAAGTTCCCATGTTATTCTATGGAGAAAATATGTTTTTTTTTTAGGCAACGATAGCTGCTTGGTGTAGGTATAGGTGGTATATAGCGTGTTTCTGACCCAAAGTAAACATCGGTGACAGTATTACCTCCGCAGTGTTATGACAGTCGGGTGACGGCCGGCCACACGACACGCTACAGCCACCGACGTTGACGCTGAAAGCCACCGCCACCGCCACCAGTGCCAACATGCGGTCAGCCACCTCGCACCTGTTGGAGCGGTTTTGTTTGCTTTTTAAACCGCCTGCCAATAACCCACACCGCATCATGGCTTCATTACAATGGACAAACATTCTCGTACCGTTTCCTCGAGTCTAACGGAAATGAACAGTGTGGTGTGGAACTTTTAGAGTAAGGAAGGAATACATGGATGTCGTTGGCAATCGAGGAATTACTAAAGTTGTTCATCTTAAAATTACTGGAAAGAAAATAATTGCCTGCGCTAATGCATTAATGATTTAATTTACGAACCATCGAGTCAGAACCGCCGGTCAAACATTGAGGAGCGGGCTCCAGTCACGAAACATTCTGAGAAGGGAAAAAGACAATGTTAACTTACAAATTCCGACCCTCCTCAGCTGGTTATTGGAACTCGTTGATTCATGGGTCATTTTAATAAGGTTACAAATACATAAGAGATTTCAGAACAGAATTTTAATACGGTCCGTTTGTGGTCGGGTTCGCGGATTGTAATATACTAATTAAGACCTTTAAATTTTATTCAGTTCAACCTTTGCTTTTATTAAAGAGGTTCTTGTTACTACTTGTCCGCGATTAACAAATCGAAAAAATAATAACCTTATTTTTACAAGTCTTATCATAACTAATGTCGGATGATTTTTGCTAATGACGATAATTGACTAGAAATTACAAACTGACCTACACTAAATTTCAAAATACCTTACTATATCAATAAAAACCAGTTCGCACGCAGCACGCTGACGTGAGGGGAGTGAATTTCCACATAAAAAACTCAATATTAGTGTAAAAACAAACTTTCATTCTAATTTTTTTGTTGAAATCTGAAAACATTGATTTTTGGTTGTTCTGATGTTCCTGGTTTTATTTACCTGCGATGTTGGGAATACAATTTTGCACATTATAAGGCTAGCAGAGGGTCCAGTCAGGCTTGAAAGGAGGTGTGAGGTTGCTGGGGATGATAAAAGTACACCAACAAAAGAGCAACAAGCTTGTCTAGTGTAAAACCCCCTGAGACAACGTACTGTGCATAGTCGATACACATTTTCCTTAATAACTCGGTAAATATTTATGCTAGAATGACGAGAGAGGGCTTAAGACTTTTGCCTCACTAATTCACATCTTTTTAAATGCATTAATTTTACATCCGGGGCTTTTATGACCCTTTTCGGGCCCAAAAACTAGAAATTTGAAAGATTAATCCCGCAAAGAGGGTTTAGAGTTTTCCGATTGTTTTGCCCAACGAACTTGTCCAACTGATTATAGAAAGGATCGTCCCTACCAAATGTGAAGTAAATCGGACAAAAAATGCGACCGCTATAGTACACACACACACACACACTCACACACACACACACACACACACACACACACACACACACACACACACACACACACACATATATATACATGGTTATTTATTCCCCTGACCAAATTAAATAATCATCTACTATAGATAAAGGTTGGAACTTTTAAGGCCGATGGGGCGAAGCCCTGAAGGTATTTTATACATGTAGAATGGGAATCTTAACGCACACTTTGGTATGCAATATAGGGTTTTATCACAACATCTTGCACAGCGGATTGCCCTTGGAAAATAAAGTTACTTGCATTCAGCAATTCGCGTTTTAAATAAAGATTAAAGCTGACAAAATATACTTTTAATATTCAAATTTTAACTTCTAACCTAAAACGTTCGTTCCGTGAGATTCAAAGTATTACTACTTTAAATGTTTTATTTTACAAGTTTTACTAAGTAAATAGACGTAAATGAGAAATTTACTTGGAACTCAGAAAAGTTATAATGTTTATCATGACGATTTTGAAAGGTATATATATCCTGATAATTTTCCACAATTATTGTCTGCGACAATACAATTATTATATATATTAATAATATATAATAATATGCACTGAAAAGTCAATAACTGATTTCCCCTACCTTTTTTCTACATTATCCACGTCTGCCAGCTGTTTAGGCTAGCAGACATTTTGGCGAATTTCCCCTATAGGGAAGAAGCTATTAACGTAGTCGTCATGGTAAGACCTAAGCCCGGGATCATGATAACTTTTCGTTTTGAGGTCCCCAGACCCCAAAACCACATTCGTTCGAAACTGTATATATATATATGTGTCTGAGAGCACGATAGCTTTCGTAAAAACGGTCCGATTTTGATGAAATTTGGTATAAACGTGTAAAGTAACATTTATGACTTTAAGTTTGAAAATCAGCCAGATCGCTACACCGAAAGGGGTATTTTGAGGGGGTTTTGTACCCCAAAAATGTGTTTTTTAATGTTTAACATATAATTTTTGAAATAGTCAAATTTTAATTTGTACTATTGGATTCAACTTTAAAAAAACACACACAATTTGGTATTTTGATAATTCCTCTACGTCAATTGGTTACAGAGATATTAAAAGTGCTAAACACAGTACGTTGTCTACCGTTATTCTTATGGAGGAAAAGACAAATTTTATATCTCGCTTATTTATAAACTTATACTGACGAAATTTGGAATCCGGTTTCGTCTGGTTGTGGTCTATTGCTATTTGCTCAAAAAAACAATTTTTTGCCAAAGGCTCCCGTAGCAGCAATCCTGCGTACTCAGACCCATGTTATTCTTATGGATAATAATTAAATGCTATTTCTCCCTTAATTATGAACATAAATGAATAAAAACTGGTATATGACTTCACCTAGTTGAGTTATATTGTTATTAGCATAAAAACCCATTTTTTGTGTTAATTGATGCTGCAAACCTGCGTACTCAGCCCCAATGTTATTCTTATGGAGAATAATTAAAATTGTATATATCGCTTATTTTTGAATATATTTTTGTGAAACTTGATAAGTGGCTTTATGTAGTATTAAGACATTTATATATTCATTGCAAATTCGCTGAGTTTGCAGGTTTGCTAAGACGGGGGTCTTATTATCTTTTAAAGGGTTTTAAAGAATTTTGCTAATGAGCAATTAAAATTAGGCACAGTTTGAGTATATAATGCACTCATTGATTTTAAAAATCAACTACTGTAATTGTAAAATAGCAAAATACTAAGCAAATATAAAAAGCAGGACACTACATTTATAACTATGATACGCATGCCGTAGTTTTGTTTACTTCTAACGAGATGTGCACTAATCACCATCTGATGAAAAATAAATATAGAACAGCTGTTGTGGCGGTGATTGGTTGGCAGCGGGGGTCATGGGAGAAACGGGTGAATTTAAATTCGTCTTTCGGCCGCACATTGAAATCAAACAGACAATAGTCTTTGTTCTGTCGCGTTTCATAACCGTTGCACATTTTACGGCCCGGAATTACCACTGTATCAACAACCCGACTGTCCGGTTCTGTGTGCATCGTCACGCTGTCTATATTTGAAATGTTTAGGAATTTTTAATTATTTAAAAAATTCCGCCATTGCTCAGTAGTTAGTTATCTATCCAATGACCTGGTAAATAATAGTACCTGGGGGGCCGAGCTTTGCTCGGGGGAAGGCCAGTCAGTTTGTTTAGATGACTCGGAGTAATATTTCACTACTTCCCCCTGCTGATAATCAGATTTGTATAACTCATTTGCCTCTTTTCTACATTTGTAAGGTCCCTCCAGTTGTTATTTATAGCTCAATGTCCCCTTGATTTTTTTTACTACTCTATATATGTAATCTTCACTCAAATCTTTTAATCTCTGCTCTCAGGAAACCACATGTTAATAAACATAAACAACATGATTATTACTTTGACAGTTCCCTGGTTGATTATGAACAGCTGTTACAATTCGTTTGTTTTGGTTTTAAACTCCATAAGCCCAATGTTAATTTTGTTTACTTTTCATTTTAGTTTTTTTACATTATTTGGTTTTTCATGGGGATGAGGCCTGTCTCTAACTTATTTTTATCCCAGAAATTAGTTATTTCGAACATTTGAAGGAAATCGTTGGAGCCGTTTTTGAGATCAGTGTCGCGAGCAAGCAAGCAAGCAAGCAAACCTTACTCATATTAGAGTATAGGATTAGGTATACTGTACTACAATAGGAACATCGATAAATATTTTGTATCAACCCATTTTACGATACTCGCTGTATACTAAAAGACGGCATTTTTATAATCTGTGGTGGTTAACAATTGTTTTATTGTTAGATCAATTTGCCCTAAGCCTTGACCACACCGAGAAAACATGTTTTTCAAACATCTTTGTTGAGAATAAAAAAACAAAAATTGTTAAAGTTTGCACAATTTTGTGTACAAACAAAATAATGGGGTTCTGACAAACAATATACTGTAATTCTAGAAAAACCGTCTAACACTGTTTGCCACACATCACAAGGTTTGTTAAAACACTAGAAAAACTGTTTGAGTAAACATGTTTGTCAAACATGTGCTTAGTCTGGCTTGAACAAGGCTTATAATAAAATAGGCCTGTACAATATTGGTTGGTTTTGAGTTTACTTAGTTTGTATTTTGCATTGGTTACTTTATATTTTCCATCGCGTACAAGGGGTGACATTTACCTGCGTTCGTATAATCTATAAAGTTATTATTCGTGTTGAAGTGCGTTCTTTGAGAATCATTTCGTATATAAAATAACAATATTTGAACTTGTGGGCTTATTAGTGAATTTCTTATGGAAAGTGAACTATTAGCGTGACCCGCACGGTGAAACTTAAGCCCGGGTCCCACCATAGAAGTTCCTAACGTGACCCCCAAAACGTGTTAAGGGTAGGAAATTTGGTAGGGACGTTCCTTTCTATAATCAGTTGGTCAAGTTCGTTGGGAAAAACAATCGGAAAACCCTAAACCAGTTTTTTGGAGATTAATCTTTCAAATTTCGAGTTTTTGGGTCCAAAGAGGGTCAGAAAAACCCTGGATGTAAGTAGAAAAGTAATGCATGTAAAAAGATGTAAAAGAAACTTTTAAGCCCTCTCTCTTCATTCAAGCATAAATATTTACCGAGTTATTAAAGAAAATGTGCATTGACCAAACACAGTACGTTGTCTTATGGAGGTTTTACATTAGAAAAGCCATTTATTCATTTGTTGGTGTCATTTTATCATTCCCAGTAACCTGAGGCCTACTTATAAGCCTAACTGGACCTTCTCCTAACCTTATAATGCGCAAAATTGTATTCCTAGCATTACAGGTAAATGAAACCAGGAGCATCAGAACAGCCAACAAATCAATGTTTTCAGATTTCAATGAAATTGGAATAAATGCATGTTTTTACACTGATTTTGATTTTTAAAGTTTGTTATGTGGAAATTCACTTCCCTCACGTCAGCATGCTGCGTGCGAACTCGTTTCTTTAAGATTGGACCTTAGGCACACAACAAATCAAAAATATTAAATATCTTTGAATTTTATTGACCGTCTATTATTTGAAATATCGTAATTTCGCTCGATGAAAATCGCTAGGTATATTTGTTCTTTTACATTAACCATAAATCAACGCTATCGGATAATCCGTTGAGGAGGGACGGGCTTTGAAAGTTAACATTGGTTTGGTGTGAGACTCAGGTGAAACCGCGAAATGTTACACGACTGAATGTACTTTAACGAAATTATTCTACTCTTTCCTGTGGTTTTATAACATTATTCATATCATAATATAGTACCTGGGGGCCGAGATTTCCTCGGGGGAGGCCAGTCAGTTTGTTTAGATTACTTGGAGTAATATTTCACCACTTCCCCCTACTGATAATCGGATTTTTGTAGCTCTTTTGCCTCTTTTCTACGTTATTAAGGTCACTCCAGTTGTTATTTATAGTTTAATGTCCCTTTAATTTATTTTACAACTCTATATATGCAATCTTCACTCAAAGCTTTAGTCTCTACTCTACTCTCAGGAAACCACAAGTTAACAATTATAAACAACACAAGTATTACTTAGACAGTTCTGTGGTTGATTATACAATTCTTTTGTTTTGATTTTAAACTCCATAAGCCCAATGTTATTTTTTTGACTTTTCACTTTCGTAATTTTTACATTGTTTGATTTTTCCAGTGGATGAGACCTGTCTAAAACTAATTTGTTTCCCAGAAATTAGTTATTTCCAACATTTGAAGTAAATTGTTGGTGCCGTTTTTGAGATCAGACTTACAAGCAAGCAAGCAACCAAGCAAGCAAGCAACCTTACTCATATTACAGTATGGGATTGGATTTTTATTATAATAAATACATTACCTGACAAACATTCAGTATGTGTTGCACTGTATTTGAGATCATTAAAAATACTACCTGTCTCAGAAATTTCAAATCCTTTTGAAATTTGTTTACTCAGCTTAAATTTGTAAAACCATCCACCTATTCGCGTATCCGCGTGGGAAGGGTGCGGAATGGTGTCGCCTCGACCTAGACACATGGTTTATGGTCGGGTATTTAGGTGCTGCTATAGAACCGAAATAATATTAAGGCCAGCTTGTGTAGCGGTTGAGCGGCGGCCAAAGGTCTCCCCGCCGTCAGCTGGGGCACCGGCACAACAACACGCGAAACTATAGAGCAAACTAGAGCACCTTGTAAGAGGGGGCTCCAGAGAGAACATTTCGAGTCTTTTACTTGGTTTCCCCACAAGGCCAATGTTAACTTTTAAATTCCGCCTCTCCTCACCGGATGATCCAAAACTGCGGATTTATGGCTTAGCACCGGGGAGACCGAGCCAATCGGTGTTTTGATTCGTTTCGTGGGTAAAAAATATGTCCATTCTATATGCAATCTTTATTCTATGGTTGTATGTTATTACATGGTTCTATGGTATTCACTGTTTTCAAGAAATCTTTTTTTAATTTTTGTTTTGTTTACATAACCTTCCTACCGATGAAGATGTCCAAAGTGGCATCGAAACGTCTAGGTAAAAATAAAAAACATAAGTAAGAATGAAACTGCCAAAAGCGTTATTATTAGTAATTATAACAATGGCTTACTTAAGTTTAAGAATTGAAAAAAGAAATCTTTTGTTGATACTTTACCTTGTGTAAGTGCTTCTTTGATAGTTCACTGGTTAATTTATTCACAGCTCTCATGATCCTTTTGTTTTGATCTAAAACTCCAAGTACCTGAGGGCCGAGCTTTGCTCGGTAAGGTCAGCCAGTTTGTCTACATGGCTTGGAGTAATTTTTCGCCACAACACCCTCCTGATGAGCAGATTTGCTTAGCTCATTTGCCTATTTTCTGCTTGCTTAAAGTCACTCCAGTATTTATCATAGCTCAATGTACCTTTGATCAATTTTGAAAATTACATGACCACTATATATATTATCTTCATTCAGTGGTTTTACTAACTGCTCAGAGGAAAACACACTACTTTGACTGAATGATTATAAACAGCAGATATGATTTCTTTCGATTTAAAACCTCATAACTCCAATGGAATTTTTTCACTTTTCATATTAGTTTTTTACATTATTTGATTTTTCCTGGGGATGAGGACTTATACTGTCTAGAACTTATTTTTATCCCATACTAGAAATTACCTTTTTGCAACATTTAAAGGCAATCGTTGGAGCTGTTTTTGAGATCAGAGTTGCAAGCAAGCAAACTTTACTCATATTAGAGTATAGGATAGGACAAGCCCAATGTTAAAATTTCCAATTTCCAAATGAGATTTTTAACAAAATATGAATTTTCCTGTGGTTCAGGTTTATCCCAACCGGCTTTTAGGTCCAAAAGTTCCTAATTCCAAAGTTTAATCAAAATCCTCCCGCTGGATTACGAGATAGATTTTGCAAATAAACAAACAAACAAACAGACAATGCTGATATAGAGCATTGTAGAGTATAGGACATTCGTCTCCCGACTGTACTATAACTATTAAAAGTCAAGAAGGTGTCCACGTTTCTATCTTTTAAAGACCAAACCCATTACACATTTATTAACCATTAAAATATAACGTTAAGTGCTAAACCTCCCAGTAAGTTAACGAACTAACCGAGTGAATCTTGTCGTCCGCGCGACTCATTACATCTGATAGATCGATGTCGCGCAGGGGTCCGCTTACTCTCCCCGGATGTAGACGGATGGATATTTACCGTTTAAGAGGGGGCTCCAGTCACGTAACAATTTTTATTTCTATCTGCTTCTCCTATAAAGCAAATATTATATTTAAAACCCCGCCTTCCTCAATGAATTGTCCTAATCGTTGATTTATGGGCCATGTTAAAGAGCGAAATAATACCTATAGTGGTTTCAGTGAAGTGAATTTCGATATTAATCCAAGGTACATACTTCGTAATGGTTTGCTCAGTCGATTTATTTAAGGTTTTCTAGTTAACCGGAAGAGACCTCTTAAAAACAGCTGTAAGGTCACGTGATCACCAATTCAATCTGCAGTGTTGCTGGAAACACGATATTTATTGTACGAGTACCATATTTTCCTCTTCATTGTAATTAAAATTAACATTGTTTAACTGCTTACATTCTATGATCAGCTGTTATTTTATGAAACCAATATATTGTTTTGATTTATTTGTATTGTTTAGATTAATGGATTAAGGGTTTAAACTTTCTTTCTGCATGTCCAGTGACAATTTAAAAATAGCTGTACCATTATTATGCCCTGCAAGGTTGGCAACACTTTATAGCATGTTGTTGATTTATGCATCAGCTGGACGCCCTCGTAAGACTCTTTGCTGCGAACATTACTCTTATGAAAATTATCATACCTGGGCTGAAAACTCTACAAACCTTGATATTAATCTACTTAAAAATCGTAAAAATGAAATTTGTTGTAATTTTACTGAACGACTCTTGTTTGTTTGTTTGGAAAAGGTGCTCACTGAAATCGCTAGTGAATTTATTTGCTCTTTAATTAAATAAACTAATTCGAATACTCCGTTGAGAACGGATAGGCTTTGAAAGTTAACATTGGCCTTATGGGAGAAGCGAGTGGAAACGTCTAATAACATTTTCCGTGACTGCAGCCCGTGACTGGAGCCCGTGACTGGAGCCCGTGACTGCAGCCCGTGACTGTAGCCCGTGACTGGAGCCCGTGACTGCAGCCCGTGACTGTAGCCCGTGACTGGAGCCCGTGACTGGAGCCCGTGACTGTAGCCCGTGACTGGAGCCCGCGACTGTAGCCCGTGACTGCAGCCCGTGACTGCAGCCCGTGACTGGAGCCCGTGACTGTAGCCCGTGACTGGAGCCCGTGACTGGAGCCCGTGACTGGAGCCCGTGACTGTAGCCCGTGACTGGAGCCCGTGACTGTAGCCCGTGACTGTAGCCCGTGACTGTAGCCCGTGACTGTAGCCCGTGACTGTAGCCCGTGACTGGAGCCCGTGACTGTAGCCCGTGACTGGAGCCCGTGACTGTAGCCCGTGACTGTAGCCCGTGACTGTAGCCCGTGACTGTAGCCCGTGACTGTAGCCCGTGACTGTAGCCCGTGACTGGAGCCCGTGACTGTAGCCCGTGACTGCAGCCCGTGACTGCAGCCCGTGACTGGAGCCCGTGACTGGAGCCCGTGACTGGAGCCCGTGACTGTAGCCCGTGACTGCAGCCCGTGACTGGAGCCCGTGACTGGAGCCCGTGACTGGAGCCCGTGACTGTAGCCCGTGACTGTAGCCCGTGACTGTAGCCCGTGACTGTAGCCCGTGACTGTAGCCCGTGACTGTAGCCCGTGACTGTAGCCCGTGACTGGAGCCCGTGACTGTAGCCCGTGACTGTAGCCCGTGACTGCAGCCCGTGACTGGAGCCCGTGACTGGAGCCCGTGACTGCAGCCCGTGACTGGAGCCCGTGACTGTAGCCCGTGACTGCAGCCCGTGACTGGAGCCCGTGACTGGAGCCCGTGACTGGAGCCCGTGACTGGAGCCCGTGACTGGAGCCCGTGACTGGAGCCCGTGACTGGAGCCCGTGACTGTAGCCCGTGACTGTAGCCCGTGACTGCAGCCCGTGACTGGAGCCCGTGACTGGAGCCCGTGACTGTAGCCCGTGACTGTAGCCCGTGACTGTAGCCCGTGACTGTAGCCCGTGACTGTAGCCCGTGACTGTAGCCCGTGACTGCAGCCCGTGACTGGAGCCCGTGACTGGAGCCCGTGACTGCAGCCCGTGACTGGAGCCCGTGACTGGAGCCCGTGACTGGAGCCCGTGACTGTAGCCCGTGACTGTAGCCCGTGACTGGAGCCCGTGACTGTAGCCCGTGACTGTAGCCCGTGACTGGAGCCCGTGACTGGAGCCCGTGACTGTAGCCCGTGACTGGAGCCCGTGACTGTAGCCCGTGACTGCAGCCCGTGACTGCAGCCCGTGACTGTAGCCCGTGACTGTAGCCCGTGACTGCAGCCCGTGACTGCAGCCCGTGACTGGAGCCCGTGACTGGAGCCCGTGACTGTAGCCCGTGACTGTAGCCCGTGACTGTAGCCCGTGACTGTAGCCCGTGACTGCAGCCCGTGACTGGAGCCCGTGACTGGAGCCCGTGACTGGAGCCCGTGACTGGAGCCCGTGACTGTAGCCCGTGACTGTAGCCCGTGACTGGAGCCCGTGACTGTAGCCCGTGACTGGAACCCGTGACTGTAGCCCGTGACTGTAGCCAGTGACTGTAGCCAGTGACTGTAGCCCGTGACTGGAGCCCGTGACAGGAGTATAGTAGTGGTGAAATGATGGTTTAACCCCAGAATCGGCGCTTTTTTCCCATGTTATTCTTATGGGGATCAGTTTTTGCACCGACGCCCGATCCTACCCTACACAAATTTTCTTTTTGGCCCCTGCCTTATTTTCCCCCATTTTAAAATTTGCATTAATTTTAATACATCCTTTGCAGAAATCCACGAGTTCAAAAATAACTCCACACTAAATAAACAACACATGTAAACAACTTAGAAGTTATTGTATAGTAGTGGATAAACAGCGGTTTAGCATCACTTCCGGCGCTTTTTCCCCATGTTATTCTTATGGGGATCAGTTTTTGGACCGACACCCGATCCCGCCTATAGAGCTCCCGCCTGCTGGCCTATATTAAATATACCCCTGCCTTAAATATATTGTCCCCATCCCCATCCCTCCTCTATATTTTTAAAAATTAATTTTCAAATTCTAAAAAACTATCTTTGGTGTTTACTGTCCGATTTGTCTGCAATTTGGATATGTTATTGTCCTAGGCAAGTGTTTTAATAAATTTCACTTACATTTCCCAAATTCACTATTACGGTCAAAAATATTTTTTGAAAAATACTGCCAATTGCCACCTTCTTTATTAACTGTCCGATTTGTCTTCAATTTGGATATGTTATTGTCCTAGGCAAGTGGTTTAATAAATTTCACTTACATTTCCCAAATTCACTATAACGGTCAAATTAAAAAATATTTTTTGAAAAATACTGCCAATTGCCACCTTCTTTATTAACTGTCCGATTTGTCTTCAATTTGGATATGTTATTGTCCTAGGCAAGTGGTTTAATAAATTCCACCTACATATCCCAAATTCACTATTACAGTCAAATTAAAAATTATTTTTGAAAAATACTGCCAACTGCCAACTTCTTTATTAAATGTCCGATTTGTCTGCAATTTGGATATGTTATTGTCCTAGGCAAGTGTTTTAATAAATTTCACTTACATATCCCAAATTCACCATCACGGTCAAATTAAAAAATATTTTTGAAAAATACTGCCAATTGCCGCCTTCTTCATTAACTGTCCGATTTGTTTAAAACTTGGATATGTTATTGTCGTAGGCAAGTGTTTTAATAAATTACACTTACATATCCCAAATTCACTATTACGGTCAAATTAAAAAATATTTTTGAAAAATACTGCCAATTGCCGCCTTCTTTATTAACTGTCCGATTTGTTTAAAACTTGGATATGTTATTGTCGTAGGCAAGTGTTTTAATAAATTACACTTACATATCCCAAATTCACTATTACGGTCAAATTAAAAAATATTTTTGAAAAATACAGCTAATTGCCAACTTCTTTATTTACTGTCCGATTTGTCTGCAATTTGGATATGTTATTGTCGTAGGCTAGTGTATATGCACCATCCACATTTTACAAATATTACGGTCAAATTAAATAATATTTTTGAAAAATACTGCCAATTGCCAACTTCTTTATTAAATGTCTGATTTGTCTTCAATTTGGATATGTTATTGTCCTAGGCAACTGGTTTAATAAATTCCACCTACACATCCCAAATTCACTATTACAGTCAAATTAAAAATTATTTTTGAAAAATACTGCCAATTGCCAACTTCTTTATTAAATGTCCGATTTGTCTGCAATTTGGATATGTTATTGTCCTAGGCAAGTGTTTTAATAAATTTCACTTACATATCCCAAATTCACCATCACGGTCAAATTAAAAAATATTTTTGAAAAATACTGCCAATTGCCAACTTCTTTATTTACTGTCTGATTTGTCTTCAATTTGGATATGTTATTGTCCTAGGCAAGTCTTTTAATAAATTCCACTTACATATCCCAAAATTCACTATTACAGTCAAATTAAAAATTATTTTGAAAAATACTGCCAATTGCCAACTTCTTTATTAAATGTCCGATTTGTTTAAAATTTAGATATGTTATTGTTGTAGGCTAGTGTATATGCACCATCCACATTTCCCAAATTCACTATTACAGTCAAATTAAAAAATATTTTTGAAAAATACCGCCAATTGCCAACTTCTTTATTTACTGTCCGATTTGTTTAAAATTTGGATATGTTATTGTTGTGGGCTAATGTATATGCACCATCCACATTTTACAAATATTGCGGTTAAATTTTTAAAAATTTGGAAAAATACTGCCAATTGGCAACTTCTTTATTTATGGTCTGATTTGTTTAAAATTTATGTCATTATTCTAGGCTAGTGTATATGTACCATCCACATTTGACAAATTAACTATAATGGTCAAATTTAAAAAATATTTTGAAAAATATACAATTTCAAACTTCTTTATTTACTGTCTGATTTATTTTCGGATATGTTATAGCTCTTATAGGTAACAAGACCACACTACCACACGTTCCATTACCCATTTGTCTTTTTTGTTTGTTTATTTTGCTGTAATCCCAAAACTGACTGTTTATTGCCTACACTTTGGATATTGTCCTAAGCATTTATTTTTGGATATGTTATAGCCCCCAACTATTATATCTAAAATTACAATATTATTTCCACCTATAATACTGTTGTTTGTTTTGCCGCAACCCAAAAACTAACATTGGTATTTGTGTTTTTACAAAACTATATTTTGCGGTTGGATTAAAAAAAAATAAATGCAAGCTTATTATATTTGCCACACGCTTATTATATACATCCAGCTGTTATATTTGCCACATTTCCAATATTGTTGTGACCCTCTCAACTACCTCTCATTGTAATATAATAAGTAATATATATCCACAACTATGGTCAGAACAAATTTTGGATATGTTTTAAGCCAGCAAAAAATAAATTTTTAAAACCCAAAACAACTAAACTTTCTTTGTGCTTGTTTGGAGTAGTCTTTATTTTATCCAACTTAATTTTGCAGTTAAAATCAAACTTCCCACATTCTAGCTCCCTTTCCAGCCAGTGGTTGGAGACATAAAGGTTACGAATATTTTCAAACAATATATCTTTTTCTACCCCTATGTTGGACTTGTTTAATAGCGCACCATATTCCAAATCCTCCAGTCTACTACATTCTTTAAATTTAACATTGCCTTTAATATCTTGCATCTCTATGTCTTCTTGTCCATTGTTACGGAAACTTTCTATTTTTGGAATTGCCATAAAATGTTGCGGTTCCGTTAAAGCTTGCAAGTGGCTCGTTGGTAGGTAGGTAAATAATGTCCAAATCGCATGGCAACACGCCTTGCCTATTCTTATTTATCTCTATAAATACAGTTTTACAGACACCTTTAACATAGTATACACCCCTCCTTTTCTGCCAACACTCCCACAAACTTGTTGTTTACTACAAACGCATACACATAATGCTCTAGATCCTCGTCGCAGGAAGTAATCTTTTAATTTATCCTCTCTTTCCCTTCTTTCTTTAGCCAACTGTGCTTTGTATTCCTCTGCAACAGTATTTTCCACATATTCCAATTTACGCTTATTACTGTTTCCTCTTTTTGGAACAACTCTCTGCTTGGAAAGTGGCTCTATTTCTTTAATAGTGTATGGGTACAGTTTATTGGTCCGGCTTCTTAAAACGTAGGGAGTAAGGTTAGGACTTTCCACCAAGCCTAATTCTTCTAAATTGATGGAGAAAGGTGTATTTGATGCCCCCAGATTTGATGTAACACCTATGCTTTACACTTACGGCATCCTCCTCTATTACCTCTACATAGTTGGTAAACAGTTAAAGCCAAATGCAGATAGAGCATACTTTATTAACTTTTCCCTTTGATCTTTTGGCAGTTTTACTCCAGTTATCTTCCCCCAACACGCATCGTTAAACACTAAACAACAACTGTTTTGTGATTGGCAACTTTCACCCACATCTTATGCAGAGGTACAGCATAGAATGGAGCATTTTGAAAGTACCGTTTGTTGTCTTCTATTAGACTTAAACAATCTCTTAAAGGTTCAAACCCTTTACCAAAACCTCTACAATAGATTGTTGCCTCTAACCTTGCCATTCTCTCTAGCCAGTTGAGAACGTTTCTTTTAGGTTTACAAAGTTTATTATATGGTTTCCTATACTTTTAATTACTCCAGGGCTTGTAATCTGGCATATAAATTTATTATATATTTTTACCCTGCTATTTACATTAAACCATGCTAACATTATCTACAATAACATTATGGGGGTCCATTCGCCCCCCTGGTAGCAAAAGTTTTCTGTAAGATATTGGCACATTTCCTCTTTATTAAATATTCCAACCAAATCTAGTGTTATATCGAAATCCATAAGATAGTACATTTCTTTTTCCAGATCTTGCAGTATCTTTGGAAGATCTTCCAACAAATCCTTAATTTTAACATTTGCAAGCTCTATTTTATAGGGAATTGCTATAGGATCATCATACTTTTGTTTAATTTGGTCAATATCTTTCTTTATTATTTGTAACACACCCTCGCTTTGGGAGAATGGTAGTTTGGCCACAACACCATGTCGAGCTAAAGAGAACTTTTTAAATATTCCTCATAAGTAGCTATTAAACGAGCCACATATTTCCTTCTTAACTTTAAATTTATTCCGAACATCCCCATTACAATCCGCAACATTGGTTATCTTAACTAACATCCGTTATAGATGTTATTTAATTTTGGTTCGCCCTCGCAATAGTTTATATTACCTATGTCTGTAAGAAGGTTATTATTACGTAGATTTTCTAATAAAAACCACATACCAAATCTTTCGTTAGTAGGTTTAATACAATTCCCCAATAAATGGCTAACAGAGTACATTTCTTTTATACAAAAAGTAGCGGAAACATGCAAACAGGACAGATATATAGGCATATATGTGTTGTAAATATATATTGTATATAAACATAGGCGAGCGGCAAGTGTAACACGTAAGTGGACACCCACATGCAAATATGGAATACCCACAAATTCGACTAATTAAGTTTATAGTCTCAATATAATTAACATATTAACATTAGTACTCAAATTGTCGAAATTCTATAATTCTATTCTTAGTCCTTGTATTAGGTTTTGTACTATTAAACCCAACACCCCGTGCAGTAGAGTAATATATGTATTTAATATGCACATTCTACAAGACCCATACATCTGTTGTATAAGCAGCAGAATAGACGTCTCATTGTGTTGTTGTAAAGTAAAACATAAATTGTGCTGGATACAACCGGCCAGATATTAGACAGGAAATGTGTTGGAAGTGTATTGCCAAAGACAAACACCACATAGTGCAGCATGTAATCAATCCATTACTATTTAGACAGCATTGGTACAACATCCGATATATTAGCCAAACCCACAATCAAACTTGGAAAACAAACAGTAAAAGATAAATATTATAGTAACAGAAATAGTAAGAGTATAAGGACATAGTAATATTTAAAGTTTATAAAACAACACAAATGCAGAGACACAATAACACACTCCAACACATTTGGACACAGGCACAGATACTGGTTTACATCCATTTAACACAACTTTACACGTTCTGTCAACCGACACAAAAATTGTTTGTAAATTGTGTAAGAAATATATGTAATATAAACAAATTTAACACAATCATAACATTGTCCACAACCACCATCCATTGGAAGTTAAAGGGGGGTGTATCGATACACCCCCCTTTAACTTCCAATGGATGGTGGTTGTGGACAATGTTATGATTGTGTTAAATTTGTTTATATTACATATATTTCTTACACAATTTACAAACAATTTTTGTGTCGGTTGACAGAACGTGTAAAGTTGTGTTAAATGGATGTAAACCAGTATCTGTGCCTGTGTCCAAATGTGTTGGAGTGTGTTATTGTGTCTCTGCATTTGTGTTGTTTTATAAACTTTAAATATTACTATGTCCTTATATTCTTACTATTTCTGTTACTATAATATTTATCTTTTACTGTTTGTTTTCCAAGTTTGATTGTGGGTTTGGCTAATATATCGGATGTTGTACCAATGCTGTCTAAATAGTAATGGATTGATTACATGCTGCACTATGTGGTGTTTGTCTTTGGCAATACACTTCCAACACATTTCCTGTCTAATATCTGGCCGGTTGTATCCAGCACAATTTATGTTTTACTTTACAACAACACAATGAGACGTCTATTCTGCTGCTTATACAACAGATGTATGGGTCTTGTAGAATGTGCATATTAAATACATATATTACTCTACTGCACGGGGTGTTGGGTTTAATAGTACAAAACCTAATACAAGGACTAAGAATAGAATTATAGAATTTCGACAATTTGAGTACTAATGTTAATATGTTAATTATATTGAGACTATAAACTTAATTAGTCGAATTTGTGGGTATTCCATATTTGCATGTGGGTGTCCACTTACGTGTTACACTTGCCGCTCGCCTATGTTTATATACAATATATATTTACAACACATATATGCCTATATATCTGTCCTGTTTGCATGTTTCCGCTACTTTTTGTATAAAAGAAATGTACTCTGTTAGCCATTTATTGGGGAATTGTATTAAACCTACTAACGAAAGATTTGGTATGTGGTTTTTATTAGAAAATCTACGTAATAATAACCTTCTTACAGACATAGGTAATATAAACTATTGCGAGGGCGAACCAAAATTAAATAACATCTATAACGGATGTTAGTTAAGATAACCAATGTTGCGGATTGTAATGGGGATGTTCGGAATAAATTTAAAGTTAAGAAGGAAATATGTGGCTCGTTTAATAGCTACTTATGAGGAATATTTAAAAAGTTCTCTTTAGCTCGACATGGTGTTGTGGCCAAACTACCATTCTCCCAAAGCGAGGGTGTGTTACAAATAATAAAGAAAGATATTGACCAAATTAAACAAAAGTATGATGATCCTATAGCAATTCCCTATAAAATAGAGCTTGCAAATGTTAAAATTAAGGATTTGTTGGAAGATCTTCCAAAGATACTGCAAGATCTGGAAAAAGAAATGTACTATCTTATGGATTTCGATATAACACTAGATTTGGTTGGAATATTTAATAAAGAGGAAATGTGCCAATATCTTACAGAAAACTTTTGCTACCAGGGGGGCGAATGGACCCCCATAATGTTATTGTAGATAATGTTAGCATGGTTTAATGTAAATAGCAGGGTAAAAATATATAATAAATTTATATGCCAGATTACAAGCCCTGGAGTAATTAAAAGTATAGGAAACCATATAATAAACTTTGTAAACCTAAAAGAAACGTTCTCAACTGGCTAGAGAGAATGGCAAGGTTAGAGGCAACAATCTATTGTAGAGGTTTTGGTAAAGGGTTTGAACCTTTAAGAGATTGTTTAAGTCTAATAGAAGACAACAAACGGTACTTTCAAAATGCTCCATTCTATGCTGTACCTCTGCATAAGATGTGGGTGAAAGTTGCCAATCACAAAACAGTTGTTGTTTAGTGTTTAACGATGCGTGTTGGGGGAAGATAACTGGAGTAAAACTGCCAAAAGATCAAAGGGAAAAGTTAATAAAGTATGCTCTATCTGCATTTGGCTTTAACTGTTTACCAACTATGTAGAGGTAATAGAGGAGGATGCCGTAAGTGTAAAGCATAGGTGTTACATCAAATCTGGGGGCATCAAATACACCTTTCTCCATCAATTTAGAAGAATTAGGCTTGGTGGAAAGTCCTAACCTTACTCCCTACGTTTTAAGAAGCCGGACCAATAAACTGTACCCATACACTATTAAAGAAATAGAGCCACTTTCCAAGCAGAGAGTTGTTCCAAAAAGAGGAAACAGTAATAAGCGTAAATTGGAATATGTGGAAAATACTGTTGCAGAGGAATACAAAGCACAGTTGGCTAAAGAAAGAAGGGAAAGAGAGGATAAATTAAAAGATTACTTCCTGCGACGAGGATCTAGAGCATTATGTGTATGCGTTTGTAGTAAACAACAAGTTTGTGGGAGTGTTGGCAGAAAAGGAGGGGTGTATACTATGTTAAAGGTGTCTGTAAAACTGTATTTATAGAGATAAATAAGAATAGGCAAGGCGTGTTGCCATGCGATTTGGACATTATTTACCTACCTACCAACGAGCCACTTGCAAGCTTTAACGGAACCGCAACATTTTATGGCAATTCCAAAAATAGAAAGTTTCCGTAACAATGGACAAGAAGACATAGAGATGCAAGATATTAAAGGCAATGTTAAATTTAAAGAATGTAGTAGACTGGAGGATTTGGAATATGGTGCGCTATTAAACAAGTCCAACATAGGGGTAGAAAAAGATATATTGTTTGAAAATATTCGTAACCTTTATGTCTCCAACCACTGGCTGGAAAGGGAGCTAGAATGTGGGAAGTTTGATTTTAACTGCAAAATTAAGTTGGATAAAATAAAGACTACTCCAAACAAGCACAAAGAAAGTTTAGTTGTTTTGGGTTTTAAAAATTTATTTTTTGCTGGCTTAAAACATATCCAAAATTTGTTCTGACCATAGTTGTGGATATATATTACTTATTATATTACAATGAGAGGTAGTTGAGAGGGTCACAACAATATTGGAAATGTGGCAAATATAACAGCTGGATGTATATAATAAGCGTGTGGCAAATATAATAAGCTTGCATTTATTTTTTTTTAATCCAACCGCAAAATATAGTTTTGTAAAAACACAAATACCAATGTTAGTTTTTGGGTTGCGGCAAAACAAACAACAGTATTATAGGTGGAAATAATATTGTAATTTTAGATATAATAGTTGGGGGCTATAACATATCCAAAAATAAATGCTTAGGACAATATCCAAAGTGTAGGCAATAAACAGTCAGTTTTGGGATTACAGCAAAATAAACAAACAAAAAAGACAAATGGGTAATGGAACGTGTGGTAGTGTGGTCTTGTTACCTATAAGAGCTATAACATATCCGAAAATAAATCAGACAGTAAATAAAGAAGTTTGAAATTGTATATTTTTCAAAATATTTTTTAAATTTGACCATTATAGTTAATTTGTCAAATGTGGATGGTACATATACACTAGCCTAGAATAATGACATAAATTTTAAACAAATCAGACCATAAATAAAGAAGTTGCCAATTGGCAGTATTTTTCCAAATTTTTAAAAATTTAACCGCAATATTTGTAAAATGTGGATGGTGCATATACATTAGCCCACAACAATAACATATCCAAATTTTAAACAAATCGGACAGTAAATAAAGAAGTTGGCAATTGGCGGTATTTTTCAAAAATATTTTTTAATTTGACTGTAATAGTGAATTTGGGAAATGTGGATGGTGCATATACACTAGCCTACAACAATAACATATCTAAATTTTAAACAAATCGGACATTTAATAAAGAAGTTGGCAATTGGCAGTATTTTTCAAAATAATTTTTAATTTGACTGTAATAGTGAATTTTGGGATATGTAAGTGGAATTTATTAAAAGACTTGCCTAGGACAATAACATATCCAAATTGAAGACAAATCAGACAGTAAATAAAGAAGTTGGCAATTGGCAGTATTTTTCAAAAATATTTTTTAATTTGACCGTGATGGTGAATTTGGGATATGTAAGTGAAATTTATTAAAACACTTGCCTAGGACAATAACATATCCAAATTGCAGACAAATCGGACATTTAATAAAGAAGTTGGCAATTGGCAGTATTTTTCAAAAATAATTTTTAATTTGACTGTAATAGTGAATTTGGGATGTGTAGGTGGAATTTATTAAACCAGTTGCCTAGGACAATAACATATCCAAATTGAAGACAAATCAGACATTTAATAAAGAAGTTGGCAATTGGCAGTATTTTTCAAAAATATTATTTAATTTGACCGTAATATTTGTAAAATGTGGATGGTGCATATACACTAGCCTACGACAATAACATATCCAAATTGCAGACAAATCGGACAGTAAATAAAGAAGTTGGCAATTAGCTGTATTTTTCAAAAATATTTTTTAATTTGACCGTAATAGTGAATTTGGGATATGTAAGTGTAATTTATTAAAACACTTGCCTACGACAATAACATATCCAAGTTTTAAACAAATCGGACAGTTAATAAAGAAGGCGGCAATTGGCAGTATTTTTCAAAAATATTTTTTAATTTGACCGTAATAGTGAATTTGGGATATGTAAGTGTAATTTATTAAAACACTTGCCTACGACAATAACATATCCAAGTTTTAAACAAATCGGACAGTTAATGAAGAAGGCGGCAATTGGCAGTATTTTTCAAAAATATTTTTTAATTTGACCGTGATGGTGAATTTGGGATATGTAAGTGAAATTTATTAAAACACTTGCCTAGGACAATAACATATCCAAATTGCAGACAAATCGGACATTTAATAAAGAAGTTGGCAGTTGGCAGTATTTTTCAAAAATAATTTTTAATTTGACTGTAATAGTGAATTTGGGATATGTAGGTGGAATTTATTAAACCACTTGCCTAGGACAATAACATATCCAAATTGAAGACAAATCGGACAGTTAATAAAGAAGGTGGCAATTGGCAGTATTTTTCAAAAAATATTTTTTAATTTGACCGTTATAGTGAATTTGGGAAATGTAAGTGAAATTTATTAAACCACTTGCCTAGGACAATAACATATCCAAATTGAAGACAAATCGGACAGTTAATAAAGAAGGTGGCAATTGGCAGTATTTTTCAAAAAATATTTTTGACCGTAATAGTGAATTTGGGAAATGTAAGTGAAATTTATTAAAACACTTGCCTAGGACAATAACATATCCAAATTGCAGACAAATCGGACAGTAAACACCAAAGATAGTTTTTTAGAATTTGAAAATTAATTTTTAAAAATATAGAGGAGGGATGGGGATGGGGACAATATATTTAAGGCAGGGGTATATTTAATATAGGCCAGCAGGCGGGAGCTCTATAGGCGGGATCGGGTGTCGGTCCAAAAACTGATCCCCATAAGAATAACATGGGGAAAAAGCGCCGGAAGTGATGCTAAACCGCTGTTTATCCACTACTATACAATAACTTCTAAGTTGTTTACATGTGTTGTTTATTTAGTGTGGAGTTATTTTTGAACTCGTGGATTTCTGCAAAGGATGTATTAAAATTAATGCAAATTTTAAAATGGGGGAAAATAAGGCAGGGGCCAAAAAGAAAATTTGTGTAGGGTAGGATCGGGCGTCGGTGCAAAAACTGATCCCCATAAGAATAACATGGGAAAAAAGCGCCGATTCTGGGGTTAAACCATCATTTCACCACTACTGAGTATTTCACAAACTGACAAAAGAGAGAGAAAATTTAGCTAAATAATGGAATTAAAAGATTTCTTGTAAATAATATAACCATACAAAAGTTGTTGAACACATGAAAACTAATCAAATATCACTGAGCATGGCACGGCCCCCCATTACTGATCCTAATGCAGGAGTGATACGTTGACCATAAAAATGCGAATCAGCTGAGCGAATCCGTGCGAAATGTCTTTCCGTTTTGTGGATTAAGACCAAGGTTCGTAGAGCTTTCAGACCAGGTGTGCTGAGTCGATCTATTTAGGTTTTCTAATCAGCCGGAAGAGACCTCGTAAAAACAGCTGTAAGGTCACGTGATCAACAATCCTATCTGCAGTGTTGCTGGAAACACGATCTTTATCGTACGAATACCATATTTTCCTCATCATTGTAATTATAATTAACACTGTTTAACTGCTTACATTCTATGATCAGCGTTATTTTATGAAACTAATATATTGTTTTGCTTTATTTGTATTATTAGAATAATCGATTAAGGGTTTAAGGGTTTACATTTTTTTCTGCATGTCCAGTGACAATTTAAAACTAGCTGTACATTATTACACTATTAAGGTTGGCAACACTTTATGGTATGTTGATGATTTATGCATCAGCTGGATGCCCTCGTAAGACATCTTTGCTGCGAACATTACTCTTATGTAAGTGAGCACACCTGGCCTGAAAGCTCTACGAACCTTGGATGAAGACGCGCCAAAAGTTGGTAAACAGTTACAGTAGTTTCATACGATACCTCATACTCGTTTGACGCCGGTCAGACATGAACGCTGGACACTAGTGTACTCACTGACACCGCTGGTACCGCAGTGTGGACGTAACAAGCAAAGAGCATGTTACAACAACTTAACAAATTGTTCACTCAATGAACGTACAACTTAACGATCAACGATAAATGGCATGCACATATTTCATTTATTATGAAATACACATTTAATATTATTATTATCATATCTATGTTGTTTATTAGTATGTGGGAGTATATGGACGTATTTACCGCGTGATAAATAAAGATACTATAATGAATTGAAATATGTTTGCGTTTCACTAAGTATATTGACAATTTCCGTTAGTAAAGATTAAAGAGATATCGGATTTTATAAGAAAACAAATTAGTTTATGCTCAACGTTTTTAAGGCATTTCAAACACTTTAAAAACATGTCGGTTCTGCCACCACACTTTTTTCGTTTCATGCTGGGAATTTTATTTAGAGATAGGTGAATATGATGCTGTCAAGAAAACCTCGACAGTGGGACACCTTAGGCTCCAGCTTCCACCTCTCGAAAAGTTGCAAGCCCCAAAGTGACGCAACCGGCAAGAAACCCCCGACAGTGGGACGGACACCTTAGGCTTCCAGCTTCCACCTCACGAAAAGTTGCAAGCCCCAAAGTGACGCAACCGGCAAGAAACCCCCGACAGTGGGACACCTTAGGCTTCAGCTTCCACCTCACGAAAAGTTGCAAGCCCCCGAGTGACGCAACCGGCAAGAAACCCCCGACAGTGGGACACCTTAGGCTTCAGCTTCCACCTCAAGAAAAGTTGCAAGCCCCCAAGTGACGCAACCGGCAAGAAACCCCCGACAGTGGGACACCTTAGGCTTCCAGCTTCCACCTCACGAAAAGTTGCAAGCCCCCGAGTGATGCAACCGGCAAGAAACCCCCGACAGTGGGACACCTTAGGCTTCAGCTTCCACCTCACGAAAAGTTGCAAGCCCCCGAGTGACGCAACCGGCAAGAAACCCCCGACAGTGGGACACCTTAGGCTTCAGCTTCCACCTCACGAAAAGTTGCAAGCCCCCGAGTGACGCAACCGGCAAGGAACCCCCGACAGTGGGACACCTTAGGCTTCAGCTTCCACCTCACGAAAAGTTGCAAGCCCCCGAGTGACGCAACCGGCAAGAAACCCCCGACAGTGGGACACCTTAGGCTTCCAGCTTCCACCTCACGAAAAGTTGGAAGCCCCCAAGTGACGCAACCGGCAAGAAACCCCCGACAGTGGGACACCTTAGGCTTCAGCTTCCACCTCACGAAAAGTTGCAAGCCCCCGAGTGACGCAACCGGCAAGAAACCCCCGACAGTGGAACACCTTAGGCTTCAGCTTCCACCTCACGAAAAGTTGCAAGCCCCCGAGTGACGCAACCGGCAAGAAACCCCCGACAGTGGGACACCTTAGGCTTCAGATTCCACCTCACAAAAAGTTGCAAGCCCCCGAGTGACGCAACCGGCAAGAAACCCCCGACAGTGGGACACCTTAGGCTTCCAGCTTCCACCTCACGAAAAGTTGCAAGCCCCCGAGTGACGCAACCGGCAAGAAACCCCCGACAGTGGGACACCTTAGGCTTCAGCTTCCACCAAACGAAAAGTTGCAAGGCCCCAAGTGACGCAACCGGCAAGAAACCCCCGACAGTGGGACACCTTAGGCTTCCAGCTTCCACCCCACCATAAGTTGCAAGCCCCCGAGTGACGCAACCGGCAAGAAACCCCCGACAGTGGGACACCGTAGGCTTCTTCTTCCACCTAACGAAAAGTTGCAAGCCCCCAAGTGACGCAACCGGCAACAATCTCCTTTCCATTTCTATCCTCGGTGAATCGTTGTGACGAAAAATGACCTTAAATAGCCCGGGATGGAGTCTGCTATTACCGCGGCCAACTAGCCGTGCCGCGCGGGCGAAAGCCAGTGAAAGTTGTCTCTCTCCCTCGCCACTTTCTGCCGCCACCCTCCCCCTTCACCTCCCACCCTCTCTCTCGCTCCTCTCGTGATTACGCAACGTGTTACCCGCGGTTGCGCAACTTTGGCGATGTTGTTGATTTGCGAATTGAAAACGTGATTTTTGTAGGTTTCGATGAAAATTGTAATTGTGAAAACACAATGGCAAAGTTTGTACAGGATTTTAGGTCAGGATTTTCGAAATTTGTCATCATTCATCATTTACCCACAGCCTTACATTAACTTAAATTTGAATCAACTGTCTCTATAAAACCAATTAACTTCAAAATCCCGACCCAATTCAACGGATTATCCGAAGTTTGTGACTTTATAGCTCATCTTTTAGAACATAAACAAACCTGGCGATTTCAGAGAGCAGGGTTTGAAATCGCAAATAATAATAGTTCAGTAAAATTACAAAATATTCAATATTTGCGATTTTTTGTTATAGATACCGTAGCTATTTGTGATATCAAAATTCTGCTCAAAGCAATCGCTAGGTATATTTTGCTCTTTAAAATGAGGCAACGCGCCATTTCAACATCGGATAATTCGTTGAGGAGGGTCGGGCTTTTAAATTAATTGGCCTTACCGGGGAAGCAGGTAGAAACGCCAAATGCTGTGTGCCTGGAGCCCCCCTGTGTGCCTGGAGCCCCCCTGTGTGCCTGGAGCCCCCCTGTGTGCCTGGAGCCCCCCTGTGTGCCTGGAGCCCCCCTGTGTGCCTGGAGCCCCCTGTGTGCCTGGAGCCCCCCTGTGTGCCTGGAGCCCCCCTGTGTGCCTGGAGCCCCCTTAAGGAAAAACATTCAGGGGGTGGTGACAACCAACGCGCGTAGCTCTGCATTTTATTTCGTGACTCCACTTTCGTTTCAACGTCGGTATAACTATAAACTATATAACGAATGCCGGGGTAACGGCCGGAATTCAGCACTTTGCGTTTTACAACTATTTACGCGTAACATCAAACTAGTTTGTAGTGTAATAATTTTATGTTACATAACTTAATTTGTTCATAGTTTCTTCCTTATCTAGTAAATTAATGTTTCTAACTTTTTTGCTTGGTTTATTTATTAAAAGTTAGGACTACAGCTAATTTGCAAACAATGTAAGTCAGCACTAGAATAATTGTAAACTGTTTCCATGTCATTTATCTGATTACTATTTCATTACAGACGCCTGATTTTTACAATATCAAATACGTAATAAAAGTCCCGTTTTATTTATTTTCTAATTTGTAAACTCACTAAAACCGCTTAGAGTCGTCACAATTGTACCGTGTTTGGAATCATTTTGCGAGGAATCATATTTAGAGTTCAGTAATTAAAGTGCAAATTAAGGAAAGTTAACAGTTAGAAAAATGTGATTTTTTAGCACAAGGGCTAGATGGTGATTCATAGAAGAACCATTACAGCAGGTAGACCGGACCGCGCGTGTGAATGTGCCTGCGCGTGGGGGAGCGAGGGTCGCCCTAATCCTTCAGGGCGCACGGCTGTTTGGACAAACTATGATTTCAGTTGGGTAGATAATTAAAGGAAGTACGAACATCCCCGTATTATCAAATAGTTTAAGAGCCAAATGTGAGGCACGTGCGCGATCCATAATGTACACTTGTTTTCAGGGGTTATAAAATGAAAATTAAACAATGTGTTATCTTGTCAAAGGGTTTCTTCGTTTACTGATTTGTTCAACATGTGTTGTGAATTAAAACAGTCTCATCTTAATATATAACATCCAAATACCAGTGACTGACTGAATGAACTATCACGAAATCTCCATAACTATAAGGCCTATAGAGTTGAAGTTTGACATATAGGTTCCCCTTTGGCCCTAGGTGCTTGCTAAGAAAGGGTATTACGTAATTCCCCCTGTGTTCTGCCCCGCTGGGTCCCAAAGTTCCCATGTATTCATTATAAACATTCACTTTGGTTTGAGCTGATGAAAATTCAAACACCTGATCTTGATTAGCAGTAGTTCCACGGGCTAACCACAGAATGCAGCACACACAACTATCATAGTTTACGCGGGCGAAGCTGCAACGGGTCGGCTAGGGCTTTATATGACTAATCTAGTAACAATCCTATACTCTAATATGAGTAAGGTTTGCTTGCGACACGGATCTCAAAAACGGCTCCAACGATTTCCTTCAAATGTTCGAAATAACTAATTTCTGGGATAAAAATAAGTTCTAGACAGGCCTCATCCCCAGGAAAAATCAAATAATGTAAAAAACTAAAATGAAAAGTTAAAAAAAAATAACATTGGGCTTATGGAGTTTCAAATCAAAACAAAAGAATTCTAACAGCTGTTCATAATCAACCAGGAAACTGTCAAAGTAATACTCATGTTGTTTATGATTATTAACATGTGGTTTCTGAGAGCAGAGATCAAAGAATTTGAGTGAAGATTACATATATAGAGTATTAAAATAAATCAAAGGGACATTGAGCTATAAATAACAACTGGAGTGACCTTAAAAATGTAGAAAAGAGGCAAATGAGTTATACAAATCTGATTATCAGTAGGGGGGAAGTGGTGAAATATTACTCCAAGTCATCTAAACAAACTGACTGGCCTTCCCCCGAGCAAAGCTCGGCCCCCAGGTACTTAAGTTGTTATCAACAAATAGACGCTTCTTCCTCTTCGACGACATCTGTGGCTTTTGAAACCACGTCCCCACCTCTGTCGTCCTTCACTGCTTCTTTAAGTTCGCTATTATTTTGGCGAAGAGCCCTATAAGGCACGTTACACGCAGTTGCTTATTTCTCAAGAAGTTTTCTTACATCTATAATAGGCCCCATATAATTTATCCAAATTAAAATATTCAATGACATTCGTCCTAGCTTGAGTGTGTGAAACCTCCCTTAGTATTTTTAGAGGGCATCTAAAATAATTACTCACTGTTAACCGCTAAATAACTAAATCTGCACAATCAAGAATTACAGCAATTCACGAAGTGATACTTGGCAAATTCACAAGCAACTGAATAACTGAACGCACCATCAGAACGCTTTTCAATTCAATAAACTGAGTCATTGTAGTTAAATAGTCCCAGGCACGTGAGAGTGAGTGTGTGTGTATTGTAGTGTAAGTGTGTAAAAGAGAGGGTTGCTTAATCACCCAGAGTCCATAGCCTTCCAGAGCATAGGCTAGATAGTACAGCGTCATGCGCGGCGGCTGGATCCTAATCCGCCAGAGTCCATAGCCCGCCTGTCAGAGTATCGGTGCCAGATCGCTAGATTGTACAGCACGATGCGCACCAGTCCGGGGGCTAATCCATTAGAGTCCATAGCCCGCCTGTCAGAGGATAGGTGCTAGATCGCTAGATAGTAAAGCGTCATGCGCGGCGGCTGGATCCTAATCCGCCAGAGTCCATAGCCCACCTGTCAGAGTATCGGTGCCAGATCGCTAGATTGTACAGCACGATGCGCACCAGTCCGGGGGCTAATCCATTAGAGTCCATAGCCCGCCTGTCAGAGGATAGGTGCTAGATCGCTAGATAGTAAAGCGTCATGCGCGGCGGCTGGATCCTAATCCGCCAGAGTCCATAGCCCACCTGTCAGAGTATCGGTGCCAGATCGCTAGATTGTACAGCACGATGCGCACCAGTCCGGGGGCTAATCCATTAGAGTCCATAGCCCGCCTGTCAGAGGATAGGTGCTAGATCGCTAGATAGTAAAGCGTCATGCGCGGCGGCTGGATCCTAATCCGCCAGAGTCCATAGCCCGCCTGCCAGAGTATCGGTGCCAGATCGCTAGATTATACAGCACGATGCGCACCAGTCCGGGGGCTAATCCATCAGAGTCCATAGCCCGCCAGTCAGAGGATAGGTGCTAGATCGCTAGATAGTACAGCGTCATGCGCGGCGGCTGGATCCTAATCCGCCAGAGTCCATAGCCCGCCTGCCAGAGTATCGGTGCTAGCTGGGACACCGCCGTGCGCGGCAGGCCGGGGCCTAATCCCTCAGAGTCCATAGCCCGCCTGCCACAGTAGGTGCTAGACCGCTAGATGGTACAGCACCATGCGCGGCGCCCGGGTCAATGTCTCCAGTTTCTAGTTTACCGCGCCAGGTGGGCTCGGCGCTGGCGTTGCGCGCTCGTCAATGATCTTTGTTTCCGCATACTCATCCGGACGGATTTTATCGACACTTAGCGCGTGCCTGTTTACAAGATCAAACGCCGCTGTTTCGTCACTCGCCACCTAGCTCTCGCCGCGGTTCTTGCACGGACCTGTCCGCTGCCACGTGGCCCGTGGTGTTTACACTCTGTTGCCTTCTAGAGCAATTCGGTTGCAGAATGCTACAAAAATCCCCCGTCACAACAAACCTGCGTAAGTAATACAATCCCACAACTTTATTGAAATTTTGAGACGTAAGTTTATCCTCAAACTTGACAAACAAATAATTGATGGTTTTAGGCACGTTCCGGTAAAATAACAACATAAAAATCACCTATGGAAAGACAAATTAGCTACTAAATCTAAACCATTCCGGTGTAGGTCTACGGGCCTACGTCGTATATGTATGTGTAATTGGATTTATATTACAATCGGGGTTGAAACAATATTTATACTTTAGATATATATAATGAAAAGTGTAATTAATTTATGTATTAACACGAATAATATTTTTCAGGTATGAAAACCAGCAATTCTAAGAAACAAATTTTCAGTGAGTACATAGAGTAAATTAACATACAATCATAATGAATTTTAAAATGTTTCACCGAAAGAGGAACGAATGTTATACAACTTATCTCAACATAAAACATAGGTAATAAAGTCTAGTCATGATGTTGAGATACAATAGAAAATATCAAAGTATAGTCATATTCCACCATTGAGTAACCAAAGTTCAAACATTTTCGTAGCCAGACAAATAATTTGTGAAGAAAGCCACTGCAATAAAATCTGAAGCTTTAACGTAACTAAGAGATACTCGATCAATAAACTGTGCCGATATAATAACAGAATGAAAACTACGAAATCTCTGAGGTAGAACTTTTCTCTATGTATCGGTCACATAAAATATATTCGATTTGATTTGCTCAACAGTCACGTGACCTGTTAAGTCTAAATAATTTAAATTTAGAAATGAAGAGTTACGGAACATTGTTTGGGTTTAATTTTCTAATCTAAAGCCCCAAAATAAAAAGAGTCTATATTTCTTTTAACTAGGCTTTTAAAAGTGACTGTCAGTAAAGTCATCTAGACTGGTCGATTGACGAGGTTGCAACTAGTCAATTGACATACAACTGATGGTACAAAATCTATCTCCTTGGAAAGTTCAATTCGTCAATGCAGCCTACAACATGCACGACCTTCCTAATATAACACTGCGTAAGGGGAAATACCCCCGTCGCAGCAAACCTGCATACTCAGCGAATTTCCAATGAATATATAACATAACACATTAAAAAACTTAACAGGATTCATAAGAAATGTATTCGCAAACAAGCGATATTTAAAATATTAATTATTCTCTATAAGAATAACATTGGGGATGAGTACACAGGTTTGCTGCAACTAGGCACACAAAATAATGGGTTTTTATGCAAATATCAATAGAACTCATCTTAGTGAAGTCACATACCAAGTTTCATCCATATACATTCATAAATAAGCGATATATAACATTTTAAGTATTTTCCATAAGAATAACATGGGGACCACGTACCTAGGTTTGCTGCTACAGGAACCATAGGCGAAAAATATTTTAGTGCAAACAACAATAAACCACAACCAGATCAAGCCATATACCAAATTTCGTCAGTTTATGTTCATAAATAAGCGAGATATACAATTTTTCTTTTTCTCCATAAGAATAATATTAGACTACGTACTGTGTTTACCACTTTCAATATCTCGGTAACCAATTGACGTAGAGCAATGATCAAAATACCAAATTGTTTGTTTTTTAAGCTGAATTCACTGGTTTAAATTAAAATTTGATTTAAATAAAAATTACATGTGAAAACCCCAAAAAAACACATTTTTGGGGTACAAAACCCCCCAAAAACCCCCCTTCGGATGCAATTCATCTGGTTTTCAAACTCGTTCAAATAAATGGTACTTTACATATTTGTACCAAATTTCATTAAGATCGGATCTTTTTACGAGAGTTATCGTGTTTACGGACACACATATATAAATAAATAAATAAATAAATATATATATATATATACATATATACAAATTTGTACGAATGGTGTTTTTGGCATTTGGGGACCTCAAAATGAAAAGTTATCACGGTCTCGGGCTTAAGTCTTACCATGAGACCTACGGTAATAGCTTCTTCCCTATAGGGGAAATTCGCTAAAAGGCAATTTGTGAATTTGCGCAGCTATCGGATGACCTAAAAGGCTGACATTTTGAGCATTCATAGAAAATTAGACGGGGAGGACCATGGTGGATCCCAAAATTTATTTCCCTTAAAAATGGCCTTATTAAAGAACCAAAACAATTTCAAAACTTTCAAAACATTACTTGACGATCAGCTGTAATTAAGAGGGGGCTCCACTCACACAACATTTCGCGTACCTAACTTTATACCTGTTCTCCCATAAGGCCAATGATAACTTTCAAAGCCCGACCCTCATCAACGGATAATCCGAAATCGTTGATGTACAGTTCATTTTAAAGAATAAAAATACCAAGAAATTTCAGTGAGCAGAATTTCGATATCACAAATAGTTCAGCCATAACAAATCGTAAATATTGAATAGATACTAGAATGTTTCGAAGGATTATTGTTTGTGTTACCAAAACTAGGCTCAATGAAATCGCCAAGTATTGTTTGGCTCTTTAAAACTAGCCTTGCATCAACGATATCGGATAATCCGTTGAGGAGGGACGGGCTTTGAAAGATAACATTGGCCGTATGGGGGAAGCTGGTGGGAATGCAAAATGTTCTTTGACTGAAGTCCTCTCTTAATACAAATTTAATATGATCAGTTATTAAATGTAAACCGTAGTATTGATTTATTTTGCAATAAAAATCCAATAAAACATTAACAGTGTGCAGTGCTGCAGCCTGTACGCGCCCCTAGTTATTTTCTTTCCTCATTGGAATGTACAGCTGTATAACTCACTCTCGAGTAAATTCCTGTGTACACTAACTTATCATCAACTAACAACCATCCTGTGGGGTCTACAGTGACGGGCCGCGAGTGTACCGAGGCCATCAACCTCCGGCTGTCGGTTCCGCAAATCCGCGACCATCTCTGTGGTCCCCGCCGCCACAGAACCACCGCCACCACCACTTTCACCCGTACTCGCCACTCGCCACTTCACTTCCTCTCTCTCACTCGCGGACCGCGGGGGTCGTTGAGTGGTAGACGTAAACAAACAAATCAAATCAAATATCAAATGGCAAGTCACTGTTTTCAACCTAAAGGTACCAATCCACACACTCACTCAACCACTCAGCCTTGCACATCTCAGACACCTCTCTCTCATACTGAGGACAGCCCAAACCGCCCTTTTGGAGGGTAGCCCAGTAAATGTTTGTGACGGAACTATTTATGGTAGGCCTGAAGCTGATTTTTTCTCAAGTAACAGACCATATTAAAATAAGTGTTTTCTCGGGTTTTGCTCTGACGCGAGGCCTTCAGGAAGGGTATTCAAGAGTTTGATACCTATTTGCGAGGGAAGGCGTTCAAATGGTCACCTCTCAAACTCGTCCCTCTCAGACCCGTACCTCACCACCCTAAATCACTGGACCGTACTAATGAGGGTAGGGATGGCAACGATAAATCGATAAATCGGAACAATCGATATTTTACCCCCGAAATATTTATATATTGCAATCGATGTTTTTGTTTCGATACAATCGCGGAAGTCGATTTCTTTCTTACGATATATCGGACTTCTTCCCCTAAATGATTGAGTTGGATTTACCAATTAAAAATGGTCGTTTTTTCTATTAAAATGGGTTATTTTATATTTGAGCTTATTAACAATATTCAAATCATGGATTTTATCGTTGGCAAAGAACTTCTGAGTGTTTATTTACGTCTCAGTGCACTGCTAAAGGAACGCAATTCCTCCCGCTTTTGCAGATATAGTTGGCAACACTGATTTTCCTCTCCTCTCCTCAACCGCATGACGGTTACCACGTGAAGTTGGATTGGTATTGTTTTTAACTGTCATAACAAAACATAGTCTGTTTTGGACAGGTTTTTATCATACACTATAAGAGTTATCTTAGTTTTCTTAAGTATGTTATTTCACAATATATGATTTTCATAGGCTTCTTTTATTTTGGTGAGTAAATTTCAACATCAAGTGTTGTTTAATATGCAAATTTAATGTACAAATAAACTTTATACAAAACTATCTACACTACCACTCTTAATCGTATTTTTTTCCACGATTTAATAATAGCCCTTTGAGATTGATACTAGTAATTCTTTTGAATTTACTGTATCCACCTTCTTTTCCTGCAGAATCCTTATTCTTTCAGCTAAAACTTCATTAAATAATTTAAACACCTTTCATTTAAGGTTATTACAGTATAGTCACGATGATTACGTTGTTTTATGCTTGCAAACGGTGGTTGTATTACGTACGAACACACTCCGATATATCGGGTTTCGATAAATAGATATTTTATGCCCGATATATTTTAAGCATCGATACTTTATTTCGATATATCGAAAAATCGATACATCGATATATTGAGAAATTTTGCCATCCCCAAATGAGGGTCTGCTGATGACACTTCGCTGCTTACTGCTGACTGACCCGATCTTACTGGAACTAGTTCCTAGGACAGGATCCTGAACTGAGTCGCTACACTCTAAACAGTAGTAGTTTTTAATTAAAAATGTAAAGTTAGTTTAAATTCGTTAATTAAAAATTATTGCAGACATTTTCAATCACCGATTGTAAAAACAAGTTTCCCGACGTCTCGGGATCTGGTATCTGGTCCTGTCGTTAGATATCTATACAACTGACGAAGTGAGCTTTCTCCGCCTATTGAACTAAAACATTAAACCGTATTTTTGGTACAATAAACAGTTATGTAAGGGAGTACAGAATGTGATATTTAGAAAAGTAAAATCGGAATTAGGGTTTAGACTGTTTACCTTTATTTGAAAAAATAGATACAAGTATTTATTGTCTCATACAAATGAACTAAAATAACTTCACGTTTATAAAATTAAACACTACTTACTACTGTTTTGAGTGTAGCGATTCAGATCAGATTCCTGCCCTATGAACTAGTTCCAGTAGGATCGGATCAGTCAGCATTTAACCAGCGGTGTGTCATCAGCCGACCCTCATTAGTACGGTCCAGTGATTTAGGGTGGTGGGTTTGAGAGGGACGAGTTTGAGAGGACACGGTTCAAATGTCGATGTTCTGTGCTGAGCTTTGCGACATGCATGTCTAGCTCTTGTGTCATACTGGTGTAAGGCACTGCCCTGTGTCGGGGTGGATTGTCAACTGATACAAGAGTCCGGTTCAACTGTGTCGGGGTGGATTGTCAACTGATACAAGAGTCCGGTTCAACTGTGTCGGGGTGGATTGTCAACTGATACAAGAGTCCGGTTCAACTGTGTCGGGGTGGATTGTCAACTGATACAAGAGTCCGGTTCAACTGTGTCGGGGTGGATTGTCAACTGATACAAGAGTCCGGTTCAACTGTGTCGGGGTGGATTGTCAACTGATACAAGAGTCCGGTTCAACTGTGTCGGGGTGGATTGTCAACTGATACAAGAGTCCGGTTCAACTGTGTCGGGGTGGATTGTCAACTGATACAAGAGTCCGGTTCAACTGTGTCGGGGTGGATTGTCAACTGATACAAGAGTCCGGTTCAACTGTGTCGGGGTGGATTGTCAACTGATACAAGAGTCCGGTTCAACTGTGTCGGGGTGGATTGTCAACTGATACAAGAGTCCGGTTCAACTGTGTCGGGGTGGATTGTCAACTGATACAAGAGTCCAGTTCAACTGTGTCGGGGTGGATTGTCAACTGATACAAGAGTCCGGTTCAACTGTGTCGGGGTGGATTGTCAACTGATACAAGAGTCTGGTTCAACTGTGTCGGGGTGGATTGTCAACTGATACAAGAGTCCAGTTCAACTGTGTCGGGGTGGATTGTCAACTGATACAAGAGTCCGGTTCAACTGTGTCGGGGTGGATTGTCAACTGATACAAGAGTCCAGTTCAACTGTGTCGGGGTGGATTGTCAACTGATACAAGAGTCTGGTTCAACTGTGTCGGGGTGGATTGTCAACTGATACAAGAGTCCAGTTCAACTGTGTCGGGGTGGATTGTCAACTGATACAAGAGTCCGGTTCAACTGTGTCGGGGTGGATTGTCAACTGATACAAGAGTCTGGTTCAACTGTGTCGGGGTGGATTGTCAACTGATACAAGAGTCCAGTTCAACTGTGTCGGGGTGGATTGTCAACTGATACAAGAGTCCGGTTCAACTGTGTCGGGGTGGATTTTCAACTGATACAAGAGTCTGGTTCAACTGTGTCGGGGTGGATTGTCAACTGATACAAGAGTCCGGTTCAACTGTGTCGGGGTGGATTGTCAACTGATACAAGGGTCAGGTTCAACTGTGTCGGGGTGGATTGTCAACTGATACAAGAGTCCGGTTCAACTGTGTCGGGGTGGATTGTCAACTGATACAAGAGTCCGGTTCAACTGTGTCGGGGTGGATTGTCAACTGATACAAGAGTCCGGTTCAACTGTGTCGGGGTGGATTGTCAACTGATACAAGAGTCCGGTTCAACTGTGTCGGGGTGGATTGTCAACTGATACAAGAGTCCGGTTCAACTGTGTCGGGGTGGATTGTCAACTGATACAAGAGTCCGGTTCAACTGTGTCGGGGTGGATTGTCAACTGATACAAGAGTCCGGTTCAACTGTGTCGGGGTGGATTGTCAACTGATACAAGAGTCCGGTTCAACTGTGTCGGGGTGGATTGTCAACTGATACAAGAGTCCGGTTCAACTGTGTCGGGGTGGATTGTCAACTGATACAAGAGTCCGGTTCAACTGTGTCGGGGTGGATTGTCAACTGATACAAGAGTCCGGTTCAACTGTGTCGGGGTGGATTGTCAACTGATACAAGAGTCCGGTTCAACTGTGTCGGGGTGGATTGTCAACTGATACAAGAGTCCGGTTCAACTGTGTCGGGGTGGATTGTCAACTGATACAAGAGTCCAGTTCTAAATTGTATCCTGCGCAGCAACTTATACGATTACTATGCGCGTCAATTCAATTCAATCAAGGGGAGGGGGCTCCAGTCACGACGTTTCACGTTATCTGCTTCCCCTGTAAAGACAATGTTAACTTTCAAAGCCCAACCCTCCTCAACGGATTTTAAAGAGGGAAAACCTACCTATATAGCGATGCCGATGAGCGGAATTTCGATATCTCAAATATTCCACGCATGAAAAATGTCATATTTAGTGATTTTCATGAACGATTTGTTTGTGATATCGACATTTTGCACACTGGCAAATTACTGGCAATATTAGGTATTATTTTGTTAATGAATTCATCGATGAATTCATCGATTTCATACAATCCGTTGAGGAGGATCGGGGTTTGAAAGTTAACATTGCCCTTACATTATATTATGGGAGAAACAAGTACATTAACGGGGCGGGAGATAATAGGCAAATGCTTTTTCTGCCTAAAAGTGAAATACAAAGCAATTCCGTAGGTAACTGTAGCCAGTAACATTTAAATCGAAAATAAGATTTAAATTATGCCGATGAATAAAAAAGTACGTATCACATATAGAGAGCAAAGTTCATATTTTTAAAACTCATTGAATCTTATCGTATGGACCATAAATGTATTATTGACAATTTACGCTTTTACCTTTAAAATGTTCATTGGAATCGATCGCAAAAACGTGAACGCATAAGAATAAGACAGAGGACAAAGAAAGTAAATCAACACTGTAGTCGCGAGGAAGATGTTAAACACAAGGATGGGTCAACGTCAACAATACTTGGCTTGGCGCACTAGACACTAGACCAGTGACAGTGACGTCAGCGCTACAGGTGCTGCTACTGCGGGCAACTCATCAGCTGCTGGCTCACGTAACAACATTAGTTAGCACCTGGACCAGACCAACCCGGTTAACATGTCTAGAGGTCTCATCGCGTGTAAAAAGGTTTAGCCTACACGGTCGACCGCCATTTGCCCCTTCCCTGTCAACTCTGCTCCCGTGGCAACCAACATGAAAGAATGTTGACGCGAGAAGAGTAACAAGAGGCAACTTTGTTAGTGGGGCGTAGCCCTAAGGTTGGTGGGGAACGTATCCAACGCTGGGGCAAGAGATGCAGCTTCGTGAAACATATCCAAGGAAACAATATAATCAAAATTGGACGTCGGTAATTGATAGAAGAAGCCAGTGGTGCGGAGCCCTGAGGTCGGGAAAAATAGTCAATGTCTTTTGGTTCCCTAACAACGTGGCATGGTTTGGAACAGTTGTTGAGCCATTTATAAAACAGTTTTACCCTTAAGAATAGTATGGATTCTTTGTATACCATTGGGGAGGAGCCCTAAAGTCTGAAGGAAAGGAAAAAATGTACCCAACATTTGTTGGTTCCTTGCAACGTAGAATGGTCTGGATCAGTTATGAAGAGCCTTTTTCGAAATCACCTGGACAAACGCACAACTAATTTATTAGTATGGATAACCTCAGAATATAAATTGATCGCCTCGTCACACCGCGAAAATGAATATTTTTGATTGAATATTTAATTATATTGAGCAAAATAAATATTTTTCCAGTGCTACAAAAGCAAATTTGTTGCACCCGTCAAAAGAGAGTACAACTAGGCAATGTTATATGTCTAATAAGGCGGAAGTATATTAACTATAGTTTGTCAAATGTTTGTTGATGTTCGTAATTTTTTTTTAAATTAAGTTTAGTAATTTCTCGAAAAACATGATCAGAATATTGTTTTTTAACTGCTCTCTTAGGATGGGTAGCAATAAAGCACACAATTTACAAGACAACGTTTAGTTAGATTTCTGAAAAAGTTTTAATGTATAAGAACGAGAACATGTGAATAAAGTTAAGATGCATGGATGTATAATTAAATGGAAGAATTACAACTAAACTTAATGAGCTCCGCGATAAGCTCTTTGGGGAAAAACTCAGTGAGTTTCACACTATTGTTGTTTTTTCGTTTTACCGCTATTAAATTCGTGAGACCCTCAGATAGTTTGTGATTTTTTGTTACTCCCTCATTAATGATAAAGTAAACGAAGCCCAACTCTGCACGAGCCCCACGTTATCGGTAGCCCCGGATGTGCCCGGTCGCTCGGAGGACAATTACATACTGGCAATCCAGCTGCTCGAATTCGAGCAGATACGGTTATGTTGTTTAAATTGTGAGGTAATTCCAGAAGTTAGCTAAAAACAGCTGATCTTTCTTCTATAATAAGTTTTGTTGCCTTCAACAGCTGTCAAATGCTCAGTTTCACTGATCACAGTTCTTCCATAAGATTAACATTGCGACTTAGGAGAAGGCCTATGGGGTGTAGCCCGAAAGGCCGATGGAAATTTTAATGATTTTCTGTAAATATTCGCATCGAGAGTTTTCCACAGATACTTCAATCATAAAAATCAGTCCAGTTGTTCCTGAGTTCTCAGCGTGTCACAAAGTCTACTTGTGTGTTAAATATTCGGATTGTTACTCTTTAGCGAATTTCCCCTATAGGGAAGAAGCTATTACCGTAGTCGGCATGGTAAGACCTAGGCCTGGGACCATGATAACTTTTCGTTTTGAGATTCCCAGACCCCAGAAACACATTTCGTTCGAAACTGTAAATACTCGTATATATATATATATATATATATATATATATATATATCTCGCTTATTTATGAACGTATATTGACAAAACTTGATATAAGGATCAGCTGGTTGCGGTCTATTGATATTTGCTAAAAAGAAAACAATTTTTTGCCGAAGGCTTCCGTAGCAGCAAACCTGCGTACTCAGCCCCATGTTATCTTATGGATAACAATTAAATGCTATGACTCCCTTAATTATGAACATAAATTAATAATACCCCCGTCGCAGCAAACCTGCATACTCAGCGAATTTCCAATGAGTATATAACATAACACATTAACACTTAACAGGATTTATAAGAAATATATTCACAAAAAAGCGGTATTAAAAATATTAATTATTCTCCATAAGAATAACATTGGGTATGAGTATGCAGGTTTGCTGCAACGAGGAACACAAAATAATAGGTTTTTATGCAAATATCATTAGAACTCATCTAAGTAAAGTCACATACCAAGTTTCATTCATATACATTTATAAGTAAGCGATATATAACATTTTAATTATTCTCCATAAGAATAACATGGGGACCGATTACCTACGTTTGCTGCTACGGGAACCATACGTGAAAATTTTGTATTTTGTGCATCCAACGATAAACCCCAACCACAAGAAGCCACATACCAAATTTTGTCAGTTTATGTTCATAAATAAGCGAGATATACAATTTTTCTTTTTCTCCATAAGAATAACATTAGACAACATACTGTGCTTAGCACTTTCAATATCTCAGGAACCAATTGACGTAGAGCAATGATAAAAATACCAAATTGTTTGTTTTTTTATGCTGAATTAAATGGTAAAAATTAAAATTTGATTTAAATAAAAATTACATGTGGAAACCCCAAAAACCCATTTTTGGGGTACAAAACCCCCCTTTGGATGGTGCGATTCGTCTGGTTTTCGAACTCGTTCAAATAAATGGTGCTTTACACATTTCTACCAAATTTCATGAAGATCGGACCTTTTTTACGAGAGTAATCGTGCTTACGGACACATATATATATAAATTTGAACGAATGGTGTTTTTGGCATCTGGGGACCTCAAAATGAAAAGTTATCATGGCCTCGGGCTTAAGTCTTACCATGAGACCTACGGTAATAGCTTCTTCCCTATAGGGGAAATTCGCTAAAAACTGGTATATGACTTCACCTAGTTGAGTTATACTGATATAGCATAAAAACCTATTAGCGAATTTCCCCTATTATAGGGAAGAAGCTATTACCGTAGTCGGCATGGTAAGACCTAGGCCCGGGACCATGATAACTTTTCGTTTTGAGGTCTCCAGACCCCAAAAACACCATTCGTTCGAAACTGTGTATATATATATATATATATATATATATATATATATATGTGTGTGTGTGTGTGTCCGTGAGCACGATAACTCTCGTAAAAATTATCCGATTTTGATGAAATTTGGTATAAACGTGTAAAGCAACATTTATGACTTTAAGTTCGAAAACCAGCCAGATCGCTCTATCCGAAGGGGTATTTTGGGGGGGTTTTGTACCCCAAAAATGGGTTTTTCGAATTTTTTACATATAATTTTGGAAATAGTCAAATTTTATTTTTTCCCATTGGATTCAGCTTAAAAAAAAACACACAATTTGGTATTTTGATCATTTCTCTACGTCAATTGTTTACCGAGATATTGAAAGTGCTAAACACAGTACGTTGTCTAATGTTATTCTTATGGAGGAAAATAAAAATTTTAAATCTCGCTTATTTATGAACGTATACTGACGAAACTTGGTATACGGCTTCATCTGGTTGTGGACCATTGATATTTGCTCAAAAAAACAATTTTTTACCCAAGGCTCCCGTAGCAGCAAACCTGCGTACTCAGCCCCATGTTATTCTTATGGAGAATAAGTAACGTGTTATCTGCCTTCATTATGAAAATAAATTAATGCAATTTGGTATGTGGCTTTACCTACATGAGTTATATTGATATTTGTATAAAACCCCATTTTTTGTGTTCCTTACTTCAGCAAACCTGCATACTCAGCTGCCATGTTATTCTTATGGAGAATAATTAAAATGTCATAAATCGTTTATTTATGAATGTATATTGATGAAACTTGGTATGTGGCTTTATTTGGTATTAAGATACATATATATATATATATGCATTGGAAATTCGCTGAGTACGCAGGTTTGCTGCTACGGGGGTATTTTTTATGTTCGTTTATGCAGCAAACCTGCGTACTCAGCCCCAATGTTATTCTTATGGAGAATAATTAAAATTGTATATATATCGCTTATTCTTGAAAATATTTTTATGAATCTTGGTAAGTGGCTTTATTTAGTATTAAAACATTTATATCTACATTGTATATTCACTGAGTATTCACAAGTGGGATACAACCATGCAGGTTTTCTGCGGCGGGGGTATTTAACTTTGAGATCTCGCTGGTAGTTTTGATCAGCTGTTATGATTTGATTCAATAACGGTGGTCCCACACTTCTGGCGATCAGGCCTGAACATTCGGCCGAACATTCTCTCGATGTTCACTGAACATTCAGTCCCGCATGTTCCCGTATGTATACAAAAGTTCGTGCAGCTCCCACACTTCTCGCGAATATTCCGAACATTCGGAGTTCGGCCGATGTTCGGGCTTGTTCGCGAGAAGTGGGACAGCCTTAAGCCTGATGTCAACAATCACAATCTTTAATTTAGTTTTGCATCAAAATTGTTTTCCTAATCGATTTCTGAGACCTTCGCAAGAACCTCTACTTTCACAGTTTAAGCAGCATCTTTCATCGAGATTCCGAGATCCACGCAGCCATTGCTCGTATTAGAGGTTTGGATTCAAGTTTATTTATTGGAATGTTTAAAACCTTTAACAAAATTAAACCGAGTTTTTAACCTTTGATTCATTAACATGTGGACCTTTTATTGGATTTCGAACAAATGTTTCCGAATGTTCCTCTATTTATAAGATGACATGGCACAGGCTTCGCTGGTAGCTATAAGATCTGTTACACTCATAACCATTATACTCATTGTCATTTTATTTACATGACGCTCAAATAACGCAACATCTATTATTGCTATAATGGAGCAGCGGTTGTTATAAACTTCAATATTGTCTTGTAATATTTACTATGTGGCTTTGAACACCTGCAGAACGGAACTCCAAGCACGGATGTGAATTAAGCGATTATTGAAAATCCCAATGACAATGTTTTCATAGTAATTAGTACCGGGGGACCGAGCCATGCTCGGTGTTTGATTCCACAAAAGAGGCATTGAATTGGTTTTATTCCAAATACTCGTTCATTTTCAATATGAGCTCGTTCGCTTTGCTCACTCGCTTATCGAAAAAAGAGTTTGAGTTGCCATTCAAGTAGTTTTTTTTATTTCCATTATGAGAGTTGCCATTCAAGTATATTTTTTATTTCCATAATGATAAACAGCTGTTTACAATATTTTAATTTATAGAAGCTAATTTAATGGTTTGTTTTTGTTATTCGTAGTATCGGGTGTTATGATTTTAAACTCTATAAACCCGATGTTAAAATTTTCAAATGAGTTCAAATGAGAAAAGTACGAGTTTTCCTGAGGTAGTGGTTTTCACCGATCGATTTTTTAGACCCAAAAGCCCGTAATCCCAAACTTTCAGCAAAATCCTTCCGCTGGATCTCGAGATAAATTTTGCAACAAACAAACAAATATACATAGCTCGTATTAGAGTACAGGATGCGATCTTTCTTCAAAGGAACATTTTCACACTATACTCGGCTTATTTGATGCCTTCCGCAACTTTGAAATGTGCAAAATGCCATCATTGTCGTTTTAAAACTAAACCTTGCAGAGAGACCTGTGCTACCTCTCCTGGAAATTCACCCTATAACACCAAACACCGCGAAACAAGTAAATCTTGCATTTGAAAACCACTCAGATCGTTCGAATTGGTAATAAGTTCCTCAAATGCATCTGTAAAATTACGGCTTTTCATGTACGATTATCAAATTCAAATCAAACAAGTATGACAAACAAGGCGATGAATTACATAATCGCTAAATTATCCAAATACAACCTCCCGGAGTACTGAAAGGTAATCGTAAATCATAAAGCATCTGTAATTTAGCAATTTGTATTTTTTCAGATTTATTTACAACTAACTATTGGCTTATAATAGTAGATGTTTGCGGATGCGGTTGATATTATACTACTGTTTAAATCCTCAGAAAAATAAATAAATATGAAAGTATCAACGCAAATTAACAAAACAGAGGCTAAAATCACGTTGTAAATCATAAATAACAGCTGATAATTAGTTAAAGTTGAAGTTTAAACATTGTTTTAGCGAATTTCCCCTATAGGGAAGAAGCTATTACCGTAGGTCTCATGGTAAGACTTAAGCCCGAGACCATGATAACTTTTTGTTTTGAGGTCCCCAGATGCCAAAAACACTATTCGTTCAAATTTATATATATGTATATATATATCTATATATGTGTCCGTTAACACGATAACTTGAGTAAAAAACGTCCGATTTTGATGAAATTTGGCTCAAATGTGTAAAATGACATTCATGACTTTAAGTTCGAAAACCAGAAAAATCGGACTATGGGAAGGGAGGTTTATGGGGGTTTTAAATTTTCCAAAAATCAGTTTTTTGCATTTTTCACCCTAACATTTTTAAAAAACTTAATTTTGGTTTTGACCATGTTATAGAGCTTAAAAAACAAATAATTTAGTATTTTGAATTATTAACTTAGGTTAAGTGGTTGCGGAGAAAATCCAAAAAAACCTGCTCATAAAATCTCCCATGTTAATCTTATGGGAAAAAGGTTTTTGGCTTTTCCTCAGTTTATTTTAATGTAAACTTCACATTTGCTTTTACCAATCTGTTCAGTTCCACAAAACAATCATTTTGGTGTTTAAACTGTGATTCTACGCCCAACCGTTGCAGAGATATTTGAAGGGCTAAACACAGTACGTTGTCCAATGTTATCCTTATGGAGAATAAATAAAATTTGATATCTCGATTATTTATTAATGTATGTTGATGAAACTTGGTATGTGGCTTCAAGTAGTACTGGTATATTGATATTTGCACAAAAAATGGATTTTTTGTTGACTATCCCGTAGCAGCAAACCTGCGTACTCAGCCCCCATGTTATTCTTATGGAGAATAACTAGAATGTCATATATCGCTTATTTATGATTGAATATCGAAGAAACTTAGTATGTGGCTTCGCCTAGTTAAATTCTATTTATATTTCCATAAAAAACAAATTGTTTCTGTTCCTTGTTTCAGCAAACCTACATACTCATTACCAATGTTATTCTTATGGAGAATAATTAAAATCGCTTATATGTGAATATATTTTTATGAAACTTGGTTTGGGTTTTGCGGCTTTATGTGGAATTCAGACAAATATTATGCATTGGAAATTCGCTGAGTCCGCAGGTTTGCTGCGACGGAGGTATTTTGTACTTTGAGAGCATGTTTAAAAATAAGGGGAAAAACAAATATTGAGGACCTTTCCCAATTTACCACCAAATGTCCAAGTTTCAGCATTATAGGTCGGATGATAGCTTCAGAAACACAAAAACACAAATTTACCATTTTTCCTTACGCAATTATATATTTACAATAATATCGCTTCTAAGATGGTTCAAATCAGGCAGGTTGGCAAACAAGAGTAATGAAAAGTAATAAAAATGGCCCTTTAGCGTGCTCCTGGGGTACCCCGCAGTGACGTAGCGTGGAGGAGGGGAGGGTGGGAGGGGGGGCGGAAGCGGCGCACTTCGGCCTTGTGCCGCCAGAGGTCGCCCGGTTCGTTACCGTGTTGATGTTGACCAACGGTGCCAAGGACCGGCGACGAGGAAGTGATCTCCCGTCGCGCCATTCAAACTCTCGCCTGCCTCGAGTGCGTTTTCCGGGGGTAAAACAACGGCCGCGGGTGTTTTCCTCCACTGAGACTATTTCGTAGATTATCTTTCATTCGGACAAAATAGTGATAGCATTGGAAACACCGAACAGTGCCCTACGTGTTTCTCCCATAACTTAGAGAGGGGGCTCCAGTGCCCTACGTGTTTCTCCCATAACTTAGAGAGAGGGCTCCAGTGCCCTACGTGTTTCTCCCATAACTTAGAGAGAGGGCTCCAGTGCCCTACGTGTTTCTCCCATAACTTAGAGAGGGGGCTCCAGTGCCCTACGTGTTTCTCCCATAACTTAGAGAGAGGGCTCCAGTGCCCTACGTGTTTCTCCCATAACTTAGAGAGGGGGCTCCAGTGCCCTACGTGTTTCTCCCATAACTTAGAGAGGGGGCTCCAGTGCCCTACGTGTTTCTCCCATAACTTGGAGAGGGGGCTCCAGTGCCCTACGTGTTTCTCCCATAACTTAGAGAGGGGGCTCCAGTGCCCTACGTGTTTCTCCCATAACTTAGAGAGGGGGCTCCAGTGCCCTACGTGTTTCTCCCATAACATAGAGAGGGGGCTCCAGTGCCCTACGTGTTTCTCCCATAACATAGAGAGGGGGCTCCAGTGCCCTACGTGTTTCTCCCATAACTTGGAGAGGGGGCTCCAGTGCCCTACGTGTTTCTCCCATAACTTAGAGAGGGGGCTCCAGTGCCCTACGTGTTTCTCCCATAACTTAGAGAGGGGGCTCCAGTGCCCTACGTGTTTCTCCCATAACTTAGAGAGGGGGCTCCAGTGCCCTACGTGTTTCTCCCATAACATAGAGAGGGGGCTCCAGTGCCCTACGTGTTTCTCCCATAACTTGGAGAGGGGGCTCCAGTGCCCTACGTGTTTCTCCCATAACTTAGAGAGGGGGCTCCAGTGCCCTACGTGTTTCTCCCATAACATAGAGAGGGGGCTCCAGTGCCCTACGTGTTTCTCCCATAACTTAGAGAGGAGGCTCCAGTGCCCTACGTGTTTCTCCCATAACTTAGAGAGGGGGCTCCAGTGCCCTACGTGTTTCTCCCATAACTTAGAGAGGGGGCTCCAGTGCCCTACGTGTTTCTCCCATAACATCAAAGTTAACTTTCAAAGCCCGTCCCTCCTCAACGGATTATCCGAAATCGATGATTTATGGTTATTTTAAAGAGCAAGAAAATACCAAGCGATTTAGTGAGCAGAGCGATATCACAAATAACTCACCCCTAAACAGACGGTAAATGTTGGATTTGTTGAACAGTTATTATTTGTATTTGTGATAGTAAAGTTTTGTTCATTGAAATCGCTAGGTATTTTTATTTCTTTTTAAAAAGAGCCATAAACCGACGTTATAAAATAATTCGTTAAGGAGGGACAGCCTTTGAAAGTTAACATTGACCTTATGGGAGAAGCAGGTAGAAACGCGAAAAGTTTCGTGCCTGGAGCCCCCCGGGTTCCCCTGCCCCTAGGTCGGACCTTGTCCAATACCACCTCGCTACGAAACTCGCAGTTTAATATAAAATGATGCAAGGAAATGTTCTCATTCACACAAATATCTAATCACGATTATTTGAGCTGTAGGCCTAAATGCGACTCTCTACAACAAGAAATAGACCGCACACCGAGGAACATTGTGCATGCGGTATCTTGTGCAACACTGGAGCCTAATGAACTTGATCGGACTTGACACTTGTCATTCGATGCATTACAGAGAACTGGGAGGCAAGGCCAATTCCTGATGGAAAATGCATGCACGCTTAAATAAGAATGGAGGAGATTTTCTGTTTATTTTATGCAATAAACCTAATACAAAAACATATTTTTCGACTATTGTGTGTTTTACAATCCAAAACACATCGTAAAACAGCTGTTTTCTGGCAAGCGAACGAAAATACCATTTCACTCGCTCCGTTTTACCACAGAAACAGTATTATATTAAATAGATTCCATTATTGGGCCTGATGACCGGTGTGACTGGTCGAAATCGATCACCTTGTACCGTCTTTTATACATGTTTACCGTATTGTATGTAGGTACAGTGTAAGAGCAAATGGATTTTGAAGTTTTGTAAAACGTTTTTAATTATAACAACACTTAGGCTAAACACCAAGCTAACAAAATCCTATACTCTAATATGAGTAAGGTTTGCTTGCTTGCTTGCGACACTGATGTCAAAAACGGCTCTAACGATTTCCTTCATATGTTCGAAATAACTAATTTCTGGGATAAAAATAAGTTCTAGACAGGCCTCATCTCCAGGAAAAATTAAATAATGTGAAAAAACTCAAATGAAAAGTTAACAAAATTATCATTGGGCTTATGGAGTATCAAATCAAAACAAAAGAATTCTAACAGCTGTTCATAATCAACCAGGGTACTGTCAAAGTAATACTCATGTTGTTGATTATTAACATGTGGTTTCCTGAGAGCAGATATTAAAATATTTGAGTGAAGATTACATATATAGAGTATTAAAATAAATCAAAGGGACATTGAGCTATAAATAACAACTGGAGTGACCTTAAAAATGTAGAAAAGAGGCAAATGAGTTATACAAATCTGATTATCAGTAGGGGGAAGTGGTGAAATATTACTCCAAGTCATCTAAAAAAAACTGACTGGCCTTCCCCCGAGCAAATCTCGGCCCCCCAGGTACTTGTTTACTAATAGTAGTACTGTATGCCTACTAGTACAACTAATTACTTACGATTAATAATGATTGAGAAACAGTTGGGTAGCTTGTAGGCTATATCTAGCTGTATACAGGGTGTCTCGCAACCATTAGATCAAATTTTACCAGGTTGTTCAGCAGGTAAAAACAAGCGTAAAACTGACTGGCCTTCCCCCGAGCAAAGCTCGGCCCCCAGGTACTTGTTTACTAATAGTAGTACTGTATGCCTACTAGTAAAACTAATTACTTACGATTAATAATGATTGAGACACAGTTGGGTAGCTTGTAGGCTATATCTAGCTGTATACAGGGTGTCTCGCAACCATTAGATCAAATTTTACCAGGTTGTTCAGCAGGTAAAAACAAGCGTAAAACTGACTGGCCTTCCCCCGAGCAAAGCTCGGCCCCCAGGTACTTGTTTACTAATAGTAGTACTGTATGCCTACTAGTAAAACTAATTACTTACGATTAATAATGATTGAGAAACAGTTGGGTAGCTTGTAGGCTATATCTAGCTGTATACAGGGTGTCTCGCAACCATTAGATCAAATTTTACCAGGTTGTTCAGCAGGTAAAAACAAGCGTAAAACTGACTGGCCTTCCCCCGAGCAAAGCTCGGCCCCCAGGTACTTGTTTACTAATAGTAGTACTGTATGCCTACTAGTAAAACTAATTACTTACGATTAATAATGGTTGAGAAACAGTTGGGTAGCTTGTAGGCTATATCTAGCTGTATACAGGGTGTCTCGCAACCATTAGATCAAATTTTACCAGGTTGTTCAGCAGGTAAAAACAAGCGTAAAACTGACTGGCCTTCCCCCGAGCAAATCTCGGCCCCCCAGGTGCTTGTTTACTAATAGTAGTACTGTATGCCTACTAGTAAAACTAATTACTTACGATTAATAATGATTGAGACACAGTTGGGTAGCTTGTAGGCTATATCTAGCTGTATACAGGGTGTCTCGCAACCATTAGATCAAATTTTACCAGGTTGTTCAGCAGGTAAAAACAAGCGTAAAACTGACTGGCCTTCCCCCGAGCAAAGCTCGGCCCCCAGGTACTTGTTTACTAATAGTAGTACTGTATGCCTACTAGTAAAACTAATTACTTACGATTAATAATGATTGAGACACAGTTGGGTAGCTTGTAGGCTATATCTAGCTGTATACAGGGTGTCTCGCAACCATTAGATCAAATTTTACCAGGTTGTTCAGCAGGTAAAAACAAGCGTAAAACTGACTGGCCTTCCCCCGAGCAAAGCTCGGCCCCCAGGTACTTGTTTACTAATAGTAGTACTGTATGCCTACTAGTAAAACTAATTACTTACGATTAATAATGATTGAGAAACAGTTGGGTAGCTTGTAGGCTATATCTAGCTGTATACAGGGTGTCTCGCAACCATTAGATAAAATTTTACCAGGTTGTTCAGCAGGTAAAAACAAGCGTAAAACTGACTGGCCTTCCCCCGAGCAAATCTCGGCCCCCCAGGTACTTGTTTACTAATAGTAGTACTGTATGCCTACTAGTAAAACTAATTACTTACGATTAATAATGATTGAGACACAGTTGGATAGCTTGTAGGCTATATCTAGCTGTATACAGGGTGTCTCGCAACCATTAGATCAAATTTTACCAGGTTGTTCAGCAGGTAAAAACAAGCGTAAAACTGACTGGCCTTCCCCCGAGCAAATCTCGGCCCCCCAGGTACTTGTTTACTAATAGTAGTACTGTATGCCTACTAGTAAAACTAATTACTTACGATTAATAATGATTGAGACACAGTTGGATAGCTTGTAGGCTATATCTAGCTGTATACAGGGTGTCTCGCAACCATTAGATCAAATTTTACCAGGTTGTTCAGCAGGTAAAAACAAGCGTAAAACTGACTGGCCTTCCCCCGAGCAAATCTCGGCCCCCAGGTACTTGTTTACTAATAGTAGTACTGTATGCCTACTAGTAAAACTAATTACTTACGATTAATAATGATTGAGAAACAGTTGGGTAGCTTGTAGGCTATATCTAGCTGTATACAGGGTGTCTCGCAACCATTAGATCAAATTTTACCAGGTTGTTCAGCAGGTAAAAACAAGCGTAAAACTGACTGGCCTTCCCCCGAGCAAATCTCGGCCCCCCAGGTGCTTGTTTACTAATAGTAGTACTGTATGCCTACTAGTAAAACTAATTACTTACGATTAATAATGATTGAGAAACAGTTGGGTAGCTTGTAGGCTATATCTAGCTGTATACAGGGTGTCTCGCAACCATTAGATCAAATTTTACCAGGTTGTTCAGCAGGTAAAAACAAGCGTAAAACTGACTGGCCTTCCCCCGAGCAAATCTCGGCCCCCCAGGTGCTTGTTTACTAATAGTAGTACTGTATGCCTACTAGTAAAACTAATTACTTACGATTAATAATGATTGAGAAACAGTTGGGTAGCTTGTAGGCTATATCTAGCTGTATACAGGGTGTCTCGCAACCATTAGATCAAATTTTACCAGGTTGTTCAGCAGGTAAAAACAAGCGTAAAATGCGATATAACATATGTCCTATCTCTTTTCGTTTCTCCGCCTGCGGTCTGTATGTGTTTTTTACAAAAACCGTAATACCTTTGCAATAGTTTGAGAAAAGCCCATAGAATTTGGTATGAATACTATTCTAGGTAGTTTACAGATTCAATAACATTTTTATTGCAATTAAAATTCCCGTTTCAAAAGTCCAAAGTTAAATATCTAAAAAACTAATTTTTTTGGAAAAAGTTTAAACCGCCGCCATTTTGAAATGGAAATTTGTATTAAAATAAAAATTGTATGGAATCTGTAAACTACCTAGACTAGTATTCATACCAAATTTATCAAATTTACCAAATTTATGGGTTTATCTCAAATTATTCAAAAGATATTACGGTTTTTGTAAAAAACACATACAGACCGACAGACGGAAAACGAAGAGATAGGACATATGTTATATTGCATTTTACGCTTGTTTTACCTGCTGAACAACCTGGTAAAATTTGATCTAATGGTTGCGAGACACCCTGTATGTTATCATGGATTTATCTTATACTCTTATATGAGCAATGTTTGCTCGATTGGTTGGTTGGACAATTATCTCAAAAACGGCTCCGAGAATTTCCTTCAAATTTTGGAAATAACTAAGGTATGGTATAAAAATATGTTCTAGACAGGTCTCATCCCCAGTAAAAATCAAATAATGTTAAAAAACGAAATTGAAAAGTTAAAAAATTAACATTGGGCTTATGGAGTTAAAAATCAAAACAAAAGAATTGTAACAACTGTTCATAATCAACCAGGGAACTGTCAAAGTAATACTCATGTTTTTTATGTTTATTAACATGTGGTTTCCTGAGAGCAGAGGTTAAAAGAGTTGAGTGAAGATTACATATATATAGTAGTAAAAAAAATCAAACGGACACTGAGCTGTAAATAACAACTGGAGGGACCTTAAAATGTAGAAAAGAGGCAAATGAGTTATACAAATCAAATTATCAGTAGGGGGAAGTGGTGAAATATTACTCCGAGTCATCTAAACAAACTGAGTGGTCTTCCCTCGAGCAAAGCTCGGCCCCCAGGTACTAGCTTTTATACAGCTTTCTAGATATTCACTCTGTATATGGTCTTGTAATATCCCACGGCCCTCAGTCCCCGTATGTTTACAACAGACAACAACAACTCTGCTAATTTTACTATTTGAGCTTTAAAACCTGTCACTTTCCCTTACAAAATTATACAAAATGTTACCATTTCGATAGATGTTTATTTATATTTAACATTAAACATGTTTTTATGTATATCTGTTCTACTGCCGGTTTAGCATGCGATTCAATTGAAATAATTCCCAGTGATAATCATATAGACAAAGAAATAACTTTTAAGGCGGGCGGCAAGGGTCCTTCTCTTTCGTTAGATTTGTTTTAAATTAGGGCGGAAACAATTTAGGCCGAGCTCTAACCAATAACACCGCGGAAACAACTTAGGCCGAGCTCTAACCAACAACACCGCGGAAACAACTTAGGCCGATCTCTAACCAATAACACCGCGGAAACAACTTAGGCCGATCTCTAACCAATAACACCGCGGAAACAACTTAGGCCGATCTCTAACCAATAACACCGCGCAAACAACTTAGGCCGATCTCTAACCAATAACACCGCGGAAACAACTTAGGCCGAGCTCTAACCAATAAGACCGCGGAAACAACTTAGGCCGAGCTCTAACCAATAAGACCGCGGAAACAACTTAGGCCGAGCTCTAACCAACAACACCGAAACACCAAAATCAATTAAAACCAGTAGGAGTTGCGGCCACAATCAAAACAGCGTATAAATAAATAATAATGTAAAATAATAAGGTATTCTTTAATTATTAGATGACAAAACAATTTGTATAGTGAGAAAATCATGTGAGCGATTTGAATTGTACATTTAAATATGTCCATTTAACATTGGCCGCCTTATGGGGAAAGCAGACAGAAACGCGACAAGTTTCGTGACTGGAGCACTTATCGCGATTTCTATCTGTTAGTGTATTTCCAAAATGTATGCATTTTCCAAACAAAAAATAACAGCTAGACAAAACAAACGTGGTTTAAAATAACCTAAAAGCAGATTTTACGGAACGCCTTCAGTGTTTCGTCAGCTATCTGGTATCCACAACTGTACTGCGTGATGCTGGCACCGGACTGCAGGCGCTCGGCAACCACTTTCACTTTCGCGGATCGCAAGAATGGCTATTCTATTCGGTAACCAACTGCTGCCGTCATCCCATCACATTACGCAGCTTCATTCTGTATTCATAATATTGACTACGAATTACAATGTTCTCCTTTTCACAACAAATTTAAAATGTTTAAAAGATCATTCATATTGTTGATGCATGAGCTGGAATTCTGGTTCAATTGAGAGTTTTTTGTTTGTTTTGTTTTTTTAAATTGCAGTATAACATTCTATCCATCCAATTCCTGTCTTCATTTTCTAGGATTTTACTTACCGAACGGAAATGTGCAATGAGAGGCACAGCAATAATTCGGAGTGACAAGGGGGGCAGTTGCCGCCCAAAGATTTGGACATTTTGTTATTACTTCTCTATATACAAATCAATGTTTGTCAGTCTGTTTATCCTTTATCCCCTCCTATACCACTCAACCGATTGTGATGAGACTCTTTGCATGGTGATTCAAATTAACCCAGGATGCGTAGTTCGTTGGTTAACCTTAGGATGGTTTCTAGCCACTAATCAAATTTTGAAATCGACCAATGTTAACCTTATGAAGTATTGATTTAATTGTAACAATGTTTTCAATAATGGGAACAGAAACGAAAAAACATGCGAACGAAGTCGCGCCGGCTACCACACAGCATTGTATAAAAAGGCACAATAGTTAAGATCCCCTCATTTTAGCGAATTTCCCCTATAGGGAAGAAGCTATTACCGTAGTCGGCATGGTAAGACCTAGGCCCGGGACTATGATAACTTTTCGTTTTGAGGTCCCCAGACCCCAAAAACACCATTGGTTCAAAACTATATATATATATATATATATATATATATATATATATATATATATATATATCTAATATATAACTGTATGTATGTATGTATATATATATATATATACATATGTGTCCGTGGGTGCGATAACTCTCGTAAAAAAGGTCCGATTTTGATGAAATTTGGTGCAAACATGTAAAGCAGCATTTATGACTTAAGTTCGAAAACCAGACGGATCGACCTATCCGAAGGAGTATTTTGGGGGGGTTTTGTACCCCAAAAATGGGGTTTTTGAGTTTTTTACATGCAATTTTTGAAAACGTAAAATTTTATTTTTCCCATTTGAATCAGCTTAAAAAAACGCACAATTTGATGTTTTAATCATTGCTCTACGTCAATTGGTTACAGATGAAAGTAATTGGCCAAGATATTGAAAGTGCTAAACACAGTACGTTGTCCAATGTTATTCTTATGGAGGATAATAAAAATTGTATATCTCACTTATTTATCAACTTATCCGGACGAAACTTCGTATATTGATTCATTTCATTGTGGTCTTTTGATATTTGCAAAAAAACCCATTTTTTGCCCAATAGTTCCCGTAGCAGCAAACCTGCATACTCAGGCCCATGTTATTCTTATGGAGAATAATTAACGTGTATCTCTTTTAATTAGGAACATAAATTAATAGAACTTGGTATGTGGCTTTACCTAGTTGAGTTATATTGATATTTGTATAAAAGCCCATTTTTACTGTTCCTTATTTCAGCAAACTTGCATACTGTGCCGCCATGTTATTCTTATGGATAATAATTAAAATGTCATAAATCGTTTATTTATGAATGTATATTGATGAAACTTGGTATGTGGCTTTATGTGGTATTAATATAAATTAATATGCATTGGAAATTCGCTGAGTATGCAGGTTTGCTGCTACGGGGGTATTTATTCTCTGTGTTAATGACTTGTCCTATAACTTAAATTCTAACTCCATACGTTTTGCTGACGATACCTCAGTTTTAGTAAATGAAAATTGCTTGAATAATGTTATAAGTATTAATATATCATGAAACAGCTCATTGCTGCTTCGAATCTAGCTCTCTAAAAACAAATGAAAAAAAAACTGAATATATTATTTTCTCTTTAAGAAATATAGAAATTGAAAATGAAATTGCATAAGCAGTGAAGTTCTTGAGTGTTACTCTTGAGTTGAATATTACGAAGCACCATTTACAATAGCAGATTCCATTTATGGTTCCACATTTTTTATGAGAACCGGGTTTCATGGTTTGCATTACCATGCAAAAAAAAACTTATCTGGGGGGGAAATGCTAATAACATAATTTCAAAGCTTTCAAGGGTCTGCTTTTTTTGAGAAAACTAAATAGTCGTGTCAGTAATAATTTTATGAGAATGGCCTATTTCAGTTTTTGTCATTCCCATTCATTAAATGCAAATATTATGGGGTAATAGTGTGGGTGCAAGTTTTCTTGTGGCAGAAGAAGGCAGTAAGAATGTTGTTTGGTTTGGGGTAGGCCTACAGGGAAAGTTACAAGGCCTATTTTACTAATTACAACATAATGACTGTTCCTAATATTTTCATTTTCAGAATTTGTGAGAGAAAATATTACAACATTTGTTAGCTTTAGTAATATCATTGACTATAAATAGTCAATGGTAATATACATAACTATCAAACAAGAAATGCCAAAGATTTAGTTTTACCATTGATTTTGAATTTACCTACTACAAGATTGGAGAAGTATGCTAAGAGCCATAAATATTTATAAATTAAATTGTTCTTTACAACTTAAATTGTTAAGTTGATCGTTTTCTCTCCACGATAACTCTCATATCTTATTCTCAAAGAGGAATGGTTTTGTTTGAAGGCAATTCGCACAAAAGTGTATACATTTATTTAAATGACTCAATTTGTCTTAATATATTAGTTATCTTGGATCACTGTGTTTTCAATGTTAATCTAAAATATTTTTAAATTCACTAAACTTCTACTAATCAAAACTTGTTTGCTTTCAGGTGAGGATTGCTACACAAAGTTAACTAAACTGTAAGTATCTACGGAGTGTTTTATTCAAAGAAAAATTGTAAAGATACCGCACTAGGTGGTTATCACGGCCACGACCTTGCCTGCTAAAAAAAAAGAGTAAAATATGATAACTAAACTAAAATACTTATTTCATAAGTTGGGTGGTTAGGACAATTGATCTCTCTAATTCATTTTTCTACTAATGCCAGCCTTCAAGGTGAGAAATTAATTTGCTGAGCTTTGTATTTACAAGTGTACCGTATTGAACATATTTTGGGTCAGGAGAAAAGAGAAATATTATTGAATTACAAAATACATTTTAGAATTCTCCATACAATTAATAATCACTGTAATCATCAAGAAACTGATCAATATAGGTTCCGCAAAACAAATGGTTCCAGCAAGGGTAGATAGATTTAATAACATGTTAAAGTGATAGACCCATACACTATGCGCAATAATCAACATCACTCCAAAGTTCATAACCTTAAAGTTATTTAATAAGTTCCTAAATTTGTTTCTAAGTACTAACCTGTGATAAACTCTCAACAATATTAATATTGATAACAAATACTATATTGATAACGAGTTTGCACGCAGCACGCTTACGTGAGGGAAGTGAATTTCCACATACAAAACTTTTAAAAATCAAAACCAGTGTAAAAACATACATTTATTCCAATTTTATTGAAATCTGAAAACATTCATTTTTTGGCTGTTCTGATGCTCCTGGTTTCATTTACCTGCAGTGCTAGGAATACAATTTTACGCATTATAAGGTTGGGAGAAGGTCCAGGTCAGGCTTGAAAATAGGCGTCAGGTTACTGGGAATGATACAAATACACCAACAAATGAATAACATGCTCTCTAATGTAAAAACTCCATAAGACAACGTACTGTATTTAGCCGAAATACATTTTCTTTAATAACTCGGTAAATATTTATGCTAGAATGACGAGAGAGGGCTTAAAACTTTCGCTTTACTAATTCCCATCTTAATACATGCATTCGTCCGGGGCTTGTCTGACCCTTTTTAAGCCAACAAATTCAAAATTTGAAAGAATAATCCCCAAAAAAGCGGTTTAGAGGTTTCCGATTGTTATTCCCAACGAACTTGTCCAACTGATTATAGAAAGGAACGCCCCTACCAAATTTGAAGTAACGAGTAAATCGGACATAAAATGTGACCGCCAATGTGCATACACACATATATATATATATATATATATATATATATATATATATATATATATTATATATATAATTTTGAACGACCCCCCAAAACGTGTTCAGGGGGTCACGTTAGGAACTTCAATGGTGGTCCCGGGCTTAAGTTTCACCGTGCGGGTCATGCTAATAGCTCACTTTCCATAGGAAATTCACTAATGAACCTTGTTTTGTTTACATACAAAAATTATATGATTTACTCGCATCGACATAAGCTTTCTCATATAATTTTTGAGTTGTTTTTTCTAAACAGAGTTAGCAACCTGAATTTTTGTTTTCTTGCAGCTGAACAATTAGTCATTCCATATTTTCTTACAGTGCACTTTGACTCTATCCTTACAACTGACACTGCTAACCTTATGGTAAGCCACATTCTTACACTCTATCAATGATTTAACAACTTCTGATTACTTTCCACTTCATTAAAATTCACAACTTCACATCTAATATTGCAGGAATTAAAAACATCTTCGTTCCATACCTGTCTACCTTAAGGGTAATAGCGAATAACAAACGTATATATCCTTCTTATTTTAATTCTCGTTGTCAAATTATATATAATCTATTTCTTATCAGCAAGTGATCTGCTCCTGGCCTCTTTATCACCTAAATAATAATTTGTCATACCTAAACAATTTACAGAGAGTAGTGCCAAGTATAAGACCGATGCACCTAATGAGTTAATAAAAGTATACCCACCCTCTTTGTCACTTACCTGCCGTTCAATATAATTAAGCTATATAGTTTTCACACATTTCTAAATATTTTCTTTCTCTTGTATTTTGAACAGGATCTTTTCTTTCCAATCATTCAAAAAGTTACCACTTAAGAGGGCGCTCCAGTCACAAAACTTTTTGCGTTTCTACCTGCTTCGCCCATAAGGCCAATGTTAACTTTCAAAGCCCGTTCCTCCCCAACGGATTATTCGATATCGTTGATTTATGGCTCATTATAAAGAGCAAAAATATACCTAGCGATTTCAGTACGCAGAATCTCGGTATCGCAAATACTAATCGATCAATAAAATTCCAAAATATTCAATATTTAAGATTTTTTTATGCGCAAACTATTTATGGTAACGAAATTCTGTTTACTGAAATCGTTAGATATATTTTTGATCTTTAAAACGAACCATAAATAATTCATTTTGGACAACCCGTTGAGGAGGGATGGACTTTGAAAGTTAACATTGGTCTTATGGGAGAAGGAAGTAGACGCAGAGGACTGGAGCCCCCTCTTAAATTTAACTTAAGGAAATCAATTAATAATGTGTTGTCCTCTCGTATACAACTTTGAAATCACTGAATATTACAACTCCTCGCTTATATTGTGTGCTAAAAAGTTACTCAAAACATTAGTTATCTTCTCAATAGTTGTAGTTAAGAGACTGGGACTATTTTTATAAATCTGTTAGCCATTTTATACTTGAAGTACCTGAGAGACCGAGCCATGCTCAGTGGTATTTGATAAGTAGATGTCGAGGCTATATGCAATCTTCATTCGATGGTTCTAGTCACTGTTTTCAGGAAATAACTTGTAGATACTTTACCATGTGTGAGCGCTACTTTGACGGTTCGTTGGTTATTCGTTCACAGCTGTTATGATTCTTTTGTTTTGATTTGAAACTCTATAAGCCTAATGTTAAAATTTCTGACTTTTAAATAAGTTTTGTAACAAAATATTGATTTTTACTAGGGTTGAGGTTTTCAAAAATCGACTTTTTAGGTCCAAAAGCCCCTAATTCACAAGTTTAACACGTTGGGTGTGGAGGACATTAATTAACGTCTTCTAATTAACATTGAAACGTATGTGATTTTCATGTTTGAACATGTTTGTCAGCATTGAACGTGTTAAGCAAAATCCTTCTGCTGGATTCCGAGGACACTGCTCTACCAACATTAGCATACCTACACTTCATGCGGAATATCTTGGCCTGTGGGAACTGTTTTCAGTTCTAACAGTTGGAGTAGAGTGAGATTGCCATCTGTTGTTTCCATCATCTGTTCAGTCAAACTGAAGCTCGATACGGCCCAGCTGGTTATCTCACTCACTCCAGCAGTGGAGTAAGCCACAGGCCAAGATATTCCGCGTGAAGTGTAGGTGAACTCTAAAAATAAACTTAAAATTAGCGAGCTCCTCGTCAAAGTGATTCTCATGACAAATGGTTCTAACAGTAAAACCATATCAAAACCTTTCTTCAATAAGACTTAAAAGGAACTATCGCTGACCTTACTCCTCAACCCTCCTACATTATAACATAATGCTTGTAAGCATTGCCTCTGGACTTGTGGCGTCCTCAATCCTGTGATTATGTGGGCGTTAGCTCCCTGTGGCGGCTTTGTAACAATTTTGACTAACTTAATGTCTAACAAACTAATTTAAATTCCTTAAGCTGTCTGTGCGTCAAATCGACTTTCTCGTCTTCCACTCAGTGGCGTAACTGATTTTTTTGGGCCACCCCCGCAAATTTCTTTTTAGTCCCCCCCCATTTATCATAATCGTACAGTTTCACCCTATCCCTATCCATTATTCTAGATTACGGGATAAGGTTGCTTTACCCAGACATTTCCTAACCTCCAAATACGTAACTTCAGTCAGTTCTTGGCTAGTTTTAGTGACTTAATTACGCCCAAATGGTTTTCATTTAGGCTAGCTATAATGTTTGTTATAGTTTCATCATGTCAATGTAGCATACAATACCAAAACATTAGGCCGACAAGTGTCGAGTCAAAACGTGAAGATAGACGTCCAGATCTCAGGTCAGCAATTCGTTCTGTTCCTGTCAAAATGTCAAAAAGGTATTTGGAGTGGATTTATATTCAGTTTGGAGTTACATGGTTGCTGTAGCGTGAGGCCAAGAGCTTTCCATTGATAACAAACATGTAAGAAAATTAATAGTTTTAGAGACCTAAAATCGCCAAACAAAAATCAAGAAATTCTTTTAATAATTAGATAATTTAATCTTATTTTGCGGGCCCAACAGAGCTTTTTCCTAGGCCCGCGGGCCCTGCCGCCTCGGTTTGTGGGCCCCCCGCACCGCGGGTCCACAAACCGAGCAGTTACGCGGGCCCGGCAGTTACGCCACTGCTTCCACTCCTCCTAAACTATCTGTCACTTGTACCTTTATACAATCTTGGGTGAGTTTACACAAAGCCTAATCTGGAAACACCTTTTAACACTCCAGAACTCGTAGGGGTGAAAGAATCCATAATTTTCTTCTCACTCATACAGAACTTTGTAACCACAAAAATATAGTTAATATAAAATCACAGATCGTGTTCTGCTGGCCAGATACTGCACGAAAGTTGGACCACACGGAGGACTGAGCAAATTACTAATAATATTTTTTTAAAGAGGTTGGCAGCTTCTTTTTGCCTCACTTTGCCCATCCACTTAGACTTTAGATTTGTGTGTGGAACACATTCAGCAAAGCAAGGGATGAGCCGTTACAGCACTGTTACAATTGACATGCCAGGACTGGGATCTGACCCTCTACGACTACAGGGGGCTGCTGCCATGGTCCGGAGGCCGCCGCCATAACCGCTACGCCAACACCTCACACAAGCTTGGTTACTGGCTACTCTCGTTATCACTAGCCCAATCACTCTTTCCGAGCATCACTGAGTACATCAATGTCTTAAGATTGCTGCACAGGCATATCGGCCTATGGTGTCAAGCAGTTGAGTTGTTTTTTTTAATCAATAATAATTCATTCATATTACACAGCACAGATTTTATTCTGAAACTTGTCCAACTTTCGTAATGAAAATTATGACTTATTGACATGCAATAAATAACTGGTATCAGAAAACTGACAAGTACATTCCCACTTTGAATCGTAATGTTAATCAATAAATTCCTTTATATTCACTACATATTGAATATAAAGTATGGTAGTATGCACATGCACAACAACTCTTCCAGTGGCGTAACTGATTTTTTTCAGGCCCCCCCCTTTTATCATAATTGAACCGTTTCACCCTATCCCTATCCACTTATCTGGATTCTGGGATAAGGTTGCATTCCCCAGACGTTTCCTAACCTCCAAATACATAACTTCAGTCAGTTACAGAGCATTGTATAGTTTTAGCGAGTTAATAATGCCCAAAAGGTTCTCATTTAGGCTAGCGATAATGTTTTAATAGTTTCATTACGTCAATATAACATAAAATAGCCTACCTAAAAATTCCCTCAACAAGTGTCGATTCAAAACGTGAAGCCTCATAACGTCCAGATCCCAGGTCAGCAATTCGTTCTGTTCCTGTCCAAATGTGGAAAAGGTATTTGGAGTGGATTTATATTCAGTTTGGAGTGAAATGGCCGCTATAGCGTTTACGGTTATACCTTGAGGTTTTGAAAAGGATTTTATCATGAGCCCACGATTTATCATTTATCACTATCCTAATGCTGATTCACCTTCAAAAACACAGTTCAAAAACTTTACTGACACTACTAACAACCGTTTTAAAATTGTTGTGCAAAATGATGAAATATTTGTTGAAATAGCCCACTTTAAAGTTTACTTTTAAAGTAATTAGAAATGAGGAAAATTAAAATAATAATCCTTTTTGCAGTTTTAAAAAGTGAAATGTTTAAATACTAATCACAACGAATAAGAGATCTGTTATTAGGCTAAAAATTAATTAATTCTGAAAGTTCGATTAACGACATTATTGTTACCTTGAAATATTTTGAAAATTAAATATAATAATTTCATCCCATTATGCGGGACCACCAGACTTTTTACCTTGGCCTACGGGCCTCGCCGCTTTGATTTGCGGGCCCCCCCACACCGCGGGGTCTGCGGGCCCAGCAGTTACGCCACTGAACTCTTCTAGTAAACGATTTTGACAACAATTTTCACCCAAATATTTTTATTCTATAGTCATTTGCGCACAAAGAAGTTTTACGAGGGAACTGTGGGTGAAAGTAAAAAGTTAAAGGCTGGCTAGTTGGAATGTTAGGGAAGTAACTGAGGTGGTCATCACATCTGGATACAGATAAGTCAACTGCGACTACAGTATAACTTTTCACATCACCAGTTATGCTAGGTTTCTGAGATATTGTTGGGTCGACAAACATGCTGCTTCTACCAGAGTACTCAAATTGTACTTGATACTAACTGGCCGACAGACGCCAGTCATCCTGTCCTTATGTCATAGAATTTGTTTTATGTCAAATACTCTTTCATTTTCAAGATGAGTTCGTTCGCTTCGCTCACTCGCCTCCCGGATGAGCTTGTTCGCTACGCTCACTCACCTATTTTCATATAGTGCTAACTTCTGCATCGAAAAAGAGTTTGAGTTGCCGTTCCAGTAGATTTTTTATTTCCATAATGAACATATGTTTATGCCTTTCAAGTATGTTTAGATATAATCCTTATAACAGCTGTTTGGTGTAACTAACTTAACTTTGGTCGAATCGATGAGAACTTTGAAGGCCAGTGGGACAGAGCCCTTAGGTCGGATTAAAAATTTTCTTTTATAAAAAACATTGGCCTGACATTAACAAACACAACAAAAAGAGGAATTATTCAATTTGGTGCACTCATTCTCAAGGTATGGCATGACCAAGGGAATAAACGGTATCAGGAAACTGACACATACTTTCTCCCTTCTAGCCCAACTTTAATGAATAAATTACTTTTTATTTACTAAATATAGAATACAAAACATGGTCGAATGTACAGAAAATCTTGTAAACAAGTTGTTTTAAAAAACATCCACCCAAATCCCTGCTTTGGAGGCACTACAGAATCCATTGCTACACTCGTGGTTTTAAGAGGGGAAATGCCCCCTATACCCCCCCAGGGTTATTAAGGGGCAACATATTTCGAATTTCCTCTGTTGGTCAATGCTAAATTGACAAGCATATCAAGTTTGAATGAAATTGATCAGTAAATAAGACAGAAATAGTAATTTTTGTATTCCCCATAAGAATAACATTGGACAACGTACTGTGTTTACCGCTAAATGAAAATTTCTATTTTCTCCGAAACCAGCAATCGTAGAATAGTAATTCAAAATACTAAATTATTTAGTTTTTAGGGCTCTTTTTAATGGTGAATAGTAATATTTTTTAATATTTATTTTTTTATGAAAATCCAAAAAACTGAATTTTGGATTTTTTAAGTCTTGTAATTTCTGAACCCGAATTTTTACAGAAATGCGGGTGGTGTCATTTTGTTGGAGAACTAAAGTTCTACAAACGACTAAAGTTTAATCAAAATCGTTAGAGCCGTTTTTGAGAAATTTGGATTTTTCATGTTTTTTGGCGGTTTTGGGGGATAATTACCCTTAAAAATCAAAAATTCAAAAAAATGAAAAAAACGCCTGGAGATATCGTGGATTAGTACCTACATACCAAATTTCATCAAAATCGGTCTATAGGTTAGGGCTCTAGCTCTGTACACATCCACACAGACACACACACACACACACACACACACACACACACACACACACACACACACACACACACACACAGACAGACATCACGGAAAAACTACTTTTTTGGGTTCAGGGAGCACCAAAACGAATATTTCCACTAACAACTCAAATTCGAAAATTCTGACGAAAACAATACTTTCTCCATATACTACGTATAAGGGGGAGAAAGTAAAAAAGGGATTCATTTTTATACATTAAATTTTGTCCAATATTTTCAACATATACGACAATGGACCGGCACGCTCTACTAACCAGCTGCAACCGAGCCACTCATGCTCAACATTTTCCAGTTAACTTAGGGCGCTCAGACCTCGACGAAAATTGCCGCCAGAGTAGTTGGCTGTGTGTCATCTTCTCTGTCATCCAGAGGTTTTCTGCGTCTGACAAAACACAGTGATGTTTCATTCTTTTGGGTTTTTGAATGGAGTTGATTATCTTCAGGTCCCCTTTAATCATTATATGCTTGATTATCCAGTATGGACGTGATTCCAACGTTCCGGTTAAAAGAGCGTAGAATAAGCAACCCAAACAGTTTTTTGTTTGTTTCTTTACTAATCTGGTAGGCACAATATTAATATGTTTTGTGCTCGTGCACAGATGATTGACCACATTATGACCACCTCCATCATGTTTAAGATTAGTGCCTATATTCGATATAGTTCTTTAATAGTAGTTATTTATTATGGAATTGACAAGGATTGTTATAGTAAACATTCCGTTTTCGTGGCATTGTATAAATCTGTATTTTTTATGGAATAAATGCTTTTTGATTTGCTATGCTGCAATGTTTATGTAGAAGACAGTGCATATGCTGCAAAATTTGCTCATTTCCACGGGTTTCTAGAAATTACCTCACTTGCAGTTATAAAGCAAATAACCATAAGCATAAGCAAATAAGCAGTTACAAAGGCATTCTGCAAGGTCGTAAACAACACTGGACGAGGCCGAGTATTGCCCTCTTACTAATAAGTAGCTTGTTACAAATATTTCTATAAAATTTCTTATTTTTGGGTTGGATAATTTGCTATAACTTATTTAGAATGTACCTTGGCTATGCTAGAGTTAATTTGTCCGTTGTGCTTAGTGTTACAAATTAGGATATATTTATAAGTAATAATATACCTTGATGGGGTTGAAACCTTCGGGTGGATGTGGAAGCTTTGCTTTCATCGACCTTCTGAACCTGAAACGAAGAGAGCTGTGACTTTTTTATAAAAATCGAGAAAAAACGCAGCAATTAAATGACCATAATAGCTAAACATACTGTAGAGGCACAGAAGCGTACTGTACATTAGAACCAATTATTGGATAATGTTCACACTACAAACATTGTCACCCACATTACAATATATATCTGCACTTAAACTTATAGGAAGGCCTAGTTGGTGCATGTTGCACTATTATGTCAATAGTCAATGGTATTATTGAAAGAATTTCTTGATTTTTGTTTGGTGATTTTCAGCCTCTTAAATAGTTATTTTGTATATGTTTGGTATCAATCAAAAGTTCTTACCCTAGATGTGCCTTTTGTGGGTGTGAAAAACATTTAGCTTCAGGCCTCCGCCCTAAAGGCTTTCAAAGTTCCCATGTTAATCTTGTGGAGTTATTTAATTTGGGTAGTCAGCTGATTATAACGTAGAGGTTTCAAAACATCTGCACTTCGCCTGTGAGATTTCCGTGTGGAGAAACTGAGAATGAGAAACTGGCTAGTATATTACTATTGATTTAAACAGGGCAGAATTACAGTAATTACTGTCTAAGATGGAAGACGACTGATGGCTAGCTAGTAGTGAAGCAAGCGTTGAGGGGAATTTTACTCCTCACTGATTACGACTGATGGCTAGCTAGTTGTAAAGCAAGCGTTGAGGGGAATTTTACTCCTCACTGATTACGACTGATGGCTAGCTAGTTGTAAAGCAAGCGTTGAGGGGAATTTTACTCGTCACTGATTACGACTGATGGCTAGCTAGTTGTAAAGCAAGCGTTGAGGGGAATTTTACTCCTCACTGATTACGACTGATGGCTAGCTAGTTGTAAAGCAAGTGTTGAGGGGAATTTTACCCCTCACTGATTACGACTGATGGCTAGCTAGTTGTAAAGCAAGTGTTGAGGGGAATTTTACCCCTCACTGATTTGTCCCAGCCAACCGAATAACTATTAACTGTAATGGTGTTAATCAATCAGCTGTAATACAATCTTGCAATTAAAACCAAATAAACGAGTTCGCGTGCAGCACGGTGACGTGAGGGAAGTGAATTTCCACACACAAAACTTTTGAAATTCAAAACCAATGTAAAAACATACATTTATTCCAATATTATTGAAATCTGAAAACATTGATTTTTTAATTGGCTGTTCTGATGCTCCTGGTTTAATTTACCTACAATACTAGGAATGTATTATATAAGGTTAGGAGAAGGTCCAGTCAGGCTTGAAAGTAGGCGCGAGGTTGCTGGGAATGATACAAATACACCAACAAATGCTTAACATGCTTTTCTAATGTAAAAATCCCATAAAACAACGTACTGTGTTTAGCCGATATACATTTTCTTTAATAACTCAGTAAATATTTATGCTAGAATGACGAGAGAGGGCTTAAAACATTCACTTCACTAATTCCCATCTTAATACATGCATTAATTTTACGTCCAGGACTTTTTCTGACCCTTTTTGGGCCCAAAAACTCAAAATTTGAAAGAATAATCCCCAAAAAAGGGGTTTAGAGTTTTCTGATTGTTTTGCCCAACAAACTTGTGTAACTGATTATAGAAAGGAACATCCCTAGCAAATTTGAAGTAAATCGGACAAAAAATGTGACCGCTAGAGTGCACACACATATATCATTTTGAACGACCCCCCAAAACGTGTTCAGGGGGTCACGTTAGGAACTTCTATAATGGTCCCGGGCTTCACTTTCACCGTGCAGGTCATGCTAATAGGTCACTTTCCATAGGAAATCCACTAAAAAACTTGGTCCAATGTTATAAATTAAGGAGAGATTGTGGTCTCGAACCTTTCCCTATACAGCTGTATACGGAAAAGCTATATAACCTTCTTGATTCTTAGCTGGCTATCAACAAGGCATTTCCATTCTAACACAAATGGGATGTATGTTTAAAGGACTGAACTTTAAGGGAAAGAGTATAAAAAGGCACAATGTTTGTTTGTATCTAAACAATATTTTGATTTTTACATTATCGATATTTCAAACAAATTATTTTCAAGTAGGCCATTTGATATCGACATTTTCTCTATATTTAATATCAATATTTTTCCTAAGAGATGGTGGTATGAATAGCCTCCAACTTTTGTAGTGCACTACAGCGGTTAGTAAGGTTATCTTTATCTTACATTGCTTATGAATAACAAAGTCTATCTCAATCTAACTAACACTGCTTGTTGTTCCGTGTATTTGTATTTCAAATTAGAACATGTTTTAACAACTGCTGTAAATTCATAACCAATGTAATGTTTAAACTATAATTCTGAAACTGTTTCGATAGTGCTGTAAAACCTACGAAAAGTAAACAATAGCTTATTCAATCGGAACAACCATTCACACAAAATATTGAATACTCAAAATACTTACTGGTACTGGTAACTTAACTGTATTCAATTGAAATTTGGATGGTATAAAAATCATAATACCGGTTGAAAATAATCAAACCACATATGAAACCGTATCCCGACTTCACAGTTCACATGAAATAGGCCTATCTTATATAGGTTAAAACAATTAGAGAAGTTTGATACAAATTATTACAAGCACAGCACTTTTGTTTTGTTAGAATGATATGACACAGAAATGCATGACTTACCTTTGTTCTAGTAAATGTATTAACCAGAAGTCCTTCTTCTGTTTCTCGAAACTTGGATAGGTTGTCCAAAACTGGTGCGTGAGGACTCGGTAAACATACATTTCTGGAATATAGCGCTGTAAATGCATCAAAACGAGGAGATGTAATGTCAATTGTTTTCTTGGGGTCGTCCTTATCTGTCATAATTTATATAAAGTACAAATAGCATTAAAGTAATGTGTTTTAAGACTTGTATTAAGGTTAGGAATGCACTTTTGACATTTCACATAAACCCGCCTGGTGCTGGTAGTTGTAACATATGGCACTTCAGTTCGCACAGACGGGGGAAAATAACAGCTGAGGTGTACACATGTGTACCAACCATGTATATCTCCCACAAACTTATGGTGAACAAATATTGTAAAAGTTTTTTACCTATATTGAGTTACAAGGAAACAGAAACCAATCGGGCTTTTAAGCAAATGAGAATTAAACTTTGGCCTTCAGATAAAAAAGTTAAGACAGATTTGTGTAATACCATTGACTATACTCACGTAGTGTGTATAGTCAATGGTAATACTCAACACCACTTCAAGGGTAAACATCTTATGTCGTTATCTGACATTACTGACAACGACGCGACGCAGTGACGCAATGTCCTTAGTTCTACATACGGCCGCAATCTGCGCACCAGCGCTGGTGTCGGACTAGTTTGGCAAGTCGCCTACAGATCGCATAGATGTCTCTGTTCTGATCGTCTGCCACCTGCCACTGCCACTTGCCATTTGAATTTGATACTGTCACTTTTGTCTCTAGGCAAAGTCACGGTAGAGATTGTCATGCAACTCGTATTGTGTTGCGTACTAACAAAATTTTAGCAATTTTCGAAGTAACTTACAGTAAATTATGCCTGTGAGTTGAACCATTGATTATACATCCTACGGAAATTCCGTAGGATGTATAATCAATGGTTGAACTATATCTTCGCCAATATTTTGTAAACGGTAATGAATGGAATCAATATTAGTTACATCAATTTCAATTTCAGTACTGTAAGTAACTGTAAGTGGACAATTCGCTTGCATTTGCAACTTTGGAGTTTCCGGCTTGCTTTTTGGGAGAGTGCTCGTTGATTTCGTCATTGATTTTTTACCTAGATATAATTACACTGGTTATTTGACCATCTCTACTGCGAAGTTTAATTAACCGTTTAGCTGGACAAAACAGAATTTAAAAAATCATGGAATTATTAAAATAATTGTTCTCATTGTTTCTTGCGAGTAATTACTGTAACATCTATATAATAAGAAAAATAATAACAAACATTTTAACTGAATAGTTTTGTTTGTTATCAAGAATTGTTAATGATTTGGGTTTTATCCGCTAATACAACGATTTTATGAATATATCCTAATCCTATATACGGTACTCTAATATGAGTAAGGTTTGCTTGCTTGCTTGCATGCTTGCGTCCGTCCGTGCTTGCTTGCTTGTAACTGTGATCTCAAAAAGGCTCCAACGATTTCCTTAAAATGTTGGAAATAACTAGTTTCTGGGGTAAAAATCATTTCTAGACAGGCCTCATCCCCAGAAAAAATCAAATAATCTAAAAAAAAGTGAAAAGTTAAAAAAATTAACATTGGGCTTATGGTGTTTCAAATCAAAACGAGTTCGCACGCAGCACGCTGACGTGAGGGACTCAAAATCAGTGGAAAATATACATTTATTCAATTTTTTATTAAAATCTGAAAATAGTGATTTTTTGGCTGTTCTGATGCTCCTGGTTTCATTTACCTGCAAAGCTGGGAATTCAATTTTGCGCATTATAATGTTAGGAGAAGGTCCAGACAGGCTTGAAAGTAGGCGTGAGGTTGGTGGGGATGATAAAAGTACTGTAACAAAGGAATAACAGGCTTTTCTAGTGTAAAACCCCCATTAGACAACGTACTGTGTTTAGTCGAAACACATTTTCTTTAATAACTCGGTAAATATTAACGCTAGAATGACGAGAGAGGGCTTAAAACTTTCGCCTCACTAATTCCCATCTTTTTATATGAATTAATTTTACATACGGGGCTTTTCCGACCCTTTTAGGGCCCAAAAACTCAAAATTTGAAAGATTAATCCCCAAAAAAGGGGTTTAGAGTTTTCCAATTGTTTTGCCCAACGAATTTGTCCAACTGATTACAGAAAGGAACGTCCCTACCAAATTTGAAGTAAATCGGACAAAAAATGGGACCGCTAGAGTGCAAACACATATATATATATATATATGTCTATATATATATATATATATGTATATATATATATATATATACATATACATATACATATATATATACATATACTCAAATATTTTAATCTCTGCTCTCAGGAAAGAACATGTTAATAATCATAAACAACATGAGTATTACCTTGACAGTTCATTGATTGATTATAAACATCTGTTACAATTCTTTTGTTAGTGAATTTCCTTTGGAAAGTGAACTATTAGCATGACCCGCACGGTGAAACTTAAGCCCGGGACCACCATAGAAGTTCCTAACGTGACCCCCTGAACACGTTTTGGGGGGTCGTTCAAAATTTTATATATATATATATATATATATATATATATATATATATATATACATATAATATATACATATACATATACATATATATATACATATATATATATACATATACATATACATATATATATATATATATATAAAATTTTGAACGACCCCCCAAAACGTGTTCAGGGGGTCACGTTAGGAACTTCTATGGTGGTCCCGGGCTTAAGTTTCACGTGCGGGTCATGCTAATAGTTCACTTTCCAAAGGAAATTCACTAACAAAAGAATTGTAACAGATGTTTATAATCAATCAATGAACTGTCAAGGTAATACTCATGTTGTTTATGATTATTAACATGTTCTTTCCTGAGAGCAGAGATTAAAATATTTGAGTGAAGATTAAATATATAGAGTAGTAAAATAAATCAAAGGGACATTGAGCTATAAATAAGAACTGGAGTGACCTTAAAAATGTAGAAAAGAGGCAAATGAGTTATACAAATCTGATTATCAGTAGGTGGAAGTGGTGAAATATGCTCCAAGTCATTTAAACAAACTGACTGGCCTTCCCCCGAGCAAAACTCGCCCCCCCAGGTACTGTGTATAATGTGAATGATATGTGGTATAAAGACAGTAATATATTATATGACCACACAGAACATCTAATGTTCTAGTTAAAAAAAAGAATTTTCCCAATAGGGAAGAAGATATGACTGTAGTTGACATGGTAAGACCTAGGCTAGGACCATGATAACTTTATGTTGTTAGGTCTCCAAATGGAAACAAAAAATACTAATCGTTAAAATTTGTATATACACTAGCTGCTTGATACGGTCTCGTCCATGTAAAATATGAGGCATAAACCAATCTTCACACACATGAAGGCCCTAATGGAGGGAGAATTTACTTCCTACATTTAATATGTCTATATCGTATGGGCCTTCATGGCAAATGAAAAAAATTTCCCCATTCACATTTAAGATGAGCTCATTCACAATGTATAACAACAACAACACAATGTATGACAATGTATAACACAATGTGATCTGTTATTTAAAACCTCTAAAAATACTACTACTTTATTAGCACCATTCACCTACATTATTACTGTTACTGAAGCTTTCCTGAAGTATAAAATAAAATTTACTATCCGTAGTCCCATCTTATATCCATCGTTAAAAAGATCTTGATGAAATTTGGTACATATATTTAAAGCAACATTTATAACTTTAAGTTAAAATATGCCCATCGCAGCAAAGCTGCGTATGCTCTGCGAATTTCCAATGCTTATATTTGTGTCTTAATACCACACAAGGTTTATAAAAATATATCCACAAATAACCCGGTATATAACGTTGTATTATTCTCCATAAGAATAACATTGGGGCTGAGTACACAGATTTGCTGCAACAAAGAACTCAGAATAATGGATGTTTATGAAATACCAATATAACTCAACTATTTGAATCTACATACTAAGTTGTTCGCCCGCATAAAATACAAATTTTCATCGGCTCAAACCAAAGTGAATCTCACTTTATTCACATGTGTTAATCTCACATTATTTAGAATAATGTTTTAGAGTATGTTTTATTTTCCAATATTATTTATTTTTCAATATTATTTATTTTATTTGTGATAACATTTGTTTTGATTTACAGGTACTACTCCATCGGAAACGGTGTTCACAACAAGGTAAATTTTTAACATAATGTGGCAGTAATTTTTAAACCTGAAGAGGTAATACAGTATATAGCAACTAAAACTAAACTTAAGTAAATTGTCATGTAGATCTACTACAGGATCTGCTACAGGATGGTGGGTTTTTGTCATGATAGCAACTTAAAGTTGGTAACTTAGATTACTTAGTTAACTCTCGTATTTCAAATTTAGCATTTTATATATAGACAACATTTTTTTAATAATAAAGTTAACCTTTCTTAACTGAAAATAACTCAATTCTTTATCAATATAACTATAACGTATTATATGTTACATGTGAATGCTATAATCTGTCCAATCTTAATGTCCTGTGGAAGATCAGGATCTGATTTCCTACCAAGAGTATTTATCTCCCCAGTTCCCCTTAAGAGAGGGCTCCAGTCATGAAACATTTTGCGTTTCTACCTGCTTCCCCATAATAAGGCCAATGTTAACTTTCAAACCCGTTCCTCCTCATCGAGTTATCCTATATCATTGCTTGATTGTTGTTTGTTTTTGGGGGATTAGGAGGCCCCGGCATAGCCGGCTAGGCACGTCTCCCTTGGGATATTGTACAGCCACCAGAAAGAGGGAAAAGAGGGATGAGAAAGGTGGTAGGATGGGGTCAGTCTGCCTTGCTCCAGAAAGGGAGAGAGAACCTTACCTAGCTCCCGGGCTCTGTGGGTGACAGAACCCCAGGAAGATTCACCCTATAACCCCACCACGATTCGCCCTCTAACCCAAAGTCCCCTTAAGTCCACCAGACAGGAACTGCCATCGCACAGAGCCACCAACCTCTCAGGGGTCGGGTGGCCCCAGGACGTTTCGCCCCCCAGCCCGGCAAACCGGAGACCATCGGGTAAGGGCCCTTCCTCCCAGGCTGCAAGGAAGATGCACTTCTCCCTCCAAGGACTTGGACTAGACTGGGTATCCAGGCTCAACTGGGAGTCAAGCCCCCAGAAGAGACAAGGAGGAACCAAGGCAGAGAAGTTGGTCACACTGGATAGCCAAAAGACTTACCAATACTGCGACAGCTTCATTTCGCTGTACCCAATATCGACCTCTGTACTAGTATAGACCAGTCAGAGAGCCGTCGAGGACCATCCTATATCATTGATGGGTGGCTCATTTTAAATAGCAACAAAATGCCAAGCGATTTCATTGAGCAAAATTTTGATATATCACAAATAATAATCATTCAATCAAATTCTAAACTATTAAGATTTAGATTTTTATGGGGAACTGATTGTAATATCAAGATTTTGCTCAGTGATATCGCTAAGTATTTATTTACTCTTTATAATGAACCATAAATCAACGATTTCAGATAATGCGTTCGGGAGGGACGGGATTTGAAAGTAAACATTGGCCTTATAGGAGAAACAGGTAGAGACAGGAGTTGTTGCATGACTGGGGCCTGCTCTTAATGAGCTCCCGTGTGTATCACCTATCTTGGCGAGCACACAGTTTTCGAATTAAATTTTATGTATGAGTATCAATTGTAACAAATTTAAATGTAAACAATGTGGCACCAGACATATAGTGAAGGTCCATTTGTAATCTTCTTAATAAATTAAACAAAGTGGTGATAGTTACAAATTTTATAACTCAAGAACGACTGAACGGATTTAAATGAAATTTTGCACACAAATAGTTTGTTACCTGGATTAACACATATATACTTTTTACCCCGGAAAATGTGAAGGGCTCAACCCCTTTGGCTTTTAAAGCTTATATGTTATTCCTTATGGGAACATTGTGTTTATCATTTTCTGCTTTTAATTAATAAACAGATAATGTTTCGATAAAACAGCTGTTTTTGTAAACAGTGTATTTTTCCAAACATGACATTTGAAAAATTACACTATCATAGTTTTCTATTAGGAGTATATCTAAACATACTTGAATGGCATAAATATATGTTCATTATGGAAATAAAAACTTACTTGAATGGCAACTCTCATAATGGAAATAAAAAAACTACTTGAATGGCAACTCAACCTCTTTTTTCGATAGGCAAGTGAGCGAAGCGAACGAGCTCATTTTGGAAATGAACGAGTATTTGACATAAAACAAATTCAATGACATTAGGACAGGATAATGTCTGTCGAGCTAGTTTTGTAACATTTCTTGTCAATAGGAAAAGCTCACCTAATTTCAACACTAGCCATAGTAACATTATATCAACATTATATCGGTCCATAGCACTGAAAGGGTTAATATACGCTCTAGTTGCGTCCAAGGTTTGTAGAGCCTTCAGCCCAGGTATGGTCATTTCCATAAGAGTAATGTTCACAGCAAAGATGTCTTGAGGGCGTCTGATTCATATCTCAACATCGCACTATAAGTGTTGCCAACCTTACAGGGTGTAATAATGGTACAGCTATTTTTAAAATGTCCCTAGACATGCAGAAAAAAATTTAAACCTTTAATCCATTAATATAATAGTACAAATAAATCAAAACAATGCATTAGTTTCATAAAATAACAGCTGATCAAAGAATGTAAGCAGTTAAACAGTGTTAATTATAATTACACTGATGAGGAAAATATGGTATTCGTACGATAAATATCGTGTTTCCAGCAACACTGCAGATTGGATTGGTGATCACGTGACCTTACAGCTGTTTTTAGGAGGTATCATCCGGTTAGATAGAAAACGTTAATTATATAGAATGCACAGACCTTACAAAGTATCTACCTTCAGTTGCGTCGGCGTCTTACGAAGTGATTATAAGTATTGTAATGAGGTGAATTTTTGCCATTCAAAATTGCCGTACCAAACAATTTTTTTTTAACGAGAGATGAACCTACAATTGAGAAAATTCGTTGACCTTAATATACCTAAATTAAGTATTAATCAGTTGAAAGCGGCAGTGGTAGGGGAGATATAAGAAAGGGGGAAAATAACGTACACAGTTGAGTGACCATATATTTGGTGTGTTGGTAGCCACAAACTAACCACATAACTACATAACTCAATACACAGGTAATTTTCTATAGAGCTTGGCTCATGATGGGATCCGTTTCAAAACCTCGATGTACAACCATAAACTATAGCGGCGATTTCACTCCAAACCTAATCTGGATCCGCTCCAAATACATTTTCTACATTTGGACAGGAATGACAGGAACAGAGCAACTTACTGACCCGGGTCCGGAATGTTATGAAGTTTTACCTATTGACACTCGTCAATTTGATTCTTAGGCATTTTATTCGTAATTGGCGAGGTGTAACTTTAATCTAAGTAAGATAATAAAAAACTTGCTGTTATTAAATCAATAAAATTAAATAATACTGGAACTGAAGTTATTTATCTAGAGGTTAGGAAACGTCCTTGGCTCAGGCAATCTTTTTCCAGAATCTAGTAATGGTTAGCGGATAAGGTGAAACTGTACGATTATGTTACATGTGAGGCCCCTGAATATGTTTGCGCGGACCCATAAAAATCAGTTACGCCACTGCTCCTCAAAACTAGTCACCCACCGACCCTCGTTGTAGGGAACCAACAATATTTTGAATACGTTTCCCCCTCCTTATCTCAGGGAGGATACCGTCCTAATGGCCACAAAAGTTACCATGTTATATTTATGGAAAAAAAAGTTATCTTAAAGGCTCGAAAATGGCTCCTCGAACCTACTCCTGGTCCATACCACATTGTTAGTATCGACAAATGTTTCCGACCTCAGGACTCTACCTCAGTGGTTAAAGACCTTGCAGCAGAGGTTAGCATCTTGTATTTTGGTGCAAGAGGTCACGGGTTTGATCTCCGGGTGCCCACAAGACTGTGAGACTGTGTTGAACCAGGTCCTCTATCGAGATATTAAGATATTACCGTTTGTAATAAAATGCCACAAATGGCATAGACAAGAGAAAGATGCTTTAGTCCCAGGGCTGAATACCCGAACCATGATTGATGGATTGATGGAGAGTAACTTTACGTCTTAAATCCGGCAGAGCTCCCTTAGTAAATTGACTAGAAACATGAGCGAATATCACAACTGTGCATTAAAGAAAACCAATAAAAAAGTAATTATTTAAAATTTGACGTTGCTTAGCAACGTTATGTATATTTATTTTTTAACCATTATATTGAAGACGCTTAATGAGAAACACAAGAAAAACTGCATTAATCTCATAATAATGATGGATTTGAATTAATTTTTTATTTATTTGGACTTTACCTATCGCTTCTAGTGTTTAAAACTACACTACGTTTCGGGTGTTAGGAAACTCCTCCCATTATCAAGTGAACCCTACTTACATCTAAATATCAAGTTCTTAACCTAACTAACCAACATTTTGTTGGATTTTTTTTATTTGTTTCCTTTAAATTTTATTTACACAAACACATAACTAACAAATACAGATAAAAAAATAAATACAATACACTAACACAACATATATACACGCACAAATGGAAAACTGTCAATACATTACCTGTTCCACATCGTTGCCTCCAAGCTGACCGCATAATATGGAAACTGCACTCTCGCGTCCTCTCACTACCGCAACCCGCACTTGACTGGGTAACAACTTGATATTTAGATGTGAGTAGGGTTCACTTGATAACGGGAGGAGTTTCCTACCTCCCGCAACGTAGTGTAGTTTTAAACACTAGAAGCGATAGGTAAAGTCCAAATAAATCAATAATAAAAACAAGAAGAACGTTCAACCTAATAGATTTTTTCCTGGACTGTTAGGCGGACGAATTCGGTTGCAGAGCACCTATCACGCTGACTCAAAGGTAATTTAAATTTTATTAGAACTAATTTGTCCTGCTTACAGAAAGCACTGCGTAAACCCATTAACCGACCTCAACAATAACACAGAGTTTCTCTCAAACATAATGAGGGAAATGGGCATTATCTTATTATTATCTTTAAACAATATTTTCTCAGCAAGATTACAAACTTCAAATGGATTTTAAGTATTCTAAACTATAAATGTATTCAACAAATAAAAATGATTTTCCTCCTCGGTCTTAGTTCTTAAATTTACTACATAATTTAGTCCAACAATTCACAGAGTCTTTTTTCTTAAGTCCATTAAATATTTAAACAATGCAACAAACAGTAAATAGCATACAAAAATAGACTGCAAAAATTCAAATACAACTAACAATGGCAATAATTTAACAGTAAGAAGGTTACATAGAATCTATTGAAATAGTCACAATTCAACAAATAGTAACAAATTATATGAGTTATTTGTTTGCTTGCTTGCGACTCTGATCTCTAAAATGGCACCTACGATTTCCTTAAAATGATGGAACTAACTAATTTCTGGGATAAAAATAAGTTATAGACAGTTCTCATCCCAAGGAAAAATCTAATAATGTAAAAATAAAAGTGGGAAGTGGGATAAATTTTTCTAATTATTTAAACAATGTTAAAGCTCCTAAAAACAATATTGTTTGGAGTTTGGCAAAAACAGACAATATATTAAGTATTATAAAAGCCCTAAGCTCATCAAAAACTGAGGATTTTTATGGCTTTTCAAACAGAATTGTCAAATTCATCGCCCCATATATTCTAGAACCATTAACATATCTTGTTAATAGGGTTTTACTAGAGTCCACTTTTCCTAATCGTCTAAAAGTTTGTAAAACAATACCCCTTTATAAAAAGGGAGACATAGATTTAATTTCGAATTATAGGCCTATTTCAATGGTTCCTGTGTTTTCTAAGGTGGTTGAAACCTGGGTCAAAACACAGCTTTTTATTTTTTTATCTAGCAACAATCTTTTAAATAGCAACCAATTTGGTTTTCGACCCGGACACTCTACTACTATGGCAGTGGAATCCGTGGTTTCTGACATTTTGGAAACATTTGAGTCTGCTGGTTATCTGGGTGTGGCTCTTGTGGATCTCAGCAAGGCCTTTGATTCGGTTGTACATAATATACTTTTGGAAAAATTGGATTTTTATGGGATAAAAGAAAGAGAACTAAATTTTTTTAAGACTTACCTCTGCGGAAGAAAACAATATGTAGCTTCTGGGGAACAAATATCGTCATTCAAAGAGGTCCTTGCTGGGGTTCCACAGGGCTCAGTACTGGGACCATTATTGTTTATTTTGTATATTAATGATTTACTAAATTTTATGCCTTGCAAGACAATTTTATATGCAGATGATACATCCTTTATTTTACCATCTTCTGATTTTAGCACAGTGCAAAATGACATTGAAAATATCATTGGTATTGGAAATCAATGGTTCAAAAGTAATTTCCTTGAAATAAATATAGATAAAACAGAGAAAATTTGCTTTACATTGCGTAATGCTCAATTGGAACATTCTAGCTCGGTAAAACTGCTCGGAATTTCTCTGGATCCTAAATTAACTTGGGAAGTGCACACTAACAATGTAATTTCTAAATTATCTAGAATTTGTTTTTTACTAAGAAAATTAAAACAGTGTGTTTCAGGGCACACTTCTTACAGTTTACCATGGTTTGTTTCATTCTCATTTATTATACGGTAATTTATTATGGGGAAATAGTGCTGGAGCCGGCAGAGTTTTTATATGGCAGAAGAAAGCATTACGAATTTTGTTCAATATTCCAAACATGATTAGCTGTAGATCTTTCTTTGTAGAAAATGAAATTATGACACTTTCAAATATTTTCATTTATCATAATTTAATTTTTGTGAAACAAAACATTTCCAATTTCACTTCATGTAATTCAATTCATAGTTACTTGACTAGACATTCAAATGATTTGTACATCCCACTGGCCAGACTATCAAAATTTATGAAAAGCTATAAATATCTGCAAAGTAAACATTTTAATAAACTTCCCTTCTCATTTAGAAATACAGAAAATATGAATATATTTAAATCAAAATTATCTAAATGTCTATAAGTCATTCATTTTATACAGTGGATGAATTTTTTAGTAACTCTGACTTCTCAGTGCTTTTAAACTCTATCTAACAGTCTGCATGGTAATGTGTATAATATACAGTTTTAGGAGTTTTGCTATACTGTATTTTAAGATAATAGATTATTTTTTCTGTTGGAACTCATTAGAGTCTGTGATTTCACTATGTTTGTATAACTTCACATTTTTATGACGTTGTCTATTGTAACTATGTATTGCTGAATGACAATAAAGAATTATTATTATTAAAATACCCCCGTCACAGCAAACCTGCATACTCAGCGAATTTCAAATGGAGATACAAATGTCTTAATACTACATAAAGCCACTTACCAAGTTTCATAAAAATATATTCACAAATAAGCGATGTATACAATTTCAATTATTCTCCATAAGAATAACATTGGGGCTGAGTAAGCAGGTTTGCTGCAACAAGGAACACCAAAAATTGGTTTTTATGCTAATATCAATATAACTCAACTAGGAGAAGTCATATACCAGTTTTTATTTATTTATGTTCATAATTAAGGGAGACAGAGCATTTAATTATTCTCCATAAGAATAACATGGGGGCTGAGTACGCAGGTTTGCTGCTACGGTAGAATTATGTAAACAAATTTTTTTGGAGAAAATATCAATAGACCTCAACGAGATGAAGCTGTATACCAAGTTTCGTCAGTATACGTTCATAAATAAGCGAGATAAAAAAATTTTCTTTTCCTCCATAAGAATAACATTAGACAACGTACTGTGTTTAGCACTTTCAATATCTCGGTAACCAATTGACGTAGAGGAATGATCGAAATACCAAATTGTGTGATTTTTAAGCTGAATCGAATGGTCAAAACTAAAATTTGACTTTTCAAAAATTATATATAAAAAAATCAAAAAACCCATTTTTGGGGTACAAACTCCCCCAAAATACCCCTTCAGATAGAGCGATCAGGCTGGTTTTCGAACTTAAAGTCATAAATGTTGCTTTACACGTTTATACCAAGTTTCATTAAAATCGGATCACTTTTACGAGAGTTATCGTGCTCACGGACACACATATATATACAGTATCGAACGAATGGTGTTTTTGGGGTCTGGGGACCTCAAAACGAAAAGTTATCATGGTCCCGGGCTTAGATCTTACCATGCCGACTACGGTAATAGCTTATTCCCTATAGGGGAAATTCGCTAAAACGTAAATGAAAAGAACAAAAAAATTAACATTGGGCTTATGGAGTTTAAAATCAAAACTTAAGAATTGTAACAGCTGTTCATAATCAACCAGGGAACTGTCAACGTGTTCTTTATAATTGTTAACATGTGTTTTACTGAGAGCAGTGATTAAAAATGTTGAGTGAAGATTGTATATGTAGTGTGGTCATATCCAAAATAATTCAAAGGGACATTGAGCTCTAAATAACAACTGGAGTGACCTTAAAAATGCATAAAATGGGCAAATGAGCTATAAAAATATCATAATCAGTTGGGGGAAGTGGTGAGAAATATTACTCCAAGTTATCTAATCAAACTGACTGGCCTTCCCCAAGCAAAGTTCGACCCCCAGGTACTTCCAGTTGAAGTTAGGAAGATCGAGTCCCCAGTGATAAAGACAGTATTGAAAAGATGGGAGCAAGTGACAGAGAGATGAGAGAATCAACCTTAAAAAACACAATCTTCACGAGAGGGGTTTGTGTAAACGATTTGCGATTTCGATTTCACCACCTCCGTCGAGTTGTGACTAGTTGACTGGGATCTATCTCTGCGATAACCTGCATATTGATCAAAGCCGAGTTCTGAGGAAAGAACACACGAGTTTAAATCGGTTTCAGTATACATAATAACATTTTATTTAATCACCAAGGAATAACATGACACATCATTTGGGTTTTAGAACTTAGACCATTAACGTTCTGATTCAGAGTTCTGAAGACAGTTTTACCATGGAGAAGTATCCGCAGTATTGTTATCCCCAGCCTGCAAGTGTACCAACAGCTCGTTATGAAGCTCGTCGGGGTTTACCATGGAGAAGTATCCGCAGTATTGTTATCCCCAGCCTGCAAGTGTACCAACTTCTCGTTATGAAGCTCGTCGGGGTTTACCATGGAGAAGTATCCGCAGTATTGTTATCCCCAGCCTGCAAGTGTACCAACAGCTCGTTATGAAGCTCGTCGGGGTTTACCATGGAGAAGTATCCGCAGTATTGTTATCCCCAGCCTGCAAGTGTACCAACAGCTCGTTATGAAGCTCGTCGGGGTTTACCATGGAGAAGTATCCGCAGTATTGTTATCCCCAGCCTGCAAGTGTACCAACAGCTCGTTATGAAGCTCGTCGGGGTTTACCATGGAGAAGTATCCGCAGTATTGTTATCCCCAGCCTGCAAGTGTACCAACAGCTCGTTATGAAGCTCGTCGGGGTTTACCATGGAGAAGTATCCGCAGTATTGTTATCCCCAGCCTGCAAGTGTACCAACAGCTCGTTATGAAGCTCGTCGGGGTTTACCATGGAGAAGTATCCGCAGTATTGTTATCCCCAGCCTGCAAGTGTACCAACAGCTCGTTATGAAGCTCGTCGGGGTTTACCATGGAGAAGTATCCGCAGTATTGTTATCCCCAGCCTGCAAGTGTACCAACAGCTCGTTATGAAGCTCGTCGGGGTTTAAAATGTCCATTTTGGGTTTATCTCTAGCTAAATGCACGTTTGAAAAGTCAAAGCCAAGATCTCTCAGTAACTCCCTACTATCTAAGGTGCGTCTAAGAAGTGCACCTTCGACACACTCTTGAGCATAGTATTAACCATTAGCTCACACCTCACCACTACCATTATAGGTCCAGCTTTGTTATACTTGTCCTACAGGGAAGAACCTATATTGATCAGTGATAAAGCTTGAATCGATAGCAGTAACAATTGTTTGAACATTTAGTCTGCAACCCCTTACTTTGCTATTACTTTCAGTGTGTTTGCCTTCTGATAGTCTAAATAATAATATTCTTGGATCTTAGGTAGATTTTTCCGAATTCCGCAATGATTGATTCAGGGGTTTTGCTGTTCTTTGCAGCATTATACAGTTATACTCAAGTATATTTATCAGTAGTCATTGGAACATTCTGGAGGTTCACAGCATAATATACGGGTGTCGGTATGAGCGTTGGAGGCTTGGTTGTAGCGGTATCAACAATGACACACGTTCCAGACTCATCACTAAAGAACATTATATCAAGATGTTGGAATGATCGTGCTCTTCGGCTTACAGTGGTTATCGAAGATGGCCCAATTTTCCGGGCTCCTCACTAAAAAGGCATCATATCACGATTTTAAAATCAGCTCTCTCTAAAGGTTTAGATTACAGTATTTCCCAATTTTCTAGACTTAATACTGAAAAGTCATTTAATGATGTTGAGATTACCATTCTCTTTAGTGGGTTGGCCGACATTAATTATTAATTATGGCCCGTTTCTTCGTGCACATAATTTATTTACAAAGCACACTCTTATGTTGAAATAAGCGTTCCCTTCAGAGGTGTACAGTAGTAAGAAAATATTGCCTTAGTATAGACTCACCATTCTGATCATTAAGTCTTAGATATAATCACAACTGCTCCTACTACTGCTATATCTCCTAAACATCCTCCTTTCACATCTCCTCATCCTAAAACTTCTAACCACAGTTATCACGCCCACCTCTTCCCATCCCCTCTTCTCTACCACCCACGACTCTCCCTCCCAATATTCTTTCTCCAGTAACATTTCCTCCTATTTGTTCTCATACGACTCTTCCTCCTTTGATGACCTCTCCATCGACTCCTCGCCCTACAACTCCCACCACAACAGATTCCCTTAGTACGACTCTTGTCTCCTACGACTACCACACCCATAACTCTTCTTCCCTCATACCACGGCTATCTAACCCATGATTCCTCATTCCACGCCACCTCCTAGTACTCCTACCACAACTTCTCCGACTCCATTCACTACTCCTCCCACACCTAATTCTTTCACGACTTCTTCTCAAACATAAAATTCTTCCACACATCATCCCACGACTCCTCCTCTAACGTATTATTCTCCTAAATATCCTCCTCCTACGACTTCTCCTACCACGACGTACCATCCAAAGTAACCTCTTCTCACGCTTTGTCCTCTCCTGACTTTTCCTTCAACATAACTTCCTCCCACGACATATTCTCCAGCCCTCCTGCCACGACTCAATACCCAACATAACCATCTCCTACAACTTCTTCTTCTTATAAATAAATTGTTTTGTTGAATGAATAACAACAACAGCTGTTACAATGAACAAGGGGAAATTTAATTTAATTGCTTAAATATTAAATTACATACACATAAATCAGAAATGGTAATCACAGGAAATGTTCAATTGTCTCTTTATCTCAGAGTAATTATATTTGAAGGTTCAATGCATCCGGCTCAAACAAAAGTTATAAAGATTTTAAATTTTATTAAAAACATGCAATTAAAATTATGTAGAATAAATTCAATTTGCAAACAATTTTCAAAATTGTCGTCCTTGTCTACAAGAGGCTGAAGTCATCGCACCAGGTAGCATGCAGCTGATAGTCTTGCCGCTATTTGTTCGATATGTTTCTGCCACCTCAGATCATCCCTAATAGTTAGGCCTAAGTATTTAATGTAACATGTGGTTTCCTGAGAGCAGAGATTAAAATATTTGAGTGAAGATTACATATATACGGGTCGTAAAATAAATCAAAGAGACATTGACTTATAAATAACAACTGGAGTGACCTTAACAATGCAGGAAAGAGGCAACTGAGCTATAAAAATATGGTAATCAGTTGGGGAAGTGGTGAAATATTACTCCCAGTCATCAAACAAACTGACTGGCCTTCCCCGAGCAAAGCTTGGCCCCCAGGTACTATTATTATTGTTTACATAACAGCATTATGTGATTAATTGACTGAGTGACCCACAAAAAAACATGGTAAACAACAAATATGGTGACATGGTACCATAGAAAAGCAGATGCCAGATTTAGACCGATGTCTAATGTCTAATGTCTAAATCTCGCTCTACTCTAACTGTTTGAACTAAAAACATTTTTCACAGGTCAAGATATTCTGCGTCATGTGAACAAACAAATCGGCCATACAAACGTTACTATTTGACCCTTTGTTTTTAACTACCCCTACGCTATCACCTACCCCACCCTCATTTAGAGAAAACCGACTATCTCCTTTTAATAGAAAAAAATAAAAAACATCGGGTCAAATTCTGAATTTGTTGTTTTAAGCCCAATTTGTTTGTAACTTAAATATGTTGTTGTATATGTAAATACCATGTATTATTTCAAATACACCAAATTAAAAAATATAACTTATTTTCCATGGATACCATTCCCCCTCGATTCTATTTTAATTCATCGATCGTTTACAGAATTCAACGAGTTGTGGCTCGTAGGAAAACTCAACCATCTGACATATAATAAATCACCCTTACTCCAACTACCTTCTCAACCAAGTAAATGTCTTTATATTTATTCTTTAACAATAATTCTGCATAAAACCCTCTCCTTTATCATTTGTCATATAGGTAAGAAGCCCACAATACGATACCACGTTATACTATTTTTGCTATTACAAAACTATGCAAGGAAAAGGTAATTCGTACTCGGCTGTCCATTGGTACGTTATCCCTGGTTAAGTTGCACTACAGTCGATTGGCCAGTGTAGACAAACCTGGAATATCTTCTGTAAAATTGTATGAGGCTAAAAACGAGTTTTTCCTCGTTTCTTAAATGTCATTAGTAGTTGTAGGATTAATTGAACCAAATTCAACCTGTTTTACATTTAGAAACAAATTTTATAAGGGAAGTTCAGATAGACCTGCATACAACCCTACATAATAACCTACATAATAACCCTGGCCTCTATAGTACCATCGCTGTAGTTTTACAGTTCATTAGAATCCTAAAAAATAGGTTTTTATACGTACCAAGTAAATTACGTTTAATGCATTACATTGCATGTTATTTTTAGGGAAACTTGAAACTCCATGTCTTTGTACCAGTAAATGCTTGATTCAATTTAAATATCGAATCACTTATCACGTATACAGTTGTTGTTTGTAATGATGAATGATCTATGCATCTTTAAAACTGTTCTTTCTGTTACAGGTACGTGAATGTCATTTCCTGAATGGTGTAAGTAATTTTTCAACTTGTTAGCATGACCGTAAACAACAGAACTTTTATAAATCACTTACTTTGAAACAATGCAAGTAAGCGCTTTTAACTTTTTAATTCAAAAAAGTTTTAACTGAAATGAAACATACAAAATATATCAACCAAACTATATCACTTTAAAATCGTTTAAAAATTGAAGATGTTATTAAATAGTATTACAAAAGTGACCTTAACCACTTAGTCTTCAGTACTAAATAAAGGACCCTTTTAACAAATTTGCATTATTATGGTGTTTAAATTTGTAAAGGATTTTTTAAAACATAGCAACTTTTATGATTTCGGCTTTGATGACAGCGTGAGTGTACATTTAAGTTTTTTTTTGTTTTATTTGTGGCCAACGATTGTAAAATATTTTACCTCGTTTATTTCGTTGATCGTTTTATGAAAAATCGTCTCTAGAAAAATTAAGGTAATTAAACAAGTGTTTCATGAATCTTAGTTCATTTACTGAGATGATCAAACATCTTTAATTAAGCTAAATGGATTAAAAACAGAATGAAAATAAAAAATTACATTTTAAAATCCCACCTCAAGTGAATAAGATTGAATTCAAGATTCATTACGAATTTATAAACTACTAGCTGTTCCCGCAGGCTTCGCCCCGTAAATGATTTATAAAAACTATTACAGTTGTGTGTGCTGCATTCTGTGGTTAGCCCGTGGAACTAATAAGAATTAAGATCAGCTGTTTGTATTTTCATCAGCTCAAACAAAATTGAATGTCCATAAGGAATACATGGGAACTTTGTCGGGGTCTCTGGCGGAGCCCTAAGCTCAGATCAGGATAAAAACCATTTAGTTTTCCTATTTTATGCCTAAAGAATCAGTGTACAACATTTCAGCTCTCTACCTGCACGGGAAGGTGGAGAATTAGTGATGAGTGAGTTAGTCAGTCAGTGAGTCAGTCAGTCAGGGCTTTGCCTTTTATAGATTTAGATTAAAACACCCACTTTCTTAGATTTTGACATTTTCGTTCTCTTTATCGGGTTGGCTGAGATTAATTATTAACGATGGCCCATTTCTTTATGCGCATCACTTACAAAGCATAATGCTGAAGTAAGCTTTCCCTTCCTTCACGACATATCCTCCAACGTCAAATCCTCTCACGCATCCTCCCAAGACTCGTCCTCTCGCGATTTTTACCTCCTTCCACGACCCCGCCTCTCAAGGTCTTTTACACCAACATAACCTTTTTCCACGACTCCTCTTACGTTTTTTCTACAAACACAACCTCTAGGTATTCTCAATTTCATGAGACTATATAAGTAAGGTTTACTGCCATATCATTGGCGGAGCTAGCGAGCGAGCCCATCTACATCACATCATGCCCAGCTGATCATGCACATATCTCTTTATACACCTTGAAACAAATTTACATGTTTATCTACGAAATAAGGAGAGTTTTGAAGTTACAAAAGTTTATTCAACAGCAATTGTTTTAATTGGTTGTCCATTTTCAGTTTCTCTGTTTTTTTTTTGCATCACACATATAATGTCACAAAATTGAATTGCCACAATTATAGCATAAAAGGGTGCGCTCTACCTGCGTTCCGCACAGTAAAGTAAGGGTTTTGTATCTCTCTTATTGTAGGCTCAATTGTTAACTAATTAAAAATAATTTGTTGTTATTTAATTCACTAAATGTTCATCTATGATTCTGACGTTTATAAATGGTGAGTTTAATTCAAATTAAGTGGTAGTTCATCAGTAAAGTTTTCAATTTAAGTGTTTTTCTAAAGCTTCCAAACATAAGGAAAACAATTATTTTGCAAAAAAAGAACCGTATGAATCCTAAATTGTAATCTGAAAAGTGTGAAACTGCAAATAGTTTGGTAGAAATCTGTAAAATAACAGTGCGATCGAGGAGAACAAAAAGGTTTTCAAGCGTAGATATGAATGGCCCTGCTTGGTGGCGGCGCGGCGCTAAACAATATTGTGCGGATCATTCAATCTGGGGTAGGGCGCACCCTTAATGCCACAAATAAGAGGGGGAAACTTAGGTCGCATAACTCGCAACTTAGGTCGCATAACTCGCAACTTAGGTCGCATAACTCGCAACGTAGGTCGCATAACTCGCAATGCTACGAATCGAACACATTTTCGATATAATCTAACTGTGTAGAGCAACGCCAAGAGCGAATTGAAATCAAAATAAATTGATTGTCACAAGCACGTCAAGCGCGTACCCCAAAAATAAAAGGGAGAAGAAAACGAAAACCAATGCGCGATAATGAATTTGATTAATCGAGCAGGAAAACAAATAAATGTTGCGTTGTATACTCATCGAGCTGTATTCTGTCACAACGATAAAATTGATTACAGTGAGAAAAATTAGACCACTGCTTAGCTATTGGGTGGTTGAGCATTGTTTGTCCACTTTGCAAGGGATTGCCAAATAAAAATGAAACCCCTTGGTTGTGTTGTGCAAGTTGCAAAGTCAAATTGGCGCCATCGGTCCCACCACCAGAGCCATTGCGCTTATTGGTTTCTGGTACAGGAAAAGTCGTCACCATCACCAGCTCGAATATATACTAATATACATTTGATGTAATAAGGACAAGTTGTGATTGATTATTGTTTATTATGGTACTTTTGACTATGTAAGATGTAATTTAAGCAAATAAACAGCAGAAATCAGGTGTCGGTCAAAAAAAAAACTTTCTTCGGACTTAGATTTTTAGTTGGCCGAAAATCGATGGGTTTTCTCGGCCATTATTTCCCAGATGTGGGTTTTGTTGTGAGATCGCGTGTTGGTGCAAAAACTGATCATTCGGACTTGGTTTTCAGTTGACGGGAAATCAATGGGTTTTCTCGGCCATTTTTTATTTGGATGTGGGTTTTTTGGCGTAAAAACCTTATATTTCCACTACTATTACTTCAAACAGCATCCAGATACCATTGGTCATTGGGTTGATAATAAATGATGCTTTTAAAGAAAATGTTGACCTTTGATAGCAACTAGATCAGGGTTCGGAACATCCCTTACGTATACGTTAAAAAATGTTGCTGGCAGTGAGAGACACAAGACAGAATTAGTATTAAGGAGAATTACAAAATAAAATCGATTGTCACAAGCACCATCCCAAGAAGAAAGAGACAATGAAAACGAAACAAAACATATTGTATATCACAAAGCATTGCAATAAACGAAATGGCAAATTTTATATAGCAAATAAATAAAATAATAGAATTTTTGTTTGTTTAATACACATAGAACATCAATCCTGCAATTGATAATAAGATTTTTTCACCTTAAATTTGTATTGTTTCATATTTATAGAAGAAAATATTATTTTTTTATAAAACTCTGAATTAATTCAATTATTATTGAATTAATCTTAAAAAATGTGTTACCAATTCTATCACATTCCATTCCACAACACACTTATATAATTTCAGTGGTGTACTGCTGATGGAGTTCACCTCGCATGTAAAACAAAATTGAATATCCATAACCACAATCCTTCATGCATTCAATGATCATTGACAATTACATCGTTGTCACATTTGTTTAACCTTTTATAATATTTATTTTTAAAATTATGTAACGAACACAAAAAAATTCAATGACATTAAGACAGGACGTCTGTCGGGTCAGCTAGTTCATGAATAAATAAGTAGTATGAATGCTTTTAAAATATTGCGGAAACTTAGTGTAGTATATATTTATAAACAAGGAATAGATGTGGGGGAAGAAAGTAGAGAATATTAACTTTTAACATTTATAGTCAGAAATATAATAGCTTAAAGTAAATATTTACATAAATCCTTCCTAGTACACTTAACGTTAACACTTCAAACATGGAACGTCTTCATAAAAAATATATTATTTACGGAACATTAGATAAACTCCATAAGGTAACATACAAAACAAAATTATTGTTCTAGGATAATTTTTGTTGTTGTCTTAGTAACATCTTGTTTAAAAATTAAAGGGAACCCCAAATGTATACAATGTACATTTTTTGTGAGAAAATGAAAAAGTACTTTTCGCTAAGCAGTAATTATTTTAAAGTTTCCAAAATGATTTTGTAAAAAGTTTAGTATTGTTGCATCTAAAATATTAACCGGTGTTTACAAATAAATACAACGCTCTTTTTAAGTAAATTGCATTTGAAGATATACATTTTACATCATTGTAACAACAAGCATCAAGCATCAAGCAGCAAGCGATTAATTGTTAATCTTTATAATACACGAATAGAGATTGCAATTTTTTATTGCATACATTATATTTAAGTGGCTTTACAAAAACTTAAAAACAAGAATCACTTCCACATCATCAACTACAACAAACATCAGCAAAGGTTCATACATTAAGGCTCACTCAGTAAGCGCCTGTTGAGTTTACACTGGACGTGACGTTACTCGGGACGGATCCAAACAGATCTACAAGAATCACTTCCACATCATCAACTACAACAAACATCAGCAAAGGTTCATACATTAAGGCTCACTCAGTAAGCGCCTGTTGAGTTTACACTGGACGAGACGTTACTCGGGACGGATCCAAACAGATCTACGTTTCTCAGCTGAACGACGATGAGCAAGTAAGAAAACGCCATCGCCGACATCTTTGTCAACAGTTTCATATCGAACGAGAAGATTCCGCCAACCGTGAACTCGACCTTGTTGTCAAGAGTCAGGCGGGAAAATTGACCGATCTTCTCCCAGAGTGAAAACTGTGAGCCTTCATTTAAAATGCGATGAGCAATCTGTCGCGTTCTATTGGCTTCTTTAGCGCACAGGTGGCAAGCGACGACTTGGCAAACGACAAATATTATTAGGTTGAAAATCGTAGAGATATCATGAAAATCCACCGGTTTTCCAGTGTCGGTGATGAAGGATCCTAGGCGGTCATATGTTAAGAAGACGATGGTGACAAACCAAGATGCCATGAACAAGAGGTTGTAGATGCAGAAGTGAGAGTTGACTTCGGTGACTACGACATGGAGGGCGGAGTGGACGCGGAACACCGAGTCCAGGCGAGTCTCCACGATCTTGAGCAGGGTCTTGTCAGCTGTCACGGCTATCCGGGTCAGCTGGTGGTTCAAGGCCGAGAACCTGTTGTGGATCATCTGTGCGAACACCAGGTGTTGGCTCCAGGCCGCGATGAACAGCACGTTTAGTGTGACCACTGAGACGGAACGGCCCACTGTCACATGCGACACCGACTGTACCAACAGATTAGCCAACTGTGAGACAAGCAAGACAACCATCGCCTTACTTAGTTGTTGAGGCTCGACGATTGCCCCCATTTTCACCAGTTGTTCATCAACAGCCTCCAAGTCATCAACAATACTCTGAAAATCCTTTGGGAAGAAATTAACCATCAGAAGAAGTTGCAGCTCTCCGAGAGAGATCGGTAGAATTCTAACGAAATACACTATAATGAATTTAAAGTTCATTAACATAAAGGTTGTGACGTGGCAGGTCATCGCTAGAGGCACGATGCAGTACAAGTACCGTGAACCTCGTGCTGTGGGGGCGATCCCGCAGACACGGAAGAACAAGTGTGTCGGTCCGATAGCCATCATAGGTTCTGGAGCTATAACCACAAGAAACCCACGCTAATTGTGTAACAAAAGCAATTTACGGGGTTGACTTATTGATTTTTTTTGTGATGACACATTCAAGTATTTTTAATTTAATGGTATTAATTTATTTATTAAAAGGAAATAACATTTCTATTTGAATAAATATGACAGTAGTAATACATTTACAAATCGATGTAATCTTTGAGACGTCTTTAAAAATGACTAGTCACCTATCTACTATCGACACATCAGACTATAATTATTGTTTTTGCATTGTTATGTTGAATTAGCTAATTGCCAATAGAACATTTTTAAATGTATACTATGTCCTTGCGTGTCTCACGAGATTACCTTTTGTATTACACTCTAAAGAAGAAGCTTACACTACAGAGCCATCCTAACCTCCCAATCTGGCCCCTCTCACCACTGCCCTTCGACATTTATGAGTCTCACTAAGGTTCAGGGGGATTTGCACTTTGCTTACAGCCGTTTGAATATGTCGTTAAAGTAATCGCTAGTTCCTGTAGCTTATCCGTTTGTATGAACCACAAGTTGTATAAAAACAATACCCAGAACTCAAATAATATCCTTTTTTAATATTTAAAATTTAATTCTGCCATTTTTGATGCCGCGATATTGAGCAAACATTTAAATTAATTTTTGACAGGTCTATACAAATTTTAGTTTAGGTACCATGAAATACGTGTCAAAGGAAACATTTTGTTTATTAGATCCAGCATTTTAATGGCTACCATGCCCACTACCCAGCAAATCCAGTGGAAATAAGAAATAAAGTTGACGAAACGACAGTTTGTACACTGTATTATCCTCCTATATAATAATAGCGTGGACAAGGCAACGTGTAACCACCTATTCCGAGTAAACTACTGAACGTAGAGAGGCCAGGTTGGCGTCAAAAGATTTCCCTTAGGGCAAGGGCGATGAAAAAAATATGATACCCTACATTTATTTAGCTATAAGTTTGTAATTCACAAAAAATGTTTATTTTGGCCATATTTAATTTGCAATCATTTTGTTTACCATGTGTTCCCTACTTTGCATCCTAAAGGCCCGGGTCACACCAAGGTTCGTAGAGCTTTCAGACCAGGTGTGCTTACTTACATAAGAGTAATGTTCGCAGCAAAGATGTCTTACGAGGGCGTCCAGCTGATTCTTAAATCAACAACATACCATAAAGTGTTGCCAACCTTAAGGGCATAATATAATGGTATAGCTATTTTTAAATTGTCACTGGACATGCAGAAAGAACATTTAAACCCTTAATCCATTAATCTAATAATACAAATAAATCAAAACAATATATTAGTTTCATAAAATAACGTATTATCATAGAATTTAAGCAGTTAAACAATGTTAATTCTAATTACTCTGATGAAGAAAATATGGTACTTGTACGATAAATATCGTGTTTCCAGCAACACTGCAGATTGGATTGGTGATCACGTGACCTTCCAGCTGTTTTACGAAGTCTCTTCGGTTAAGTAGAAAACCTTAAATAAATCCACTCAGCAAACCTGGTCTGAAAACTCTACGAACCTTGGGGTCACACTACGCTGGTTACCAGCTGCTAGTTGTTAGCTGCTAGTAACAAGCAAGAAAACAGCCAGTCTGACCACAACAAATGTTGCTAGTTCTAGCAAAACAGAGAGGTTTGAGTGGTCACACTAAGCTGGTTGCTAGTAGTGACAAATTACTAATTATCAGGTGTTTTAGCTTATTCATCTCGGCAACATTTCAACAGTGTTTTAAACCAATGACAGTTAAGACCTTATCTGCTAGATTTGCTAGTGGTTTAACGCATTTGGAATTTTAAAATTTCTAATTAAAGCCAACAAATTTTATTTGTCACTGTCACTCCTATAAATGACTTGTACATGCGTGAATTTAAATTTATTTAATGATCATTGTGTGGTATTAGAATACGATTGATAAGGCGTTTAATAGTAGGCATGACTAACATTTTTAAACGGACATATAAATGCTTCATTAATAACTCAATTAGCCATTATGAAATGGTTGTTTGGTAACACATTGTTTTACTGAAGGTTGCATGTTAAACTTTATTTAGGCTCGGAGCTATGATTGTTGCCTGGAGATAGGTGGCAGGTTGCATTTTATATATAGTTTAACACAATCTATAAAGGCAACACAACTACTTCCAGAAACAGGGATAAGCGGAATTTAATACCAATTTAAGCCTCACAAACCAGGAAAAACAGCAACACCGTCATTTAAGTACTAGTTCATTTTCCTCACCACAAAATGGCGGCAAAATGCAATTTTGATGAGTAGTGTTATCTTCAGTAGGCCTATTACCAATAGACCTCCTTGGAATGAAATACATACTGCCAAAGTTTATCTGATTGTCTGCTCTTTTACTTTAGTTAAAATATCAACTGTTTCAAGTTAACACCAGAATGATTGTACATTTTTGGTTTTATTCAAGATGTAAAGTAAATATTGAGTAGCTCGCAATATTTGTATTTACTTGTTTATTTTGAATATTGACAATACTTGTTTATTGACAAGCTGCTGGTAACCAGCCTAGTGTGACCCGGCCTAAATTCAATACAACAGTTGGATAAAGTTAAGGTTGTGTTTGTTAACATTGCAGACAACTATTCCTAACTAAATTTAGGATTTTGGATTTAAATTTAAAAGCATTAAGGAAATTCCATGCGGAATGGGAATAGAGTTTATAATCTAATACTGTATAAAAGTGTCAGCTAAGTTCAGTTCAGATTTATGTATTCTGTATTAACTATTTATATTTCAGTTTGGTTTACTTTTACTCTTGCGGTGAAATTTGGTTTTATCATTGTTACCGGTAATGGAACCAGAAGTAGATGATTTTCTTTTTATAAATCCTGGTGTCAGAAAATATGACAGCAGGGCGGCATTCTAGCGGTTCACTGCTGGTATTGTAGTTGTTTAGGTAGTTTTTAAAGTGGTGTGTAAAACTGAATCAAAAGATTTTTTAAACATAGATGATAGCCATTATAATCCCTAAAGTAGTATAGCGATTTGTGTATGAGTATATAAAATACCCCCGTAGCAGCAAACCTGCGTATTCAGCGAATTCCCAATGCATATATATGTATCTTAATACCACATAAATCCACAAACCAAGTTTCATCAACATACATTCATAAATAAACGATTTATGACATTTTATTATTCTCTATAAGAATAACATGGCGGCTGAGTATGCAGGCTTGCTGAAGCAAGGAAGACAAAAAATGAGGTTTTGTACAAACGTCAATATAACTCAAGTAGGGAAAGCTACATACCAAGTTTTATTAATTTATGTTCATAATTAAGGGAGATAATAGGTTACTTATTCTCCATAAGAATAACATGGGGCTGAGTACGCAGGTTTGCTGCTACGGGAACTATCGGCCAAAAAACTTTTTTTAGTGCAAGTATTAATAGACCACAACGATATGAAGCAATATACCAAGTTTCATCAGGTAAAGTTGATAAATAAGTGAGATATACAATTTTTTTATTCTCCATAAGAATAACATTGGACAACGTACTGTGTTTAGCACTTTCAATATCTCTGTAACCATTTGACGTAGAGGAATGATCAAAATACCAAATTGTGTGTTTTTTTAAGCTGAATCCAATGGTAAAAACAAATATTTGACTTTCTCAAAAATTATATGTAAAAATTCAAAAAACCCATTTTTGGGGTACAAAACCCCCCCAAAATACCCTTTTGGATGGAGCGATATGGCTGGTTTTCGAACTTAGTCATAAATGCTGCTTTACACGTTTATACCAAATTTCATCAAAATCGGATCATTTTTCATTTTTTTCATTTTGTTTTTGAGTTATTGTGCTCACGGATATATATATATATATATATGTATATATGTATATATATTTATATATATATGAATACAGTTTTGAACGAATGGTGTTTTTGGGGTCTGGGGACCTCAAAACGAAAAGTTATCATGGTCCCGGGCCTAGCTCTTACCATGCCGACTACGGTAATAGCTTCTTCCCTATAGGGGAAATTCGCTAAAAACATGTCGGTTAGAAACAATCAAAATCTAGTGTTGTTTAAACAGGTCCAACGGCCAAACAGATGCCTTCATATTTAAATTTATGATGATTTGTCTGTTTTCTTAGTATGAGTAGTAGTCTTATGGGGGTTCTGGGCCACTTCATATGATGTCACTTCAAAATGAGGCCACACAGCGACCTGGGGGCAAAGCTCCCAACAGGAGTCTGGGGGCGGAGCCCCTGGCGAGCGAAGCGAGTACACAAATACAGTTAAAAATAAGAGGCGAAAATGCGAAGGTAAAATTAACCACATAAGGTTTGAGAAGGTTACGACCATTTATATAATCCATTAAACATATTTCAGTTGCATATTTCAAGTTTAAAATTCCGTTTCAGTTTTTTTATCTAAAAATGTAGTTCGATTTTGATTTTATGTGCTGTATATTGGATTAAATTGGTTGGAACCAAGGTTCGTAGAGCTTTCAGACCAGGTGTGCTGAGTCGATCTATTTAAGGTTTTATACTTTACCGGAAGAGACCTCGTAAAACAGCTGGAAGGTCACGTGATCACCAATCCAATCTGCAGTGTTGCTGGAAACACAATATTTATCGTATGAGTACAATATTTTCCTCATCAGTGTAATCAGAATTAACATTGTTTAACTGCTTACATTCTATGATAAGCTGTTATTTTATGAAACTAACATATTGTTTTGATTTATTTGTATTATTAGATTAATGAATTAAGGGTTTAAATTTTCTTTCTGCATGTCCAGTGACAATTTAAAAATAGCTGTACCATTATTATACCCTTAAGGTTGGCAACACTTTATGGTATGTTGTTGATTTATGAACAGCTGGACGCACTCGTAAGACATCTTTGCTGCGAACATTGCTCTTATGTAAATAAGCACACCTGGTCTGAAAGCTCTACCAGCTCTTGGGTTGGAACTGGATGAAACTCTGGTAATCAATTTAATGCAGTGGATAGGAAAACTAAGGACTATTGACCTATCCTATTAGGATTGAATACATGTGAAATATTTGTCCATTCAGTTTATAGCTCACTAGAATTTCCTGTGCGCAGCTTGCGCATCCCGTTTTGAGAAGCAAAAATATTAATTAAATAATTAAATAGTAAACAAATCAATTAGAGTCTTTAGTTATAGGTAATCCTTATAACAGCTGTTTATTTCATTTAATTTAACTAAGAAACAACCAAATAAAACTCTCATCCATATGAATAGCACGGGGACTTGGATGTCCTGTGGGGCAGAGCCCTGAGGCCTAAATCGAAAATCTTAAGTCGGTCATCTGCACACCTAGACGCGCGTTTTAGTGTATAATATGTGGGGGTAAATCATAAAAAAAGTCTTATTGTTTACAAAGTTTCCATGTAGCGTATTAATAATATAGATAGATAAATTATGTATTTTTGTTGGTCTGTCTTTAGATAGTTGATATGTTAGCCGATGAACGTAGTTAGGTTAATTTAATTTATATTACAAATTTGAACCCGATGAACAAACTTATGAACACTTAATAACATTTTAACTGCAGGTTTTAAGAAACAAAATTTGGCTTAAAGTGACACGGAAATGGGTTTGATTCAACATCCAAAACTAAACTAACAACAAAGTTTAACCTAAACCCTTTTGGGCTATTGCATGCAGGCGTAAAATGTATTTCGTAAAAATATACGTTTTGAATTTAGATACGTTCTAACAAATATTTTAGTATGCATTATATTGGGGCTTTATTACAATAACACCTTTAAATTTTGTACAGCGGATTCATTTTGTTACATGTAATTCAAAATTAGTTAAAAAAAAATTGTTTTACAACTAGTGAACAATACTTTTTTAGTTTATTTAAGCCCGTAATTTTTGACGGGCTAATAACAGCTAGTAGCGTCATCAAATTTAACACAAGTGGAACTCCTAAACTAAATCGTCGTCTAAATTGCCAACAAAATCCTTACCTGTGTATCAATATTTCTCAGGAGATGTTTGACCTTATTTCCGATGCTTTCCCCGTCATTAGCTCCACTCCTTAGAGTATCAAGTCGAGCATTAAATAGTTGTATACCGTTATATAGAGTCTTATAGCTAGGAATGATTGCACTTTCTTCTACTAACATTGTGACGAGATTTGAATTGGTTGTGATGTTCATGTTTATTGCTGTAAATGTTTTGAGTATTTAGGATGTATATTGAGAGTAAGTAAGTAAAATAGTATATTTCATAACAAGAGTGAAAAGTGGCTGTTCCCGGGCCGAGATCGAGTTCACGGGTGAGGCTTGAGCCGAGCGCAGAATTTCGATCAGGGCACGGAATAACACTTTCTACTCGAGTTATGAACAATATTTTTCATCACACTGTAGTTAATTAATAATAATAATTAATTAAATAATTTAAGTTTAAGAAACAACCTGTAGGAGCTCAATTGATTTCCGCAGTGCAATGAAAACAGTGGTACTGTTTACACAGCTGATTAAGTTATTCAGAACAGCTGATTTATGAGAAATATACTCTTAGCGCTACTAGCTCTACTTGTGTCAGCAATCATAATTAAATACTACTGTGGAAAATCAATAGCTGATTTTCCCACTCTAGAACGGGAAAACGTTATTTTCTGCACTGTTATCCGTACAGTGTGGTGAAAATGTTGTTATCTGTTATGTTGTTTTTTCTTGTGGTGTTATTTCACAAGATAATCTATGATCCTAGATGGAAACTGCCTCAGATAGGAAAGGAAATTCCTTAGTATACTGCCAATAAAACGTCACTATCTATCAATTTTAAAATATTTTTAAAAACATATGTGTAAAAACAAACAGAATCAATGTGAGAGCTGAACTTTAAATTGTAATCTTGGTCACCCAGAAACTTTACAACTGAACAGGTTATTATGATTTATTCATCAGCAACATAATATGAAACTAGTTGGTACCCGTCGAAATTCGACGGCTATAATATTAAGGTCGAGTAATCTCACGGTACCCTGTAGGAACAATCACCAGCAATGAAATACCTGCAGTTTTTGATCACATTACAAATTATGAAAATCACCTTTATATGTGCAAGATACAGTTAAAAAGTTACAAAAATAAAAATTAACACTTAAAAAATAAGTCACTTTTTTAAAAGTTACGTTAGATGTTTACTACAGACTAAAGTAAATCAAAAGCTTGATGCACTGATCAGCTGTCTAATGAAAATCGCAGAGTCAGGATTATAACAGCTGTTTGTTGTAAACCAAACAGACTATAAATCCCACCAAAATGGTTTGTAGGCATTTGCATTTTAGACCATTTCACACACTTAAATGACGAAAATTACAAATCTGACAATTTTGGGGAGTATCAGAATGTTTCAGCTTCAATTTGGTACAAGTCCATGACCACATGTTACTTAGTTGTCCCAGACTAAGGCCGAGTTCCTAGTCAAGAATATTCCCATATGAATAACATGGAGAACTTTGAGAACTTTAACAAACTTAAAGGAATTAAATCAACAATCTGAAAATTTTGGGGAGTATCTGAATGTTTAAGCTTCAAATTGGTACAAATCTTATGATCTCATGTTACCTGTTTTTCTCAAACTAAGGCCAAGTCCTGGTCAATAATTCTCCCATATGAATAACATGGGGAAATTTGAGGACTTTTTAATTTATATCATTTAACAAACTTAAAGGGAGAAAATTATAAATCTGATAATTTTGGGGAGTATCGGAATGTTTAAGCTTCAAATTAGTACAAATTCCATGACCACACGTTGCCTGGTATTCTCAAACTAAGGCCGCATTCCTTCAAAAATATTCTCGCAGTTAAATAACTGGAGCAATTTTTTAGATGTCAATATTTTAAAAACTAAAGCGGCATTTTTTAGTTTTACATTATTCTGTTAATCTGCAGTGTAAAAGCTTTAAAATGACACATCGATTGTCCAAATCGGTTGAAAAATAACGACGTAGTGAGCCGAAAACGAAATTCCTTATCTATTTAATATAAAACAAGATATGATCAGACATTTTACTGTGATTAATTTTTAACTCAAAAACATGTGTTGTTGAACTATTTAATCATTAATTTGTATTGATTGACCTATTGCGAAACTGAATTAGATTCAGTGAAGACCTTGACTTCTAATACCCAGTTGTTACACTCACCTAAATTAAAGGTGGTGTCATCCGCAAATAAGCAAGTTCTTTCGCTTTCAGTATATTTAGGCAGGTCGTAAATAAAACCGAGTTCCCATGCAGCACGCTGACGTGAGGGAAGTGAATTTCCACATTAAAAACTTTTAAAACTCAAAATCAGTGTAAAAGCGTACATTTATTCCACTTTTTATTGAAATATGAAAACATTTATTTTTTGGCTGTTCTGACGCTCCTGGTTTCATTTACCTGCAATGGTGGGAATACAATTTTGCACATTATAAGGTTAGGAGAAGGTCCAGTCAGGCTTGAAAGTAGGAGTGAGGTTGTTGGGGATGATTAAAGTACACCAAAAAATGAATAACACGTTTTTATAATGTAAAACCCCCTATAAGACAACGTACTTTGTTTGGTCGATAGACATTTTCTTTAATAACTCGGTAAATATTTATGCTAGATGTGACGATAGAGCGCTTAAACGTTTTGTCTCACTAATTCCCATCTTTTTAAATGCATCAACTATACATCCGGGGATTTTCTGACCTTTTTTGGGCACAAATCTAAATTTCAAGGATTAATCCCCAAAACAGGGTTTAGAGTTTTCCGATTGTTTTGCCCAACAAACTTGTCCAACTGATTATAGAAAGGAATCTCCCTACCAAATTTGAAGTACATCGGACAAAAATGTGACCGAATCACTAATCGAAAAGAGATTAAGTTACCTAATAATATTCGAGTGACTCTCAATAGTCGCTGTATGAGGCTGTATGTGGGCGACCGGTTTTGACCCAGCAAGGGAGTCATTGCTAAGGTGTAAAATTGCCATTCCAAAGAGAACGTCAAAGAGTCTCAGACCACAAATCAACAAATACATAAACGGCCGAACGCATGAACATACTTGCATACATACGCAAGAACATTATTTATGGCCATAACACAAACTTATTCCACGGCGCGGTGCGGCAGGTATGGGGTAAAGGTCTAGACTGACATCGCCGTACTGTCCATATAAATCAGATTCTTGTGTATGTTTTGTCTGTTCGTCCGTCATGTTCATTTGTTGTTTAAGACTTTTTTACGACCTCGTCAGAGTGACAATTGCAGGCATTTTACACCTTTGCTTGGTAATCACCTCTAGCTGGGTATAAACCGGTTACCCACGTTGAGGTCGCTCGAGCACTTGTTCCTGGATTATTAGTGTGTTATAATTATTATTATTATAATAGAACTTTTGTTAGTGAAGTCACATACCAAGTATCATCCATATACATTCATAAATAAGCGATATATAACATTTTAATTATTTTCCATAAGAATAACATTGGGACCAAGTACCTAGGTTTGCTGCTACGGGAACCATAGGCGAAAAATTGTTTTTTTGTGCAAACCACAATGAACCACAACCAGATGAAGCCATATACCAAATTTCGGCAGTTTATGTTCATAAATAATCAAGATATACAATTTTCTTTTTCTCCATAAGAATAACATTAGACAACGTACTGTGTTTAGCACTTTCAATATCTCGTAACCACTTGACGTAGAGCAATGATCAAAATACCAAATTATTTGTTTTTTTATGCTGAATTCAGTGGTAAAAATTAAAATTTGATTTAAATAAAAATTACATGAGGAAATCCCAAGAAACCCATTTTTGGGTACAAAACCCCCAAAAAACCCCCTTCAGATGGTGCGATTCGTTTGGTTTTCGAACTCGTTCAAATAAATGGTCCTTTACACATTTGTACCAAATTTCATTAAGATTGGACCTTTTTTTTACGAGAGATCGTGCTTACGGACACACACACATATATATATATATAAATAAATAAATAAATATATATATATATATATATATATATAAAACAACATAAATAACATATATAACATATATAACAATTTAAACGAATGGTGTTTTTGGCATCTGGGGACCTTAAAATGAAAAGTTATCATGGTCTCGGGCTCAAGTCTTACCATGAGACCTACGGTAATAGCTTCTTCCCTATAGGGGGAATTCGCTAAAAGGGATTTGGGTGGATATTTTTGAAAACAACTTGTTTCGAAGATTATCTTTTCATTCGACCGTACTTTATATTCTATACTAGCTGTGTACCCGTCCTTCGTACGGGTTGTATATAAATGGTAGATTAACTATAGCAAATAACAATCCACATTATTTTACAATATTACAATTAAATTTTACAGTTTAATGTACAATTAAATTGAAGTTTACGAAATATACTGGCAGATAGTTCGGGTCCTGTTGCTAAGTCGAGGAACTCTGTCGGGTAGTACACGGCGTGTGGTTTGCGACTCCAAATGGTACACGTAACACTTTGGATTCGCTTTTAGAAATAAAAGAGCTCAAGTACAAAGAAATAAAAATATATCGAGGAGGAGGAGGGGGAGCATAAATATAAAATCGGTGGGGGGGGAGCAAAATATAAAATTTGGCGGGGGGGCCAGAATAAAAATCGGGGGTAAGAAAAAATATAAAATCGGGGAGGGGGGAAAATATAAAATGGAGGGGGGACATAAAATAAAAATATAAAATAGAAGAGGGGGGGGGGAGCAAAATATAAAATTGGGGGTGGGGCGAAAATAAAAATGGGGGGGTGCAAAACTATAAAATCGGGTACAGGAAGTATCGGTAAAATTTGTTTTGTGCAAATAAGAATAGACCACAACCAGATGAAGCCACATTAATATTTGTTCATTAATATTAATTAATAGCTACCTGACATACCCGTTCTTCGCACAGGAGTCTCTTTAGTCAATACAATTTGCATTGTAGTTAGCTTGAAACAGTTGTTCTTGCTTCTGTTCTTTGAGTTGTCAAATGTAAGTATCCACAGCTGTTCGCATTACAATTTCTGAATGTTTACTTTATTCTGAAATGTAAACATTGAAACTTAGGACGTTCACGGGGCGTAGCCCGAGTGGATTTTAAGTGAGTGAATATGCCTATGTGTTGCATGGGTTCAAGATCTACCTATGTGTAAAGTTTCAGCCCAGTCGGTTCAGTAGTTTTTGCATTCACCCGGAACATCAGACAGACAGACAGAAACCACCTCTTCTTTATAATATTACTAGTTGAATGTACCCGTTCTTTGCAAGGGTTAGAAAGGTAAGTTAGCTTGAAACAGCTGTTCTTGCTTCTGCTCTTCAAACTGTCAAATGGAAGTGTCCTCAGTTGTTCGCATTACAGTTTCTGAATGTTTACTTTCTTCAGAAATTTAAACTTTGAAACTTAGGACGTTCACGGGGCATAGCCCATGGGGATTTTAAGGAAGTGAATAAGCCTATGTGTTGCATGGGTTCAAGATCTACCTTTGTGTAAAGTTTCAGCCCAGTCGTTACAGTAGTTTTTGCGTTCACACGGAACATCAGACAGACAGACAGACAGACAATCAGACAGACAGACAGAAACCACCTCTTCTTTATAATATTATAGATAGATTGATAGATATACTTAGTAAATAAAAAGTAATTTATTCATTAAAATTTGGTTGAAAGGGAGAAAGTGTGTGTCAGTTTCCTGATACCGTTTATACAAATTAATATAATAAGAATGAAAGTATAAGTCGTCCATTCACTTTAATAAGTTACACATGACATAGGCATCTTTATTTCAATGTGTCATCACAAACCAAATCAATAAGTCAACCCCGTAAATTGCTTTTGTTACTCAATGAGCGAGGGTTTCTTGTGGTTATAGCTCCAGAACCTATGATGGCTATCGGGCCGACTCACTTGTTCTTCCGTGTCTGTGGGATCGCCCCCACAGCACAAGGTTCACGGTACTTCTACTGCATCGCGCCTCTAGCGATGACCTGTCACCTCACAACCTCTATGTTAATGCACATAAAATTCATTATGTTTTATATCGCTGGATTTCTACCGATCTCTCTGGGAGAGCTGCAACTTCTTCTGATGGTTAATTTCTTCCCAAAGGATTTTCAGAGTATTGTTGATGACTTGGAGGCTGTTGATGAACAACTGGTGAAAATGGGGGCAATCGTCGAGCCTCAACAACTAAGCAAGGCGATGGTTGTCTTGCTTGTCTCACAGTTGGCTAATCTGTTGGTACAGTCGGTGCCGTATGTGACAGTGGGCCATTCCGTCTCAATGGCCACACTAAACGTGCTGTTCATCGCGGCCTGGAGCCAACACCTGGTGTTCGCACAGCTGATCCACAACAGGTTCTCAGCCTTGAACCACCAGCTGACCCGGATAGCCGCGACAGCTGACAAGACGCTGCTCAAGATCGTGGAGACTCGCCTGGACTCGGTGTTCCGCGTCCACTCCGCCCTCCATGTCGTAGTCACCGAAGTCAACTCTCACTTCTGCATCTACAACCTCTTGGTCATGGCAGCTAGATTTTTCAGCATCGTTTTCTTCCTATATCATGTCCTAGCATCCCTCACCCCCGCTGTCACCTCAGTGTCATTTCAAGATATCTGTTTCATTTCCAACCAAATGATACATATCGTGAGCCAAGTCGTCGCATGCCACCTGTGCGCTGAAGAAGCCAATAGAACGCCGCAGATCGCTCATCGCATTTTAAATGAAGGCTCACAGTTTTCACTCTGGGAGAAGATCGGTCGGTTTTCCCGCCTGACTCTTGACAACAAGGTCGATTTCACGGTTGGCGGAATCTTCTCGTTCGATATGAAGCTGTTGACAAAGATGTCGGCGATGGCGTTTTCTTACTTGCTCATTGCAATTCAGCTGAGACACGTAAACCTGATTGGATCCGTACCGAGTAACATCACATCCAGTGTAAACTCAACAGGCAACTGAAAGGTGCTTAATCCATGAGTGACCTTTGCTGATGTTTGTTGTAAATTGATGATAATCTACGGAAGTGATTGTTGTTTCTGAATTTTGAAAAGCCACTCAAATCTAATTAATGCTAAACTGCAATCTCTATTCGCGTATGTTAAAAGAACAATTGTTTGCTTAGATTGATGTGTGATGTAGAATTAGGTAAAATATGTATTTCCACGTGCAATTTATTTCCTGGCACAGTTATGTATTTGAATATAAATGATAAAAGATAATATTCTCTAGTTTCTTTTCCTACATGCATTCCTTGTTTGCAAATATATATTTCACCATGCTTCCGTAATATTTTAAACAAATTCGTAGTACTTAATCACTCATGCTTTTCTTGATCACCTAAATACGGCAAGATTTTAAAACAGCAGCTTATTTGTTATATTTGTTTCAAAACTTTATGAACAGTTAAATGTTATATTTATAAAATGTGCATTTTATCTATGTGCGAAGTTCTTCATTTACACCTGAGCCTATAAAATCAAATTCAACTTTATTCATAAATACTAGCGTGATCAATAGCTTAATTATATACAAACATTCAGTTTATATAAGGAAAATTTATTGACAAATTTACATCTTTTTACCAATGTAAAGTGCCAATTGACAAAGAATACTGTACAAAATTTTGGTATGTTAGGATTTGGTGTTGTATAGGTGATTCTCCAGTATCTTCACCGAATATTTCACTGCTGTGAGCGCAATACTGTTAAGTGATTTATTTTGTAGCTGAAATTGTTTCCAAAATTGTTGAACAAAATGAGGCACAGTCCCCCTTGCGCCTATCAAAATTCCATATATCTCAAATTCATTTACATTATATTTTTCTTTATAATACAGAATTGTATTTTGATAGATACCAGTCTTTTCAGTATTTACATCTTCTGGCTGGTTCAAACTTGTTTCAAACCTTATAGTTGGGTCTACAATGAAACCTCGGCTTTTTTCTTTTTCAATGACAATTATGTCGCTTCATTATCATTATACTATACACAAATGCTAGTTGTATTACATAGGCATTTGAAAATATGGTGTACTAGCCGTTACCCGTCGCGGCTTTGCCCGCGCTCACAACATGGGGTAGTAAGATATATGTTAACTGACTAATTAAGGGTAAAATCATAGGAGCGGTGAGTCTAGCAGCGCTTCATTGAATCTTCCAAACATGTACGTTGAGCCGCACATAGTGAGGAGCTAAACAGCGCTTGATGCATCGACATGGATCGTGACTCGACAATCAAGAATTCACCAGCGATTTCCTTTAAGCAGTGTTGCAGTCGACTCCTGTGTGATCAGTTGATGATGAAAATGGACAAAACGATACATTCACACTATCTGGTGTATTTGGCTACCATGTGAGGATTGATGAGGTTCCATAATATATACTCGAAGGCTCGAAGGTACTGTAATTCATTCGTGTATTGACAAAATCTATCGGATACTCCTCCAGCTGAGGAAATAAGTGGTGGTATTCTCCATATCTAAGGTGATCTTTACCTATCGGATGAACATAATGATTCCTATTATTAACTTATAAAACTCAGAGTGCAACTTTGTCAAACCAAAACTCGTCCTCACTGTCGGGGAACATTTTATTGACCTATGACACGTCACTCGCATCTCCACTGTTTGACCCATGCCACGTCGCTCGCATCTCCATTATTTGACCCATGACACGTCACTCGCATCTCCACTATTTGACCCATGACACGTCGCTCGCATCTCCACTATTTGACCCATGACACGTCGCTCGCATCTCCACTATTTGACCCATGACACGTCGCTCGCATCTCCACTATTTCACCCATGATGCGCTTCTCGCATCTCCACAATTTGACCCATGACACGTCACTCGCATCTCCACTATTTGACCCATGACACGTCGCTCGCATCTCCACTATTTGACCCATGACACGTCGCTCGCATCTCCACTATTTGACCCATGATGCGCTTCTCGCATCTCCGAAATTTGACCCATGACACGTCGCTTGCATCTCCACTATTTGACCCATGATGCGCTTCTCGCATCTCCACAATTTGACCCATGACACGTCACTCGCATCTCCACTATTTGACCCATGATGCGCTGCTTGCATCTCCATTATTTGACCCATAACACGTCACTCGCATCTCCACTCTGTGACCCATGATGCGCTGCTCGCATTTCCACTATTTGACCCATGATGTGCTGCTCGCTTCTCCACTATTTGACCTGTGACACGTCGCTCGCATCTCCACTATGTGACCTACGACACGCTGCTCGCATCTCCACTATGTGACTTATGACATGGCGCTCGCATCTCCACTATGTGACCTATGACACGTCGCTCGCATCTCCACTATGTGACCTATGACACGTCACTTGTATCTCCACTATGTGACTTATGACATGGCGCTCGCATCTCCACTCTGTGACCCATGATGCGCTGCTCGCATTTCCACTATTTGACCCATGATGTGCTGCTCGCTTCTCCACTATTTGACCCATGACACGTCGCTTGCATCTCCACTATGTGACCTACGACACGCTGCTCGCATCTCCACTATGTGACCTATGACACGTCGCTCGCATCTCCAATATGTGACTTATGACACGTCGCTCGCATCTCCACTATGTGACCTATGACACGTCGCTCGCATCTCCACTATGTGACTTATGACATGGCGCTCGCATCTCCACTATGTGACCTATGACACGTCACTTGTATCTCCACTATGTGACCTATGACACGTCACTTGTATCTCCACTATGTGACCTATGACACGTCGCTCGCATCTCCACTATGTGACCTATGACATGGCGCTCGCATCTCCACTATGTGACCTATGACACGTCGCTCGCATCTCCACTATGTGACCTATGGCACGTCACTTGTATCTCCACTATGTGACCTATGACACGTCACTTGTATCTCCACTATGTGACCTATGACACGTCGCTCGCATCTCCACTATGTGACCTATGACATGGCGCTCGCATCTCCACTATGTGACCTATGACACGTCACTCGCATCTCCACTATGTGACCTACGACACGCTGCTCGCATCTCCACTATGTGACCTATGACACGTCGCTCGCATTTCCACTATTTGACCCATGATGTGCTGCTCGCTTCTCCACTATTTGACCCATGACACGTCACTCGCATCTCCACTATGTGACCTATGACACGTCGCTCGCATCTCCACTATGTGACCTACGACACGCTGCTCGCATCTCCACTATGTGACCTATGACACGTCGCTCGCATCTCCACTATGTGACCTATGACATGGCGCTCGCATCTCCACTATGTGACCTATGACACGTCACTCGCATCTCCACTATGTGACTTATGACACGTCGCTCGCATCTCCACTATGTGACCTATGACACGTCGCTCGCATCTCCACTATGTGACTTATGACATGGCGCTCGCATCTCCACTATGTGACCTATGACACACCACTTGTATCTCCACTATGTGACCTATGACATGTCACTTGTATCTCCACTCTGTGACCTATGACACGTCGCTCGCATCTCCACTATGTGACCTATGACATGGCGCTCGCATCTCCACTATGTGACCTATGACATGGCGCTCGCATCTCCACTCTGTGACCTACGACACGCTGCTCGCATCTCCACTATGTGACCTATGACACGTCGCTCGCATCTCCACTATGTGACCTATGACATGGCGCTCGCATCTCCACTATGTGACCTATGACACGTCACTTGTATCTCCACTATGTGACCTATGACACGTCACTTGTATCTCCACAATGTGACCTATGACACGTCACTCGCATCTCCACTATGTGACTTATGACACGTCGCTCGCATCTCCACTATGTTACCTATGACACGTCGCTCGCATCTCCACTATGTGACCTATGACACGTCACTTGTATCTCCACTATGTGACCTATGACACGTCACTTGTATCTCCACTATGTGACCTATGACACGTCGCTCGCATCTCCACTATGTGACCTATGACATGGCGATCGCATCTACACTATGTGACCTATGACACGTCACTCGCATCTCCACTATGTGACCTACGACACGCTGCTCGCATCTCCACTATGTGACCTATGACACGTCGCTCGCATTTCCACTATTTGACCCATGATGTGCTGCTCGCTTCTCCACTATTTGACCCATGACACGTCACTCGCATCTCCACTATGTGACCTATGACACGTCGCTCGCATCTCCACTATGTGACCTACGACACGCTGCTCGCATCTCCACTATGTGACCTATGACACGTCGCTCGCATCTCCACTATGTGACCTATGACATGGCGCTCGCATCTCCACTATGTGACCTATGACACGTCACTCGCATCTCCACTATGTGACTTATGACACGTCGCTCGCATCTCCACTATGTGACCTATGACACGTCGCTCGCATCTCCACTATGTGACTTATGACATGGCGCTCGCATCTCCACTATGTGACCTATGACACGCCACTTGTATCTCCACTATGTGACCTATGACACGTCACTTGTATCTCCACTCTGTGACCTATGACACGTCGCTCGCATCTCCACTATGTGACCTATGACATGGCGCTCGCATCTCCACTATGTGACCTATGACATGGCGCTCGCATCTCCACTCTGTGACCTACGACACCCTGCTCGCATCTCCACTATGTGACCTATGACACGTCACTTGTATCTCCACTCTGTGACCTATGACACGTCGCTCGCATCTCCACTATGTGACCTATGACATGGCGCTCGCATCTCCACTATGTGACCTATGACATGGCGCTCGCATCTCCACTCTGTGACCTACGACACGCTGCTCGCATCTCCACTATGTGACCTATGACATGGCGCTCGCATCTCCACTATGTGACCTATGACACGTCGCTCGCATCTCCACTATGTGACCTATGACACGTCGCTCGCATCTCCACTATGTGACCTATGACACGTCACTTGTATCTCCACTATTTGACCTATGACACGTCGCTCGCATCTCCACTATGTGACCTATGACACGTCGCTCGCATCTCCACTATGTGACCTTTGACGCGCTGATTGCATCTTCACGCTTGACGTTAGCAGCTTTACTCGCGACTTGACTCTTAACTCGCCCCTCCAATATGTTTTCACCCGAGTCGCGTCGTATTCCAATCTCGAACCGTATAGAATCATATTTCGTCGATGGATTTCAAAGATGCCCCACGTATTTCTGTTGAACGTTTGCCACCAGCCCCTACAGCAATAGCTCGTCTGCGAGCTTCAGCTTCTTCAACAGTTTCTGTAGATCACTGCTTTAAGTTGCTCTCAAATTGGCCTGCTGCTGAGCTGGCTCTTCGCGTCAAAGCCGCTGTTCTCCTGGAGTTCCTTCTACTATGTCTGCTGTCTGCCGTAGAGCTTGTAGAAGCGTGCTATATTTCCAATTCTGCTGAAGTTTCCTGATTTCTATCCACTTAATTAAATCGGACTGTTCGAACTTTGAGACAAAGTTGATATACGTTTCCCCGGCATTGTGTTGTTACAGGTACCTTTGTAGTTAAACGTGCAAAAAAGTATAAACAAAAATACAAACAAATAAATAAATTCAAAAACTTGTTGAAAATCTCAGATGCAGAGCATCTGTTTTATAGCTGTTTTGACGGTGTCCTAATTCGAGATACTGTAGGAGAGAGATGGGAATAGTGGCAAGGGGAAATACTTCCCCCTCTCCAGCATTACCTGAAGTGGAAGTTGACCAATCACAGTCCTTGCACACTCACCATTGGCTAAAGCAGTTGTTTTTTGTTTGTTTTTAGCGAATTTCCCCTATAGGGAAGAAGCTATTACCGTAGTCGGCATGGTAAGACCTAGGCCCAGGACCATGATAACTTTTCGTTTTGAGGTCCCCAGACCCCAAAAACACCATTAGTTCGAAACTGTATATATATATATATATATATATATATATATATGTGTCCGTGAGCACGATAACTCCCATAAAAATTATCCGATTGTGATGAAATTTTGTATAAACGTGTAAAGCAACATTTATGACTTTAAGTTCGAAAACCAGCCAGATCGCTCTATCCGAAGGGGTATTTTGGGGGGGTTTTGTACCCCAAAATGGGTTTTTCAAATTTTTTACATATAATTTTCGAAATAGTCAAATTTTAGTTTTCCCCATTCAATTCAGATTAAAAAAACACACAATTTGGTATTTTGATCATTTCTCTACGTCAATTGGTGACCGAGATATTGAAAGTGCTAAACACAGTACGTTGTCTAATGTTATTCTTATGGAGGAAAATAAAAATGTTATATCTCGCTTATTTATGAACGTATACTGACGAAACTTGGTATACGACTTCATCTGGTTGTGGACCATTGATATTTGCTCAAAAAAACAATTTTTTACCGATGGCTTCCTTAGCAGCAAACCTGCGTACTCAGCGCCCATGTTATTCTTATGGAGATTAAGTAACGTGTTATCTGCCTTCATTATGAAAATAAATTAATGAAATTTGGTATGTGGCTTTACCTACATGAGTTATATTGATAGTTGTATAAAACCCCATTTTTGTGCTCCTTGCTTCAGCAAACCTGCATACTCAGCCGCCATGTTATTCTTATGGAGAATAATTAAAATGTCATAAATCGTTTATTTATGAATGTATATTGATGAAACTTGGTATGTGGCTTTATGTGGTATTAAGATACATATATATGCATTGGAAATTCGCTGAGTACGCAGGTTTGCTGCTACGGGGTATTTTAATTACAACTGTTTCATCACAGCTGTAATTTGTAAAATCAATTTTACTGTTTCGCTAGACGTTATTCCTGAACCTATTCCTTTATAACTGTTATTCACAAAATATGTTTACACTAATGATTAGTATATCTCGGCTTCGCCTCGCTCGTAAAATGCTACTTTTCCCCAAAATAGGTCACTTTCGTGACTTGTAGTGAACGATACTTTTCATCACGATACAAATTACCACCCTAAACTTTAAACAAAATTATCTGATATTAATTTTCCATAAGTAAACAAACACAGTTTTAGAATTAATTTTAGTGTTAAAATCAGCTGTTTGAACTTACAATTGTCAAAACAAGTAACGAAATAACACTGGTGCTCCTGTTGAGCAAAACTGGAACTTCAATGGTTTAGGACAGGAAAAGTTTTGTTTGGAACAGACAAAGTATTGTTTGGGACAGGAAAAGTAATGTTTAGGACAGGCAAAGTCAGCTGATCATTTATTGTTTTGTTACAAAGAAAATAAATCGTTTGTCTCTGGAAGTTCGAGCGAAATGTGCGTGCCTAGCAGCTGGCTGTGAGGGCGGAGGTTGAGAAGGTGGTGGGTCGTCGGCGGATGCCCATCTTGTACGACCATCTCACGATAGTCAGGTGCAGGTTCACGTGGGAGGATGGTAGGTTGGTGGCTGGGCGACAAGACGACGTGGACAAACTCAATACTGTGTTTCGTCATGATTTCTCTACTTTTGTAATCGGTCTGAAGGATCTTCCTCCGCGGCAGGCTACAGAAAATGGTGGCGGGCCTCCATAATCTTGCTCTTCGACCGGGACCATTCAGCGGACGAAGCAGCCTACGGGGACGAAGACTAGCAACGGGGGGGAGGAGAGTGGCGCGTCCGAGACATCGATGTATCGTCCAAGACTAGCTTTGAGACGACGACCATCGGCCAGGGAGGACCAGAGATGCAGGTTACGGTGGCGCCGGCGACGGGTAGCAGCTACGCGAGCGCGTTGCAACGCTGAGGAACCAACGTCAATCCATCTAGTGACGAACATTGGGCAGTCTCGACAAATAGTCGAAATATAACAGGTTCATTAAAAATAGTCTCATATAATTTTTATGTATGTCGGGATTAAAAATAAGTTAAATGATTTATATTTTCCATAATTTATTAATAACTAGTTGTTGCCCGTCGATACTCCACGGATATTCGTGGTGAGTGGAGCGCCAGGCAGATGGTGCAAAACATGTATAAAATATACTTTTTAAACTGCTATTTCCTTCCAATCATTTTTCTTGTGGCAAATTTTGAATCCGGCTCGTTACCCGGCGCGCTATCGATTGATCTACGAAAGCTGACGTTTGAAGCGGCAATGTAAAGCATTACGACGTGACATCGGAACAATTTACTGTAATTGCCGAGTGGAATAAATCTATTTATTTCGATTATTTCCTTACACGCACAGGGTTGGGAGCACACGTCGAATTAAAACCGGTGCATTAGTTCCTTAACACGTTCGCTACCACAATGTTAAAAAAAAATCGTAACCACAGACTGCCGCCTCAGTTTTGCGGCGGGCGTGGCTTACTCATAGCCCAACGCCGCAGATCTGCGGCGGCTAGGTTCATTAAAATAGACTGCCGCCGCAGAACTGCGGCGTTGGTTTCTTGATATTAAATGAGAAATTTCTTCGCAACGGTCTATTTTAAAGGTTAGATGGTTTAGGCACGGTCTACAGGATAGTCCGCCTTATACATGCGGCACTTGGTCTGTAGCTAGGACTAGGACCAGTCTACAGGGAAGTTCATGATTTTTTTCGTGGGCTGTCAGAGTGACCCAGCCACCGCATATATGCGGCGGCTGGTAGCGAACGTGTTAATATGTTCAAAAATGGTATTAATATGAATGTAAACTATTTATTTAAATTGACCCTTTACAATTTGCCATTATAGTAATCATTTATACTATTAATGTTATTGCAATCAGCTGTTTTACATAATTAAGTAACTTTAGGTATAGTACTAAACAATTTAACAATCAAAACTTAATTATTTTTTAATTCACCAACTATAAAACTGTATAGTTTAAATAATATAAAACTTTTTCCATTTAAAGGATAATACATAATAATTGTAAACGTTTTCAGGTACTGGCCATATATGATAAACCAAATGCTTCTTGAGGGTTTGCTCTTCTTATATTGTCAGACAAAATACCTCCTGTCTTTACAATCAGCTGATTGAAGGACTGTGTAATAAAATCATTGCAAAGGTTTGGAAATGTAGATTTTTTAATTTAAGAAAGTAAGATAGCGTAAAAGTAAATCAAACCTGCTAATATAGAAAAATTTAGCTTTTATTTGGTACAAACTGCATGTAAATCGGTCCAGTGGAGGTCTCAGACAAACTGTCCAAAGGATTGAAAAATTTGACTTTTTCCCCATGTTAAATCTCCATAAGAAAAGTTTATTTTTCATTTTTGACCCATTTAACGTAAATACTTTCAAAATACAAATAAAACCGGCTAATATAGGACCGAAAACCTTTGTTTTTGTACAATCTGCTTGTAAATCAGTCCAGTGGAAGTCTCAGACGAACTGTCCAAAGGATTTTTCCTTACAGCTTTAAATATATAGATCATGAAATAGTTATGTAGTTCATAAATAGTTCATGACATATAGACATAGGTCTGGAGACATTTATTTCAGAGAGTGATTCAGAGTTGTTGTCGCGAAAATTAAAGAATTTTAAACTAAACATAAAAGCTGCAGAAAGAAATGCAAGCCACGGAAGGCACACGTGTCAGTTATTTTAATTAACCAAAATTCGCCCTACGCTGATCAAATTTAGATTATTGAAAGTGATAAGTTAGTATTGATTCAAATTGAGACAAAAATCGGTAACAAGAAAATAATATTGTGGCAAATTTATTTAAATTTTAATTTATGGATAATAGTTAACAACTATTATCCATAAATTATTTGTTGCACTTTCTGCACTCCACTTTGCTGCACTCGAGAGAAATGTTCACGCACAAGCCGTAGGCGAGTGCGGAATAGTTTCTCTCGAGTGCAGCAAAGTCACCTTGCGCACGAGTTGCATATTACATTTTTCCTACGTCTGCCAAACATTAATTATACAGTATGATATGAATAATATTTATGATAGCCTATTATGATATACTAGCTGTGTACCCGTCCTTCGTACGGGTGGTATATAAATGGTAGATTAACTAAAGCAAATAAAAATCCACATTATTTTACAATATTATAATTACATTTTACACGTTTAATGTACAATGAAATCAAAGCTAATTAACGAAATATACTGGCAGATAGTTCGGGTCCTGTTGCTAAGTCGAGGAACTCTGTCGGGTAGACCACGGCGTGTGTTTTGCGACTCCAAATCGGTACACGTAACACTTTGGATTCGCTTTTAGAAATAAAAAACTCAAGTACAAAAAAATTTAAAAAATTTCGGGGGGGGCATAAATATAAAATCGGTGAGGGGGAGCAAAATATAAAATCGGGGGGGAGGAGCTAAAATAAAAATCGGGGGGAGAGTACAAATATAAAATGGGGGGGGGGGAAATAACAAATGGAGGGAGGACATAAAATAAAAATATAAAATCAAAGAGGGGGGGGGCAAAATATAAAATTGGGGATGGGGCAAAAATAAAAATGGAGGGGGGGCAAAAAATATAAAATGGGGGCAAAACTATAAAATCGGGTGGGGGCAAAAATAAAAATCGGGAGGGAGCAAAAATATAAAATTGGGGGTGGGCAAAAATAAAATTGGGGGGAGCAAAAATATAAAATCGGGGGGCAAAAATATGAAATCGGGGGGGGGCAAAAATATAAAATGGGGGGACATAAAATAAAAATATAAAATCAAAGTGACGGGGGGTAAAAATATAATATCGGGGGGAGAAAAATATAAAATCGGGGGGGGTCAAAAATAAAATGGGGGGATATAAAATACAATTTTATAGAGCTTAAAAAAACAAATAATATAGTAGTTTGAATCATTAACCTAGGTTAAGTGGTTGTGGAGGATATCCAAAAAACTTGTTCATAAAATCTCCCAAGTTAATCTTATGGGAAAAACGTTTTTAGCTTTTCCTCAGTTCATTTGAATGCAAACCTCACATTTGCTTTTACCAATCAGTTCAGCTCAACAAAACAATCATTTTGGTGTTTAAATTGTGATTCTACGTCCAACCGTTGCAGAGATATTGAAAGTGCTAAACACAGCACGTTGTCCAATGTTAACCTTATGGAGAATAATTAAAATTTGATATCTAGATTATTTATGAATGAATGTTGATGAAACTTGGCATGTGGCTTCACCTAGTACTCGTTTGATATTTGCACAAACAAATAAATTTTCCCCACAGCAGCAAACCTGCATACTCATCCCCGATGTTTTTCTTATGGAGAAAAAGTAAAATGTAATGTCTCCCTTAATTATGAACAGTACCTGGGGGGACGACGGTCTTTGCTCGGGGGAAGGCCAGTCAGTTTGTTTAGATGACTTGGAGCATATTTCACCACTTCCCCCTACTGATAATCAGATTTGTATAACTCATTTGCCTCTTTTATACATTTTTAAGGTCACTCCAGTTTAATTTTAGCTCAATGTCCCTTTGATTTACTTTACTACTCTATATATGTAATCTTCACTCAAATCTTTAAATCGCTGCTCTCAGGAAAGGACATGTTAATTTTTTCTTTTTTTAAATTATTTATTTATGGTTCAATGTTACATGTCATTATTCACAGAATTTTTAACATACAAACAACATGAGTATTACTTTGACAGTCCCCTGATTATGAACAGCTGTTACAATTCTTTTGTTTAGATTTGAAACTCCGTAAGCCCAATGTTAATATTGTTTACTTTTCATTTTAGTTTTTTTTTACATTATTTGATTTTTCTGGGGATGAGGCCTGTCTAGAACTTATTTTTATCCCAGAAATTAGTTATTTAGAACATTTGAAAGAAGTCGTTGGAGACATTTTTGAGATCAGTGTCGCAAGCAAGCAAACCTTACTCATATTAGAGTATAGGATAAATTAATAAAACTTGGTATGCGCAGCTTCGACTGGTTAAGTTATATTGATAATTGCATATAAACACATATTTTGTGTTCCTTGTTGCAGCAAACCTGCTTACTCAGCTTTTAATGATATTCTTATGGAGAATAAATAAAATGCTATATATATCACTTATTTATTCGCGTATTTTTATGAAACTTGAGTGGCTTTATGTGGTAGTGAGAAACATATAAATGCATTGGAAGTTCACTGAGTACGCAGGTTTGCTGCTATGGGGGTATTTATGTAAACACACTTTAATTAAACTTCAACAAAATACAGGTTATGTTTATGTTGTTCGGGAACAACAACAATGGATCAGATGTTTATTATCCAGTATTGCCAACATAAGTCATGCACAAACAACGTTACCTGCATACTGTTTTAGACTATTTTTGAATTCTCAAGTTGAAACACTAGAGTGCGCAAAGTAAAAACGAGTTCACACGCAGTACGCTGACGTGAGGGAAGTGAATTTCCACATACACAAATTTTAAAACTCAAAACCAGTGTAAAAACATATTTTTATTCCAATTTTATTGAAATCTAAAAACATTGATTTTTTGGCTGTTCTGATGCTCTTGGTTTCGTTTACCTGCAATGCTAGGAATACAGTTTAGCGAATTATAAGGTTAGGAGAAGGTCCAGTCAGGCTTGAAAGTAGGCGCGAGGTTGCTGGGGATGATACAAATACACCAACAAATGAATAACATGCTTTTCTAATGTAAAAACCCCATAAGACAACGTACTGTGTTTAGCCGATATACATTTTCTTTAATAACTCAGTAAATATTTAAGCTAGAGTGACGAGAGAGGGCTTAATACTTTCGCTTCACTAATTCCCATCTTATTATAAGCATTAATTTTACGTCCGAGGCTTTTCTGACCCTTTTTGGGCCCAAAAACTCGAAATTTGAAAGAATAATCCCCAAAAAAGGGGGTTAGAGTTTTCCGATTGTTTTTCCCAACGAACTTGTCCAACAGATTAGAGAAAGGAACGTCCCTACCAAATTTGAAGTAAATCGGAAAGAAATGTGACCGCTAGAGTGCATACACACACACACACACACATTATTTATTTATTTATGTTATATATATATACAATTTTGAACGATCCCCCAAAACGTGTTCAGGGGGTCACGTTAGGAACTTCTGTGGTGGTCCCGGGCTTAAGTTTCACCGTGCGGGTCATGCTAATAGTCCACTTTTCCATAGGAAATTCACTAATGAGTGTGCGAAGTAAAATGAATACGGGAATCACCTGTTTTACGACGTATATTGTGTGCGAAAACAACAGCTTTCTCGGGCAGACGTAGGTAAACGACTTTTTGCTTCTTTCAAACTATTTAGTCGATCACATTTTGTTACGCTTTCAGTTACTTAATGTAATTTATGATTAGGAATACGTACACATGGTCTTAAGCCTATGCGTTGGCATGAAGCGACATAAATCATGTTATTTATCCTATCCTATACTATAATACGAGCTATTTCTGTTTGTTTTTGCCAAATTTATATCGATATCCAGCGGAAGGATTTTGCTGAAAGTTTGGGATTAGGGGCTTTTGGGTCTAAAAAATCGATTGGTGAAAACCACTACCTCACGAAAACTTGTATTATTCTAAACAACTCATTTTGAAAATTGAACATTTTAAAATTGGGCTTATGGAGTTTAAAATCATAACACCGGTTACTATGAATAACAAAAACAAACCATTAAATCAGCTTCTATAAATTAAAATATTGTAAACAGCTGTTTATCATTATGGAAATAAAAAACCTACTTGAATGGCAACTCTCATAATGGTAATAAAAAAACTACTTGAGTGGCAACTCAAACTCTTTTTTCGATAGACGAGTGAGCGAATCGAACGAGCTCATATTGAAAATGAACGAGTATTCGAAGTAAAACAAATTCAATGCCTCTTCTGCGGAATCAAACACCGAGCATGGCTCGGTCCCCCGGTACTAGATATTAATTAAGTATAGACTAGCTGATGCCCCGTTCTCCACGCAGGAATCTAGCTGACGTACACATCACGCAGAATATCTTGGCGTGTGGGAACTGTTTTCAGTTCAAACCGTTAGACTAGAGCCATCTGTTGTTTCCATAATCTGTTCAGTCTAACTGAAGCTCGATACGGCCCAGCTGGTTATCTCAGTCACTCCGGCAGTGGAGTAAGCCACAGGCCAAGATATTCCGCGTGATGTGTAGAGCCGCATTTTGAAAGTTTACATTATGATCAGCTGACTACCCAAATAAAATGGGTAATCTTCATAAGATTATCATTGGTAGTTTGAAGGCTTGTTGGGCGAAGCCCTGAAGGTAGATGTTTTTCTAACCCCTAAAAGGCACATCTAGAGGGTAACAGCTTTCAACTGATACCAAATCATACTAATATTATAAATGTGAAAGTATGGATGTTTGTGCGTATCTACTGGACCGATTGAGCTGAAATTTTGCAGAGAGGTATTTGATAGTCCTGAGTAACATATAGGCATATTAAAGTTGTGAAAATCCTATTGGGCTATGCCCCACGGGGGTTCAAAGTTCCCATATATTCCTTATGGACATTAATTTTTTTTGAGCTGATGAAAATACAAACAGCTGATCTTGATTCGTAGTAGTTCCACAGGCTAACCACAGAATGCAGCACACAAAACTATCATAGTTTTTATAAATAATTCGCGGGGCGAAGCCTGCGGGTTACAGCTAGTATGTATGTAAAATAATATTTTTGTGGGTCGAAAATCTCCGAACTAAAATCAAGAAATTCTTTTAATAATATAGATAGATTATTTTAAAAATGTTTAAGTATTAAACTTATTTGAAAAATGTGTAATTATTATGAAAGCTTTTATTTTAAATTTAGGCATAATATAGGGGTTGAATACTCATAAGATAAAGGGGATTTAAAGTGTTGTTATTTATGTCTTGTATAACGAATTTGTGAACGTGTCCTGTCCACGAGTCTAAGCGTATTTTTAAATAGTTAATTGTACATTAATTAGTAGTCTATTGAATCATCCATATCGTAATGTGATGTTCTGTCATATCTCTTCCAATTTCAAAAAATAAGCAGCATACAGTCTACAGTTTTTTTTGTATATGTAAAAATATAATATATTTGGATATTCCTCAAATATTTATGAAGATTTCTGAATACTATATATGATGCATAATGTGAGTTTGTTACTGAAAAATGTGTATTTAGTTTAATCGTTTGTGTACTAACATTTTGAGCATTTCTAGTCAAATAATTATGGTTACAATTTTGAAACATTTCTTTAGAATTATAATATATATATAAGTAAAGTTTTTACATAAAGTTGCCTTATGTTTATTAGCCTACTCCAAATTCATTAAATAATGCTTCAGTAGGGATGGAATTGTTACAGTAAGCGGCATGGTAAGACCGGCCATAATAACTTTATTTTCTTTTTAGATCTTCAGATCCAAAAAACACCATCAGCTCAAATTTATTTCTTCTTCTTCGTCTTCTTATACCTATATTCTAAGCCAAATCCCAATGACTCATAATCTCTTTATCTCAAAAACCTTAAAGACTGTGAAGCTGAAACTTGACATGGTGGTTCATATTATGTCCTAGATGTGCAGTATGGCTGGGGTTTGAAAAATTCTCAAAGGGCTCTGCCCCACAGGTTCTCAAATAAAAATAAGGATATGATCTTATCTAATGGACATAAAATTTGTATTGGATCCAATTATGATTTTATTATATTAATTTAATAAACAGCTGTTGTAACTTATTGCAAACAATTTAATGAAGCTCGGTTACAAAATAATAAAATAAGCATATAAGTGTATCTATGTACATCTCTATCTATACCGGGTCATCCAAGAGAACTATCACATTTTAGAGATGGATTTTGATGACAAAGTTTCAAATGTATAGTAACATTTATATATGTACAAGTAAAGACCATTTTTAAAGAGCTTCTTGAAATAAAAATTATAAAATTTAGTATATGAATTATTAACATAAGTAATTAGGGAAAAGTTAAAATACCCCCGTCGCAGAAAACCTGCGTACTCAGCGAATTTCTAATGCATAATATATGTCTCAATACCACATAAAGCCGCATACCAAGTTTCATAAAAATATATTCACATATAAGCGATTTTAATTATTCTCCATAAGAATAACATTGGTAATGAGTACGTAGGTTTGCTGAAACAAGGAACACAAACAATTGGTTTTTATGCAAATATAAATATAATTTAACTAGGCGAAGCCACATACCAAGTTTCATCAATATTCAATCATAAATAAGCGCTATATAACATTTTAGTGATTCTCCATAAGAATAACATGGGGGCTGAGTACGCAGGTTTGCTGCTACGGGAATAATCAACAAAAAATCCCCACTTTAGGTAAAAGGTAATGCAGTTAAAGTTTTTCTACCACTAAATAGGATCATCACCTATGGATTAAACTACTCTGTATTTTATTTTATATGCCTAAATCATGCTATATGTTATTGATACTCCGGGCCATAGGCTGTTTTGACTGCGAAATAACTTAATAAAAAAGTACTACTATATTTAGCCTAAATCACCCGTCGTGTAACTAACTACTAATGCATTTGATCTTAAAAGTATAAGTCAGTGAAGCCGCAACAAGAACCACAGGAGACTACTAAGCATCGCCAGAGGAGTCCCGCTTGAGAAATTAGATGAATCGCTAAACTGTATAAATATATATTCTTTCTAATAAGGTACAAATTACAGAAATATTGAATGTAGTACTGTTTAATTTAGTTAGTTTGCAATTAAAACAGCCTGTGGCCCAGAGTATCAATAACACAGTATAGTTTAGGCTTATAAAATAAAGAACAGACTTTTAAACAATGGTAGTTAACTTTTACCTACAGGGTCGAGTTTCATTTGAGGAGCTAGATTCCTGGGGGTAGTTTTCCGGTGCTAGCTTTACTGATATTTTTATTAAGTTACCACTACTTAATTTAACTACTCCATCTGTGAAATTTTGTTCTACTGAATTCATAATAATTTAGCTGTCCTTAAATTTCGCGGCTGGAAAACTACCCTCAAACCTCTGACGTCAAAATGACGTAGGAGCTTTTTCATGGGGATAATTTTCTGGGGGTAGTTTTCTGGGGGTAATTTTCTGGGGGTAGTTTTCTGGGGGTATTTTTCTAGGTGTTATTTTCTGGTGGTAGTTTTCTGGGGGTAGTTTTCTGGGGGTAATTTTCTGGGGTAGTTTTCTGGGGGTAGTTTTCTGGGGGTAATTTTCTGGGGGTAGTTTTCTGGGGGTAGTTTTCTGGGGGTAATTTTCTGGGGTAGTTTTCTGGGGGTAGTTTTCTGGGGGTAATTTTCTGGTGGTAGTTTTCTGGGGGTAGTTTTCTGGGGGTAATTTTCTGGGGTAGTTTTCTGGGGGTAATTTTCTGGGGTAGTTTTCTGGGGGTAATTTTCTGGGGTAGTTTTCTGGGGGTAGTTTTCTGGGGGTAATTTTCTGGGGGTAGTTTTCTGGGGGTAGTTTTCTGGGGGTAATTTTCTGGGGTAGTTTTCTGGGGGTAGTTTTCTGGGGGTAATTTTCTGGTGGTAGTTTTCTGGGGGTAGTTTTCTGGGGGTAGTTTTCTGGGGGTAGTTTTCTGGGGGTAATTTTCTGGGGGTAGTTTTCTGGGGGTAATTTTCTGGGGTAATTTTCTGGGGTAATTTTCTGGGGGTAATTTTCTGGGGTAGTTTTCTGGGGGTAATTTTCTGGGGGTAATTTTCTGGTGGTAGTTTTCTGGGGGTAGTTTTCTGGGGGTAATTTTCTGGGGTAGTTTTCTGGGGGTAATTTTCTGGGGTAGTTTTCTGGGGGTAGTTTTCTGGGGGTAATTTTCTGGTGGTAGTTTTCTGGGGGTAGTTTTCTGGGGGTAGTTTTCTGGGGGTAATTTTCTGGGGTAGTTTTCTGGGGGTAGTTTTCCGCCACCCCTGGATATATACTCATTCTCATGCACAGGAGTTTCCTAAATGATTATTAATTTAACTTTGTTTCAGAATTTAGGTTCGCTGTAATATTTGTGTAAATCATACTGGGTGTCTCAAAGTCAAAGAACAAAAAACAAACATTCTCAGGCTTGTTATATAGATTATTTCCAACAAAACATGTCATATAGTATATGATTTTATCATTTTATTCACAGTTTATGAGCTATTGCCGTTATTATTTTTTATAATCAATTGATCGCAATGTTATTAATTATTTTTAGGCAATAAAATATGCACGTAAGACCATACAACTTGAATCTTGTATGAACATGAATAGTAATTATATAACAATGCAGTTTTTAAGAGTTTACTAAAATAATACAAAAAAAATCACAAATTTAATTTAAATTTTACATTTCAAACAAACTTGTCAATTTGAAAATGTGCTTCCGTCAAAATTTTCTGCCTTAGAGAGTCATCATATAACTTAAAAACTTTCCCATTTATTGCATATAATAATATTATTAAGGTATAACACATTTATTTCCATAATTTCAGTACTATCGTATTTTTATAGTCAGACGTGGATATTTTCTTGCATACAAATTATTTATGAGATCGGAATACTTAGATTATAGAAAATATTCAAAGCTTTGATAGCTTGTAAACTATGAAGAATATGAAATGAACATATATAACATGTTTTGTTGGAAATAGTTCTTTCGAAGTTAGGTCGTTTTAAGGTACCCCGTATATTTAATTAATTATATTTTAAGCTGAAATACTGTTGTACATTTTTATTGGAATTTATTATTGAAAATTGAAAATTTTATCATTGGGCTTATGGAGTTTAAAATCATAACACCGGTTACTATGAATAACAAAAACAAACCATCAAATCAGCCGTTTGATTTTAACTATAACATAAAATATTGTAAACATCTGTTTATCTTTACGGAAATAAAACCAACTTGAAAGGCAACTCTCATAATGGAAATTTTAAAAAACTACTTGAATGGCAACTCAAACTCCTTTTTCGATAGACGAGTGAGTGTAGCGAAGGAGCTCATATTGAAAATGAAAGAGTATTTGAAATAAAACAAATTCAAAGCCTCTTCTGCGGAATCAAACACCGAGCATGGCTCGGTCCCCCACTACTTTAAATGAAGTCAGTTAAAACCTGTGACATAAACCCAATAAAATAGTTCTTCCAATACAATTACATGTGGGATTTACATTTAAGACCGAGTGGGGCGTAACCTAGGAGGAATTTTGCAAATCTCTCTAAAGAAAAACCTTCTCCTCGGTATCACCTAGTTACTGGCCAAATTTCAAATCAGTCGCTAAAGCCATTACACTGTGATGACGTTACAAAGAAGTGACAAAGTGAGGGAAAGAGAGCTTCGCTCAGTCACGAGCTAAATCACTAAGGGAATCAGAATGTAGTACCTGGGGGCCGAGCTTTGCTCGTGGGATGGCCATTCAGTTTGTTTAGATGACTTGGAGTAGTATTTCACCACTTCCCCCTACAGATAATCAGATTTGTATAACTCATTTGCCTCTTTTCTACATTTTTAAGGTCAATCCAGTTGTTATTTATAGATCAATGTCCCTTTGATTTATTTTACTACTCTATGCATGTAATCTTCACTCAACAGCTTTAGTCTCTGCTCTTAGGAAACCACATGTCAACAATTATAAACAAAAAGGTATTACTTTGACAGTTCCCTGATTGATTATGAACTGCTAATACAATTCTTTTGTCTTGATTTTTAACTCCATAAGCCCAATGTTAATTTTTGTAACTTTTAAATTTAGTTTTTTAACATTATTTGATTTTTACTGGGGATGAAACCTGTCTAGAACATATTTTTATACCATAACTTAGTTATTTCCAAAATTTGAAGGAAATTCTCGGAGCCGTTTTCGAGATAATTGTGCAACCAACCAACCAACCAAACAATCAAGCAAACATTGCTCATATGAGTATAGGATTTTATCAATCTAGGACTATCAATCACACTCACAAGCTACCAGTTACTTGCCAATGGATCAGAGAGAGTTTATAACACCATGACCATTTGCAATCCCACTCACTAACAAAAATAACACTCAGGATCATCACACCGGACCATCTGATATCACACTCACATACAACAAGTAACTAAAGCATCATATTGCCTTGGAAACAGATAGGGTACACTACGCCAGGACTATGTGACTGGCATTTTGGGGCATAACCAGGATAGCAACCATAGCTGGCAAATGTCTTATGTCCACCACGCCAGCCTGAGACACCTGTCTATACCTGCTTGTCCCAGCACCACCTCAAAATGAGTTTTGCAGTGGGCGCCACATAGCTGTGCCCTGATTGCATTAAGACTATGCGAAATGCCTCGTGTCCACCACGCCAGCCTGAAACAGCAACAGCGTTTAATGTGATACGGGTCCACCGGTTTGTCACATCACTTGCATTGAGTGGTGTAGTTCGCCTACATTAGATGCTGCCGCGTCATAGCAAAATAAATAGGTTTTATAGCAGTGTTTTAGTTTGTGTCAATTATCTATCTGTGTCTCCGTTTATTCAAATTATATTTTCTCCTCTATATAAATGTGCGATGGAATATCATGAATGTCTTTCTCAGCGTTTATTTTTATGTCACATGAACAGTCCTCATTCGATAAATTCTAGCAATAAAGTGATTTTATTTGATTATCGAAATAAAGTGATGAGTATATGCCAATTTTGGGGAAATGGAAAGACTGGAGGTGGTACATTACGAGTATAGTGGTAGAATACAAAAATTAAATTAAATCAAGTTTACCTGACCCACTAGATTTGCGGGTCGTATTTTAGCGAATTTCCCGTATAGGGAAGAAGCTATTACCGTAGGTGGCATGGTAAGACTTAAGCCCGAGACCATGATAACTTTTTGTTTTGAGGTCCCCAGATGCCAAAAACACTGTTTGCTCAAATTTATATATATATGTGTATATATATATATGTCCGTTACCGCGATAACTTTTGAAAGAAGCGCCCGATTTTTATGAAATTTGGGACAAATGTGGAGAGTAACATTTATGACTTTAAGTTCGAAAACCAGATCGATCGGTATATGGGAAGGGGGTTTTATGGGGGTTTAAATTTTTCCAAAAATCAGTTTTTTGAACTTTTTACCCTAAAATTTTGAAAACACTATATTTTGGTTATAACCATTTTGTAGAGCTTAAAAAAACAATTTAGTATTTTTAATCACTAAGCTAGGTTTAGTGGTTGTGGAGTAAAGTCAAAAAATGTGTCCATAAAATTTCCCATGTTAATCTTATGGGAATACGGTTTTTAGATTTTCCTCAGATAATTTCACTAAAAACTCCACACTTCTTTCTAACAATCAGTTTAGCACTACAAAACAATCATTTTGGCGTTTTAATTGTTGTTTTACGTCCAACCGTTGCAGTGATATTCAAAGTTCTAAACACAGTACGTTGTCCAATGTTATCCTTATGGGGAATAAAATAAAATGTTATATTTCGATTATTTATGTATGTATATTGATGAAACTTGGTCTGTGGCTTCAACTAGTTGTGGTATATTGATAAGAGTACAAAAAAGTTCTTTGCTGATTTTTCCCGGTAGCAGCAAACCTGCATACTCAGCCCCATGTTAATCATATGGAGAATAAGTAAAGTTTTATATCTCCCTTAGTTATGAACCTAAATTAATAAAACTTGGTATGTAGCTTCACCTGGTTGAGTTTTATTGATAATTGTAAAAACACACCCTAACTTATCTTCCTTGTTGCAGCAAACCTGCGTACTCATTTATAATGTTATTCTTATGGAGAATACATAAAATGCTATATATAACTTATTAATGAATGTATTTTTGTGAAACTTGGTAAGTGGCTCTAGGTAGTAGTGGTACCTATATATTTGAATTGGAAATTCGCTGAGTACGCAGGTTTCTGCGACGGGGGTATTTCTCTAGTGTCTAGAAGATCAAAGCTAGATTAGGAGGCGAAACAAGCTGAAAGTGGTGATGGAGGAGGGCGAATTGGCCCGAGCCTTGGCGGAGATCCCGCTTATAGCGGATCTTTGTTTTGCAGCTTATTACAAATAGATTTACTTGTAAAAAATAGCAACAAATTAGGCTGCAGTTCACGAAAAAACTATAACAATCTAACATAACCTAATGCTGCAGAACCCTGTGTGGTGGTTCTTCGTTGCGCAACATATTATGGATAATGCAAAATAATGGATTAGTATGGACACAATAAAGTAAAGTTCAAAACTTAAAAAGTCACTGTTATGAATATATATATATATATATATATATATATATATATATATATATATAAATATAAATATAAAACCAATATTTGTATTTTTTCAGGTGTCTAAGGACATGTTGGATGACACTTTGGGGGAAACATTTCCAAAGTGACAGTGTTAAGAGGGCGCCCCAGTCACGAAACTTTTGCCGCTCCCGCTTCTCCCATAAGGCCAATGTTCAAAACCCGTCCCTCCTCAACGGATTATCCGATATCGTTGATTTATGGCCCATTTTAAAGATCAATCTAGCGATTTCAGTGAGCAAAATTTCCTTAATATTCTATACTTTTGATTTTGTTATGGGTGAACTAATTGTGATTTCGCTGTTTTGTTCTCTGAAATTGCAAGCTATGTTTTACAACTTTACAATAAATCATAAGACATCGATTTCGGATAATCCGTTGAGGAGGGACGGAATTTAAAAGTTCACATTGGTCTTATAGAAGCAGGTAGATGCAGAGGAGTGGTGCCCCCTCTTAAGACAACCCTCTATCAAGGTGTATTCCGAGGAATTTGATTCAGTAGACCTAGTTAACCGTAGTATCTCCTATCATCACATTCACACCAAAGTCAAAAAATTGAACCTAAACTGAAATTAATATAGTTCGTTTTTACTATATTTACTTTTAAATTAATTTAGGAAATAATTTAATACAAGTATTTAAATCTTAATATAATTCCTTTTCAAGACAATGACTATCTTTCCGAGAAATATACAAGTTTGTACTATCAGCATTCTGTGTAAAATTACAAAATTGAATAGAAGTAAAGAGGAATCACGGGTGTTCGCGTCGAGTAAAGATACTACTCGTAGTGGGCCGAGAATAGATCCCTGAGGGACACCAAATTTAATCTCAATAGAATCCATCAACGTCAACTTGATATTTTCAATTTTTGAGATTCAAGCCGCGACAAGGGAATAACCCTTATCCCATAGTTGTACAGTTTACTTAGCAGTATTTTATGATTCATACAATACTATGCTTTTGACTAGTATAGAAAACAACGGTCAAGTCAAAAGTGATGACTTTCTATGCTTTTAACATTACAATTTATCATATCTGCTGTTTAATCAATTGTAGATTTTCTTTGAACGAAAACAAATTATTTACTTGGTACAGTATTACATGTTTGTTGGTTTGATGGTTCTCATTGTTCTGATGGTCTCTTTCCTGTTTGGTTTGACTGATGCGGTGCTGAGTCATCCTCTGGCATGGCGGTTCGCTTTGGTGCACCGCTGGCGTTTTTTTTTCACTTTCTTGGCTTCAATAATTTGATTTTTCTGTTTTGGTAAATACTGCGTTCTTCATCTCATAAGGATTCGATACTGGACTGAATCTTAAAGGGGGCGTCCCTTCTTGTAGCCGAAAAATCTGCTTTTGATGGCGGAGGAGCTCCTCCATGACGGAGCAGATGTATAATCGTACTTGTTGGATATTGAGCTCAGGATGAATTTAATATCTCTAGTATTGAGGTACTCATGTGCACAGTGGCACACAGACACTCCGCAAGATGTGTAGTCTTCATCAGCTTGGCGGTTGTAGGATACGCTATGTAACGAAACACTGCCTTGTAGCATTGACCCGGCCGTGGCAGTCTTTAAAATGTGGAGGAGAATTGTGCGGTGGTCTTCATTAAAGTAAGGCTTGCCATTTGTGTCTTTGTTTGGTTTGGGATCATATTCATGCAGATACTGCCTACTGCGGTCACCTGCTTTGTCATCTCCCAATATGTTATGTTCTCCACCTCGCCACCTGCCAGGTTGTCTCTGATGAAATGGAATTAGAAGAAGGTGAACTTTGAAAAAAAGGTCTGGGTCACTTTGCAAAAAATCATTGGCTGCTTAAGAAGCACTATTGCTTTTTATCTGGTTAAGGACATCATCGTGCATCACATAAAAGTTTGAAGTGTATAGCGGATGAATGAATGCAATTTTTGTAGTTGATGCGGAAATTCTACAGGTACGAAGCGATAATTTCCTCTTCGGGTTCCCTAATGCTAGATATGGCAGAATTTTCCAGGAGCTGCTGCAGGAGTGCTCGATGAAAGGACATGTTTATGGGTTTTTTTTGTTTTTTTTTGGTGCCAAATGCTGTATCAGAATAGTTAGTTTTACGGTGATCGTTCTATAAAACTCTAGTCCTTTTACGCTACTAAAAACCTATTTAGGTTTCTTAAAAAATATATACGTATATATAAAAAAGTATAAGAATTAGTGTAAGTTGATTATAACTGCTAATGCATCGTCCACAAGGAGTTGTATTGTTGGTACTGGAGACAACACTGATAAACAAATTGCGAGCAGTTCTTTACCAAATTTTGGTGAGGCAAAATACTACTCACTGGAATCGAACTAGTGGACAAAATGACTCAAACAAATACCTATTCATGATTTGAACATTAATAAACGTGTATTTGTTTATTTGCCCATAATTTATCATACTTCATGACAAGATTTGAGGCATAAATCAAACGAAAAATTAATTTGTTCCAACTTTGATTACTTTTATTCCAGTGATTTACACGAGGATATTCACTTATAGGAATAAAACAACCAATTAGAACAGTTCAAATAACGAGAAATTTGCCTCACCACTGTACCAACCTGACAAAATCACCGGCTTACTTTTTCGACAAAAATAGTAAAGCAGTGTTACCTCCAGTTCCACAATATACCTTCTTGATCGGCCAGGATAACGTAACCTTAAAAAACAAAAAAACCCACAGTTATAAATATTACGAAACCAATGGAATTATCAGCTGACTGTAGACGTTAGGGACAGTGTTGCCACTGTTGTAAAATGTTCTTTGCCCTGAGTTTGCCCTTACTCTCAGACTACTGATTACTGCAATGGAAACACCCTTCAGCTATCCGTTTTACCTCCACGTAACGCAGCAATCCTCCGTCAATTGTAACGCAGGGCAAATCTTACTTTTTACATTTTGTGCGGTCAGCCATGTATGACCGATTTTTACTGCAGAGGCACCAAATTAAAGAGATTTCCCTTAAGATTTTTTGAAATAAATCTATGTTACCCTCAATCCTTAGGTTCCCTCCTACTGACCTACTGCCCTAAACGTTCCCAAATTATTCCTAGGAAGAAACAATATTTTATTTGGTTCATATGTTTTTAATCACAATTCAATTGATAAACAGCTGTTATACACAATACTTCTAATTGCACTGAGTTGTTTCCATTTATGTTTGAACCGACAATTATTGGGACCTACGTGTATAATAATAGGATCGGGATCCTATGTGTAGGATCTAATAAAGGATCTAATAGGATCTAATATGTGTAGGATAATAATGTAAAAATGCGGTATTTCAGGTTCATGAAGCTTTAGTCGGTCTCAGTCAGTAAGAAGCCTACACAAGGCATCTCACCTACTCTACACTACACTCTTCATTCATTCATATTTGTTGTAAAATACGCCCTAGTTGCGTCAGCGTCTTAGACAATGATTTAATGATTTAGGAAGTATTTGCGAGTCGTGTGGGTAGGCTTAGTCATAGGTTATCAAAAATGTCAAGTTGAACTAAAATTGTAAGTGCTAAATTATTTTTAGGAAGTTTTTATCCCCTCTCCCGTCATATTTGTTTTTAAACAAAGGTCACATAAATATAAAGAATTTAATGAAAATTGGCCCATATAAACAACTAAATAAGTTTTGATAGTCGCATGGAGCAATTTAGATAATATATTTCCTTTATAAGGGTAACATGGCAACTTTGAATACCAGAGTTGCCCAGAGGTCCAGGGGAAAAACCATATAACAGATTAGTTGGTCTCGTCCGGGAGCAGCATTGAGAAACGCATTCACCTTGAGAACCTACTATATTAGTACGGATCTTTTCTCAATAATAGTAACATAGCAAAGTTTAGCCAGTGGGTCTGAGCCCTAATGTTAGGGTTATAAAAAGGTATCCGAAAGCTATGGACAATTTAAATCGTTTAAAATCACATAAAAAGACGGAAAGAATAACATGACAACTTTGCTTGAGGAGGAAGCTCCAAGGTTGGTGGGGGACGTATTCAACCTGGGAGTACCATTCAATAGATGCAGCTTTGTGAAACAAATCCTAATCATCACACATCAAAACAGTACGACGGGAAGTGATAGTAGAAGCCACTGGGGCGGAGCTCTAAGGTTGGTGGGGGGACGTATTCAACCTGGGAGTACCATTCAATAGATGCAGCTTTGTGAAACAAATCCTAACCATCACACATCAAAACAGGACGACGGGAAGTGATAGTAGAAGCCAGTGGGGCGGAGCTCTAAGGTTGGTGGGGGGGACGTATTCAACCTGGGAGTACCATTCATTAGATGTAGCTTTGTAAAACAAATCCTAACCATCACACATCAAAATTGGACGCCGGGAAGTAATAGCAGAAACCAGTGGGGTGGAAGCCTAAGGTTTGGGGGAAAAACAAAAAAGTATCTGAAACTGTTTGGTCCCCTACAACGTGGTGTGGTCGAGGAGCAGCTTTGAGGAGCCTTTGTCACAGTCACCTGGAGAATAACATGACAAATTTTTAGCCAATTGGGCTTTGTTATGGACCAATGACAGTTAGCTAGAATCACGAAAAAAGACGAAAAGAATAGCATGGAAATGGTTCTGGGGGGATGGAACCCTAAGGTTCATGGGGGGAAACTATCCAACGTAGATAGGTAGATATATTTATGGGCGTAAGTCTTTCTTAATTATAACTAGAGACCGCCCAATGGTCGAAATTCGGCCAAATATTTTTTTAATATAACGTCGACAAATATATGAAAAAGTTTAATACCTAGTGGGTTCTGTTGCGCTCATCTCTCTGTCCCTCTCTCTCTCACTCTCCCTCCCCATCCCCATCCTCACCTCCAGGTTATTTCTTCAACGTGTAGGTAAAACGGATAGTTGAAGGGCGTTGCCATTGCAGTAATCAGTAGTCTTTTTATTTATGCCTGAAACCTCTCCACCTCATCGTCTCCCCGTACCTCTTCCTCCCTCCCTCACAAACAGGTTTAATTCGTTTAATGTGGAGTTAAAATGTAGTAGGAGTTAAGATAAGGATGTTACCATTTCAGTAGTCAGTAATATTTTATTTATTTATGAATGATCAGTTCTTGCTGTTGTGCTACATATTTATTTGAATAACGCAGCTGTTAATTAAATGAAAAGCATAACGTAAAGCAAAACGTAAGTTCCTATAAGGATAACACCCCCGTCGCAGCAAACCTTCGTACTCAGCGAATTTCTAATGCATAATATTTGTCTTAATACCACAAAAAGCCGCATACCAAGTTTCATACAAATATATTCATATATAAGTTATTTTAATTATTCTCCGTAAGAATAACATTGGTAATGAGTACGTAGGTTTGCTGAAACAAGGAACACAAACAATTGGTTTTTATGCAAATATGAATGTAATTTAACTAGGCAAAGCACGTACCAAGTTTCTTCAATATTCAATCATAAATAAGCGCTATATAACATTTTAGTTACTCTCCTTAAGAATAACATGGAGGCTGAGTAAGCAGGTTTGCTGCAACAAGGAAAAAATGGGTTATTATGCAATTATCAATATAACTCAACCAGGTGAAGCTATATATCAAGTTTTATTAATTTATGTTCATAATTAAGGGAGTCATTACATTTTATTTATTCTCCCTAAGAATAACATGGGGGCTGAGTACGCAGGTTTGCTGCTACGGGAATAATCAATAAAAATCAATATTTTGTGCGAATATCAATATACCAGTACTACGTGAAGCCACATACCAAGTTTCATCAATATACATTCATAAATAATCGAGTTATCAAATTTTATTTATTCTCCATAAGGATAACATTGGACAACGTACTCTGTTTAGCACTTTGAATATCTGTGCAACGGTTGGGCGTAGAATCACAATTTAAATACCAAAATGATTGTCTTGTGGAACTGAACAGATTGGTAAAAGCAAATGCGAAGTTTACATTCAAATAAATTTAGGAAAAGCCAAAAACCTTTTTCCCATAAGATTAACATGGGAGATTTTGAGTTTAGGTTTTTTGGATTTTCTCCGCAACCACTTAACCTAGGTTAATAATTCAGATTACTATATTATTTGTTTTTTAAGCTCTATAACATGGTCAAAACCAAAATTAAGTTTTTTTAAAATTGTAGGGTGAAAAATGCAAAAAACTGATTTTTGGAAAATTTAAAACCCCCATAAACCCCCCTTCCCATGGTCCGATTTTTCTGGTTTTCGAACTTAAAGCCATGAATGTCATTTTACACATTTGAGCCATATATATATACACATATATATAAATTTGAACGAATAGTGTTTTTGTCATCTGGGGACCTCAAAACAAAAAATTATCATGGTCTCGGGCTTAAGTCTTCCCATGAGACCTACGGTAATAGCTTCTTCCCTATAGGGGAAATTCGCTAAAATGTGAACTTTGAAAGCCAAACGGGCGTAGCCCTACATACCCAAACACAAATTATTTGCATTCGACTCATCCCCTAATAGTACTTAATAAGTGTGCCAAGCTTCATAATTCTGCGATGCCGCATATCCGAGAAATCAGTACCACAAAAATGTCCTTAGCCTATTAATATATAGACTAGTTGTCCTGTTACATCTGATATTGAAACGGATGATAACAACGTACTTTCAATCAACTCGTAGTTTAGACTTCTGCCGCCGGATAGCGCCACTGTTCCAACAATTCAGCCCTTTACTGTATTTAAGTGAGGTCATTTCTTAAAATTATAAGACGTATCGGCAAACCTAAGTTAAAATACCTTTAATTTGACACCTCAAACGTTAAAATCCGTCCAGTCGTTATCGAGTTATGCTGTGAAGAAAAAACCTCTAGCGTATTAATACATAGGACTAGCTGTTCCCGCAGGCTTCGCCCCGCAAATAATTTATAAAAACTATGACAGTTGTGTGTGCTGCGTTCGGTGGTTAGCCCGTGGAACTACTACGAATCAAGATCAGCTGTTTGTATTTTCATTAGCTCAAACAAAATTGAATGTCCATAAGGAATACCCTACATGGGAACTTTGTCGTGATCTCTGGCGGAGCCCTAAGGTCAGATCAGGATGAGAACCATTTAGTTTTCCTATTTTATGCCTAAAGAATCAGTTTACAAAATTTCAGCTCTCTACCTATATGGGAAGGTGGAGAATTAGTAATGAGTGAGTCAGTTAGTCAGTCAGTGAGTCAGTCAGCCAGGGTTTTCCCTTTTATAGATATAGATTATGTATAAAACATTTGTTCATGCTGTTTTGCTGGCATTTGTTATACCGACAGCTGACAAATATACAATTCAATTAATTACTGTTCTTCCATAAGATTAAAATTGAATCTTTGAAAGCATATGGGGCGTAGCCCTGAGGGCCGAAGTAAAATAAAAGGGGTTTCTGCTCATCGACAGGACCTTTCTAACGGTATTCGTAAATTTCTCCTACAGTGCACATAAGCTGCGAAAAAGGAGGGATATTTTTGTGCTTGCCTATTAATATAAAGATTGTTCACTACAGAGTGCACCATAAATTTGTTCCTAATGCGCATTTAGTCAGCTGATTAGACATATGATGTTCTAGTCTACAGCAGTAACCATAGAGTAATGGTTACCGCTGTAAATGGTAGTGGAACTTTGGCTACTTGTATCCCTGGAAAATTACATTTTAAGCTAAATTGTCTAGGTAATCACTGTGATCTTATATATTATTTCTCTAGCCTGTTTTCCTGTCAGTTCGCGAGATATTCCTCATTCCTTTAACAAATTCCATGATTTACCCCTTATTTTAAAGCTTATGGTGCCGGATATTGACGAAAAATAGACCCATGGTCTAAAAATGTACCGCTTTTCGGAAATTTGAATAATATGAAAGATAAATAAAGGGAATCGTTTGTTTTGACAGGAACGAAAATTTTAACAAAAAATCATCTGCTCAGCTGACAAGATTTGGTTCACAGTGTGGAATTCCGCAAGGGTCGACTAGTATACTATATTAAAGCTGAATTTTTTGTATTTGTCAGTATATCACGGAAAAAACTAAAGTAGTGATTAAACAGATATTTGGTAGGAACACCAGCCACGTCGAGCAGGCGCGGCGCCGTATAGTGGCCGGTAGGCAATGTGAGTGGTTTAGTCATATTGCGTCGCCCGGCCAGCAGGCGTTCTCGGGACTAATTGAGCCAGCTGCAATAATTAATTAAACACATACTTTTTATGACTCATCTAAGAATGTAAAAATTTTGTAAATGTATTTATTACTTTTACTGTAATTTATATTTTTTTATTTTCTTCTTCTTCAATTCGATTTGTAATTTATTTAAATATTTGTAAGGGGATTTTTCTTGGCCTCTGTTGCTTGTGAACCGTGTTCGACGATTGTGGTATCAAAAGAGTGGTCTCGGCCAGTCGTTTAGCAAAGTGGTTTCCGGTTTGTATTCCTCCATTCTGAACGGCACAAGCAAGGTCGTCTGTTGTCCGTAAGGATAACGTGGAAATCAGTTTGAATTAAGCTGTGTTCTACAACAGCAGTATTTTCAATATAATACAGTTTTACCGCTGTCTGATAAAACAGAGAGAGGGGTCGAGCGAAGTATTCATTAGTGAATTTCCCATGGAAAGTGAATATTAGCATGACCCGCTCAGTGAAACGCCCGGGACCACCATAGAAGTTCCTAACGTGACCCCCTGAACACGTTTTGGGGGGTCGTTCAAAATTTTATATATTTGTGTGTTTGTGTGTGTGGTTTGCACTCCAGCGGTTGCATTTTTTGTCCAATTTACTTAAAATTTGTTAAGGACGTTCCTTTCTATATTCAGTTGGGCAAGTTCGTTGGGCAAAACAATCGGAAAACTCTAAACCCCTTTTTTAGAGATTAATCTTTCAAATTTCGAGTTTTTGGGCCTAAAAATGGTCATAAAAGCCCCTGATGTAAAGTTAATGGATGTACAAAGATGGGAATTAGTGAGTCAAAAGTTTTAAGCCTTCTCTCATTATTCTAGTATATATATTTACCGAGTTATTAAAGAAAATGTGTATCGACTAAACTCAGTTCGTTGTCTTTTGGGGATTTTACATTAGAAAAACCTGTTATTCATTTGTTGCTGTACTTTTATCATCCCAGCAACCTCACGCCTACTTTCAAGCCTGACTGGACCTTCTTTTAGCGAATTTCCCCTATAGGGAAGAAGCTATTACCGTAGTCGGCATGGTAAGACCTAGGCCCGGGACCATGATAACTTTTCGTTTTGAGGTCCCCAGACCCCAAAAACACCATTCGTTCGAAAATGTATATATATATATATATATATATATATATATATATATATATATATATATGTGTGTCCGTGGGTGCGATAACTCTCGTAAAAAAGATCCGATTTTGATGAAATTTGGTACAAACGTGTAAAGCAGCATTTATGACTTTAAGTTCGAAAACCAGACGGATCGACCTATCCGAAGGGGTATTTTGGGGGGGTTTTGTACCCCAAAAATGGGTTTTTTGAGTTTTTCACATACAATTTTTGAAAAAGTAAAATTTTATTCTTTCCCATTGGAATTAGCTTAAAAAGACACACAGTTTGATGTTTTAATCATTGCTTTACGTCAATTGGTTACTGAGATATTGAAAGTGCTAAACACAGTACGTTGTCCAATGTTATTCTTATGGAGGATAAGAAAAATTGTGTATCTCGCTAATTTATCAACTTATCCTGACGAAACTTGGTATATTGCTTCATTTCACTGTGGTTTATTGGTATTTGCACAAAAACCCATTTTTTGTCCGATAGTTCCCGTAGCAGCAAACCTGCATACTCAGCCCCATGTGATTCTTATGGAGAATAATTAACGTATTATCTCCTTTAATTATGAACATAAATTAATAGAACTTGGTATGTGGCTTTACCTAGTTGAGTTATATTGATATTTGTATAAAAGCCCATTTTTAGTGTTCCTTATTTCAGCAAACCTGCATACTCAGCCGCCATGTTATTCTTATGGAGAATAATTAAAATGTCATAAATCGTTTATTTATGAATGTATATTGATGAAACTTGGTATGTGGCTTTATGTGGTATTAAGATAAATTAATGTGCATTGGAAATTCGCTGAGTATGCAGGTTTGCTGCTATGGGGGTATTAACATTATAATGCACAAAATTTTTTTGCAGGGAATAAAACTAGGAGCATCAGAACAGCCACAAATCAATGTTTTTAGATTTAAATAAAATTGGAATAAATATGTTTTTACACTGATTTTGAGTTTTAAAATTTTGTATGTGGAAATTCACTACCCCTCACGTCAGCGTATTGCGTGCGAACTCGTTTGTTGTTGGTCTCGTTGCGGTGAAAAGTGATCAAAAATGTCATTTCTAAAAATGCCGCTTCACAGTGTACCACTTCTTTATACCTCTCGCATCCATGGAGTTTCAGACTGGTGCGACTGGCACGTGAAATGCTTGTCTCACCAGTGAGGAAGCCCAAGTTGATGGCTGTCGCGCGTATCTTGCCCTCTTACCTCGCCCTCTTACCTCGCCCTCTTACCTCGCCCTCTTACCTCGCCCTCTTACCTCGCCCTCTTACCTCGCCCTCTTACCTCGCCCTCTTACCTCGCCCTCTTACCTCGCCCACTTACCTCGCCCACTTACCTCGCCCTCTTACCTCGCCCTCTTACCTCGCCCTCTTACCTCGCCCTCTTACCTCGCCCTCTTACCTCGCCCTCTTACCTCGCCCTCTGACCTCGCCCTCTTACCTCGCCCTCTTACCTCGCCCTCTTACCTCGCCCTCTTACCTCGCCCTCTTACCTCGCCCTCTGACCTCGCCCTCTTACCTCGCCCTCTTACCTCGCCCACTTACCTCGCCCTCTTACCTCGCCCTCTTACCTCGCCCTCTTACCTCGCCCTCTTACCTCGCCCTCTTACCTCGCCCTCTTACCTCGCCCTCTTACCTCGCCCTCTTAGGGTAATCGCATAGTGAGGAGGTAGAGGTAGACGTAGAGGTGGAGGTGGAGGTAGAGGTAGAGGTAGAGGGAGTGTCGTATAGTGAGGAGGTTTAGCGCACTATTTTCTCACGCCTTTAGAGCCAGTCTTCCACTGTGTTGCAAGGAGAAAGGTTGTTTGGTTATTCATTTTACAATGTTAAGCGACAGTAGTACATTAAAGTGTTTGTATGGAATAAGTTGCCATTATTTTAATTATTTATTTGATTTTACAATTACCCAGTTGTTTTATTAAATCGTAAATATGAGGATTATAAAAAGTAAGTTAACTAAAAAAGTTGCATTACTATCATTTTCATTTTAATCAACAACATCAACCTGTTATTGGTTTATAGTTTATAGTAATGTTTAGTGTTTTTAAGGAGAGCATTAAATATAATTAGATTTTATTATATATTTTGCATAGTATAGTATGTATAGTATAGTATTTTAGGCCTACCTGTACTGTTTAATTCAGTAGGGAGGCCTTGAACGTACCAATCACGGAGAAGCACCGCTAAGACAAACTCGTTTGTCTTCAAAAGCGAATGCGCGGAACCTCCTGGTAAGCCGCGAGGTACCTCTACGACGACCTGCTCACTATGCGCGCGCCCATAACACACAATGTATTTGTGTTACCTCGAGGTACCGCGACCTCTACCTCCTCACTGTGAGATTACCCTTACCTCGCCCTCTTACCTCGTCACATTCGAGGTGGAGGCAGGGGCTACATGGAAACAATAGTTTTATTGCCTAAGAGAACAGAGACGGGAATTGACGGAGATAACAATCAAAATAAAAAATAGCCACGCGAACAAAGTCACTGGCAACAGCTAGTTAAATATAAATTTACTTTATAACCTACAAGCTGATACCCACGACTTTGTTCGCGTGGTCTTTCTTGGTTTCCGTTTATTTTATTGTTGCCGTGGAAACTAAAATGCAATATTCACTTCAAAAGGTTCACTTATAATTTTGGAAAACATCACAAAAATATAAATGCCTCTAGGGCATAATTTCAAAAGATTTTCAGTACAGGTGTAGGTCTGTTATATCCCATTGACCCACTCCAAGTTTCAGCTTCATCGGTTAATCAGTAGTTGATCTTTGTGATCTAGGTTAACATGAGATTGGAACCGATAAAATGTTATATGAGCGAATCAATGGAGGATGCCCTAAGGTATAGAACTTGTATTAATGTCTAGAAAACGTTTTTGAGGTTAACCTTGATTATCATACAAAGTTTCAAAGCAAAAAGGATGTACGGTATTGGAAGAAGGGCCATTCTATACGGGCCGCAAATGTGTCACGCTATATTCCGTTTTGCAGGACAATGGAGTTTGTATGTATCATCTATACAGGCGCTCTTACCGCCCGCAGAAGCCCTGCTCACTCCGCGTCGACACACGCAACGCGACCTTTCCTGCAACGAACGCTATTTACGCGACGGCATTGCCGCGAGGTTCCTTCTATACGGGCGCTCTTACCGCCCGCGGAAGCCCTGCTCACTCCGCGTTGACACACGCAACGCGACCTTTCCTGCAACGAACGCTATTTACGCGACGGCATTGCCGCGAGGTTCCTTCTATACGGGCGCTCTTACCGCCCGCGGAAGCCCTGCTCACTCCGCGTTGACACACGCAACGCGACCTTTCCTGCAACGAACGCTATTTACGCGACGGCATTTCCGCGAGGTTCCTTCTATACGGACGCTCTTATCGCCCGCGGAAGCCCTGCTCACTCCGCGTTGACACACGCAACGCGACCTTTCCTGCAACGAACGCTATTTACGCGACGGCATTGCCACGAGGTTCCTTCTATACGGGCGCTCTTACCGCCCGCGGAAGCCCTGCTCACTCCGCGTTGACACACGCAACGTGACCTTTCCTGCAACGAACGCTATTTACGCGACGGCATTGCCGCGAGGTTCCTTCTATACGGGCGCTCTTACCGCCCGCGGAAGCCCTGCTCACTCCGCGTTGACACACGCAACGCGACCTTTCCTGCAACGAACGCTATTTACGCGACGGCATTTCCGCGAGGTTCCTTCTATACGGACGCTCTTATCGCCCGCGGAAGCCCTGCTCACTCCGCGTTGACACACTCAACGCAACCTTTCCTGCAACGAACGCTATTTACGCGACAGCATTGCCGCGAGGTTCCTTCTATACGGACGCTATTGCCGTCACAGCGTCGCGGGAAGCGAGGTTTTTTATTTCGGTGTCCTCAATCTGGCTTGTAACATCACCGATCATGTAACAGCTCGTCAAACGAGGCAACATACATCCTGTAGTAGTGGAAGAATTTATCTTGATATTGTCTGTGCTTTTCAAACATCACGTGAAAAGCACCAGTAGACAATCTATTGCTTAGAACAGGATGAGTCCCCCACCGCCTAACTTCTCGCTTAGTTCCATCCAAATATACGTCGAGAAGGATCTGAAACCCAACACACCCGATGTGCACAGCATCCATGTTGGCATCTCAACTCAACTCTCAACAACTGGTGAGACCTTGGTTAGCGCGTCAACATTAGCGTCCGTATAGAAGGTCGGATAGCACGACGACATTTGCCGTCCGTATAGAATGGCCCTAAGCGAAGCATTATTATGAACAGAGATTATTTTCGGCTAGGAAAGGTAATCGAAAATAATTAAAAAGCATATTATTTAAGCACTTGCGGATATTTTCCATCACTGGCTAGTGTCCGCTGTATATTCTTGAATATACCTAATGTAAACCAACCATCACCGACAATGAATTTTAAAATATATTAAACAGCATGTTTGACCTATATAGATGGTACGGTATTGCAACAATAAAATTATGTATACGCTTTCATTATGCCACATTTTTCCCACCATTTTTACGATGTTACATTTACCTAAAGCAATATATTTAGGAAATGGAGATACGTTAGGAAAAACCTCAGGATTTCTTTCTTCAAAATAAATTGGCTCTAGGTTTTGTTAATTTTTAGCATGACTGTCTTGTATACACTAATCAAATAGCAGGTATTACTTTGCTTAGTTTGCTTTGATCAAGCTATAAGATCAGTATAGTTTCATAATATTCATTAACGAGTGCGATAAGGTACTAATTAATGTTTGTTGTTTTCAGGTATGAATTTTACGAGACTTACATGATAGAACGTAAGTAAAATTTAGAATAATTCTTGTTCCACATCGTTAATCATTGTTAACAAGAACGTGCAAACATTCGTATACTTTTTCTTAATCACCTTTAGATATCAGATATCAGTGCAGTATTTTATATATGCTGTCGCATTTAAATTTCTACTGGCTTCTCCCGATGCAAGCGTTAACTCTTTTACCTTCAGGGCTCATCGAAGGTGGCTATCGGAAAAATGTTGATTTATTAATAATTTTAAGCAAAAAACGTACTTAACAATTTAGTAAGCAAAATTGTTAATATGATCAATAATAATCCACTAGTAGAGCCCTGCTCGAACCCGAGTAAATTATCTTCTCTTACTTCTGACTTCGCATCACCCCATAACGCATTGTGCATACTGCATTCCAATAGTAATTTTAATATATAAAATCCAAATACCACTGACTGACTGACTCACTCACTATCACGAAATCTCAAAAACCACAGAACGGATTGCAATGAAATTTGGAACATACCTTCCTTTTGGGTCTTAGGTGCTCACTAAGAAAGGGTTTTCAGAAATTCCCATAGAGCTCCGCCCCACGGGGAGTAAATGTCCCAATCCTATGTTATTCTTATGGACATTCACTTTAAGTTTGAGCCAAAGAAAATACAATCGGCTGATCTTGATTCGTAGTAGTTCCACGGGATAACCACAGAATGCAGCACACACAGTCAGTTTTTACACATTAAGATTATTTGCGGGCGAAGCCTGCGGAACAGCTGGTTGTTTATACATTGTATGTATTATCTATTCTTAATGTGTCAACAGCACATAATTGGTTTATATTCATCAATAACATTGGCATCTAAGCTTTGAAGGCCTTTAGGGTGAAGCCTTAAAGACGAATGTAAATCATAAGGAAGTTTGTAGAATCTATTTTATGAACGCTTTTAATTGACTCATCAAGTATAAAATCGGTTCAGTCGTATTAGTGCTATTGTGCAATTTCTTATTTCTTCTTCTTTAAGCTCAAATTCATATATAATTTTTTCATTACTAATATAAAGTAAAGAATATGCATCAATACAGTTATGATATGCAATACAAACAACGCTATTGTTTATGTACAATAAAGAAATGTTTTTGAAAACTACCGGTACACAATTAATATGTACGCCTCGCACTCAAAATGATATTCTTCGATAGTGTAAAAGGTCTCCAGCTTCAGAAAGTTCTACAACCTCCTATTCAGGCTCTTGGGGTAACCTACTTTGATATGGGTAGGCACCATATTGTAGAGCTTTGCACCGAAGTACGAGGGTTTCTTCGAGTAGAGTTCCATTCTGCGAGCTGGCAAGTTGAAATCCTAGGCGTTTCTGGTCTGGTAGCCACGCAAATTCGCATGTCTCATCAGCTCTTGTTTAGCTCATCAGCTCTTTTTGCATGCAGGATGACCTCAGTGGTGTAGATGGCCATAACAGTTAAAATGCCCGGTTCTTGAAAGGCGAGTCTGCAACTATCTCGAAACTGTAATCCAGCGATGATTCTGAGAGCTTGTTTCTGAAAGACCAGAACTCGATGGAGTTTTCCCGCTGACGATGCTCCTCAAAGTACAATGTACCTTAGATGTAGTTGGGTTTCAGCTAACGCACTGTTTGGCACTTTCATAGGTTGAGTACTGATTGCCTTAACTCGTTTTAACGTGAAAAATGACGAGCTCAGCCTCTGACACAGTAGGTGAAAGTACTTCTTCCACGATAGTTGTTATCCATCACCAGTCCGAGGTGCTTGGTTGAGTCACCATCTGGAGGTTGAAGGGCCCAGACACATCGTCCTTGTGGCGTTCCAAAGTTTTGTTTTTCTTCATTGAAGACAAGGTCGTTCTTCATGCAGTATTCTTGCGCCATTTTCACGATATGGGTCGAAATCTCCAACGCCTCAACTGACTTACTGCTAGTGACCAAGGCACCATATTGTAGAGCTTTGCACCGAAGTACGAGGGTTTCTTCGAGTAGAGTTCCATTCTGCGAGCTGGCAAGTTGAAATCCTAGGCGTTTCTGGTCTGGTAGCCACGCAAATTCGCATGTCTCATCAGCTCTTGTTTAGCTCATCAGCTCTTTTTGCATGCAAGATGACCTCAGTGGTGTAGATGGCCATAACAGTTAAAATGCCCGGTTCTTGAAAGGCGAGTTTTCATGTCCAGGTCATGATACAGATAGCCAAATGCTTTACTTAGGTATAAAAGTACGTTTGCTACTGTCTTATCTGCTTCCATAGACTGTCAATTATTTGTTCAACAAGTTCCACAAGTACTGCAGTTGTTGATTTTCCAGCTATAAACCCATGTTGGTTGTTAGGGATAAGCCTGTTGAGCTTCAGATGATCAAGCAGCCTAGCCAATACTATCCTGTCGATGATTTTTGACACAGTAGAGACAGTTGAGATATGTATAAAATGTGTCACCTCTTTCCTGCTTTCCTTCTTTTGAGGTTTATGTTTGGTTGGAAATCTTCCCTCAGCTAGTCACTTACCGATGACATTAGTTGATTACATCCATATTTACTCTTTAGACAGTTGAAGTAGTTTGGAAGTGAATTAATAATAATTTAACTATCGCCGATTTTGGATAACCCATTGGAGCTATGGGAATTAAGATTTGACATTGTTCCTGTACTTTTTTTTAGAAAGAGTAATAAAAAATTTAGTTGCAAACGAAGGTGTGCCTACAATGCGGACCTCATCCTAGTGCACTTAAAAAATCCACTAAAACCTTCTTCTAGACTGTACGATTATACCCTGTGATAATTGTTCACATTTCATCAGTCTGGGCCATCATTTGTGTACGTCATTAGGTCTCACGCTTTTCCAAGCCAACAAGAATTACAATGGCCTAGTCCAGACCCCGATCTGGACCATTTGTTTTGCACATATATTTGGATAGAATGATACTCAGTCCCGAGACGTCCTCCCCCTCTATCTCACCTTCACGCAGATCGTTATTTAATAACGCTCAAAGTGGTCATGGGACCACAGGGCAGCCTTTCACAACGCGAGAAGTGAAAGAAAACCGCGTCTTCGGGAATGCCTGGTCAATCACTGTCAACCACTATCTGGGACGCCTTCGCTACTAGGGCGTATTTTAAGGTGAATATGAATTAATGATGAGTGTAGAAAGGGTGAGATGCGATGTGTAGCCTCATTACTGAATAAGAATAGCTGATTCTTTTGTCAGGAGTATTAACTAATAGCCCAATGACCAATGACAGCTGGATCCCTAGAAGCATGGTAAACCGTACAACAGATGTAGCTCCTTCAGCTGAGTTTGTTGTATATCCGAGTTTTAATCTATAGCTTGGTAGGAACTGCGACCTTTTCATGCGCCTTATTGGCGATAAACCATGAACAGCCATCGGAGCGTTGTCAACACTAATTTCCAAGCGTTTCGTCCAATTTCAGTTGAGCCCTCTCAACGTTGACTGTAGCGATGAGAGATACTATGTCATCGGCGTACCCCACTAAGACGGATTCCTCTGACATTTTGGATATTTAATTGTCTGTCATATAGGACATTTAAAATGTCCGGGTCGAGTACCTAATCTTATATGGCACCAGAGGAGGCATCGGTAGTCCATCACTCGCCTACAGTGTCATAGATAAAAAAACTGATTCGCAAGTCTTCGATGAGACGCAAAGGGTGTAACAGGACACAGAATGTGTTTCTTAACGCGTCCAGCACATCGACCCATCTTGTCTAATTAAAATTTTTCTTAACATAAAAAAAGAATATCGCAAGCATAAAAATAGGAATGCCCACACTAGGATAAAAATTGTAGTACTGCGTTTTCTAGCTTTGACGGGGAGTCATATCTTTGGCAGCTTCCATGGCAAAAGTTAGTTTGGAGCAGATCAGCCAGGGTTTAAGCTGCGGTCGCATTTGTCGCAAAATGCGACATGCACCACGAAAATGCGACAATATTTTGGCAGGCTGTCGCTTTTTTGCTACAAAGGAAAGTATTTTTTAATTATATTGCAGAAAAACTGGTTTTAACAATACAAATAATCATATTAAAAGTTTGTAATCACGATCCACAACAAAAAATATTAGAAGAGTAGTTGGGATGTTGTATAGAGGCTTAACGTTGCGTTGGTTGCTACGTCACTTTACCGCCTCTGAGCGAGTGGTAGAGGAGACGAGCCTACATTACGTTAACAGTTGCTGTCGATTTCAACGTGTTTCAACTGCGTACCGTGTAAACGGAACGGGCGAGTTACTGATATGACAGTTGTAGTGACAGTAGCTAACCCCCTAGCAGACGTCATGTGCCGTGACTCGGTTTGGTGCGCACTTTGTAGTGGCTGAGTCTAGCCGAGCGAATCGGCGAATGCGAGAATGACGAGGCTAGTTCGCCACCGAAGGGATGACTGCGCTCGCCTCGCCATCACACCGATTCTTGTCGGTTTTTGTTTAGTCAAAAGAGACGAGCGGCAGGTCCTCCATACTTAGTGCCGCTCACGGTCTCGACTCGCTGCAGAATGTGGACGGTTACACGAGCACGAGTCGCTCGAAATTGCAACGATCGGGCGAAAGTGTAGCTTAGCGCTTAGCGAAAACAGACAACTCGAAATCGGTGATGCGCAAATGCGATCGCGACATGCTTTGAGGTTATGTTTCACAATGTGTAATGTTTGGGGTGTGTGTGTTTTAGTTGTTCTGGTGCCATATTAGGCCTATTGTATTAGAATGTTTAGTATATTTCCATTACAGACTTCAATGGTTAAAATGGATGTTACCAGATTATTTAAATGTTAAACCTTAAAAACAAATGCAAGCAAAAAACAACCTAAGACCAAAAAATAGTATAATGACACGCGATAAAAATGCGAAAAGGAAAATATTTTTGCTACAAGTCTCTAAGAGCTTGTAGCATTTTTGCTCAAAGAATTTTTTTTCCATCTGAATCCCTGAGATCAGCATTACAAAAGATTTTTCTGCCATGACCAACATATAGAGCGGCATGTAGGATAAACCCAGATTTGAATCACTCTAACCCGGATTTGTACTTTTTTTGGTTTTGAGAACAAGCTTGGTCTTTTTCCAACGAGATAGAAACATAACCTCAAACGGGCAGGCAGTGTAAATTCTCAGTAGATGGAAATCGATGGAAACACTGGTAATCCCACGAAGACCTGGAGCCCCTGATTTATTGTTTTCAGGCGAAACAAATTATGTCGCCATATTTTTTTCTTACGTGAGAAATAATCTAAAAAGGACCACAGCGGACCACAGCGTATATAGGGACCACAGCGGACGAGCAGATAATAAACCTTTCCACGGTGGTTACTTCCATTCTAGGTGGAGAGCGGGGTGCTCCAAGTTTTGAATTACTATTTTATAGTTCAGATTTAATGGTAAAGAGTACCTTGGAGTGCGGCATGAATGCATGGCTACCACAGGATACCGATGCCAGGCAAACGGAGACCTGGCTCTAGCGAACTAGGGACAATGTCCCCGAGGGTATACCCGGTCCTCGCTACTCTTGGCCGCCCCTTGCCGTAGGATGCCCTAGCAATCAAGACGTATGGAAACCACAGAAAAACTAAGTAAGTAAGTACCAGGAAGTGGAGCAAAACTGCAGAGCCAAACTTACTGAGTATTCCACAATCACGGCTTGGCAGTCTCGCAAGTTGCAAAGGCAGTGTAATTTGTCACGCCACTGTTTTTGAGCTCGAGGTCTGCGAGAAGGACTGGGATAAAGCCCTCCAAATTCGAAAGGACGCGAAAGAAATCTTCTCCCTGGCGGATGCTGCTGAAGGACAGGTTAAATGCTCGCAATACCCAGAATAACGTAAACCTTGCGGTGAAAAGTGGCATTTCTGGCCATTTCGAGCTGTTCAGCAGACTGAAGGACCTGCATTAGAAAGAGGACCAAGCCCAGGACTATTTCCGTACCACCCTACCCTTGGATAAAGAGGCAAGAACATGCCGGAAAAGGTACCAGTCGCGGATTTAAGGTCGCCTCCTAAAGGATGCCGTCCTTGCGGCTGGTTCTTCAGGTCAGCGAGAGCTTCAGCGAGCATCCCAAGGCGGACAAAAAAGGAAGAAGAAAAGAAAAGTCATAATAACTGCGACGGAGGCTCCTCCGGTGAGAACGGTCAATAAACCCAGCCCGGATTCGGCCGTGGCCACGAAGCCGAAGATAAAACCTGGTCCAGTGCCTGTCCTCGTAAAGTTTACAGGTGGCTACGCCGGCGCCGGTGTTCTGAGAAAAGTCTGTAAGGATTTATTTTGTTTAATTTCAAAGTGGGGTGGGCCGAATCCTATGGCACGTCAGCTGCTAGGGCTGTTTGCGCTCCCCGTTGAATTATTGGTTTTAGAACCCATCGAGTTGCAGGAACCTGATGAACTGCTGTAACCTCCACACTAACTCCTCCCAAGGCAGATGAATACCCCTCACCATGGTTCCGAGAGTGGCATCTCTTACCTCATCAAGAGCGTTGCAGTCAAAGAGGAGATGGTTGGCAGTCTCTTAAGACTGCCCGCACTTCCTGTACACTTGGTCTTCATTGAAGATACCCATGCGTAGCAAGTGCTTTCTCAAGTGCCCATGTGACTAACCCTGTCATTTGTTTGATGTCCCACCTACTCAGACGCAGGATGTTAGAAGCCACCCGGTGGGATGGCGAGTGAAGGGTGAGCTTGCTTACCCTCAATGTAGGAAGCTCTGCCCATCTCTTTTGGTGCCTCTCCCGAGCCCACGATGTGATGGACTGACCTGCATACTCACTAGAGATTCCGCGGAAGGTTACAGGGCCTATGAATGTAGCCGACGATTCCACGTTTTCCAGCTCATCCTCAGCCACATTCCCCCTGATTCCAGTATGACCCTGAACCCAACAAAGCGTGGCCTTGTTGCACCTACCAAGGCACGACAATGTTGAGAGACAGTCCCAGACAATCCCGGATCTGAATTGCCAGGAATCCAGCGCCTTGAGCGCAGCTTGGCTATCTGAACAAATGCAGATGCTCTAATCACTGAGACCACGTCCCAAGTTCTCCCGAGCACACTCCATGATTGCAGTGACCTGTTTGCCCATTGGAAGACACAATTCAACCCCCAGCCTATACCCCCAGTATCCTAGCCCTAGTGCCACTCCTTACATTTGAACCATCCATGTACCACTCCTGGTCGCAGGGCGAAAGAGGACTCTTTCCTTCGTCCCACTTCTCCCTTGATGCCCACTTCACAATACTTACCAAAAGAGTACCTGACTGGCATGTGATCAGAGGGCATGTCGAGCACATCACTCTTAACCACAAGAGTGATTCTAGTGTGGCCAACTGGTGTTCCAGAAGTCATCCAGAGGTTCTCGCAAAGGAGACGATGAGCGCACTTCCTAGCCCTCCTTGATGAAAAGGTCAATTGGCATGAGGTCGAGAAGATAGTCCAGAGAGACTCCAGGATAGCTGCTCAGATCACCTGTGCTGATGATGGAGAGACTCCAGGATAGCTGCTCAGATCACCTGTGCTGATGATGCATGTAAGTCCCATAAGGCTCCTCATCGCAAGCCCTGATTCCATTTTCGTCCACCACACAAGTGAGCCGAAGGTCATGGCAGGTCTGACCACCGGGACGCACAGCCAATGCTTGGGTCTAGGCTGCAGCCCCAAGTTTGCCCCGATCATTCACCTACATGCAAATAGAGACCACTTACCCCGATCAATGACCTTCTGTAGATGTGGTTCCTACTGAAGTGTCCAGTCCAGAGTGACACCCAGTTACTTCACCTGAGAAGGTCTTCTGTGTCCTGGAGTATGCAGCTTTGACACTACATCCTCCTTCGAGGCTAGTTCCACCTACCATATCTACCTTTTATGCTGCTTATTTAACTGATTGGTCCATCCTCACCAGAAGTTGTCCTCTAGATATCCTTCACCAGAGATGTTTCATTGAGAGTGGTGCTGGGGGCTTCCCAGTCTTATCAAATGTTGCGCATGAGACGACATCAGTGGTCACAGGCGATCTCTCTGTGTCACCTTGGAATTAAATTTTGGCCTGTGTTTGGCTGGATTAATTTATTCTGCGCTCCTTAAGAGCAAAGTCCGGTCCCGTTTTATTGAAGGAAGCTCCTCAACTTGGGATTTCGCATTTTCTTGCGCCTTCCTTTTTTAGACAACAGTATATTTTAATACTTGCCGGCTTTAGCACAACTTATTTCATCTTGAAGAGCCAATACCCCGTTCTGGACAGGTCTATTTACGATTTTCCGTCATTAAAACAAATACAGGCTGGTCATGAGCTTTTCCTCAATGCCTTTCAAACGCTCGTCAAATTGTCTATAAACATCATAACATTTTTGACACAAAAGAACCATCCCAAGATCCGTCACGAAAAGCCCCTTCGTTTTATGCTAGGGGAAGACCTTAAGGACATTTCTTTGACCGTCCATCAATTTTCTTAGACTGGTGCAGGCAGGTGGGATATTTGCTGCTCCCGCTGTAGGCACCTCCTTAGCGGACGTTTTTTTCACTGGAGGTAATCTTACTATTTTTCTTTTTATCAAGTTGCTCCTCCTGGTTCTTCCGAAGGACCACTCACGATAAACGTGCTGGATATGTTGTTCTTCTAATTTTCTTCTCTTTTTGATCAAACTTCTTGTTATTTGTCAACACATCATACGGCAATGGGTGGCTTGGAATAACCAGGAATGTATTCTCTATCAGGGACTCAGCCGCTACCCCCTCTCCTCGGAGCCTGGCTTTCATCAGACTAGACTTATTTCCAGCAGTAGATACCTCCGTGCTCTCTATCCATCTGTGGATATGGGGACGAAGCTTATAGCGAGAACATGTTTGTTTCGGCTTTGCGTTTTTTCGTTGCAAGTACAGTGAATGGTATCATCATTATATTAAAAGAATTTGGCGATTTTTGTGCAGAAGATTATGGCCAAACTACTGGGTCGATTTTGTTCATTTACGTATTGTTTGAAAGCCCTTAACGTCTAGATGTGCCTTTTGGGGGTCTCAAGTCAGTGCGTGGATCCAGAAACCCTTGGGAAGCCCTCAAAGTACGGTTTTGGCCCATTTAAATAACATTGGACAGTAAATCAAAACAAAAGAAGCAGAACAGCTGGGATTAAAGATACAAACATACGGTTTGCTAGTAACAATTATAACACTTAATATTCCAGTCATCACTAGGTCTACGTTCCGGTAATAAGGTTAAGATTAATCTGTGCTGCTCTCTACCGATGGTAAGAAGAAGCTCGGGCTTGCGTTATCTCCTCCAACCACGCCAATCTAGATGTCTGCGGAAACAATCAAAACATTTCCGCAAGACGAGGTCATCGACCCCAAGTTCATCGAGAACTGTGTCTTAAATTATCTATTACGACACGACGTCATCGACTCCCTCGTCGCCAATCTGACGGGGACAATAAAATAAGTGGTTGAGCCAGCCATGCTATCTGTTATGTTGGCCACGAATGAAGAGCTTGTCAGTCTTCGGAGTAAGGTGAAAAACCTATCGAGGTGGCTACAAGAGTGTTACATGCAAGACATTGCCAAACACGAAAACGCAAGAAACAAACAACAATGTAATCTCGACCGAGAGAATAAGCCAGGCAACCGGCGCAGTCACGTGACAGCCCGACCAACAAAACTCCTGGAAACCGCGAAATCGCCCCATTCCTCGTAACTTGACCGCGTGCTTCACTTCGTTCTTCAAAATTAAATCGCTACTTTAAACTCTCTCAAAATTCGTCGATTTGTTTGCGGGTGCACCCCACCAACGTAATTCTATTTCGCGAATTATTAACGGGAAAGTATAAACGCGCGATTTGAATTTAATTCAATTCGGTAACTTTAAACAAATTTTGTGAGCACATTTCTTTTCAAAATTCAGGTCGAGTCAGGCAAAAGTTGGGCAAAGGTAACAATTAAAGGGGATTAGTAATTTATTTGAAGTGCAAAATCATTTATCGTTATTTAGTTTATGGTGTGTTATTATTGTACTTCAAATGTTTACGTAAGTAACTAGATTTAATATTGTAATTTTAGTACTTGGTCACAGTTTCTATAACATTGTAGTATATCATTGTTGACGGATATTGTATTTAAATCTTATTTGTTATATTGTTAATTCTCATATCTTTATTCACTGTTAATTCTTGAAATTTTATTGTTATATTTTTAAAACACTGTGAAATAATCTGGTGTGAACTCATCCCTTAGGAATCATATTGAAACATACAGGAAATTCAGTATTTAAAATTAAAATTGTTTAAATTGAGTATATTGTAAAGAATTATTGTAAGAGCTGTAAATCGTGCCAGTAAATTAAATCAAATCTGAATATCAAAGGATTCATGAGTTTGGTTGATTTTACAAAATAAATAATATGTACAAATAAGCAGATAGTAGGACACTCTTATGTCATCCTCGATCTAGTCAATGCTGTGAGTACATCAAATGGATTAGTGGCAATTGTTGAAGGCTAGAGTACTGGAGGTTAGGTGGAGATAGTGTACATTATATTAAATTCCCAGGAACTCGCTTGCGGCAGTGCCACGTGCCAGTAAATATTATTCTATACGCTGTTATGTCCATATCTCACTGCTGACTCACATTGTGTAATTACTAAAGTGCAATTAAACTCTTCAATAATAAGTAAATAGTAAGGCCTTAAAATCCGCCAAACGATTGAATAACCTAACTTAAAGTAATTATAATTCAAGATCACCCTTTATGGCTCTTTGTTCCTCCAAAGGACATGTGACAAACTTATACTTAATAAACTGATTTCCTTCAACCATAGTTCTCATTGAAAGCAACCCACACATATTCAGAGATCCACGAAGGTTTCCCGGGCCCAGCAGCCTTCCACATCTCTGTATTAGATTTTAAGTAAGTGAGTTAATTGAGATAAAGAGTTACATTTTAGTAGTTGTCAGCTAAAGAGGAAATATACAAGGTATTTTTCATAACAAGTGGTAGCGAGCTATCAACTGAATTGTGGGTTGCCAGAAACAGAAACGTGACCAAGTTATTGTTATTTAGTTTTAATCTATTTTTCTGTGATTCTTAAACATATTTAATTTAATTTATTTAAGTTGAACTATTTGATTTATAATGCTTCATGGACGTCAATATATCACAACAGCTAGGGATCGGGCAACGAGAATTCAATCACGTAATCTAAGAATTCCAAATGTAGATGGATCCACCCCAGTTGTGATTAATATTGAACCCCAGTCGCAGGCCGTAAATAATGTAGATATACCACAATCTCCCGCAGCGCCACGTGGTAGTTTAGAAGACAGGTTACACAGCGCGAACTTAATGCCTCGCCAATTTGCACCGCGCGGGAATTCAACGCATCTAAGGCAAACTCTGTCAAACGAACCGGAATCAGATCTTCTTATCACGCGTGATTTTACAGGCCAACACTTGGACACACTTTCAACAACTGATCGCACCGTGGTAATAGAATTAGTTCGTAAATTACAGCCTTGTTCGGGAGAGGATGAAGCCCATCTGATACATTTTTTGAAGCAAGTTAACACAATTTTTCAAATAGTTCGTTTTGGGCACTATGACGTCATGAAGTTAATTTTGCCACAAACTCAAGCACTTCTTTTCGAGATTTGGTCACAGGGATTAGAATTAAATTACACATGGGACAATTTGCACTTTTCAATATTAACAGCCTTTTTTCCTGGCTTACAGTTAGAACGAGTGACAAACAGGTTTGTAAAGCGACTACAGGGACCTCAGGAATCTTTTTCGAGTTTTGTTAATGATATTATCTCCTCCGCTACAGCATTACAGTGTAATTTCCAGGATAGTTATTTAATAGAGGTAATACTTTCAAACATGAATCCGCGCATGCGCAGTAGCTTCACATTCCAGAACAAGCCCCAAACAATTTGGGAATTGAGATCTTTGGCGAACTCAGTGAATGCGTCGATTCAAGCGGACAGATTTTATTTTCACACCTTCCCTGAGAATCAACAAGCGACCGCTGTCACTTCAGGAAGTCAACAGCAGTTTGCGCAGCGACCCCCTATCAAATGTTTCACATGTGGGGAACTTGGACACATCGCACGCAATTGTAGACAGGGAAACGCGAGAGGCAATTTGGCGTGGAGGTAGTTGAATTGCCGCAGATTAACACCTCTATTTCTGCTACTCCTTTGAATTTCTCCTTGCAGCTACCGACAGTCAAGTTTTTTATTCCACAATGTTTAATGACAGATGCACTCATAGATTCAGGATCGACAAACTGTTTTATAGACCAGAATTTTTTTCAAAATATCAAGTCATCACCAGGTGTCAAGGAAATTATTAAAACAAGTATGTCAGTTAAATCAATAAATGGACAAAGCGCTACAGTTAGGAAAATAGTTAAGCTTCACTTCAAGATAGGTCATTTCTCTTGGACATTTGATTTTTTTGTAGTAAATTCGCTACCTTTCCCGATTATTTTAGGGGTTAACTTCATGCAGAAATCACAAATGAACTTAGATTTTTCCAGTAATACCATAAGATTTAACTTCAATAGTAATGTCAATCTTCCAATGAAAGATATTTTTGTCAAGCAATCACAACCCAGTAATTCTTTATTTTTGGAGTTATCGGAAGCAAATAAAGCACATTCACATCAAACAGAAGAATTTTTACAGAAATTAAAAAGTGATTTTCCCTCTGTTATAACTAAGCGCATCGGTCAAGCGAAGGTTGCTCCTTATCATATCAGCTGTTTACCAACCAAACCAGTTTGTTCCCCTCCCTACCCCTTGCCCCCGGACAGATTAGCGGCGATGAGACAGATCACAGACGACTTACTGAATAATAAGGTTATTAGGAAATCAACAAGTATGCACTGTGCCCCAGCATTTCTCGTTTCTAAAGCTGATAAAAATAAATACCGACTTGTTTGTAATTATAAGAGAATAAATGAATTTATTTCCTATGATGCTCACCCGCTACCTACCTTAAATTCAGCATTTGAATTTTTAAGTAAAGCCAAGTACTTCACATCACTGGACATGAATAATGCCTTTTTTCAAATCCCATTAGATTCTCAATCAAGACAGTATACAGCATTTTGTACTCCGTATGGTTTATTTGAATTCAACACAGTTCCACAAGGTTTAAAAATAGGATCCCAAGCCCTTACTAGAGTCATGGATGAAATATTAGGAGATTTTAAATTCAAGTTTGTCTTCAATTTTTTAGATGACTGTTTAATTTATAGTGAAGATTGGGAAACTCATAAACAGCATGTAACACAAGTTTTAAATAAATTCAAGGAGTACAACATTACCATAAATCCCGAGAAAATAAAGCTAGGCCACACTTCAATTAAATATTTGGGACACATTATTTCAAACCGGACACTTTCCTTAGATCCCGACCGCATAGCACCTATCCTGCAATATCCTAGACCACGTAATTTGAAACAGCTTCAAAGATTTTTAGGATGCGTCAATTTTTATTCCCGTTTTATTAAGAATTTTTCTAAGATCGCACTACCATTAAATAACCTCAGGAAGAAGAACGTAAAATTTCAATGGACAACAGTACACCAGGAAGCTTTTGACAAACTAAAAAATTCTCTAGCAACATCGACAACGCTTGCATTGCCGGATTTTGAGCGAAAATATGTTATAACGTGCGATGCTTGTGATGAGGCAATCTCGGCAGTCTTACAAATGCGAGACGGGGACAATCTTTTACCAGTTCACTTCGCTTCACGCACCTTAAGCGAAACAGAACGCAAGTACCCGATGCACAAAAAAGAATTTTTAGCTTGTTTGTATGGAGTAGAGAAGTTTAGGCCATATTTAAATAGCAAATTTACATTACAAACCGACAACTCAGCAGTAATGTATATTTTGAAGGCTAATAAACAAGTTAGTAGTCAGTTATCCAGGTGGCAACTAAGGTTATCAGAATTTGATTTTGAAATAGAGAATATTAGGGGCAAGTTAAATGTTGTAGCAGATGCACTATGTAGGGTCTTCAAGGGTGATACGGACAAAAACGTTAAAATCACCGAAGATTCCGCATGTTGTACTCTGCAATTATTTCCAGAATTATTCACTTCAATTAGGGAGAAACAGGCTCAGGACACAGAACTTAGTTTAATTATTTCAGACTTGAGAAATAGAATTCCAGTTAAGGACTATTCATTGCGCAACAATATTTTATACTTTGGTAAACAGGGCAGAAAGAGTAAAATTGTAGTACCACAGTCCATGCACACTTTTATTGTTAAATATTTTCATGAGAACCCTATGTTTGCACATGCGGGCATAGCCAAAACAATCAATCACATACAGAAGCAATTTATTTGGAAAGGCATGATACAGTTTATTAGGAATTTTGTTAGGCAGTGTGAACAATGTCAACTCTCAAAACCGGCACAAAATCAGAAAATAGGTCAGTTAAGTTCCTACATTCCCACAAATTGTAACGAGCAATGGTTTTGCGACTTTGTTGGACCATTACAACGGACGCAGCGAGGTAACGAATCAATTTTTGTTTTGGTAGATAATTTCTCAAAATATTGTTTTTTATACCCAGTTAGGAAACAAACGTCAGACTCCGCTATAAATATTCTTCGAAACAACATTTTTGCTCAACATGGCCTTCCGCAACGATTAATTACAGATAACGCCTCCATTTTCAGATCACAGAAATTTTTTTCATTTCTTTTTGGTTTAGGAATTAAGCATATCACAACCTCCCCATATAGACCTCAGGCTAATGTCGCGGAACGAGTCAACAGGAACTTAGTCACAGCTTTAAGAATTTTTCACAACCAGAACCACAAATCTTGGGATATTTATTTGCCATATTTAATGCTTGCCTTTAATTCCGCTGCTCATGAAGCAACAAAGTTCACTCCAGCAAGTATTTTCTTGGGCAGAGAGCTAACACATCCGTTACAATTTCTTTGGAACTTGGAAGCCGGAAACACAAATAAGCCGAATTTAGACACAGTATTTCAGAATCTCACTAGGGCACATAATAGGACAAAATTGCGATACGACAGAAATCGAACTCCATCTACCTTCGTAATAGGCGATAAAGTCGTGTTGTATAAGCATTCCCTTAGTAACAAAGACAAGAAGATAACAGCGAAACTTAATCACAAGTGGAAGGGTCCTTATACAATAACTCGACTTACTTCACCAGTTAATGTTGAGATAAGCTTGGACAGTGGTCCAACTCACAAACAGATTGTAAATGTTGATCAAATAAAAAAGTTTTTTTCCTTCAACGTAATTAATTGATTTCATTTTTAGCACTTAAACTGTTGTGATCAATTGACCTTATATTTAAGCTTCATTTTGTAAACCCATATTATAACAGATTCTCATGTGTGGGAGACTCTCATCTGAGCAGAGCAGCGAGACATTGGCACCTGTCACCCTCAACCATCATCACTATCTCTGGGGCGACGACACATACAATAGTCACGGAGGTGCGCAGATCCACTGCACATCTACAACCAACTTGTATCCTGCTCATCGGCACGAATGACGTGAAACGCAACATCCCTCACACAGTCTCCACGCACAACATCAAGACAATATGCAACATCTTAACTTATTCAGGAAGGACAGTTTTTATTTTGACAGTGCCACAAACTCTTTTCAACAGTGAATCTAACAAGAAAATTAAGAAATTAAACCACTTCATTCAATCTTTAAACTCAAAATCGAATGTTTTTATCCTCAACCTACAAACAATTTTTTCTGGTCACAACATCACAACATTGATTGAACATTTTTATCGCAACGGCAGGAAAGATGGAATTCACCTAAATCACAAAGCATTTTTTCTAATTATGAACGAAGTACAGTTTAAGTTAAGTGCAACGCAACACAATGGACTTAGTTACAACATCGCTCTGGACAGTTAGGTTTCACCAAGTTTTGGGGGTGAGTCTTCGACCGAAGTGGAACTTACAGGTATCATCGCCGTAAGAGTCCACCACCTCTACTGCTATTGAAATTGAATTGTCAAATGTACCTTTAGTATTAAGCGCTCCTCATTTTCTGGAATTTTTAATTTTTGTGGTAGGAAATTTTTTTTAGATCAGGGTTGGACAAAAATTAAAAAGCTTTTAGGGGGGGAAAATTGTTACATGCAAGACATTGCCAAACACGAAAACGCAAGAAACAAACAACAATGTAATCTCGACCGAGAGAATAAGCCAGGCAACCGGCGCAGTCACGTGACAGCCCGACCAACAAAACTCCTGGAAACCGCGAAATCGCCCCATTCCTCGTAACTTGACCGCGTGCTTCACTTCGTTCTTCAAAATTAAATCGCTACTTTAAACTCTCTCAAAATTCGTCGATTTGTTTGCGGGTGCACCCCACCAACGTAATTCTATTTCGCGAATTATTAACGGGAAAGTATAAACGCGCGATTTGAATTTAATTCAATTCGGTAACTTTAAACAAATTTTGTGAGCACATTTCTTTTCAAAATTCAGGTCGAGTCAGGCAAAAGTTGGGCAAAGGTAACAATTAAAGGGGATTAGTAATTTATTTGAAGTGCAAAATCATTTATCGTTATTTAGTTTATGGTGTGTTATTATTGTACTTCAAATGTTTACGTAAGTAACTAGATTTAATATTGTAATTTTAGTACTTGGTCACAGTTTCTATAACATTGTAGTATATCATTGTTGACGGATATTGTATTTAAATCTTATTTGTTATATTGTTAATTCTCATATCTTTATTCACTGTTAATTCTTGAAATTTTATTGTTATATTTTTAAAACACTGTGAAATAATCTGGTGTGAACTCATCCCTTAGGAATCATATTGAAACATACAGGAAATTCAGTATTTAAAATTAAAATTGTTTAAATTGAGTATATTGTAAAGAATTATTGTAAGAGCTGTAAATCGTGCCAGTAAATTAAATCAAATCTGAATATCAAAGGATTCATGAGTTTGGTTGATTTTACAAAATAAATAATATGTACAAATAAGCAGATAGTAGGACACTCTTATGTCATCCTCGATCTAGTCAATGCTGTGAGTACATCAAATGGATTAGTGGCAATTGTTGAAGGCTAGAGTACTGGAGGTTAGGTGGAGATAGTGTACATTATATTAAATTCCCAGGAACTCGCTTGCGGCAGTGCCACGTGCCAGTAAATATTATTCTATACGCTGTTATGTCCATATCTCACTGCTGACTCACATTGTGTAATTACTAAAGTGCAATTAAACTCTTCAATAATAAGTAAATAGTAAGGCCTTAAAATCCGCCAAACGATTGAATAACCTAACTTAAAGTAATTATAATTCAAGATCACCCTTTATGGCTCTTTGTTCCTCCAAAGGACATGTGACAAACTTATACTTAATAAACTGATTTCCTTCAACCATAGTTCTCATTGAAAGCAACCCACACATATTCAGAGATCCACGAAGGTTTCCCGGGCCCAGCAGCCTTCCACATCTCTGTATTAGATTTTAAGTAAGTGAGTTAATTGAGATAAAGAGTTACATTTTAGTAGTTGTCAGCTAAAGAGGAAATATACAAGGTATTTTTCATAACAAGAGGTGGAGACGAAACTGGCGGACAGAACCGATGACCTGGAACAATGTCAACGGTGAAACAACTTAAACAAATATTCGGCATCGAGATAAGGACGAGGACACTGACCAACTGGTTGTCATGCTATGCCGAGAAAATCTCAGGATAGAACACATCAGCCCCTGCAACTCACTAAAGGTTCTTCCAGCGATTTCTAGTGCGCAACGGTCAAATAAAAGCACACTTTAATGACACCTGTACGGGGTTGAAGAAAATAAGACTAAAGATAAATAAGATAAAATATGGGTAGAAGCAAAGACCGTAAGACACTTGACCTTTTTTATATAGAAGATATGAGCGTTATAGTCAGTTTTCACCAATCGTCTACTCTTTAGAGATACTTTAAACAAAAGATCACTAGAAAAAGGTTTACATTTTAAAATTTTGAGTTAACACTAAGATCTTCGATTGTTGGGGGATTACTCATGTTGTTTAAATAATACTCTTATTAAGGTGAAACCTTCTATCACACATAGTTTTGAGCAAAACCCGCTGATATAGAAAAGTTCCAGGTAACTTTAATCAAGTAAATTGAGCCTACGTAGTCTGGGTTAGTCGGACGGAATAGTCCCTTTTCCTTACTGCCTCAGAAAGCACCAGTTTTCATATTGTTAAGTTTTAGCCGAATTAGTTTTTGGTGTTTTTCAAAATTTGGATCAACACATGTTATCTACTATTTTTAAAGCAGTGACTGATTTCAAAATCAAAGTTTCTATGATTTGAAATGTATGGACTGCCTTCATTCTCCAGATACACAGATATTTATGTGCTGGATGTACCTAGACACGTGATTATACTCGGCTGTGATAATTTTAATAATCAACTCGGACCTCGACACCCCTAATTGCAATCACCATTCAGTGGTCCGCTTTTTAAATATAGCGGTTGAAGGAGAATCAAAAATACGGTCACATTGTGAATTTAACATTACGTTTCGATATACAATACTAGATTTGTAAGAAGAATTAGTTGTTGAGTAAAATTTTTGCATTGTTGTTATGCCAATGTTTTGTGAACAACGGGTACTACATGTGTGCGACATGTTCGTGAAAATGGTTGCTCGATTTTTAAATGTTGACAAGGATCAATAGGGTTTTATAAATAACTGTATTACACTGAGCAAGGAAACATCATAAAAAAGTATATCTGTGGGATAACACATGCCTTTATTAAATCCAACCTTAATAATTATTTTTTGGAGAATAAAAAGAAGTTGAAGAACAGTAGAAGACAAACCGCATCGTACTATTATTCCAAAGGAGAGCAATGATTGAATATAGGCGTAGTATGCTAACGTTACCTCTTTTTCATCTCAAACTTCTCTTAACTGCCAAAAGGCAAAAACGAATTTCCACAATTTTAAAGTAAAAAATTCAATGAGGCTCGACCACCTCATACGATGGTCAAATACAACTCCAAGATAATAATAATTTAATAATTTAAATAATTTACTTTTTCAATCCTACCACATGAACAGTTATTACGAGTAACGAGTAACACGTGTGGCTTTGTCTTTACAGTTGCAGAGTCCATTTCCTTCCTGACAGTTCAAGTATCTATTGGTGATAAGCTTATTTTTTATAATATCATATTAATATCCTCTAAAAATATGCATATTTTACCTATCGGCATATTGTTGTAATAGTCCTCTAGTCCAGCAATAAAACAAACAACATTACTGTCATGTGTTCTGTATAGCGCCGATAAACTATACTGTTTGTTACAAAACGTAAAATCCAAACTTAATCCAAAAACGTCTCCAATAGTGATTTGTGTACAAGTAAAATTAAGTCGTTTGTTAATGACATCATTACTCCATCGTTCTGATTACGTTGCTTGTCAGTCAGTCGTCACAAGGTCAAAGCCTTCTATACCCTCCCCCTCCCCCTCCCCCTCCCCCTCCCCCTCCCCCTCCCCCTCCCCAACCCCCTCCCTCTCCCACCCCACCATCTCTAAACCAGCATTCCGATAGGACAATGAAATCCAACTGTAAAATAAAAGGTTGCAAGCAAACTAGCAGCTCGTCTAAGTTTGCATAAATACTACAGATATTTATATGAAAGTACCTGGGGGGGCGAGCTTTGCTCGGGGGAAGGCCAGTCAGTTTGTTAAGATGACTTGGAGTAATATTTTACCACTTCCCTCTACTGATAATCAGATTTGTATAACTCATTTGCCTCTTTTCTATATTTTTAAGGTCACTCCAGTTGTTATTTATAGCTCAATGTCTCTTTGATTTATTTTACTACTCTATTTATGTAATCTTCACTTAAATCTTTTAATCTCTGCTCTTAGGAAACCACATGTTAATAATCCTATCCTGTACTCTAATATGAGTAAGGTTTGCTTGCTTGCTTGCTAGCTTGCTTGCGACACGGATCTCAAAAACGGCTCCAACGATTTCCTTAAAATGTTCGAAATAACTCATTTCTGGGATAAAAATAAGTTCTAGACAGGCCTCATCCCCAGGAAAAATCAAATAATGTAAAAAAACTAAAATGAATAGTTAAAAAAATTAACGTTGGGTTTATGGAGTTTCAAATCAAAACAAAATAATTTTAACAGCTGTTCATAATAAACCAGGGATCTGTCAAAGTAATACTCAAGTTGTTTATGATTATTAACATGTGGTTTCCTGAGAGTAGAGATTAAAAGATTTGATTGAAGATTACATATATAGAGTATTAAAATAAATCAAAGGGACATTGAGCTATAAATAACAAATGGCTACTTTAAAAATGTAGAAAAGACGCAAATGAGTTATACAAATCTGATTATCAGTATGGAGAAATGGTGAAATATTACCCCAAGTCATCTAAACAAACTGACTGGTCTTCCCCCGAGCAAAGCTCGGCCCCCAGGTACTCATAAGCAACATGAGTATTACTTTGACAGTTCCTTGGTTGATTATGAACAGCTGTTCCAATTCTTTTGTTTTGATTTGAAACTCCATAAACCCAACGTTAATTTTTTCATTTTAGTTTTTTTACATTATTTGATCTCTCCTGGGGATGAGGCCTGTCTAGAACTTATTTTTATCCCAGAAATTAGTTATTTCCAAAATTTGAAGGAAATCCTCGGAGCTGTTTTTGAGATCAGTGTCGCAAGCAAGCAGCAAACCTTACTCATATTAGAGTATAGGATAGGATAACTTTAAATTTCCACCACCTAATCTACCGCTATACAAATTCAAATCCTATACTCTAATATGAGTAAGGTTTGCTTGCTTGCTTGCTTGCGACACGGATCTCAAAAACGGCTCCAACGATTTCCTTCAAATGTTCGAAATAACTAATTTCTGAGATAAAAATAAGTTCTAGACAGGCCTCATCCCCAGGAAAAATCAAATAATGTACAAAAACTAAAATTAAAAGTTTAAAAAATTAACATTGGACTTATGGAGTTAAATCAAAACAAAGGAATTTTACCAGCTGTTCATAATCAACCAGGAAACTGTCAATGTAATACTCATGTTGTATATGATTATTAACATGTGGTTTCCTGAGAGCAGAGATTAAAAGATTTGGGTGAAGGTTACCTAAATAGAGTAGTAAAATAAATCAAAGGGACATTGAGCTATAAATAGCAACTGAAGTGACCTTAAAAATGTAGAAAAGAGGTAAATGAGTTATACAAATCTGATTATCAGTAGGGGGAAATGGTGAAATATTACTCCAAGTCATCTAAACAAACTGACTGGCCTTCCACCGAGAAAAGCTCGGCCCCCCAGGTACTATTCATTGAAAGAGTCCAACTCCGAGCATGCATCAAACTGCAAAATAAGGAAAATCATCGTCAGATCGCATCATGATCCTCGCACAGCCCAGCTGCCCAGTCAGAACGTGTAACAAACTTAATGTTGCCTCACTATTTAATTGTGTCATTGTGGTTTTGTGTCAAAATGTAAGACTTCATTTGTATTTTAGAATATACTAGCTGTCCCGCAGGCTTCGCCCCGCAAATAATCACTACTATTATCATCACGCCAAAACCACTGGGCCAACTCTGCTGGTATTGTGCACAAATGTAGTCTATGTACCGAGGAGTGTCATAGGCCTATCGCCGTTTAGAAATGTCCTCAGGGCTCTGCCCCACGGGACTTCCAAGATCCCATGTTATTCTTATGGAGGTGAGTTTTATTTGGTTTATGTCACATGTGTGTTTTCCTAATTCAATTCATTTAAATAAACAGCTGTTATAAGGAGTATATACCTACAGACTGTCATTGTTTTGTTTACAATTTTTCTACTCTGAATTTCACCCCGTTGCGAAGCACGGGCATAGCAGCTAGTTATTTATAAAAGCTATGACATTTGTGTGTGCTGCATTCTGTTGTTATCCCGTGGAACTACTACAAATCAAGATCAGCTGTTTGTCATCAGCTCAAACTTAAAGTGAATGTCCATAAGAATAACACAGGATTGCAACTTTGACTTCCCTTGGGGCGGAGCCCTATGGGAATTTATTAAAACACTTTCTTAGTGAGCACCTAAGACCCAAGAGGAAGGTATGTTCCAATTTCATTGCAATCCGTTCTGTGGTTTTTGAGATTTCATGATGAGTGAGTCAGTCAGTGGTATTTGGATTTTATATATAAGATGAGAAAAATATAGGCGTTATTATGATGCTGCCCAGTATTAATAAGTGAGACAATTAGACTCCTTAACGGGCCTACTTTATCTAAACAATTTAGTATTGAATACTGTATGATACATAGTAAGTTTAATGAGATTGTTAGACATTTGGGCAGCATTTTAGCAATTTTCCCTATTGGGAAGAAGCTATTACCGTAGGTCTCATGGTAAGACTTTAGCCCGAGACCATGATAACTTTTCATTTTGAGGTCTCCAGATGCCAAAAACACCATTCGTTCAAATTTGTATATATATATATATATATATATATATGTGTGTGTGTGTGTGTGTGTGTGTGTGTGTGTGTGTGTGTGTGTGTGTGTCTTTAAGCACAATAACTCTCTTAAAGAAGATCAGATCTTAGTGAAATTTGGTACATATGTGTAAAGTACCATTTATTTGAACGAGTTCGAAAACCAGACAAATCGCACCATCCGAAGGGGGGTTTTGTACCCCAAAAATGTGTTTTTTGGGGTTTTCACATGTAATTAAATTTAAATCAAATTTTAATTTACACCATTGAATTCAGCTTAAAAAAACAAACAATTTGGTATTTTGATCATTGCTGTACGTCAATTGTTTACTGAGATATTGAAAGTGCTAAACATAGTACGTTGTCTAATGTTATTCTTATGGAGAAAAAGAAAAATTGTATATCTCGCTTATTTATGAACATAAACTGACGAAATTTTGTATATGGCTTCATCTGGTTGTGGTTTATTGTTGTTTGAACAAAACAATTTTACGCCTATGGTTCCCGTTGCAGCAAATCTAGGTACTTGGTTCCCATGTTATTCTTATGGAAAATAATTAAAATGTTATATATCGCTTATTTATGAATGTATATCGATTAAACTTGGTATGTGACTTCACTAAGATGAGCTTAATTGATATTTTCATATAAACCCATTATTTTGTGTTCCTTGTTGCAGCAAACCTGCGTACTCATCCCCAATGTTAATCTTATGGAGAAAAATTAATATTTTAAATATCGCTTGTTTGTGAATATATTTCTGATGAATCCTGTTAAGAGTTTTAATGTGCTATGTTATATATTCATTGGAAATTCGCTGAGTATGCAGGTTTGCTGCGACGGGGGTATTATTTTTATACGGAGTGATTGCATTTGTTGAGAGCATAACAATGGTTAAGTCTTTCAATACAACAATGCACGAGATGCACAAAAATAAAATATTAATAAATTAGAGCTTTCTTTGGAAAATTAATGATTTTATAAACTACTAAGACAAATACCCCCGTAGCAGCAAACCTGCATACTCAGCGAATTTCCAATAGAGATATAAATGGCTTAATACTTATAAAGCCACTTACCAAGTTTCATAAAAATATATTCACAAATAAGCTATACATACAATTTTAATTATTCTCTATAAGAATAACATTGGGGCTGAGTATGCAGGTTTGCTGCATCAAGGAACACAAAAAATTGGTTTTTATGCTAATATCAATATAACTCAACTAGGTGAAGTCATATACCAGTTTTTATTCATTTATGTTATAATTAAGGGAGACATAGCATTTAGTTATTACCCGTAAGAATAACATGGGGCTGAGTACGCAGGTTTGCTGCTACGGGAGCCTTTGGAAAAAAAATATTATTTTGAGCAAATATCAATAGAACACAACCAAATGAAGCCATGTACCAAGTTTCGTCAGTATACGTTCATAAATAGGCGAGATATAAAATTGTTCTTTTCCTCCATAAGAATAACATTAGACAACGTACTGTGTTTAGCACTTTCAGTATCTCGGGAACCAATTGACGTAGAGGAATGATCAAAATACCAAATTGTGTGTTTTTTAAGCTGAATCCAATTGTGAAAATTAAAATTTGACAATTTCAAAAATTATATGTAAAAATTCAAAAAACCCATTTTTGGGGTACAAAATCCCCCAAAAATACCCCTTCTGATCGAGCGATCTGGCTGGTTTTCGAACTTATAAATATATTTTCCCCACACATTATTATGTACTAGATTGATTAGTTGTGTATGTATAACCTGCTGTGATATTTTGTATTCTGAAAATTTATTTTTCTATGAAATATTTACAATAATTTAAAATGTTGAGGTAATTTTATTTGATTTAAACCCCAAATTTATAAGTAATATTAATTTGTTTTGTTTACCGGTATTTAAAATTACATAGCTCACTTAAATTCCGTGAGATGTACATATGATACATGATGTATTTAAATTATATGTACATATATTCTAATAAGCATTCTATATGTGCATCACTTTGCTTCAAAGTGCTAATGTTTCAATTTTAGCGAATTTCCCCTATAGGGAAGAAGCTATTACTGTAGTCGGCATGGTAAGACCTAGGCCCGGGACCATGATAACTTTTCGTTTTGAAGTCCCCAGACCCCAAAAACACCATTCGTTCGATACTGTATATATATATATATATATATATATATATATATATATATATATATATATATATATATATATATATATACAGTATCGAACGAATGGTGTTTTTGGGGTCTGGGGACTTCAAAACGAAAAGTTATCATGGTCCCGGGCCTAGGTCTTACCATGCCGACTACAGTAATAGCTTCTTCCCTATAGGGGAAATTCGCTAAAATTGAAACATTAGCACTTTGAAGCAAAGTGATGCACATATAGAATGCTTATTAGAATATATGTACATATAATTTAAATACATCATGTATCATATGTACATCTCACGGAATTTAAGTGAGCTATGTAATTTTAAATACCGGTAAACAAAACAAATTAATATTACTTATAAATTTGGGGTTTAAATCAAATAAAATTACCTCAACATTTTAAATTATTGTAAATATTTCATAGAAAAATAAATTTTCAGAATACAAAATATCACAGCAGGTTATACATACACAACTAATCAATCTAGTACATAATAATGTGTGGGGAAAATATATTCAATATGATATTGTAGTTTAGCTACTTTATTACTTTTATTGCTCCCACTAGAACTTTATCTGGACCTAGAGCTGAATCAGCATATGTTACAGGACCATATATATTTATGATCACTGGAGTGGCAACGCAGTTTCATAGATTAAGACTACCACAAGTTTGTTTAATCTATGGCAGTATGCACAATCTGCGATGAGGGGGTATCAATTCAGAAGTATGAGAAGGCAATGTTCTAGAGTTCCAGCAGAAGGTTTTATATACTAATTTTTACTATAACTTATGGGCTTTAGCGATGGTTCTAAAGTGATTACAACTGAAATATTGAGTTTAGTTTAGTTATAAATTATATGGCTGTACTTACCAATAACTCCTAAATAAATCCATGACTGAAACGATGGAAGAAATTTGCAATTAGGAGGTGGAGAAAACTATAAATTCACCATAATCGTTTCCTAGGTTTTAAAAAAACCGTTTAAATGGATACCATGACAATTGTTTGATTATAATCACTTTTGATGCTTTATTGGTTAACGTCAGCTAAGTGTGTGGGTGACTCTCTAGTACATCGCTTCGTCCAGCAATGTTTAACTCAGTTACCTCTTGCTTTTAGCGAATTTCCCCGATAGGGAAGAAGCTATTACCGTACGTCTCATGGTAAGACTTAAGCTCGAGACCATGATAACTATTTGTTTCGAGGCCAAAAACACCATTCGTTAAAATTTTTATATATATATATATATATATATATATATATATATATATATGCGTGTGAGTCTGTTTGTGTCCTTAAGATATAAGATATAACTCTTGTAAAAAAGGTCCGATCTTAATAAAATTTGGTACAAATGTGTAAAGCACCATTACTTTGAACGGGTTCAAAAACCAGACGCACCATCCAAAGGACGGTTTTGTACCCCAAAATTGTTTTTTTTTTGGGGGGGGGTTTCAGATGTAATTTTTGATTAAAATTAAATTTTAATGTATACCATTAAATTCAGCTTAAAAAACAAACAATTTAGTATTTTGATCATTACGCTACGGTACGTCAATTGGTTACTGAGATATTGAAAGTGCTAAACAGCTATACACAGGACGTTGTCTAATACTATTCTTATGAAGAAAAAGAAACATTTTATACCTTGCTTATTTATTAACATAAACTGACGAAACTTGGTATATGGCTTCGTCTGGTTGTGGTTTGTTGTTGTTAACACAAAAACGAGTTCGCACGAAGCACGCTGACGTGAGGGATGTGAATTTCCATATAAAAAACTATAAAAACTCAAAACAGTTAAAAATATACAATTATTCCAATTTTTATTCAAATTTGAAAATATTGATTTTTTGGCTGTTCTGATGCTCCTGGTTCTATTGACCTGCAATGCTGGGAATACAATTTTGAGCATTATAAGGTTAGGAGAAGGCCCAGTCAGGCTTTAAAGTAGGCGTGAGGTTGTTAGGGATGATAAAAGTTCAACAACAAATGAATAACAGGCTTTTCTAATGTAATACCCCCATAAGTACTGGGACCACAACGTACTGTGTTTGGTCAATACACATTTTCTTTAATAACTCGGTAAATATATGTGCTAGAATGACAAGAGAGGGCTTAAAAGTTTCGCCACACTAATTCCCATCTTTTTGCATCCGTTAATTTTACATCTGGGGCTTTTCTGACCCTTTTTGGGCCCAAAAACTCGACATTTGAAAGATTAATCCCGAAAAAAGGGGTTTAGAGTTTTCCGATTGTTTTGCCCAACGAACTTGTCCAACTGATTATAAAAAGGAACGTCCCTACCAAATTTGAAGTAAATCGGATATATATATATATATATACATATATGTATATACAATTTTGAACGACACCCCAAAACGTGTTCAGGGGGTCACCTTAGGAACTTCTATGGTGGTCCTGGGCTTAAGTTTCACCGTGCGGTAATGCTAATAGTTCACTTTCCATAGGAAATGAACTAACAATTTTTTGCATATGGTTCCAGTAGCAGCAAACCTGTTAATCGGTCCCCATGTTATTCTTATGGAGAATAATTATTCTTATAAGAGTAATTCTTGTGGAAGGATCGAAAAGCTACTTTTGGTCAAGTGACAAACTATATTTTCCGTCATACTGCAAACAAAATTAATATAACAATTTCTTAGAAACTAAATTTTGTTTAATTTTTACCATTAAAAGTTTACTTCAATATTGATCTTACTGCTACTCTAAACAAACGGCTGTTACACAAGTTTTCATTGTTACAGCTGATGATATTAACAGCTGATGTTCCATTGATGTTTTTAGTCCAAGGATGAAAAACATCATCTAAATGATACTTTTCGGTCAAGGTCATCAGCTGTTAATCCTAGGAGTAAAAATAACTGTTTTAACATCTCAACACATGTATTGAAAACAGCTGTTTTTGCAGCAGTATGACGAAAACTTGTTATATGTGCTATATAACATAATATGTGTAGGGATAGTAATGTACCATAAAACAGCCTTTCCCTCCCCTCCATGCTCCAAGTGCAATAATATTTCACGAACGACACTCTAAAAATAATGTGCTAGAACACATCTACAACCTTTAACACCGTTTAAAGATTTGTGAAAGTGTGAAACACAAAATCTGAAGTTTTAATTCTTCGTTCTATTACTGTACGACTAGCAGTGAGTACTCTCTAAGGCTGCCGGGCTCCGGGGATTTCCCCCCCTGCCCCCCCTCTCGTCGAGCCTGACACTGACCAATAGAGGATATTGGGAATATGTCACCACCTAATACTGAGGACATGAAGAAGAATTGCCTTTCTTAAAACCAATGTGAAGCAATAGGCTGTATAGTACTTCCAGGGATTCAGGTGGACAGTTCTAAAAAAATAGTTTACTAGAAGATTTGTTTCATAAACTGAAATACTACCGTCCTATATATTCTATATATTTATTTAGTAAAACTAGTGGCTTGAAGGGGCCATTGCCCCTAAACGTGCCTCATAATACTCTGCCTATCTGATTTGTTTACTCTTTACATGCTGAGGAGAATAAAACAACACATGTCAGTTTGTAAACCAAGTTGACACTTAATCTCATGTTTTAATGCAAACAAATCAGTCGTTTTTAAATCCCCATGCTTTTCTTATGGGGAATTTGTTATGTTATCTCTCATTTTCCCGAGTCCCTGGGATCTTTAATATGAGCCGTCTCCCATCATCCCGTGATTTGCCAAACTCCCACAATTTTGACTTAAAAATCTAACTTACAGAATTATATATAAAGATGAAGGAATTTATTGATTAAAAGAGTGTTATTAAAAAGGTATAAAGTACGTTTCAGTTTTTTGAATGTTTATTATGTTTGTCTTGGCACAAGGAACAAATCTACAAAAGGGGTCCCAAGATTTCGGATACATCCTGTATGCTTATATTAAAGGGAGTTAACAAATAAAGAAAAATCTCTCTTTAATTTAGGGACCTTTATACGTTTTATAAGTTTGTATCAGTATCAAATTGCTAAATGTTATTTCATACTGGACAGTTAGCGTTTTACGTAGACCAGTCTTTTAGGATGTTTGCTCTCTTATCTTTTTTAGAATTTTCCAAAAGATTCCACATCAGGGAAATCTACTATCCCCAAATAAATAGCGAAACAACTGAAATTGGAACTCAGTCTGTATCATTTTGAGGCCAAAAACCAAGATCCTATGTGTTCTGCTTTTGAGTAATAGAATGGTCCAAGTGATAAATAAGGGGACCCAAGTCTGATCACAGTATATAAGTTATGCCAACGGTCATTAACAAGTAACTGTGATGTTGTTTGTTTCAACTTTGCTTGCGTTCATGATACGAGCAATAGGTCTTCTTTACGTAATAATATACTTGTAGCGATATGAAAGCTCCTGATTTTAAAAACATATGAATGATTATCATAAACTTATGTCTGTGATGAGCAATTTTAAAATATACAATTCCAATTTCAAAATATAAAATATAGCTGTTGAAACCGCTTGCAGTAACTAATAAATGTTAAGGTATCACGAAGAAATACTGCGGAAACACGATGAAATATTTATTAACAAACATGGAATTAATGTAAAGAGCAAACTAAAATATCGATGAAACATCTCTGTTTTCAGACTTTTAAGTTGTGCCAAGAAGTCAATTATATTTGAAAATACATTAGATTGTGGAAACAAGTATCGCATCGGGCGAAGCGTGATCTATTTTTATTCCATTAACACACACTTAAATAGATAGCAGTTTAGTATTAATTAGTGTTTTGAGAATTTCTTTAACTGTTAAACGCTCAGGAGCAAAAATCACGAGGTTGTCAAACACCAGCACAGGTTTATTATTGCTCATACATTCATCTCTGTTCAGTTGTCTGTTGAGTTTACTCTGGACGTGATGTTACTCGGGACGGATCTGAACAGATCTATGTCTCTCAGCTGAATGATGATGAGCAAGTAAGAAAACGCCATCGCCGACATCTTTGTCAACAACTTCATATCGAACGAGAAGATTCCGCCAACCGTGAACTCGACCTTGTTGTCAAGATTCAGGCGGGAAAACCGACCGATCTTCTCCCAGAGTGAAAACTGTGAGCCTTCATTTAAAATACGATGAGCGATCTGCGGCGTTCTATTGGCTTCTTCAGCGCACAGGTGGCATGTGACGACTTGACATACGATAAATACTACTTGGCCGAAAACCAAAAAGATTTGTTGAAAACCCATCAGGGTTCCACCGTGGGCGAGTGCTCCTAGAACCTGGTATGCTAAGTAAACCAAGGTGAAAAACCTAGATGCCATGAACAAGAGGTTGTAGATGCAGAAGTGAGAGTTGACGTCAGTGACGATGACGTGGAGGGCGGAGTGGATGCGGAACAACGAGTCCAGGCGAGTCTCCACGATCTTGAGCAGCGTCTTGTCAGCTGTTGCGGCTATCCGGGTCAGCTGGTGGTTCAAGGCCGTGAACCTGTTGTGGATCAGCTGTGCGAACACCAGGTGTTGGCTCCAGGCCGCGTTGTCCACCACGGCTAGCGACACCAGTGAGACGGCATCGCTCCAGGTCATGCCTACACTTAACCGCATCATCAGATTCGAGAACTTGGTGACCAGTAAGATCAGCACCGTCTTACTTAGTTTTTCAGGCTCCACGACTGCCCCCATTTTGACCAGTTGTTCTTCGACAGACTCCAAGTCATCTAAAATCCTCTGAAACGTCTTCGGGTTGACATTAACAGCAAGTAGGATTTGCAGCTCCCCAAGAGAGAGGGGAAGAACGCCAACCAGCTTCTGAATAATGACTCTAAACTCAGAGAGCGCAAAGCGTGCGATAACGTGACAGGTCATCGCTAGAGGCACGATGCAGTAGAAGTACCGTGAACCTCGTGCTGTGGGGGCGATCCCGCAGACGCGGAAAAACAAGTGTGTCGGCCCGACAGCCATCATACCACGCGAACTCACCCTCGAACTGTTAAAGAAGCAATTCATTTGTTTCATTTGATTAGTTCCTTTGTTATGACACTTCAAACTAAAAGGTATTTGTCATGTGGAACATATTAGAGTGCCTAATTCATTTTAATAATATTTCGGAATTTTCCGTTTGAATAAATATGACAGTTGTAATACATTCTTGACTTGATGTTCTCTTTGTGACATCTTTAAAGATTAATCTTCAATCTACTAATGCCACTTAAAACTACCGACTGTTTTTGCATATTTTATTTATGAATTCGTATGGCTATGGGGCATCCCTGAGCACTTTACTGCTGACTTTTGCATTAGTTTTTATCTTTAACAACGGCTTCTCTTTTATTTCCCTCACCTGTGCTCGACAAAATTGATAGCCCCATCCACATATTTGTGCTAATTTACAATTTTGCTTGTTACTGGTTAAATTTATTCATATTATCAATGTTTATTCAGAACTAAATACTATCATAGATAATTTTATGGACCTCTTTTTTACGAGACCAGTGTTTAAAAAAATCATATATGAACGATAAATTATGGTAATTAATTGGAGGCATTACAGTCCTATTCTGGATTAAAATTTATCGCTAATATGAAGCCAAAAATACTATTTAATGATTCTTACAACTAACACAAGTAGCATTAATATATTATATTTTTAGCGAATTTCCCCTATAGGGAAGAAGCTATGACCGTGGTCGGCATGGTAAGACCTAGGCCTGGGACCATGATAAATTTTCGTTTTGAGGTCCCCAGACCCCAAAAACACCATTCGTTCGAAACTATATATATATATATATATATATATATATATATATATATATATATATATATATGTTTGTGTGTGTGTGTGTGTGTGTGTGTGTGTCCGTCAGCATGATAACTCTCGTAAAAATTATCCGATTTTGATGAAATTTGGTATAAACGTGTAAAGCAGCATTTATGACTTTAAGTTCAAAAACCAGACAAATCGACCTATACGCAGGGGTACTTTGGGGGGGTTTTGTACCCCAAAAATGGGTTTCTTGAATTTTTTACATATAATTTTTGAAATAGTCAAATTTTAGTTTACACCATTGGATTCAGCTTAAAAAACACACAATTTGGTATTTTGATCATTTCTCTACGTCAATTGGTTACCGAGTTATTGAAAGTGCTAAACACAGTACGTTGTCTAATGTTATTCTTATGGAGGAAAAGAAAATTGTTATATATCGCTTATTTATGAACGTATACTGACGAAACGTGGTATACAGCTTCATCTCGTGGTGGTCTATTGATATTTGCTAAAAAAAAAAATTGTTTGCCAAAGTCTCCCGTAGCAGCAAACCTGCGTACTCAGCCCCCATGTTATTCTTCTGGAGGATAATGAAACGCTCTGTCTCCCTTAATTATGAACATAAATGAATAAAAACTGGTATACGATTTCACCTAGTTTAGTTCTATTGATATTAGCATAAAAAAACCATTTTTTGTGTTCCTTGTTGGAGCAAACCTGTGTACTCAGCCCTAATGTTATTCTTATGGAGAATAATTAAAATTGTACATATCGCTTATTTCTGGATATATTTTTATGAAACTTGGTAAGTGGCTTTATGTAGTATTAAGACATTTATATCTCCACTGGAAATTCGCTGAGTATGCAGGTTTGCTGCGACAGGGGTATTTAATTGCATTATCATATTTATAAAAAATGGAGTCGCTTGGACCAACAGTGTGGAAGTAGTTCTTTAACTCGACCCTTGCATTCAATAGGAAAAAAATGTTGACTTGTCAGTGGGTTCAAGAAATATCAAACAAAATAGAAAGGCTAGGGTAGTACATCTGACAGAAACTACCATCCCTAGTGTTATTATTCTTACTGAACACGATCTTAAACCAAATGAGATTGAAAACTGTGTTTTAGTGCCAGAATATATTCTAAAGACCCATTTTAGTAGAAAATAAATCAGAAAAGGTGGTTTTGCAATATATGTTTAGGAAGACCTCAAACATATTGCAGACACAGTCAAAGTTGTTCAGTATTCTCAACAGTTTGTTTGCGAAATAGCCCTTTTAAACATTTAAACTTAAAGAAACACGTGTTTGAACATAATGGGTACTTACAGATCGCCTGATAGAAACCTCGACGATACACCAGATATAATTCCATCAGTATTACACGAGAGGGAGCTAGATAAAACCCTTCATAATGGGTGACGTTATTTTGACCACCTGAAAGAGGATAGGAAAAGTGACCAAACAGAAGGAAATGTTAGCTTCCCACAACATGAAGAGGATTGCACTACCACCCACAAGAATCACTGTTGACACCATCTCATTTATCAACTGGATACACACAAATGGGAGCACTGTCGATCTAGTCGCGGAGATTGTACTCGCGGGTCTGTCAGTCCACACAGCTCAAACTTGTGAGCTTTATATCCTGGACAAAATTCAAGCATCTAGAGTAATGCGCAGAAAACTAAATGCTAAGAACCTGCTTGATCTGAAATCAAAGCTTAAACAAGAAAGCTGGGAAGGTGTATCCCTAGCTGTATCAACATACGCCATATAATTACAGCAGATAACAAATCGGAGGCAACGTGGGAAGTCATCAACAACGCATAGATTAAAAACAGTACAAAGAACAATGAAATAAAACTAATCATAAATGGAGCAATAATAAACAACCCTCAGGACGACGAAGAAAAACCAAACAAACTTTATTTCATTTCATTTCAGAGTGGGGTGGACCGAATCCCAAGGCACGTCGGCCGCTTGGGTTTTTTGCGCTCCCCGTTGAATTATTGATTTTATAACCCATCGAGTTGCAGGAGCCTGATGAAATGCTGCAACCTGCATACAAACTCCTCCCGAGGCAGATGACTACCCCTCACCAAGGTTCCGAGAGTGGCAGCCCTTACCTCATTCAGAGCGTTGCAGTAAAAAAGCAGATGGTCGGCAGTCTCTTCAGACTGCCCACACTTCCTGGACGCTGGATCTCCATTGAAGATACCCATGCGTTTCCTCAGGTGTCCGTGTCCAGTGACTAACCCTGTCATTTGTTTGATGTCCCGCCTACCCAGACGCAGGATATCAGAAGCCCCCACTGTGATGGCGAGTTAAGGCTGAGCTTGCTTACCCTCAGTGTGGGGAGCTCCGCCCATCTCTTTCGGTGCTTCTCCGAGCCCATGATGTGATGGACTGACCTTCATACTCACGAGAGATCCCGCAGAAGGGTTCAGGGCCTATGAGTGCAGTCGACGATGCCAAGTTTGCCAGCTCATCCGCAGCCTCGTTCCCCCTGATTCCAGTGTGACCCGGCATCCAGCAAAGCGTGACCTTGCTGTGCCTGCCTCGACACTGTTGAGAGTTAGTACCAGACAATCCTGGATCTTAATTCCCAGGAATCCAGCCCCTTGGGCGCAGCCTGGCTGTCTGAGAAAATGCAGATGCTCTCCTCCCTGAGACCACATCCCAAGTTCTCCCGAGCACACTCCATGATCGCAGTGACCTCAGCCAGAAACACTGAGGGATACATGTCCTTTGGAAGACACGAGCCAACCCCAGCCTGCACCCCGAGTATTCCAGCCCCAGTGCCAACCCTTAACATTGAACCATCCGTGTACCACACTTGGTCTTAGGGTAGAAGAGGACTCTTTCCTTCATCCCACTCCTCCCTTGAAGGGATGCAAACTTCAAACAACTTACCGAAAGAGTTCCTGACTGGCATGTGATCAGAGGGCATGTCGAGCACGTCACTCCGAACCACAAGAGTGATTCTGGTATGGCCAACTGGTGTTCCAGAAGTCATCCAGAGGTTCTCGCAAAGGAGACGATGAGCGCACTTCCTAGCCCTCCTTGATGAAAAGGTCAATTGGTGTGAGGTCGAGGAGACAGTCCAGAGAGGCCTCAGGACAGCTGCTCAGGGCACCTGTGCTTATGAAGCATGCAAGTCCCACAAGACTCCTCATTGCAAGCCCTGATTCCATTTTCGTCCACCACAAAGGGAGCTGAAGGTCATGGCAGGGCTTACCAACCACAAGAAGCACCTCGTCATCAGCATAGCCCTGAGTGAAAATTCCTATCTCATTGAGTCTTCTAATGAGATCATCCACCACCAGATTCCACAACAGGGGAGACAGAACCCCCCCCCCTGAGGACATACACGTGCAGATGTTACCTCAATCACCTCATCATGAAGTGAAAGAATTACCTTCCCGTTTCTCAGAAGAGCTTCAGTCCACCTGAAAATCACCTCATGGAACCCATGGGCTTTGGCAGCATTGACCACTGCATAAGTGTCTGTGTTGTCAAAGGCCCCCTGAATGTCAAGGAAGGCGCCCAAGGCCATCTTCTTGCAGCTCAGCGCCTTTTCAATTCTGCTCACCAGGTGATGCAGAGCAGTCACATGACCTACCTGAGATTTCTGAGTGCTGTTTCCTATGGAGGGGATTGTCCCTGAAGGCAGTGTCCTCACATACCTCAGCACGAGTTTCTCCAGCGTCTTCAGCAGAAAAGAGGACAGCGAGATGGGTCGGAAGGATTTGGGATCAGTGTACCTAGCCTTTCCGGGTTTCGGAACGAAGACAATCCGAGACGAGCTCCACACTGACGGAATATGTACCATGGCCAAACTGGCTCTAAACAATCCACACATCAACGGAAGAATGATTTCAATACCTTGTTGAAGACAGATGGGTCTGACCTGATCAGGCCCAGGTGACTTAAAAGGACTGAGGGAGTTCACAACCCACCTGATTTTGCTACGTTTCACGATTCGGCCGGCAACCATCCACCGAGTGGTAGAGGCCTGCTGAGCCACCTCTCGCTCACCATCCAGCTCAGCTGTTGGACTGAGATGAACCCAGGGAAGTGAGTACTCGCCATGAGCTTCAGCACCTCCTGAGGATCGTTGACCATCTGTCCTCCTGGCCCCACGAGGGAACCCAGGCCAGATCATTTGTCCTTTGCCAAGATTTTGTATATCCTGGAGGTTTCTCTGGCAGAAATTTGTCCAGGAGAGCCTTTTGGCTTTCCTAACTGCAAGATTGTATTGGGTGAGCAGACTGTGATAGGAACCCCAGTTGTTGCTGTATCTGGCCCACCTAAAAAGAGCCCTTACCCTTTTCTTCAGGTTGGCGAGTTCAGAGTTCCACCAGCTGATCTTACTTTTCTTCACTCCTCAAAGGAAGAGACAATCATACCACTGTAACAAAGGGCGGCTCGATCAAGCTCGTGTGTGTCTCGAACCTTGAACGATTGAGTTTCGATTTTACCCCGAATGGTGGTTTTGTAGAGAGCCCAATCAGCTCTTCTGCACTGGGGTCTCACAGACATAGAGCTAGATGTTTTGAAAAGTTAACATTCCCATCAGTTGGTGACTCTAAATACGAGTGCTGAACATTAACATTGGAGCTTTGAAAGCCCATGAGGCGGAGTCCTAAGGGCAGTTGTTTTTCAAAAGCCCAAAATGCACATCAGGATAGTAAGGTTGTTTGATTAATACTGAACATGAATACAAAATCATTGTTTTTAGAAACTGAAAATTATCAAACAAAAATGAATACATTCTTTAATATTAAATAAATTGATTCAAAATTAAAATTGGTAATGTTTTATTATTGTTTTAAATACGTAGCTAATTTCAAAATAATTAATAACTAGCTGACCCGTTGCAGCTTCGCCCGCGTAAACTATGATAGTTGTGTGTGCTGCATTCTGTGGTTAGCCCGTGGAACTACTACGAATCAAGATCACCTTTTTGAATTTTCATCAGCTTAAACCAAAGTGAATGTCCATAAAAAAATTCCATAAGGATTAGATAGGAACTTTGAGACCCAGCGGGGCGGAACACAGGGGGAATTTCATAATACCGTTTCTTAGCAAGCACCTAGGGCCAAAGAGGAACCTATGTGTCAAATTTCAACTTTGTTGGCCTTATAGTTATGGAGATTTCGTGATAAGTCAGCCAGTCAGTCAGTCAGTGGTATTTGGATTTTATTTATTAAGATTGTTGATTTTAGGGGAAAATTTACATATGGGTGTTTCATTTGAAGAATTTAAATTGTACTGTAATCAATAAAAATAAATACATGTTATAAATTAGTTCCAGGAGGGATGGGCTTTGAAACTGAATATTGATGTGGGAGAAGCAGTTAGAAACTGGTGCCTGGAGGCCCCTCTTGAATTTGCTATTTGATGCAACTAATCTCAAAAATACAACACTTGATTGGTTATTTATATATTCATTCTTGAAATGTGTCCAATAATTTATAACCCCCTTGTATATTTAGAAGGGGGGAGAGGAAGCACTCTCGTTTGGAATGCCTCATGCTAACGCCAGTGACACATAATATGCAATAAGAAAACAACTTAATGCTAGACTGGGTACTGCTTATTAGATCGGGTACAAATATCCTAAACGCTTTCCCGTCGGTGTGGTTCCAAATATTTATAAAAAACAATTTTCCATCGTGAGCAGTGGAAGAAAGCGTGCTCCGCGTCGTCCGGAATTCCCAGGCAATAAATGCAGTCCGGTGAACTGAATTTGCACTTCGCGAACAAGGACGACCAAATGGCTTGACTCACTACCAGTATATACAATGTTTGTATTGCGTTTCAACCTCATTCATGTAGAGAACTTTAAGATAATTCTGTTGAACTGCCTCAACCGCATCGTGTTGTAAAAACAATTAATGTTTGCATCTCTTTTCTCTTTTTTAAAACGCTTGAAGACAACGCAAGGAAGACCATTGAAATATTGTAATTAAACTACAAGCTAGTTCAATCAATATATATTTGTTGCATTATGATCTCTATATATAATTCGTTTATCTATTCCTGAAACTCATCAACAAATAAATTCCTTAAGAAATGTATGGCTGAAGTTTATTGTTATAAAATATTCATTACCGGCATCCTACGCTTTTAGAACATAGGGAAATAAAATGGCTTATATTTTTGTCGATCAACCTATCTGAAAGCAATACCCTACCAGAGAAAACTTAAAACACTACAGAAGTCTGACTAACATTTTAACGATGCGTTGCGTTTAGAACACTTCGGTCTCCAACCGCGTTGAACACCAACGGCGCTGTGCACTCAGAGAGGCTGCTGACATTCCTATCACGGACACGACTTCTAAAGCTGAAGACTCTCTGGATGGTTAACAAATCAAACATTCTCCTCAAAAGATGAACTCCCACATTGGAGAGATATTTACCCATAAACAACTCAAATCTTTACCTTTAAAAAATACTATTGTAAATTTGTGTTTTGTTTTTTACGCCGCCGATCTTCATAATTATTTGCCGGTTGGAAGCTTTTCAAATAATTATTAACACACGTGGCTTCAATCAAAATAACTTTAGTAACAATTTAAACTAATACATAACTCACTTGAGAAATACCAAAAATACAGGAACATTGTTACTCATAAATTTAAAAGATTATCAATTTAAATAATTATAGCTACATCATAAAAGCAAGGCCCGCAAGGACGCGGTCGCGGCACCGGGAAACGTACACTTCTTGTCCCTTCAGCCGATTGCTCAAGCACTCAGCGTGTATGCTCTGCTGATGTTGAAAAATCTGCTCTCGGCCAATCAGAGAGCACAGCCTGTGCGAGGCTACTGCTGACGATCAGCAGTTTAACAACAGTGCAAGGCTAGAACTGCACGATTCCAGCTTAATTACTTTCACAACAAATTACATGACAATGATTTGATTTCAGTTTTCTGGGCATTACCTTTAATTTAAACAATTTGCATTAATCCTGATTACTGTAGATCATTTATTTAGATTATGGTATATAGATATTATTCCCAGTGTGGATTTTCCTTTTATTGAGTTCATGAAATTTAATTAGCAAATAATTTGTCCATGTTGGCCTGCTCACAGGATTTAATAATTAGATGTGCTATTGGGAGTGGGTTGTCTCATGTTCCACTCTAACACTTCTGAATGTATTGTTGTGCTATTGGGAGTGGGTTGTCTCATGTTCCACTCTAACACTTCTGAATGTATTGTTGTGCTATTGGGAGTGGGTTGTCTCATGTTCCACTCTAACACTTCTGAATGTATTGTTGTGCTATTGGGAGTGGGTTGTCTCATGTTCCACTCTAACACTTCTGAATGTATTGTTGTGCTATTGGGAGTGGGTTGTCTCATGTTCCACTCTAACACTTCTGAATGTATTGTTGTGCTATTGGGAGTGGGTTGTCTCATGTTCCACTCTAACACTTCTGAATGTATTGTTGTGCTATTGGGAGTGGGTTGTCTCATGTTCCACTCTAACACTTCTGAATGTATTGTTGTGCTATTGGGAGTGGGTTGTCTCATGTTCCACTCTAACACTTCTGAATGTATTGTTGTGCTATTGGGAGTGGGTTGTCTCATGTTCCACTCTAACACTTCTGAATGTATTGTTGTGCTATTGGGAGTGGGTTGTCTCATGTTCCACTCTAACACTTCTGAATGTATTGTTGTGCTATTGGGAGTGGGTTGTCTCATGTTCCACTCTAACACTTCTGAATGTATTGTAATTGTCTTGACGCCATTATTTTCCTTGAAGAAAATTTAAATAAAGATATTTGATTTATTGATTGATTCGTTCACTCATTGATTCATACCTTGTTACAGTCCTCAGAGTACTAAATAGAGGGATCACACCCTTTTTTATTTAATCTCCTTTAAAATTAAGGTTTACAAATTACCTAGTACCAATAACCCAAGGCATTTCCCAACATTAGCAAAACCATTGTCTATGTACTTGAAAAATCATAAACTGTGGCTTCAAAAACAAGGAATAACTGGCATTTATATTTACTTTAATTTTTGTTGTAAAATTCCTCACAATATCTTACGTTTGTTTCAGAGTGTACTGCCAAACCTACGTTCATGTGTTGGCTCAAGTTTCAAAAACATCGTGATATATCCAGGTAAGTTATTATGATTTTTGTTAAATCGTTGCTTAATTGATTTCTTATTTGAAGGCCATCACATAGAAATACATTTTATAAAATCCTTACTTATCTTGTATCTTTTACTCTTGTTACAGAGTGTTTTGGTCACTAAACCTTCTTGAATTTTAAATGAGATATTAATATTAAAAAAACTATTAATATACAAGTAAACTATTAGTATACAAGTAAACCGGTCAATATATATGCAAGACAGCGTCTCAACTGCAACTGTCAGACTGTCTAATCACATTGATCTTGTATGGGTAGTTTCTTCAGCTGGTAGCTAGTTTTACCCCCAAAATGAAATTAAAACACTTTATATCAATTTATTTATGTGATACATGATTATTCTATTGCTCTAGAATATAAATGTAAGCCTAAATTTAAATGTATGACAAGTCTATTGCCCAGCCAAATAATGCATGTAAGTGTGAATAGATTTATATAAACAAATAAAACAAGTAATTAAATACTATCAATAAATTGAAAACAAGTTTTTGTGAATTTGATACTAATAAACATATATTTAAATAGGATTTTATAAATTGATATTTATACCTTCTCAACGATTGAACCTGCTGAAAACAAAGGATTACGACTAAATAAAACTTACTTCTCATTCCTTAAGAATGTTTACAACTATATTTTTATTTCATAATCAATTGTAATGATTGATGTATTAAATTAAAGGGATTTTCTTATAGATGATTTGACATTAATTTAGTCCTCCCCTGGACTTTAGGGCCCACCCCAATGGCTCTCAAAGTTCCCAAGGAATTTGGAGGATTAGTGATGAGTGAGCGAGGGCTTTGCCTTGAATATGTTAAGATTAAATTGTATTTCAGAGATATTCCTGTGGAGAGAACGGGACACTGGTTGGATGGTAGCTACAAGGGTGTTTGTTCAAAAATTAAATTTTGAATTTTTTTGTTGAAATTGATTAATCCTATTCTCTAATACAAGCAATAGTATTATAAAAATAATTTGTAAAATTGGAAATTTGTTAACATTGTGCCTATGTAGTATCGAATCAAAGCAAAAGAATCACAACAGCTCTGAATAAATAACCAGTGTGAACTGCCAAAGTAACACTTACACATGGTGAAGTATCCATAAGCGATTTCTAGAAAACAGTGATAGAACCGTTGAATAAAGATTGGATATAGAGTGGGCATCTTTTCACTCCCGAAACTAAACAGATATCACCGAGCATGGCATTATCAAAACAAATGTATGGCAGATCGGAATTTTGAAGGCTTTTCCCCCTAGCTATCTTCTACTGATTTCTTCTTGACAAATTTAAATTATAGTCCAGCTTTTGGACTGTCCATTTTTTTTCCTAATTACTAGACTGCTTACCTTTTGGCCTTTCCAGTTCATAATCATCTAGCTTTTGTACAGTCGGTTTTTCTGTTTAATACCAAGTAAAATAATGTAAAGTACACCTTTTCTTTACTGCCTTTCTCTCCGGTTGCAGGTCCTTGTTGAAAGGCTAGACAGCACCCTGGCTTTCCTCAAGCCAGGCCCGCCGGCCAACGCCAGCGCAGCTCCTGTCATGCCCTTCATCGACGACGACCTGCTGTGGCCGGACAACGACTCGGATGGCAAGATACCCGACCTCTCACAGTGCCTTGCGAATGTATGTAACAAACAGGTACACGGTGCTAAACATTCGAGTAACATACGGGTATAAGGTGACAAACGTTTGTGTAACATACAGGTACACGGTGCCAAACATTCATGTAACAGACAGTTACACAGGGCCAAACATGCATATAACATATAGGTGAACTGTGCCTGACATTAGTGTAACATTCAGGTACTTGGTGCCAAACATCCCTCTAACCCACAGGTACACAGTGCCAAACATTCATGTAACATACCGATACACGGTGCCAAACATTCATGTAACATACCGATACACGGTATCAAACATTCATGTAACATACCGGTACACGGTGCCAAACATTCATGTAACATACCGATACACGGTGCCAAACATTCATGTAACATTCTTTTAACATACCGATACATGGTGCCAAACATTCATGTAACATACGGATACACGGTGCCAAACATTCATGTAACATACCGATACATGGTGCCAATCATTCATGTAACATACCAATACACGGTGCCAAACATTCATGTAACATACCGGTACACGGTGCCAAACATTCATGTAACATACCGATACATGGTGCCAAACATTCATGCAACATACCGATACACAGTGCCAAACATTCATATAACATACCGATGCACAGTGCCAAACATTCATGTAACATACCGGTACACAGTGCCAAACATTCATATAACATACCGATACATGGTGCCAAACATTCATGTAACATACCGTTACACGGTGCCAAACATTCATGTAACATACCGGTACACATGCCAAACATTCATGTAACATACCGATACACGGTGCCAAGCATTAATGTAACATACCGACAGACGGTGCCAAACATTCATGTAACATACCGATACACGGTGCCAAACATTCATGTAACATACCGGTACACGGTGCCAAACATTCATGTAACATACCGATACATGGTGCCAAACATTCGTGTAACATACCGATACACAGTGCCAAACATTCATGTAACATACTGGTACACATGCCAAACATTCATGTAACATACCGATACACGGTGCCAAACATTAATGTAACATATCGACACACGGTGCCAAACATTCATGTAACATCCCGATACACGGTGCCAAACATTCATGTAACATACCGATACACGGTGCCAAACATTAATGTAACATACCGATACACGGTGCCAAACATTAATGTAACATACCGATACACGGTGCCAAACATTCATGTAACATACCGATACACGGTGCCAAACATTAATGTAACATACCGATACATGGTGCCAAACATTCATGTAACATACCGATACACGGTGCCAAACATTCATTTATCATTTGAACATGTAAAATATGTAACTTTTACAATAGATGAACAGTTCATCTGTGCTTTTACTCATATTTTAAGCCATATTCTCTCAATTCAAAAACTCATGACAATTTTTAATCTGGTGGTTAAATAATGTTTCACATGTGGAAATGTCGCAGATTGAGTTCCTGCATACTTCAGCCACTTGGGCTTTTTGCCCTTCCCGCTTCCTGTTCAATGGATCCAGAATCCTTTACGGTTCAGAAGCCTGATGAACTGCTGATCAATGAATACAGTAACTGTTTTTGTACGTGATGTACTCTGGACTAATGGTTGCGTAGTAGTATTTTCTCTACAACCAGGATGGTTTTTCAGAATCAGAATCATTTTTACTGTCATTTTTCGTTTACAGAAATGGACAAAGTCAAATACAGTAACATAACATAAACCTACACAAGATGTATTACTAAGAAAGTCAGTAGTAAAATGTACAATGAATAACATGTTATTGGAGTAATTATAATTAACAATCAAACTCTGCCTCTGTGTTTAAAAATTCCTTTACAGAGTAAAAGGCATGTTTAAAAAAGAGCTAAATTGGTTTGTTGAAATAATAAAATCCAGAAGTAGTATTATTCTTCTAAATAATTATCTACGTTTAATAAATCAATAGCATTAAACATTTAGGCATTGCCAATTCATTATATATATGAAATACTAATTTGTATAAATATAAACACAGCACAGACACATAACACCATACATCCAACACAACAATATAACATGGATATAACGCCAGACACAGGTAACATCATAGACAGACTTCTTAAAAAACAAAGTTAGTGGCATTGCTTCTATACAATTCATTGGGCTTCAATTATTTAACAAACTTCTTGAACAAGTAAAGTCATAAAATGCCACTAAACTTCCAAAATGTTGCTTGAATAAAACCTTACTGATAGCTAATTACTCTGTGGATAGGTTTCTGGCAGTTTAAATCAATATTTGTTATATTAATAATATATTTTTAGTTGATAATTTTTTTGTATACTGTAAAAAGTAAAAAGTGAGTCTACAATATCTACTCGTATGTATACAATATTGATGTTTGTATTGTAATGAACTGTCGTTTTTTAATATAGAATAAAGATCAAAGAGCTGTCGGATATTGAGCAAAGTGAATATCTGTCAATATTTAATCCCTAATTTTGGAATTCACCAAAATTATCTATAATATTATAAAGAAGAGATGGTTTCTGTCTGTCTGTCTGTCTGATGTTCCGGGTGAACGCAAAAACTACTGAACCGACTGGGTTGAAACTTTACATAAAGGTAGATCTTGAACCCATGCAACACATAGGCCTATTCACTTCCTTAAAATCCCCTCGGGCTACGCCCCGTGAACGTCCTAAGTTTCAATGTTTACATTTCAGAAGAAAGTAAACATCCAGAAACTGTAATGCGAACAGCTGAGGACACTTCTATTTGACAGCTTAAAGGGCAAAAGCAAGAACAGCTGTTTCAAGCTAACTAAAATGCAAATTGCATTGAATAAAGAACGGGTAAAGAAAACCCCTGTGCGAAGAACGGGTACGTCAGCTAGTAATCAAATAAGACATTTGCCTTGCCCAATTTGAAGGAGTTATTGTGGCAAGTGAGTTAAATCGCTCTTTTTCCACTCTCCATGACCATTGTTAACTCTTTGAGCCCCAAGGGCCAATACATCAGTGGTTGAACCTGGTAACTAAAACCATGGTTAGTTTAGGGTCCAAGCAACCTTTCTGTCAACACTGTATACAGTCTGAGTATGTAGTGTAACACGACTATTGCCTAGCTTGTAATGCACACGGCTTGATGCAACTTTAGTGCAACTTCACTTTTTTGTGGCTTTAGTAGTAAAGGATTCCGGAACCATGGCAGTGGCCCTGTTGTGGGTTCAAATCCCTGCATTGGCATGTAAATTTGATCAGTACTGTTCAATCTGTACTGTAATGGCTGGATACAGTCCACGTGCACATGTATAGTCCATGTAGACAGGCAAAGTAAGACTACTTTTCTTAAAAAAAAATAAAGAAAAACTGCTGGCTGTTGGCTGAGCGATCTGAGGTGCTATCCCCCGGCCAAAGGGTAGTGCTTGGATCAAGCATTCAAATCCTGTTTTGTCGGTGGGTTATGTGCAAGTTTGCAACTTTGTTTGTTGATAAATAAGTATATACAATAGCTATACGGAGATGACTTATGGCCAGTTAGTAAGCAGATGTTGGAGGGTAAAGAGACCCCCTCTACTGTTCACACAATATTCATTGACGAAGCTAATGAAGAAACTATCAATGAAACGAAATGGCTTTTTTCAAACAAGCTGTGATAGTATCGGTATCCCAAAAAAAAGACAAATCAGATCTGTCGTCTAATGGTGTAAGTAAGAAATGGTTGTTTGGGGTAACTTTCTCCTGACCCATTTGTTTGGTAGCTGGCCATCAAGACACCTCCTCACAGCAGTATTACTTGTTTATTCAACTTAATCTTAACCGGGAAGCTCGTGTTATTCTTTTATTTGACACCAAGCTTCACCTGTGCAGGACTCCAGCACCAGTCTGGGCGAGTTGTCCTCCAATGTTCTCTCAGAGCTTGACTCGCAACTGGACGATGAGGCTGAAGACATCTTTAACCAGCTCGCCGACCCTTCCTTTGAGCTCGAGCAGTTCTTCGACTTCAACGAAGAAAAGGTACTGTTTGGAGTGAGGGGTTAACAACTTTTGCCAAGCTCTAAAATGTTACAAGTTTTCACAAGATTAGGTGGTTATTCTGGACCAGTATTGGTGAAATGAGTTTGAAATATTATTATTTACTTTTGTTTGTTTTTTTAACTAAAAAAATTGTCAGGTTAGCAATTTTATTTAAATAAAATTAAAAAAATTGGTTTCGTAATAAATCGATGTATACTTAAATAATTTGTTAACAAGAGGTCTGAGTTAAATATGATGCTATTCTGTGAAAAATCAGGAAACAAAAACTTGCTGTTGCTTTAGTTTACTATTGGAAAGATGTATTTTTAATTTTCTAAAAAAAAATAAAAAATGCTTTTTTAATTTTAAATGTTTATTTTTTTCTAAAATCTATTATAAGGTTTCACATTAAAACTAATATTTATATTTTTACAATTTTCAGTACTATTTTTAATTTTTCCATGTTTGAAATATGAAGAAGTATATTTTAACTCAGACTCTGACCACCCTTATTGATCATAACAACATTCGAGTTAATAATAACATTACCTGGGTTTAATAACGATACTAAATTTGTTCAAGTTTTCATCATCTCATCAACCATTCATTCATATTTTGAATTTTGCTAACACAAAATTTGTCTTAACTCCATTTACCAAAGTAACGTTTAGATTAACAGAAATTGCTCAACAAATAAATTATAAAAGGTGTCAAACTCTCTAGAACATATTATACAGCAATATGTTTCCAAAACTGTCAAAAATTTAAAATTGTTTTTGACAATCACGAGAAACATAAGTGATAATTGTAAAATGAGTTATAAAGCTGTGTTTAATTTATCACATAATATGCTGTATTAGCTATTCTGAGATTATTTGGGCTAGAGGAGTTGGAATCGCAATACAATTTTTATTGATTTTGATTTTGATATTCTTAACTACCCAAAACCATTTGTAAAACCTAATTGTCTATCTTTTAAAGTAATACATGTTTAAATTTTGGATTTTTATAAATTGAATATGGACTACGAACAGCTTCTCCACTACTCTTTATGAAGGATAATAATCTTATTTTAAGATGCTATTATGTGGTTCAATGTGATTATTTAGGAAACAAGGTAATTTTAAATTTAATTTTACATATGCTCAAAAAGTGATAAATTTCTGTACCTATGGTACAAAAAGCTGTAGGTTGACCTTACCTTTTGTAAAATTTGAAACAAAAAAATCGTAATGGAGTAAAGACAAAGTAGTCTTTCTTCGCCAAATCAATACTCTTTGAATTTATAGTCACATAATTTATTATTTTACTATTTCAATTAGCCAAAAAATTTTTAAAAAATATTTTTATCGGCTTTTAGAAAACCCGTACAGTATACAGATTAGTGTGACGATGTATTAGAGTAGTTGAGGAGTCGCCGGGTTGTGTACATAGTTCCTGTATGTAATTGCCACCGTGTACATGCTTGTTGTCTGTTGTCTGTGGTGAGTTGTTGCGTTGTTGCAGTTGTTATCTTTACAAGAGACTTGTAAGTCCCTGCTGTCGAGAACGGCCCAACCCAAGCACCCTAACCACCAGCTGCTGCTAGTGAGTGTGCCTCATGTTACGGTTCTGGTTGTGGAGTGTGACCAGATCGGTTTGGGTTTCTGTTGGTTTATAAATGAATGGCTCTGCCCAACAACGTTGTAACTAACAAAAGTGAAATTCCTTGTTTGTTCATCGTTTGTTTAAAATTCATTGTTGGTAATGGTGAGTTTATATTACAAGGGTCGTCCAGAAAGAACATTTGTTTATTGCACCTAGCACAGATCCTCCATCACTGCGATTGTGTGTGGGGCAGTCCACTCACCTCCCCACCAAAGTATGAGCCGAGTCTCAATGCTGAGCGATTACGTTCGTTGTTTCTACAGAAATTCAAAATGGCGGCATCAATCGAAAATCTTGCAAAATTTGAGTTCCAGTGTTATCGATTTCTGGATGCATAAAATGTCTGACCTATTGGAATTTTAGACAAAAACCAAAGGAAGTTTTTAATGAAACTTCAAAAAACAAGATCTTAAAATTAATGTATTGTTCTAAGATTTTAGCGGCTGTTTCCCTCAATTTTTGCCTCAAGTCTTTCCTTTTAATCATCTTTAACAAACAATGACCAATCCGTTACTCGTTGTGCACAATGGATCTTCTGTCATTAAACCTGATGCACCAATTGTGCACTGAAGGCTTGAAGACTGTTTGCACTTTCACCACCATCTTTCTTTGGTGTTTGTCTAAAAATGTCAATATTCCAAACATTTCTTGCATTCACAAACCTAATAACACTGCAGATCTCATACTATTGGCGGGATTTTCGATTGACGATGCCATTTTGAATCGTTGTAGAAATAAAACGTGTGACCGCACAGCAACAAAACTTGGCTCATACTTTGGCGGAGAGGTGAGTGGACTGCCACACATGTAATCACGGTGATGGGGGAGCTGTGCTAGGTGCAGTAAGCAAACGTTCTTTACTTTCTGGATGGACTTTTGTAATTAAGTAATTATTGCAGTCATTGCATCACTAGATTAGTAAGAACCAAGTTTCACGACGTTTTGGAATCTGGAATCCGATCCCGACTTCAGGTGGAAAGAATACGTAGAAGATAACAAAATTAGTGGTCCAATCCAGGCAAAGCTGTAAAAATCACAGAAAAGCTAAAACAGAAAACTGAAACAGTAGTCAAAAATAAATAATAAAAAAATAAGATAAAATAAACACACAATTTACACACAAAAAATCAAACACACAAACGAGACAACACTAGTACACACTTAACCTATGTTTTTTTTGTTACTGCTGTTACAGTTGTGTATTTCGCTCTTCTGTGATTTTGTCCAGCTTTACCTAAATTGCACCACTAATTTTGTTGTGTTCTAGGTATTCTTTCCACCTAAAGACGGGATCTGGTTCCAGTTCCCGAAATTTTGTGAAACTTTGTTTTTACTAATCAGAGATGGAAAATGTCCGCAGTAATTTCTTAAATAACAATATTTAAATTATATAGGAATCAACAAAAACTGTTTATATAGTATAATTATTCTAGTAAGAGGTTTTTAAAAACTATTCTTTTTTACTATATACTTAATACTTTTAAAGATTAAGTTTTTACTACGCCGCATAACTAATTTATTAGTAATTTTAAGTGAAAATCCAAGCGAACAACATTGTTCTTTGGGCACGTCAGTTTGACCATGTGTACACTTCAACCACAGAGTAGGATCAAATTAGTTTATTGTTACAAAATGATGTTATTAAAATTATTATACAATATTTAAAATTACCATGGTATGTATTTTACTATTTCGGGTACAGGTCCTAATGATAAATTGTGTAACATTATTTTAAAAGAAAAAATTATTACTAATTACATTTTATTAATTTTTTCAGTTTTTAGACTACCCTAATCTTACACTTTTTACCCTTAATTAAATGTTTTTGGTCGCCTGGAGATATAATTAAACCTTTGGCGGTTGACAATGCGCTAATTACAATGTTGTACTGCGCCCAGAGGCCTTTCTCCCGTAGTTTTTAACGGCTGTTCAGGGCTGCCAACAGCTAACATGATTTTGATGCTAGACAAAATATACCACGCAGAAAGCCAATTACAAAGTTGTTCAGCAGAGCCATTCTATGGAGACCTATAAACGGACAGTCCTAGCAAAGTTTTGTAAATTTTTAGGAAATTTGTATGGTTTTGGCTAGCCATTCAAATCTCGTTCTCCACTGCTACTGCATTAGTGCACTCTTTGCAAGCCACAGGGGCGGTTTTAAGCATTTTATTTTGGGTGGGCCCTGTTTCGATATGGAATAATTATTTTGTATAAATTTTGTCTTCAAATTCCTAAAGAAAACTGATTTGATTAATTTTTTGGTATTTTTTAAAAATGGTACTAGCACCCGGAACAGTCTGGTTAGCACCCGGTTTACGAGATGGGCAAAGTCCCAATTCCGTCATTCCCTAAAGAATGGTTATTCTGGGATCGCCATAATGGTGCATTTTTACGCCACTTTAGGAGAGCAAAGTGGTCCTTTTCTGCACTTGTAATGATTTTATGATACATTATAATTATAAGAAACCAGATGGGAAGAGTGAATCACTCGTGACCCACAGCCAACCAGCTGTCAAACTGACAATGAGGCCAGTGCAGCCAACTCACTCGTGACCCACAGCCAACCAGCTGTCAAACTGACAGTGCAGCCAACCCACTCGGGACCCACAGCTAACCAGCTGTCAAACTGACAGTGCAGCCAACCCACTCGGGACCCACAGCTAACCAGCTGTCAAACTGACAGTGCAGCCAACCCACTCGTGACCCACAGCTAACCAGCTGTCAAACTGACAGTGCAGCCAACCCACTCGTGACCCACAGCCAACCAGCTGTCAAACTGACAATGAGGCCAGTGCAGCCAACTCACTCGTGACCCACAGCCAACCAGCTGTCAAACTGACAGTGCAGCCAACCCACTCGGGACCCACAGCTAACCAGCTGTCAAACTGACAGTGCAGCCAACTCACTCGTGACCCACAGCCAACCAGCTGTCAGACTGACAGTGCAGCCAACCCACTCGGGACCCACAGCTAACCAGCTGTCAAACTGACAATGAGGCCAGTGCAGCCAACTCACTCGTGACCCACAGCCAACCAGCTGTCAAACTGACAGTGCAGCCAACCCACTCGGGACCCACAGCTAACCAGCTGTCAAACTGACAGTGCAGCCAACCCACTCGGGACCCACAGCTAACCAGCTGTCAAACTGACAGTGCAGCCAACCCACTCGGGACCCACAGCTAACCAGCTGTCAAACTGACAGTGCAGCCAACCCACTCGTGACCCACAGCTAACCAGCTGTCAAACTGACAGTGCAGCCAACCCACTCGTGACCCACAGCCAACCAGCTGTCAAACTGACAATGAGGCCAGTGCAGCCAACTCACTCGTGACCCACAGCCAACCAGCTGTCAAACTGACAGTGCAGCCAACCCACTCGGGACCCACAGCTAACCAGCTGTCAAACTGACAGTGCAGCCAACTCACTCGTGACCCACAGCCAACCAGCTGTCAAACTGACAATGAGGCCAGTGCAGCCAACTCACTCGTGACCCACAGCCAACCAGCTGTCAAACTGACAGTGCAGCCAACCCACTCGGGACCCACAGCTAACCAGCTGTCAAACTGACAGTGCAGCCAACCCACTCGGGACCCACAGCTAACCAGCTGTCAAACTGACAGTGCAGCCAACCCACTCGTGACCCACAGCTAACCAGCTGTCAAACTGACAGTGCAGCCAACCCACTCGTGACCCACAGCCAACCAGCTGTCAAACTGACAATGAGGCCAGTGCAGCCAACTCACTCGTGACCCACAGCCAACCAGCTGTCAAACTGACAGTGCAGCCAACCCACTCGGGACCCACAGCTAACCAGCTGTCAAACTGACAGTGCAGCCAACTCACTCGTGACCCACAGCCAACCAGCTGTCAAACTGACAATGAGGCCAGTGCAGCCAACTCACTCGTGACCCACAGCCAACCAGCTGTCAAACTGACAGTGCAGCCAACCCACTCGGGACCCACAGCTAACCAGCTGTCAAACTGACAGTGCAGCCAACCCACTCGGGACCCACAGCTAACCAGCTGTCAAACTGACAGTGCAGCCAACCCACTCGTGACCCACAGCTAACCAGCTGTCAAACTGACAGTGCAGCCAACCCACTCGTGACCCACAGCCAACCAGCTGTCAAACTGACAATGAGGCCAGTGCAGCCAACTCACTCGTGACCCACAGCCAACCAGCTGTCAAACTGACAGTGCAGCCAACCCACTCGGGACCCACAGCTAACCAGCTGTCAAACTGACAGTGCAGCCAACCCACTCGTGACCCACAGCCAACCAGCTGTCAAACTGACAATGAGGCCAGTGCAGCCAACCCACTCGGGACCCACAGCTAACCAGCTGTCAAACTGACAGTGCAGCCAACCCACTCGGGACCCACAGCTAACCAGCTGTCAAACTGACAGTGCAGCCAACTCACTCGTGACCCACAGCCAACCAGCTGTCAGACTGACAGTGCAGCCAACCCACTCGTGACCCACAGCCAACCAGCTGTCAAACTGACAATGCAGCCAACCCACTCATGAACCACTGATATCTTACTAAAATTCCCTTTGAAAAATGTTGGAAAAATAGGGGAACTTTAATGAAACAAGAGTTATACTGTAAAACCCATAGATGGACCCGGGCCCATTTGCTAGAACCGCCTCTGTTGAAAGCTGAACTATGCGTTGCTCACCGTAACTTTGGGCTTCAGCAGTTTCTTCCACTAACATTATAACAACGACTAGACTAAATCAAGCTGCCAATGTTACTAACCGTCAATAAGGTCAAAACTCAATAGTGGTTCAAGGGGAATATACAAAACACATCAGATATTTGCGTGGACATATATTTTTTAATAAAGCATATTATTACTTCATATACCTAAATATGTTTCTATAGAACAGTCAAACGAAACCAGAGCAAAAATCTATGACAGGATAGTTTTCTTACATATTTTTAATTGTAATCATATTAGAGTTTCCTTTAAACTTTATTATGGCTGTAATTTCTAGGGAAGAAGTGGTATTGCTCCAAATGGGTCAAAAATCAATAAATAAACATGCGTAACTCTTTCGTATAACCCATCTCATGTATCGTTCATCTCATTGGACATTTCAGCCATTTATATTTAAAACCCTAATTTTCAACTGTACGTAATTAAAAGATATACTGTATCTGTTACACCAAATGTTAAAGTTAATTGAAGACTTGACACCTGATGACACCTTCAAATTTAAAGGTATTATTAAAACGACTTAGCTACACTCTTGCAATATATAAAATGTTTGCAGTGTTCCATGTTTGGATACAAATTGAGAAAATAATTTAAAAGCCTTTAGAGCTCTGCCCCTTTAGTCTTCTAATGCTGAAGGTTTATCTAATGTTTGATTATTAGTGAATTTCCTTTGGAAAGTGAACTATTAGCATGACCCGCACGGTGAAACTTAAGCCCGGGACCACCATAGAAGTTCCTAACGTGACCCCCTGAACACGTTTTGGGGGGTCGTTCAAAATGTTATATATATATGTGTATATATATATATATATATAGAGAGACATATATATATATATATGTGTATGCACTCTAGCGGTCGCATTTTTCGTTCGATTTACTTCAGATTTGGTAGGGACGTTCCTTTCTATAATCTGTTGGACAAGTTCGTTGGGCAAAACAATCGGAAAACTCTAAACCCATTTTTTGGGGATTAATCTTCCAAATTTCGAGTTTTTGGGCCAAAAAAGGGTCAGAAAAGCCCCAGATGTAAAGGTAATGCATGTAAAAAGATGGGAATTAGGAAGGCAAAAGTTTTAAGCCCTCTCTCGTCATTCTAGCATAAATATTTACCGAGTTATTAAAGAAAATGTGTATCGGCTAAACACACTACGTTGTCTTATGGGGTTTTACACTAGAAAAGCCTGTTATTCCTTTGTTAGAGTACTTTTATTATCCCCAGCAACCTCACGCCTACTTTCAAGCCTGTCTGGACCTTCTCCTAACCTTATAATGCGCAAAATTATATTCCCAGCTTTGCAAGTAAATGAAACCAGGAGTATCAGAACAGCCAAAAAAATCAATGTTTTCAGATTTCAATAAAAATTGGAAAAATGTATGTTTTTACACTGATTTTGAGTTTTAAAAGTTTTTATGTGGAAATTCACTTCCCTCACGTCAGCGTGCTGCGTGCGAACTCGTTTCATTTGACCAGATGATTTAAATCAAACTGTCCTCAACAACAGAGAAAGAATACAGCACCAAACACTTTATATTAATTTGTTCTCTTCATCAAAAGCAAAAGCAAATTAGCGGAACTGTTTTCAATCTAACCGGAGACAGGCCTAGTATATTAAAAATGAAAGAAAACAAAATATAAAAGGGTTAAGCTATAAGACCGCTTCTGCAATGCTTTATTATTATAACCCTGGTTGGAAGAACTTCCTTTGATTGGCTTTTTGCTGTATCTGTATAATAGTACAAGTTTTGCACTCAAATTCTGTTTGGTGGCACGGGAATGTCAATTAACATCTTTGTTACTAACATAAGAAATGTTTTAAATGTAGATATTAGATACCCTTGCTGAGTCTCCTCCTTCATTTTGGTTATAATTTAATATATCTTTGTTTAAAGCTAGGGTTATTAAATTAGCCACCAATTTTATCCAGAGTCACAAATTTAATTAGGAGAACAGGTTTCATGATATAAGTATGACGCTTAAAAGGGTCTACCCTTTGGCTAAGACTTTGACTTATGTTATAGTTTATAACTTTATTTTCATCAATTTAGATTAATTAAATTTGTGGTTCAGCCAACCAAATTGATTTCCAGATGAATAATCTAAACAATAATTTTTTGCTCAGGCATAAAGCAGTTGTAAAATCTTTCCTTTGACATTATTATTTAGTATTATGTAATTAGTCTGTATAATTTATGAGTGTATAAATGTCTTTAATTTGTTTTATTTACTTTAACTTGAGTTTTTTTTTTTTTTTTTTATAATAAACTTAGTTAAATGTTGAGTGGAACTTGGATAATTTTAATCTCAAGGGTCCGGAAAAAAATTCAAACTAATCAAGTTTTTTAAATATTATTTATATAGTAGTACTAGGTACCAAGAAAAAATTATAATTAAAGAAGATTTTGTGCTATAGAAGTTTGAATTATCCAAGTTCCACTGTACCTATTTTATTAATGTAGCGGTTCAATTTCCAATGTCCTATTTGTTAATTCCTGCTAGTATTGTGCTTTTAAGTGTGATCCTGCCATCTGGATTCCCCTAAATTAAAGTTGGTCTGATTCCTAACTAAATATGATCACCGTAATGCTACTTTTAAAATTTTTAAAACATTAGAATTTTTTTTATGATCTACAACTGTACGATTCTCAAAAATATTCTACTTATCCTTCTTTATAGCATTTAATTTTTGAATAAATTAATAAACTACACTAATACATCTTAAATAAAATCCTAAAACAAAATGTATTACACTAAACCGTTCCAAAAAACCATAGATATAATTTGGGGGTTCCAAGGGGGGAAATTCCCTCCCCCCACCCATAAGCGTAATTTCAGTATTTTGATTGGAGGGGCAAAAATGGTCTAGATTGAGATTAGTTTGACTTTTCATGCATTACAATCATATTCCCTCCAAATTACTTGGGGGCAACTGTCCCTCCCTTGCCACTCCCAAATTACGCCTATGCCTCCACCAAAAATAATATGGAGAACCAAAATCCATTCCAAATACTCATAATACTAACTCCCATTTCGTGACATTTTTTTCATTTTACCTAGAACCGTATGGAAATCCAATACAAACGTAGAGCTGGACAGGGTAATCTAATGAACAATAATTCAACAACTCTACTCCTAAACAATTGAAAACCTCATTTCAGTGGTAAATTTTCAAAATCTTTTGGTGGAAAGCAACCCCCATTGGGGTGTTTGATGTGTAACGCCTGCACTTCCTCGAGTAGCTCCAGAAGTCACTCTCATTTCACCCCCACCCAGGAAGACATTCATACTGGTTTATACCAGTTGTGAGGTTGACCTTGGGGACAGAAATGAAGATGTCATCACTGCATTTACGTCCTTTTCTATCAATGTCAAGCTTCCCTTTCACTTTGGTCCCTCCAAGTTGAAGACAGCAGGTGACAGGAACATCTAAGATGTGGTCCCTAGCTGATAAACATGGATACCTTATCAGTCATCCTACAAGGGCAGAGCAGACCACCTGTTTTAGAGCTGATGAGCAGCTTAATCAATCAATCAATCAATCGAATATCTTTATTTACATTTTTGTTGAGAAAAGTGATGGCGTCAAGCTATCGCAGGAGTCATGGGTGTGCTCTAAAGGTGGGTTGGCAATTCCATCCCGTCCCACTATCTCTGCTAGTTCCTCTCTTTCCGGTGACCTGTGCAATATTCCCATGTGGACGACGTGCCTGTCAGTTCTGCCTAGGTTTCTTAGTCCATCAATATAACAGCTATTCCTGTGAGCAAGAGAGATGACAGTTAAGGGTGTGGTTTACAGGTATATCAACCAAGGCCAGCCAATAGTAGACGTGCTGCATTGCCAAATTTCACACCAGCTGATCAGAATAACACTTGAGTGATATTTGTACGGTAGAACCTCACTTATCCAAAATTCAGGAGACAACCAATTTATTTTGAATTAAAGGAAGTTTGAAATATCGAGAGTTTTGTATTGTAGGGGTTATTATGAATGGAATTCAAATTATAGAGGCACAACTTTATTTAGAAAAAACCCTCTAACTACGGAATAATTCAAAATGTATTAAAACCTGTATATAAATTTGAAATCCAGTACAGACATTAGTAATAAAATGTCTAATCAATATAATTATATAGTAATGAAGGTATTACATGTTAATAAACTATAAATATAAATTTAAAAAAAAAAAACTAAAAATAGGTTTAAAGCAAAAGACTATTTACTAAAAAAATGTCAAACGTGACTTTTACTTTAAATTAAGAAAATGCTTACTGAACGTAGAAAAAGTCTGAAATTCTCGACTGTTTCAATGTGTTGTTTGATTGAATATCAATAGTGTTTTCAATAGTGACAACAGCTGAAAAAAAACATTGTCCCCAATATCCCTTGACTGTTCCATAAATGTACAGGTAGCTTCAATCGCAAGCAGAGCTTCCTTTGTTGTGACAAAATTAACATCTTGTCGGTTTCTGTTGTCGTTGTCGTCATCTGCACCTATTTCGTTGTATGCATTAGTTCGGGTTTCACAGGCTTGTTGTCTGTGCTTCATTCGAAATTCAGAGGTTTACAGTACCACAGTTTATACACATTTTATTAGAGGTCGACTTTGAATTTTAGAGGAAATGGTTCAAATTACAGCAACAAAATTTGAATTCTAGTGGCCCAAGCATAAGCATATTTGATTTTACCAGCTGCATTTTGCATTAAAAACACTTTGAATAATCAGTATATTATTTTTAAATTTTAGAGGTTTTCTGAGGGGAACAGACAAAAGTTACTAATTATAGGGTTTTCGAATTATCGAGGTTCGAATTAGTAAGGTTCTACTGTATATGGCAAAATGGCAACAGTGTCAGCGTAGAGTTGTATTATTGGCTACCCTACTGTCTACTCTCTTGTCTGCTGGAACATCCACCCCCCTCTCCAAGGTGTAACAACCGCTGTTGTTGCAGGAGGAGAACAACAACAGCGTGGGCCCCGCCGCCAAGAACCCCGCCACCGTGGCCCTGCTGCAGGAGATCCACCGCAACTCCCTCAAGGTCAGCAAGCTCAACATCGCCGCCGCCAACCCTCTGCTCGCAGGTAACGGTCAACGGTAGACAAGCTGAGAGTTAGGCTTAAGAGGGCGAGCAGATTAAACACAAGATTGGAACTTGGGGGGCTCTAGTCACGAAACATCTTGCGTTTCTACTTGCTTCCCCCATTGAGTCGCCGGAATATTACCCCTAGAAAAGTTCCACCAAGAAAAAATGCCTATGTAATTTTGACGTCACGAAGGGTGGGGCCTAAAGCCGCATGAAAGACTACCGCAACTGGGATTCTACCCTAAATTTGTTATAATTTTATCAAATCGCAATCACATAAACAATTAAATGATTAACTGAACAGTTTGTCTCCCGGAAATCTACCCCCAGGATACTGCCCCCAATAAACAAACCCCGGAAATCTAACCCCAGAAATCTCTCCCCAAAGACCTAACTTCGGAAATCCACTCTCAGGAAACTACCCCCTCAAATCAAACTCCCCACTGTAGGTAACAGATAACGCAGGTAATGTTTTTCTACCACTAAATAGGATCATCCCCTATGAATGATAGCAGTGGATAATGTAGAGAAACATTACTTACTTCAGCTTTTACCTACAGCGGGGAGTTTCATTTGAGGAGGTAGATTTCTGGGGGTAGTATTCCGGTGGTTGTACTCTTCTAATTAGTTCTGGGGGTAGTTTTCTGGGGTTAAATGTATTGGGCTAGGATTTCGGTTGTCGTACTCTGTGGATGAGTTCTCTGGGGGTAGTTTTCTGGGGTTAAATTTATTGGGCTAGGATTTCGGTTGTCGTACTCTGTGGATGAGTTCTCTGGGGGTAGTTTTCATTGCTAGTATTACGAATATTTTTTAATAAATTACCACTACTTAATTTAACTAATTCAACCATGAAATTTTGGTCTACTAAAATACATAATAAAACCGGTGTATCTGTCCTTAAATTTTGCAGCTAGAAAACTACCCCAAACCTCTGATGTCAAAATTATGTAGGAGTTTTTTCACTGGGATACTTTACTGGGGGCAATTTTACACCACCCCCCTCCCCCCCGCCATGAGGCCAATGTTAACTTTCGAAGCCTGTTCTTCCTCAACGAGTTATCGTTGATTTATTACTCACTTTAAAGAGCAACAAATCTAGTGATTTCAGTTAGTACAATTTTAATATCATCAATAATATTTTGTTTAAACAAATTACAACAATTTAAAATTTTACACTTTGTTATGTTATGGGTGAACTGTTTGTGATACCGAAATTCTGTTCACTGAAATCGCTAGGTATTTTTTTTTCTTTTTAAAGTGCACCATAAATTAACAATTTTGGATAACCTATTAAGGTGCGACGGACTTTGAAAGTTGACATCGGTCTTACGAGAGAAGCAGGTACAATCAGAGAACTGGAGATAATCCGGTAAGCTTTCAAGTACCTAAACCCTTTTCTTTATGAGTCCTTTCAAGACACCAGCAAGAAAATCTCTGCTAAACTTGTAGTGGGAACGGACAAAATGTTCTGGTCAGGCTCATGGTTAAGGGAAGAGAAATTTTGGACATTTTATGTAATTTTCTTTTTCCCCCTAGCCATTCTGACAATAGAGGTACATGTCTAACAAAGTATACTTCAAAAGAGGGCTAATGGAAAACCCCTATGAACTTCAGCAGAGACAAGTTATACGTAGTAGTAGTCAATGGGCCAGCCAACATGTTGGTATAATTTGGGGGTACAAATTTGTCCTTTTCACCATAGTTTTACAGGTCTGTAAGGAAGTCAAAAAACCATGATTGTCATCTAAAAGTGGTATCTAATACAAATTGGATTGATCGCCATCCAATATGGTGGATGTTCAGTTTTAAAAATCCAATTACATTTCTGGAACTATTCATCCTATTTCAATATTCCTTTTTTTAAACCAAATCTTTACACATTGAAAAGTACACTATTTTGAACAAATCAACCAGTAACTAGAAATTAAGAAAATGTGGGAAATTTTCAGATTTTAATTTTAATTTTCACTACTGACCTCAATGCATTTAGTGGTTGGATATAAATGAAAGTTAAACAAAAATGTGTGTGGCTACAAATCAAGAAGGTGTTTCAAATATGCAAATATGTGGCTGTGGGGTTTACATTCCACCACAGACTAACAAATATAATCGTGCAAAATTATATACAATACATGGTAACTTACAGTGGTGGACTTATTATAAGGCACACTAGGCACGTGCCTAGGGGCGCCGCCTTTGAGGGGCGTTCGGCCGCGGCGGTGGGCGACGCGGTGGCAAGCGGCAGGCGGCGCGGTGGCAAGCGGCGGGCGGCGCGACTGTCAGTGTGTCATTACCAGTACCTGTGTTTCTAGTCAGTGGCGGACTTACCATAAGGCACCCTAGGCACGGACAGATATTTTACAAAATATTTTGGGAAAGTAAGTTTGCGAAAGTGTTGATACGTCCATTGAAAGAGCAAACCGAATCTATGATTCTCTTGTAGAATATAAGGACTCCTTTCGTGATATGTTCGACGTATACGAAAAAAGGCAATGGCTCGATGTGACTGGTGTGAGAGTGATTATGACACTTCTTCAAAACGCTTTCAGAAGAGAAAACGTTGTCCAGATGAAGACAATGGAGACGAAGACGTCCTTTCAGGGGGAGACAAGTTTAAAGAGGACTTTATGTTATCACTGACAAACTTAAAAGTGAATTACTAAAAAGAAAAGAAGCATATTCTATAGTAGCTGACAGATTTTCAGTCTTTTCTGACCTTTCAAACACACAACCATCAGTAATTTTAGATCATGCAACAAAACTGCAAAACCTTTACGACACCGACCTAGAGTCATCATTTGGGAGTGAGTGCATGCATTTTTTTAAATTGATCAAATGCAATAACGTCAAATGCACACCTCTTTCTATGAGCACGTTCCTAATGCAGGATACATTTCCTAATGTAGATATAGCTCTGAGAATGTAGTTGTGTACTGCGGTTAGCAACTGTTCTGCAGAAAGATCATTTTCATCATTAAAGAGGATTAAGTCATATATACGTTCTACCCTAAAGGAAGAGAAATTGAATTCTCTTGCAATTCTGAAAATTGAAGCCGAGATCCTTAATGATGAAGATTTTGGATTTGAATAATTAATAGAAGAGTTTTCTGTTATTAAAGCAAGGCGTAAATGTTTAATTTAATAACATACTTTCATAATTCCTTAACAGTTATGTTTTCGTGGTAAACTGTTGAACAATACTTTATATTATATTCCACATATGTGAGGTGGAAAGCGAAAAGGGACCTCTTGTCGGCAATTTCCGATTTTGAGTTATTGATATTTTTATTATCACCTTAAAATTCCTAACAGTTTGGTGCAAATTTCATGTCTCTACGATTTTTTTTGTTTGAGTTATGGACGTTTGAACTTTCTCGAAGGGTGAAGGGCATTTTCAGGAAAACACCCTCAAAAAGTTTAAATAAACTCAGAATCTATATTTTTCATATTTAAGCGATGCTTTTGGTATCAATGCAAAGCTTATAATGTCCTCTTTAGGAAGAACACTAGTAGTTTCCTTAACTAACGCTAGAATTTAGGCTTATACTGTGTTTATTGCAACATGTAGTACACAAGGGTATTTTCTGAAAAGGGACCTCTTGTCGGCCCCGTGTTATATCTCCATAACGACAAGAGATACCTTTTCAAGGCTGAACATTTACTGCTGCCACATTGTTGTTTAAGTGTTTTATCCAATAATTAGTTTAATATAGTCAAAATGAAGTATAATTAACATCCTAATTAGAAAATAATATCGATAGTTTGAACGTTGACCATTGAAAAGACAAGTGGGACCTCGGTTATAGAAAAGGTACCTCTTGTCGGGGCCGTATTAAAATAATCAGACGATGTTCTGCTTTTACTAGAACTTCGTCCTAGTTCTCTAAGTGTCCGCTAGAATTCAGGAGAGACTACTTTTTGAACCAATGTTTCTTTACGAAGTGTGTTGTGGAAAAGGGACCTCTTGTCGGCCATGTTATTTTCCCATAAGCGACAAGAGGTACCTTTTCTCAGGGCATGCAGTGACTAACAAAATGATTTATATCGACTTGTTTAAGCTTTGATTCGACTTTTTAACCGATACACGCCTTTTCTACTCAAAATATCGAATAATAATCGATAAAAAACCGAAAATCGATGATTTGGACCGAAATTGCTGTATTTAGCTGTACTGAAAATTTTACTTTGCCGACAAGAGGTCCCTTTTCGCTTTCCACCTCACATATAAAGAACACTAATGATAACTGTTCACTATTTTTATCGTTATATTGCATTTCCGTTATATTAAAAAGGAAAATACGTACTTAAGAGAATTTCTCCTGTTTGTGTTAAAAAAGTATTACTTCTTAAGATGTAAAGAGTAATAAATCAAACTTAATAAACCTTGTGAGCTGTCTTATTTTGAATCTTCTTCACCAGCAAATGAGGAAATTAAGGTATGGATATTTTCATAATATATTTCTTTAAATATAGTTTCTTTATTATTAATATCATTATTATATGGTACATGATATTATTACATTAAATAAATACCTAGCAGATATATATTAATAAGTGCATAGAAACAATTTACTCATATTATGCTATGACTTTCTTGGAAAAATGCATTAATAAGCGTGCGAACAACGGGAAATTTAATATCGCCTTTAAGTTGAAACCTTTCCTTTTTTCCCGAAACTCAAAGGGGCAGCCGCCCAAACGGGCCTAGGGGCGGCGCCATAGGTAAGTCCGCCACTGGTAACTTTTATAACTAATCTACGTTTTATCAGCACTAGGTGCTAGCAATTATATACAGCCAAGACCTTAGCCACAATCAGTTTTGTCTTTCTAGATTAGAGTTTAAACGAACATTATCATTCAAAAAATCATAGTCTACGTAATAATCTAGAGAGGAGAGGCAGTAAAGAAATATTAATTGTTAATACTCTGAACCACTTTAGTGACAACTACACCAACTACTTTAGCACCTAAAACAGCAATACTGTTGTGTCACAATAGTTTTGTCATATTTTGTTTTAATCTCAAGCCACTCATCAGGCGTTTCTCCACATGTCACTGTCTGTTACAGAGAAGCTAGCAACCCCGGCGTCGGTAGTTCCTGGCTCTCCCACCGCTAGCTGTGAGGCGCCAGTGTTCCCCACCCCCCTGCGGCAGATCAAGACCGAACCGGATACCAGCAGAACAGGTCAGTAACTGCAGGTTATTAAAACACTATGTCTATTTCCACTTATTCCCCTTATCCCCTTGTATTGTCTATCATTCAAGGTCTCCACCATAAAGTTCCAAAGTCTGTCAAAGTTTCAATGGTAATACGAGGCATGTTTTTAAAGTAAGAACCGTTTTTTAATCTAGCCGTTGTAGTGCTGAGGTTGGCATTCCTGCATGCTCCACTGTGTACCTGCATCTATTGGCAAGACTAAGTTACCTCTACAAAAAAAGCGATCAGCTTTACGTTTGTTTGTGAGCATAAAAGCATAAAAAGTGGCGCCGCCGAGTGATAATCCCGCCATTTGTGAGGTCCAAACTTTGATTTATTTTTAAGTGTTAACGATGTGAAAGCGTCTGAAATACATTGATAGATTTACGAAGAGCATAGAGAAGTTTTTGACACCTCTAGCATCAAGAAGTGTTTCGACGCCTGTGACAAATCGACTTAAAACATCACCATCAATCACCTCGTACCGGTCAAGAGAAGTCAACGCACTTCCCAAAAGCTTCGTTTTGCGCACTTCAGTCAACATTTGTTAAGCATGAGCACAGCTCTCGGTAATTTAGTCGTCATTCGGTCACAGTTGCATAAAGAACACTTCTTGACACAAATTGTGATAGGAAACTCATAATAACAAAATCGATACGGTCTGTTCTCTCTCACCTATTGATCAACTTTACGCACTAAACATCAATAATGATAGAGGGTCGCCCGGTTCATTCCTCATCATGGACATTCATGTGGTCATCTTTAAACGTTGTAACGCATTTGCATTCATTGCAAGCCATTCTATTGCTTATTATGTTTGTGTCATAAACTTCACTAATTTGCTAGTAAATTTCAGCTGCTTTCACACCGTTAACAGAAATTGAATCACAGCGTGACTTCTCAGTCGGCGAAGTCCTCAATCGGCGGCGCCATTTTGAATGTTCACAAACAAATCAAAACCCGGTCGATTTTTGCCGTAGTTGTGTCCCAGGCTTGCCAGTAGATGCAGGTACACAGCGCAGGATGCAGGAATGCCAAAAGTAACGCTGCAATGGCGTAATTTAAAACGGTTCTTATTTTTAAAACACGCCTCTTATGAAGGGAATGTGGCAGTCATAGCTGAGTGGGTGGTGGCCTACTACCCAAAAGACCCGGGTTTAATTCCCGGTGAAATCCATACAACTTTTGAAACTCAGACTGCCACCGTGCTTCGGAAGGGGCGTTAAGCAGTTGGTCCTGGCACATAAGTAGTCAACAGGTCATTTCAGAGGCACTAGTGCAACCTGAAAAGTCTGACAACAGACCTTGGCCAGAAGGTTTCACGAACTTAAATTTTACTTTTAAGGGAAAAATTCATTAACTTTTTGACTCGAGTGTACAAATGTTTTATTCTCCTACCAAATGCTTGGCATATTTCACCACATTGTGCAGAGAAAGCAAAACAATGAAGTCAATGAGCGAATTATACTGGAAACCCTCATGAGTCTATACCCATCTTATATTAATGGTCCTAGGAAATGCTCTGAAGGAAAAAAGTAATATAGATGCATAACTCAGTTTGAAAACATTAAATACTGCCGAACTTCAACAGAAGTTCAATACAGAGCTTTTCTTTTAAATACTTTCAAATTTAAAGAAATACTTCTTTCTTTCTATTAGAGCAGCCAAATAACCATTAGTATTGGCACCAACATGACAAAAATAATAGACAATATATAAAAACTGTATTAACATATTATTTGAGAACAGTGTTAGCATTAAAATATAATTTGGAATTAGCATTTAATACAATTTTAAGATTTATTTTGGATAAATTCTTCTATTGAATACAACGACTATAGTTGCTGTGCCATCTGTGGAGTGCAGGCTTGAGGTATTTTCCGTTCTTAGTCCTTAGTTTGGCAGGGAGATGATTGAGAGGTGTATGATTGTTTATTCTCGAAGAGAGTCATGCGGTGGATGGCAGGTCCAACATTGTTGCATTTCTGAGGTTGTCTTGTTCAATTTCACTTCGCCGTGAAAAGTCCTCATTTACTGTGTGCATCACCTCTTCCATAATGTAGAGGGCTTCATCAGCCAGATTGTTTTACTGTTTTCATTGCTACCCAGCAACAGTCAAGTCTTTGCAGTCCTGTGATAGTTCTTACTGTTTTTTTCTGTATTAAAAAGTAAAGTCCTTAATTTGTTGAAGGGCTATAAAATTAAAACATTAAAACAGAGTTTTTTACAGAACGTAAGGCAGCCAAGATAGATTATTATAAAGTCTGATTCCGAGAAACTTAGGTTGATCGAGCATTTCCACTTGTTACAAGTGGGGTACTTCCTCAGGCTTCCTTCCAAAAGCTATTTTAGATGATTTAGTTGTGTTGACTGACAGATCGTTGTTGTCCTGTGATATGTACTGTTAAGTTATGTTGAGGCTTTTGTAGGACTTAATTGCTAGTTTTTCAACTGTTGGTTCTCTGAGTACCAAAAATGTATCATCAGCAAATTAGAGTAAGGCAAGCAACTTCAATTTGTTGAGATAGGCATTTATAAAAACCTAGCTGATGTTCCCGTTCTTCGTACGTGTTAGAAAGGTTGAGATCTTGAAACAGCTGTTCTTGCTTCTGCTCTTTAAGCTGCCAAATGGAAGTATCCACAGCTGTTCACATTACAGTTTCTGAATGTTTACTTTCTTATGAAATGTAAACATTCAAACTGAGGACGTTCATGGGGTGTAGCCCGAGGGGATTTTAAGGAAGTGAATAGGCCTATGTGTTGCACAGGTTCAATATCTACCTTTGTGTAAAGTTTCAGCCCAGTAGGTTCAGTAGTTTTTGCATTTACCCGGAACATGCAGCAGACAGAAACCACCTCTTCTTTATAACAGTACTAGCTGTTACCTGCAGGCTTCGCCCCACAAATGATTTATAAAACTATGACAGTTGTGTATGCTGCATTATGTGGTTAGCCCGTGGAACTACTGCGAATCAAGATCAGCTGTTTGTATTCTCATCAGCTCAAACAAAAATGAATGTCCATTAGGAATACTTGGGAACTTTGCCGGAGTCTCTGGCGGAGCCCTAAGGTCAGATCAGGATTAAAACCATCTAGTTTTCCAATTTGATGCCTAAAGAATCAGTGTACAAAATTTCAACTCTCTAGGTAAATGGAAAGTAGGAGAATTTGTTAAGAGTGAGTGAGTCAGTCTCTTGCCTTTTAAAGGTAAAGATAGATATGAATAGCACAGGATCCCCCTGTGCTTAGTTTATTTGCATTCAAGTTAGTGCATATCTAGTAGATGGAAACTGATTTTTGGAAAATTGTAAACCCTCATAAAACCCCCTTCCCACAGTCCGATCAAACTTAGTCATTAATGCTACTCTCCACATTGTGCCAAATTTCATCAAAGTCGGACGTTTATTTCAAAAGTTATCTCGGTAACAGACACATATATACATATATATAAATTTGAACGAATAGTGTTTTTGGCATCTGGGGACCTCAAAACGAAGTTATCATGGTCTCAGGCTTAAGTCTGACCATGCCACCTACGGTAATAGATTCTTCCCTATAGGGGAAATTAGCTAAAAACTCAAAAATGCTATAACAGAGAACTGTAAAAGCAGACACAATTTTTTTACAGTTTCATTAGGCTTAGCTGTAATGTCGCCAAAAAGTGTGATTCTACGCCCAACCGTTGCAGAGGTATTCAAAGTGCTAAACACAGTACGTTGTCCAATGTTATCCTTATGGAGAATAAATCAAATGTGTTATCTCGATTATTTATGAATGTATATTGATGAAACTTGGTATGTGGCTTCGCGTAGTACTGGTATATTGATATTTGCACGAACAATAGATTTTTTGTTGATTATCCCAGTAGCAGCAAACCTGCATACTCAGCCCTAATGTTATTCTTCTAGAGAATAAGTAAAATGTAATTTTTCCCTTAATTATGAACATAAATGAATAAAACTTGGTATGTGGCTTCAACTAGTTGAGTTATATTGATGTTCACATAAAAACCCATTTTTTGTTTGTCTTTTTACAGCAAACCTGCGTACTCATCCCCCCTGTTATTCTTATAGAGAATAATTAAAATTGTATAAATCGCTTATTTATGAATGAATATTGATCAAACGTGGTATGTGGTCTCACTTAGTTGAATTATATTTATATTTGCACAAACACCAATTGTTTGTGTTCCTTTTTTCAGCAAACCTACGTACTCATCCCCACTGTTATTCTTATGGAGAATCGCTTATTTATGAATAGATTTTTATGCAACTTGGTAAGCGGCTTTATGTGGTATTAAGACATGTATCATGCATTGGAAATTCACTGAGTATGCAGGTTTGCTACGACGGGGGAATTTTTAAATAGTCCATATAACAAGCCTGTAAAGTTTGGTCATCGACTTTTGAGATACCCTGTATATAATTCTGCAAGCAATATTTTTAAGTCAAAATTGTGGGAGTTTGGCAATTTGCAAGAATATGATGGGAGGCGGCTTAAATTAAAGGTCCCAGAGACCAGGGAAGGGAAAGGTCCCAATCGCAGGAACTCGGGAAAAATAGCAGTATTTCTAAAAATTTACCGTCAAACGATAAATAACGTAAAACATCTCCCATTAGAAAAGCAAAGATTTAAAACCGTCAGCTTTGTTCACATTAAAACATGTGATTAAGTGTCTACTTTTTTTTGAACTGACATGTGTTCCTACTTGATTTGTTTTCTTTTCCTCAGCATTTAAAGAGCAAACCAAAATTAGATGAGGCAAAGTATTAAAGCAAGGTTGTGGGCTATGGCCCCTTCAAGCCACTAGTATTTTTTTTTTTTTTTTTTTTAAGATCAACATAAGAAACATTTTGGAAACCTTTTTTTCTCCACAACAACTTAATACAGGTTGTAAAGATACTAATTATTTTAAGCTTTATAAAATAGTCAAAACCAAAATTGTGTTTTTAAAACTTTTGGGTGAAAAATAAAGACTCTTTTTAAATTTATCTCTTTAACATACTTATATACACAGAAATACACTTTTTAACAGGCTGTTTTATACATATTATCAGTTGCAAAACTTAACTAAATCCAGGGAATACACCAGTTTTGGTTAAACTTTTAAACTATTTTGAACATGTAATACTCCCGTCTCAGCAAATCTGCGTACTTCCATTGAATATATAGGAGTCTTACTAAGTTTCATAAAAGTACAATCATAAATAAGCCATATAAAATTTGATTTATTCTCTATAAGAATAACATTTATGCTGAGTATGCAGGTTTGCTGCATCAAGGAAGGCAAACCAAAATTTTGAAATAAATATGAATAAAACTCAACCAGTGAAGCCACGTACCTAACAAATTGTATTAATTTATGTTTATAATTAAGGGAGCCATAACATTTTACTTATCCTCCATAAAGGGTCAATTACACGGGGCGAGTTTACTAGCTACTATCCAGCTAGTTTTCCAGCTGATAGTAAACTTGCTCCGTGTCATCCAATCATTAGCCAACAAACACTAACCAAAAATTACTATCGAAAAAAGTTGAAAGCCGGACTACTTTAATCGCTACTCACCGGCGTTTGAGCTAGCGAGCTAATCAATTAGCCGTGTGTCATCAGAGTTGTAATTGCAAAACACGTGGTTTGTACACACCAGCTAGTTAGCTAGTGAGCGTGTGGGTAGCTTTTAAGAAGCTTTTAGTGTCATCGTCAACTTGCTCACTCGCCAACTCGCCGACGACTAATCAGCCGGATAGTCGCTAGTACACTCGCGCTGTGTAATTGACCCTTAGGAATAACATTAGGGCTGAGTACGCAGGTTTAGGGCTGGTACGGTAGAATCAATAAAAAAATTGGTTTTGGGCAAATATCAATAGGCCACAACCAGGTGAAACCACATACCAATTGGCTGCCACTTCGGATGGGTTGATCTGTCTGGTTTCATTATTCATAAATGTTCCTATGCATGTCTGTGCCTAATTTCATCAAAATCAAACCATTTTTGCAAAAGTTTCCGCACCCACGGTCAAACATATATAGAAATTCAGGTTTGATCAAAAGGTGTTTCTTGGGACTCAAAATAAAAAGCTATCATGGTCCAGGGCCTAGGTCTTACCGTACAGGCTAAGGTAATAGCTTTTTCCCTATAGAGTAAATTTGCTAACATCTGTTAAGTGATCAAAGACGATGTCCATAGCAGTAACATGGCAGCTTTTAAGGCCCAAGCGTGATTACTTATAAAGTTACAGGGACAAAAACCCCTTTATAGCTTTGAACTTCGAACCAATCATTGACAATCTTCTACAAAGTTTTCTCTACTGGTATAGAAAATCAGCCAGAGGGAGAGAAGTTTATACCAAAACAATTTCAAATAATAACTGCAAAGAAAAACACAACCCCATTAATTGAACCATTGCCACCAACAAACAAAAATTAAAATATAAAAACCAAAATGTTTGTTTTTAGAGCTATAAAAAATAGCCTACAGTAATACAGTTATCTTGTGGTTGTATGTGTTTTTTCCTCTAAGGATTTTGCTATGGACAGCCGCACGTTATTTTTTTATTACCAGATTTGATATTGAGGTGCTAAATAAAAGAGATTTTTCTGAAGATTTTTGGGAAGGAATTGATGTTCCAGTTCCACTCAGTCACTGTGGAAATCTTTCATGTTCATGGGGAGTCTGGTAGATGCAAAAACAAACGGAGTCAAGAATAGAAGTGTAAATAGGATTTTAGAAGGGCCATACTCAGAGGAGGGCAGGGGGGGCAACTGCCCCAGGGCCGGGGCCCGTCAGGGGGGGCCCGAGCTTGTCGGAGGGGGCCCGGCGGCTGGGCCGGTGTCTTATTTAGGTCACTGTTGTCTGAAAAAAACTTGGATTCAGACGCCAACAAGAGCCCACACCACCAGGCCTGCCCAGGGGCCCGTGAAAGCTGAGTACGGCCCTGGATTTTAGGAGGCAGACACTAGATGGATTTGATTAAAGTTCAAGTAATATGTGATTCACATTGCTTAATTTCACAGTCACTACACCTGTAATGAATACATTGATCAAAATATAAACATATGCATTCTATAGAAATAGCTACTAAACATTGAGAGGGGGCTCCAGTCACGTAAAATTTCCCATTTCTACCTGTTTCTCTCATAATGCCAATGTTAACTTCAAATCCCGACCCTTCTCATCGGATTGATCGAAATCTTTGATTCACAGCTCAATTTAAAGGGCTAATAAGTTATATCACAAATAGTTCTAATTTTTGTTTTGGGTTAAATTTTTGAGGTGTCAAAATTCTGCTCACTGAAATCGCTAGGCCTTGTTTTTTGCGCTATAAAAACGGTCATAAGACTAAATCAAAAATGTCTATTATGACTTAAAACTTATCATTGTTCTGATGGGAGAAACAGGTGACTGGCAGTTAACTTTAATTTTAAACAATTATGGTAAAATAATCAAAAAACTGTTTTTTTTTAATAAAAATCTACACTCTTGATAGCCCAATCCATTTTAGTCGTAAAATTGGCCCCAAATTGTAATGACAGTAAATGTGGAGTATTTTGATGAAAACAAGCGCCTTCAAACCTAACGTATGCAATTTCACTACGGTTCTGTGCTGCAAATTGACAGTAGATACTTGCAGGCGCTAAAAAATAAGCTTAATGTTATTTAGGTTATTATTTGCAAGATAATCGATTGTAAACCAAGGTAAGGGGGGTTGCCAAATGTTTTGTTGTTAGAATGAGTCTGTTATACATCCATCTCCTTTTCCTTTCCCCGGTTTTTTTTTAGTAGGGTAGCTTTCCTTTTGAGTAGTGGCACAGATAAACGATATTACGGTCTAAAATTAAATAAATGATCTGTCCAGGGCTTGGTTTTAAAATGTTTGATTTATATCTCTTTTCCTTTTTACTTGTGCATCAATGACACTTAAATAGCTCAAGCACCAAGCAACAATAAAGGTCCGATGTGATCTGTAATCTTCCTTACCGACGGCATGATCTTATTGGTGCTGCTACCTTGTGAGGCAAGCTAGAACTAACACGGCCAAAAATCAAGATTAAAGAGTATACTGTATTCTAAAATATTGTGAGGTCTTAAAATGCTCTAAATCATTTTTACGATTTCAATATAACTACAAAATAACGAACTTTGTTATTAGTTTGTCTGTTATTTAACTAATAAATGTATCCATGAACAACATAAATCGTTAACTTATTTACTAAAACATACATCATCACAATAACTGTATCTGTCATCAATTTTATCCCAATGTTGAATGAATTATGAAGGACGTAGAGTGTTTAATAATCATCTCTCAAACACAACTTCTAGAAAGCAAATAATAAGGAAAATAAATATTTTTGAATCGAAATAGTTTTGGTACAACCATTGGTTATACATGTACAACATATTATAGTGTGAACCAATTAGATGGGTTGTTTTAAGTTTAGTTTTGTTTCATTACAAATTTATAATTTTGATATTTTTACTAGATTCTGTTTCGATAAGCTCACGTAAGAGGGGGTTCCAGTCACGAAACATTTCCGTGATATTCTCCCGTGGGGTGGAAACATTCCGTGGGGGTTTCCGTTTCTACCTGCTTCCCCCACAAGGCCAATGTTAACTCTCAAAGCCGCCCCTCCTCACGGGATTATCCGATATTGTTGATGTTTTATTTTAAAAAGCAAAGAAATACCTAGTGATTTCAGTTAAGAAAATGTCGATATCACAAATAATATTTTTTTTAAATTCTATAATATTAAATAATTACGATTTTTATATCGATGAAAAATTTTGATGTCAAAATTCAGCTCTTGGTATTTTTTATGAATCATAAATCAAGATTTCGGATAATGCCTTGAGGAAGCACTGGCTTTGAAAGTTAACATCGGCCTTAATGGGGGAGCAGATAGAAGCCGGTGCCTGGAGCCCCCCTTAAGAAGTTCCGTCGACGTGTTTATTTAATAGGGTACACAAACTCAGCAATAAGTGCAGAGAAATTTGTTCTATACACAAATATTTAAACTCTTTTTAACGAAGTGCGGTCTTACTTAACCTGATACCGTTGTATTTTTGTACAAAAGATGTTATGAAGGTCTGTTTCTTCTTTCAAAGTATAGTATGTTGCCATAATTATTTTGATTTTTTTTATCATTCCAGAAATATAAAACATGAAGAAAAACTTGTTCTTAAAAGTTGACATATTTGAGTAACTGGTAAAAATAATAGTTTTGATCTCACTGCGCCCAAAAAGAAAAACTGGTTTCCAAGGTGATGGGTCTCTCTGGATGTGCGTGGACCTCACAACAAAGGAATCACACCACATGCAATGGTCCGAATTGTAATGGAAATTGGTATTTATCCCCTGATCCCTCGCCCCAACCAAAAAAAAAAAAATAAATAATAATAACACAAATTTCTCAAAATTGTATTTTAAGATTCTAATTAAAATTTAGAGTTGTCTATAGTACACTAAATCCCCAATAAAATGATACGACCCGTATCTCAAGAAAAATTCAGGGCTAGAAGGAACCGTAAGGGGTTTGCTTAAATCTTACACAGTTGTAATTTATTTTATTTCTTTGAATCCATCAACTTTTAATAACCATCACCATTAAAATAAACTCAACAAAGTAAATAAATGAGTATCTTGGATAACTATTTTTCTATGACAAATTGGTCACAGAGAAAATATAAATGTTAATCTGTTAGTAAACGCAGTACGGGTTCTAATTCTTTTCCCGTGGATAAGCCATTAAATTTTTCATAATTCCCTAATTTATTTACTACAATCGGCCAAAACTGGTGAGTAGGTTATGCTACCAATTATCAGTTGATACAGTGAGAAATGTGTTGTCATAACCCAAACTTTAGGGGAAAGGGTTGGAGATTCCCCCTAAAACCCACGGCCAGGCAGAACTAGGTAAATTACGAAGATGTAATACCATTATGCGAATCAAATATAAGTACCTGGGGGCCGAGCTTTACTCGGGGGAAGGCCAGTCAGTTTGTTAAGATGACTCGGAATAATATTTCACCACTTCCCCCTAGTGATAATCAGATTTGTATAACTCATTTGCCTCTTTTCTACATTTGTAAGGTTACTCCAGTTGTTATTTATAGTTCAATGTCCCTTTGATTTATTTTACTATTCTATATATGAAATCTCCACTCAAATCTTTTAATCTCTGCTCTCATGAAACCACATGTTAATAAACATAAACAACATGAGTAATACTTTGGCAGTTCCCTGGTTGATTATGAACAGCTGTTACAATTCTTTTGTTTTGATTTGAAACTCCATAAGCCCAATGTTAATTTTGTTAACTTTTCATTTTAGTTGTTTTACATTATTTGATTTTTCCTGGGGATGAGGCCTGTCTAGAAAATATTTTTATCCCATAAATTAGTCATTTCGAACATTTGAAGGAAATCGTTGGAGCCGTGTTTGAGATCAGTGTCGCAAGCAATCAAGCAGTCATACAAGCAAACCTTACTCATATTAGAGTATAGGATATGTTTACTACAGTGAGCAATCAATCAGCTATGTGTAAGAGGGTTAACATGAGAGAAAGTACTTGTCCGTTTGTCTTGATTCCGTTTAGTGTACTGTGTTTGTTTTATTTTTTACCCAGCAAGATTCTTATCATGGTTACTATCCAACAAATTTGTGCCCTAACTATCGCTAGATTAATTATAATGTAATTGGACAAAAAATTATTTTCGAATATTTTTATTTCATTGAATAAATGACACTTTTTGTCATATTATCAAGGTTTTTTGTAAGAAAAATGCTCTAGCTTAAACAATGATAACATCATATTTATTTACTTATTCTAGAATACAAAACCTTTTTCGTAACTCTAATTTTTTGTAAAATTTGAGCCATGTCACCTTATTTCCCATACCTAGATAGTTTCTATAAAAGAAAAAAATCAAGACATTCGGTTGAACACAAAAAAGTTATTCAAAACAAAATCAAAACACCGAAAACTTCAAAGTTTTCAGTTTGAAAGGACCAAAAGGAATATTAAATCCCTTAAATCCTTTTAAATGCTGAACACATATATTTTAAAGCTCCCACTCAAAAAATAAATACCAACTAGAGTACCCCCGTGCAGCGCAAAGCGGTATTTTTCATAATAAGGAGGACTTCATATTGAATTTATTAGTTTTTAATAAATCCGAAGGAAGATTAGTGAAGGGAGATTGGGATAAAAATATATTTTAGTATGGCTAAATTATCAGTTGATATTTAAAAGTATGTCATAGTTCAAAACAAATAATAATCAGCTGATAGTAATTATCAGGCAGTTTAATATAACTAGTAGCCTGTCGCGGCTTCGCTCGCGATCACAACGTAATATTATATTATAATACTGACATTCCCGTAGAAATATTGTGTTACCGTTCCAAAGCCAACATGGCCTGCTGATGAACTGTGATTACTCTATCCAACTGATTGCTTAAAACTTATAGTTATTTCCCAATGTTAAGCTTATAGGAAAAAATTCAACTTTAAGGGCCCCCAGGGCCTCACTCACAAATTATTTCTCTATGAAAAAAGTTTCCTGCACAACTTCACGTTAGGCTCTTTCCAATGACACCAAAAACATGAAAATCGATTCAGTAGTTTAGGAGGAGTGATTGTCACAAAAAACCTGCTCGCCTATTAAATAAGTATAGATTTTATAAAAACACTTATGTTAATTTCTATAATTTGAACACACTATACAAAATAAAAATTGTATTGATAGCATTTCTAATATTACAGAATTTAATCGAAAAGAGAAAATCAGATATTACATTTTTTCAATGTCTGATGACAAAAGAGGTAGAGCTAGTGTAGAGGTAGTTACAAAAAAATGAGACATATCAAGTAAATCAGTCCAGTAGAGCGGTCGCAGGGTCGCTGTCTTTAGTTTTGACAAACAGTGTTTTTTTTTTAATAAATAGGATTCGTTTTAAATTACAAACCGAGATTAAAAAATGTTGTCGCCACAGATCTGGTTGACAACAAGAAACTAAGATGAGCAGCGGAGGTCAAAGACCAAAAAGCCTATAAACATAAACTCAAGGACCCAATCTTCGGGACTGTAAACGCGCCGGAGCCTACCCCACGCCGACCCTCCTTCTACGCCCCTCCCCCACCCTCCGGGGCTTTACTGCGATACGCGTTTCCTCAGGATTAATTTAATCCCGGGTTTATCGCCGGATCTTAACTCGAAATTTTTCCCTTTCGGCGCGTTAAACTTTGTAGCCTTGAAGTTGTATAGGGGGTTGGGGGCGGGGTGATTATCGTTAAAATTTTACACGCTGGGTTTAATACGCCTCAGAAATAGCTTGAGCCTAAAGTGTGTTTGAGAGACTTTATATTCAGATTAGCAAAGTAATTTACTCAAAGTATTGTATATTTAAGCGAACTTTCCCTGTAGGGAAGAAGATATTACCATTAACTATGTATACTGAAGTGTACGGTGATATCACCGTAGTACATTGATGAAACTTGGTATGTGGCTTCGTGTGGTTGTAAGGTACCACTTGAAATCTGCTGAGTATGCATTGGGTATGCACCAGATCTGTAGAAGCCTAAAGCGGGACATCGTTTAATTAACTGGAAATGCCGTGTTGTGGGGAGGGGGGTTGCGTAATACCCCCCTACAAAAATGGGGGGTCCAGTGGTCCTCACTGTAAGGTTTTAGAAAATTAAATACCGGGGAATAAATTGTTAATTTGTGCAGTTTTTGCCTAAACATTACTTAGTATTGTAACAACAGGTTTTGTAATCATATTCATAAGATCATTGTACAATACACAAACATCACTGTGATATGCAAAAATTAACTTATAAAAGAAAATACTGACCAAAAATACTGATTATTGTCAGAGAAGTGAATAGCCTTCATCAACTTGAATCTTAATTAAAACTGAACTCAGCTTAAATGCACGCCACTTTTTAGCAACGACATGCATTTTTTAGTTTTAACTAGCATGACTTGTTCTTGGTCCATAAATTGTTCGTGGCATTGTAAATTCTCTCCGCTGGTGCATAGATACCAAGCATAGATAGTGCACTAGCTCAATTAAAAGCTTATAAAAAATGTCAGGGCCCGGTACTTTCGCTTTGCTTCAAAGTGTTTGAACATTTCAACACAATTCTGGGCACCGGGAGTCTTGCATTCGACATATTACAACAAATATATTGGTTTTTATGAATCAATGAGTATTTTCATGTCAAACTGCTAAAGCGGGACATTAGGCTGTCCCCAGAGGAATCGTGGGGACGCCGGGACATACCTTGCTAAAGCGGGACTTTCCCGCCGAAATCGGGACGTCTGGTCACCTTAGCCAAGGCCCTCGGAAATCCGCCAATAAAACTGCGAGCGACTCCACACAAGGCGACCGCGAGCCGACACCACAACACATGGGCTAGTGATTGGCCATTGGGTTAAACATGCTCTTCACTTTTTAACTTGCATTGTATGCAGGTTTGCTACGACGCGACGGGGGTATGTCATTCAACCTAATTTTCTTATGTCCCTGTTATGTGGTTTCCCGATTACAGTGACTAAAACCATTGAATAAAGATAACATTAGAGTGGTCATAACCAAAATGGATTAAAGGGACATTGAACTATAATAACAACTGGAGATACCTTAAAACATGCAGAAAAGAGGCAAATGATCCAGGCAAATATGCTCAGTAGGGGGAGTGGTGGGAAGCACTCCAATGCCTCTAAAAAAACGGACTGACTTTCCTCGAGCAAAGCTCGTTCCCCCAGATACTCTTACTTATTTATGAATATGTTTTGATTTTATAAAACTTAATAAGTGGCTTCATGTGGTTGTAAGGTACCTTTTGAAATTCGCTGAGTGCAGGTTTGCTGCGAGGGAGTCTTTTAATATGTATTTTACCTATTCCGATTTTAGGGAGTTGGTTTGTTGTCAGTTTTAAAGTGACATCCTTGAAGTCTGCATATTGACTTGCCATTACACTTTACATGTATAATATTACTGCGCTCAGTCGCTCGCACGCTTTGTCAATCGATACATATAGGAAATACTATTTTAATAGTTACATTCATTGACTGCACAGACCATACTGACTAGACGTAAGGAAAATCAGCTTATGAAAAAACATTATTTTAAATTGTAAGTTAATTTGATTCCTTACGTTCTTTTATGTTTAACAACCTTGTTGTTTGTTAAAGTTTTAAAAGTTAGAGGATTCAAAGGTTAACGCTGTTATTTCCCTAGGTAACAATGTTATAGTAATAATACTGTCACAACCAAAAAATATTTTTAATGTTATTTAAGACTTTATTCCGGACATTTTCCATTACGTTTTCCCATTTTTTTTTTTTTTTCATTAGAGAAAACAAGATTCACGACGTTTCGGGATATTTACTCTTATCTTCATGTGAGAAGAATAACTAAAACGTTAAAAAAGTGTCCCTATCCCGGCAAACTTGGAAAAATCTCACAAAAAAAACTTAAAAGCAATAGATGAATAAAAACATGACTGCATATATACAAACATATACATATATAAAAACATGTTAAAGCTTTTATAGTTCTCTGTTTTAGCAACTTATGATTTTTTTCCAGCTTTGCCTGATTTGTACCACTGATTTTGTGATTCGTCACCTGAAGATGGGATTAGATTCCAGATTACGAAACGTCGGGAAACTCCTTTTTCTCCACTTGATGGGAAATGTCCGCAATAATTTCCTAAACAAACTCACCATCACCAGCGAAGACTTTTTATTAACTATAAGCTAACCTAGACAATATAAGTTATATTACCGTGTGTTATACTTCCAGTTTGTTTTCACTTTGTTCCTGTTCCAGGTACGTGGCCGCCCCTTGCCCTCATTCCTCACCCGCGGTAAGTTGTGGACCAATTACTCTCGTCGTTGGCGACCTTGGGCCATCGATGTGGTGGATATCGATATCGATTATACCGTGTTGTAGGAATGGTGCCGCCGCCTTGGCCGGAAACGGCGTGAAAAGCGTCACAGATCGACGGAGAAGCCGAAGCGGGGTGAAGGCCGCCAACCGGAAGTAGTGTGTTTCCCGCCAAGCCGCCAACGGAGGAAGCTTCGGCGGGAAAAGCGCGCCGGGCTGTACTCTCTGAAAATCTGATTTCATGTATTTAAAATACTGAGTGTCTACCACACCTCGGGGTTCTGGAAAACCTGCGGAATCGTTAGAGAATCTTAAAAGCCTGGAATGGAAAATTCACGGATTATATAGGGGTTTTTTTTTTTTATTTGAAGAAAAAGACAAGGAATTTTATAACCAGGACAAAATTACTAATTTGTTTGCGGTCGGAATTGTCGCTATATTTAATTTCTGACTAAACTTTCTGGAAAACCTAAAAAGGTCAGGGGATTATAAGTATATAGACACCGTAAAAAAGTTCCAAGTTTATTTTGCGCTATAAAATACAACAGTTCGTATCACATGCCTAACAAACAAGGATCCGTCTACCCCCTTCCGCGCAGCGCTTGGAAAGGGTTTGTAGGATCCCTTATTACATATCCTAAATAAACCCTTTAATTAAAGTCAAAGTATAATACTAAAGAGGAAAATATTACCTACCAATGCACCTTTTTACTTTGTTAATGTTTTTAACTTAGTTGCATTTACAAGCCCTTTTATGTACAAAAATGAGCTTTTTCAAACTACACCAACTTAAGACAGAAACATTATTTTGAAATTCTAAAGAAGAGCATGAGTAGAAATTAGGCCTAATTTTCTTCTGTCGAATCCCGTTTATAGTATGTTAAACACATAATTATCACAACCGCAAATAGGTATCCTGTGGACCCCCGCAACGCTACTTTTCCTTATCTTAACATTGTATTTTCACGCGACGGCGCAGATTTTTCCGTAGAGTAGACCAGAGTCTTAATACACACTTCGAAAAAGATGACATTAGGGTTTTATTTGGACGATATAATACAGTTTCGCTAGCCCATACACAACTTCCCCGCTCCAATCCCAAACACAGAACTTTCAAAGTCAAAACTTTATCCAACCCGAGGGATCGACGACCTTAGGCAGTAAAGAAGCTTTCGCCGCTGTCAAGCGCCGGCTTTATGACGTCATAAATGTGACGAAACGGGCGCGTTCTGACTGAGCTTCGCGATTGCCGGCTTTATTGTCGGGTTTATACGCAAACATCATATAAAACAGTCGCATTTGGCGCGCCGAAATAAATTTTGGATTAGTTTAAATGTATGAAAATATATTGCAATAGGAGGGAAGATATTTCGCGTAAAGCCAGCTTGAAAATTGCTGACCTTTCCAACCTAAACCGCCTCGACCTAATCGTAGGGTCTAATCAAAGTCTTTACCTAACGTAACATTACCTTTATTCTATACTGGACTATTTTTACTTTCTTCTTTTATGCACAGTATATGTAGAAATTATCGTTTTCTTTCAAATGTTATCGGTGAAAATATTCGTGTTGAAATGAACCCGAAAATTGTTTTCATGGTGATGTCTGTCTTGGGCGTGTAGAGAGATCTAGAGACCTAGGACCACACCAATGAATTGACTTTTATGAAATTTTGTATTTTTTACTAATCCACGGTATCTCCAGAAGTTTTAGCGAATTTCCCCTATAGGGAAGAAGCTATCACCATATGTCTCATAGTAAGACTTCAGGCCGAGACCATAATAACTTTTTGTTTTGAGGTCCCCAGATGCCAAAAACACTATTCTTTCAAACACGTTTCGTGTGTGTGTGTGTGTGTGTGTGTGTGTGTGTGTGTGTGTGTGTGTGTGTGTGTGTGTCGTTAACTCGATTACTTTTGAAAAAAAACATCCGATTTCGATGAAATTTGGCGCAAACGTGTAAAGCGACATTCATGACTTAAGTTCGCAAATCAGAAAGATCGGACCATGGGAAGGAGGTTTTATGGGGATTTTAAATTTTCCAAAAATAAGTTTTTTTAATTTGTTACCCTAAAATTGTTAAAACACTCAATTTTGGTTTTGATCATTTTATAGATCTTAAAAAACAAATAATATGGTATTTTGAATTATTAACCTAGGTTAAGTGGTTGCGGAGAAAATCTAAAAAACGTGTTCATAAAATCTCCCATGTTAATCTTATTGGAAAAAGGTTTTTAGCATTTCCCCAGTTAAATTTACCATAAACTTGACATTTGCTAATACCAATTGGTTCAGCTTTGCACAAAAAAATACTTTTTACCGTCCCCATAGCAGCAAACCTGCATACTCAGCCCTAATGTTAGGCCTACTCTTATGGACAATAACTAAAGTTTTATATCTCCCTTGATTATGAACATAAATGATTAAAACTTGGTACATAGCTTCACCTGGTTGAGTTATATTGGTGATTGCATAAAAACACATTTCTTATATTTCTAGTTGCAGTAAACCTGCATACTCAGCCCTAATGTTATTCTTATGGAGAATAAATAAATTGCTATGTATCAGTTATTCATAAATGTATTTTTATGAAACTTGGTAAATGGCTTTGTGTAGTAGTAAAAAAAATACATGCATTGGAAATTCGCTTAGTAAGCAGGTTTGCTGTGACGGGGTATTCAATTTTTTCTTAGGTTTCTCGGTTACATTTAAAATGGTAATTTATCTCCTAAAAACTGTTAAAAACATTAAAAACCCAAATTTTTCAAAAACGGCTTCATCGATTTTGATTAACATTTTTCGGTTTATTGCTTTTTAAGGTTCCCTGTTACATTCACCCCCCGCATTCTAAAGATAACATTCGAGGTTGGAACTTATAAGGCTTAAAATGTTTCAGAATTAAATATTAACTACGAAAAATCTACCCGTGGAATAGAAGTACAGGGAGTAGAGCAAGACTGGGTTGGAAATATATGTATATAGAGAAAACGTCGCGTCTTAGTTTTAGTTTATGCGGACAAGACTACGACAAGTTTCACAGGAAATTTATTGATAATAGAGGTACGTTTAATAGCGACGATAAAAATAAAGTAACGGAAGTGTGGCAGTTGTTTGCCATCTCGGAAGTGCGGCACTTGTTTGCGGAGGTGCGGTGGAGATACAGGAGATACGTCTGGAATATTGTATTTCAAACTAAACACAAGTACAGTATCTCTGGTGTCGTGAGCTCGCGGAACTAGTGTAGTGTAGTAGTGCTGGTGTGGTGGTGTGGTGGTGTGTAGTGCCGTAGCGACGATTGTATGTGGGCTAACCCAGTTGGCGCACAATGTGTGAGTTGGCCGGCCTTGCGTCAAGGTTTGCACTCTAGTGGTGGCCTACATACGGCCTGCACACACACCAACACACGCACGCACACAAACCGCCGCCGCCGCAGTACACAAGACACGTCGTGCAAAGTGGACAACACACAAACATCTTTGTAGTGGTGATTCTAGAGGGGGTGAAGAGGCTGATCACCTCCTCAAACTTTAGAAAAATATATTTGCATTTTAAGCGTTTCCGCAACTATTCAATTGTTACTGCTATTTACATTGTAAAAGTTTACAACTTTTAAAACTTGCAAGAATCATCGTCGTAACGGCCGATGTTACGTGGCGCGGTCAGCAGGTCTTTTACCGATGATAATATTTTATTTCTGGGCAACATCTACACCGTTACTTCGTTTACTAAGCGATCCGAGCAGAGCGAACCGGAAATCGGAACCGAGGTTTACACAAGAACCAACGGAACCGAAAACCGGTAACCGGAACCGACACATCCCCACAGTTGACGTTCGGGGTTGAATTCACCTTGTTAGTGAATTTCCTATGGAAAAGTGAACTATTAGCATGACCCGCACGGTTAAACTTAAGCCCGGGACCACCATAACGTGACCCCCTGAACACGTTTTGGTTTGTCGCTAAAAACTTGATATGTAATATATGTATATATATATTTAAGAAATTAACACCATTTTGTTTCAATATTTCGATATATTCTCTTTATCAACCACAAAAAAATTAATGAAAAACAAAAACAACAGATCAGATGTTATTTACACATTATGTATGTGTGTGTTCGCACTCTAGCGGTCGCAATTGTTGTCCGATTTACTTGAAATTTGATAGGAACCTTCCCTTCTGTAAACAGTTGGACAGGTTTGTTGGGCAAAACAATCGGAAAACTCTAACCCCCTTTTTTGGATTTTAATTTTACAAATTTTGATTTTTGGGAACAAAAAGGGTCAGAAAAGCCCCGAATATAGGATTATTGTATATTGAATTATTGTACTAAAATTCCACAAATGTTAAGCCTCCCTCATCATTCTAGCATGGATATTTACCGAGTTATTAAAGAAAATGTTAATTGTCCTATCACAGTACGTTGTCTTATGGGGATTTTACACTGGAAAAGGCTGTTTTTAATTTCTTGATGTAGTTTTATCGCCCCCAATACCCCTATACCAACTTGTTATCCTGACCCTAAACCTATAATGTACATCATTGCCACCTAATAGTAAATTTAAATATAACCAAGAGCATCAGAACAGCCAAAAATATCATTTTTCAATTTTCCAAAAAAGTGTTACCAGTGTTGTTTTAAACAGATTATTAGTTTTTTTAGGTTTTAACGCGGAAATTCACTTTCCTCACGTCAGCGTGCTGCTTACGATCTCGTTATACTTGTGGGAGGGGGGCGCTTGTATTCCATCCGCCAATGCATTGTTGTACATACAATATAAACATACAAAACACACTTCCATCAGAAGAGTGTTTGAGACAAACGAATAAACGTTTAAGACTCTTAATAAGTTCAATAGAAACTGGATAACGGCTTTTAGAGTTTCTTTACAATTGTTATTTCTGGTTCAAAGTTACATCCTATAGTCTTATATGAGCAATGTTTGCTTGATTGTTTGGTTGGTTGGTTGGTTGCACAATTATCTCGAAAACGGCTCCGAATATTTCCTTAAAATTTTGGAAATAACTAAGTTCTGGTGTAAAAATATGTTCTAGACAGGTCTCATCCCCAGTAAAAATCAAATAATGTTAAAAAACGACATTGAAAATTTAAAAAAATTAACATTGGGCTTATGGAGTTTCAAATCAAACTAAAAGAATTCTAACAGCTGTTCATAATCAATCAGGGAACTGTCAAAGTAATACTAAAATGTTGTTTATGATTATTAACATGTGGTTTCCTGAGAGCAGAGATTAAAATATTTGAGTGAAGACTACATATATAGAGTAGTAAAATAAATCAAAGGGGCATTAAGCTATAAATAACAACTGGAGTGACCTTACAAATGTAGAAAAGAGGCAAATGAATAATACAAATCTGATTATCAGTAGGGGGAAGTGGTGAAATATTACTCCGAGTCATCTAAACAAACTGATAAACCCCGAGCGAAGCTCGGCCGCCAGGTACTTTCATTATTCACAGAATAGTTAAAAGAAATTGAGTTTATGCACAAATATTTATATTATTGGGTTCGTCCTAGTTAGGATCACCCTGGAACATGTAAAATTAAATGTGTGAAAAAAAAGAACAATGAAAAGCGCTGGCGTGAACGGCTCATGGAGATTGAAATCCAAACAAGCAGCTGTTCAAAAACAACCAGTGAACTGTCAGATTACTCCTATACTCTAATACGAGCTATGTCTGTCTGTCTGTCTGTTTGTTTGTTTGTTTGTTTGCAACATTTATCTCGAGATTCAGGAGGATTTTGCTGAAAGTTTGGGATTAGGGGCTTTTGGGTCTAAAAAATCGATTGGTGAAAACCACTACCTCAGGAAAAATCGTATTTTCTAAACAACTCATTTGAAAATTGAGCATTTTAACATTGGGCTTATGGAGTTTAAAATCATAACACCGGTTACTATGAATAACAAAAAACAAACCATTAAATCAGCTTCTATAAATTAAAATATTGTAAACAGCTATTTCCGAATGGCAACTCTTATAATGGAAATAAAAAAACGACTTGAATGGCAACTCAAACTCTTTTTTCGATAGACGAGTGAGCGTCGTGAACAAAAATACTAACTGAAGTGGCATTTAGTTATAATACAAACTGGAATGATCTTAAACAAATTCTGAAAAGTGGCAAATATAAACAAATCCTTTTGTAATGGAAGAGGCTGTTGTGATTAATAACACGACCGTATCCAAAGTCAGCAGTGGTTTGAGGGTCGGTCAAGACATCCAAATTCACCAACCCCAAATCAGGTAGAAAATCCAGGCCGGCAAAACATCCACATCCACCAATTTCGGGAATCCGCTTGCTGCCGGGATAGATAACTAAACTCATTGGTGAAATAGTTTGAGGAATGCATATTTCGTTTAGCTCTCATTCCTTTCAGTTATTTCATTGAATTGCGTAACTTAGAGTGAAAGGAACTTGTCTCTTTAAAGTGCATTCAAAATGTGTCATCAAAAATATGATAAAAATAAATTTAAATTAGACAGGAAGTTAAGGATTGTTTAATTGGTGCTAATTCATGTGGGAAATAAACAAGTACCAAGGCCCAGGGGTCAGAAACCCGACTAGGTAAAGGTTGGTAAATTTGGATGTCTTGACGGCCTGGTTTTTCTACCTGTTTTGGGGTTGGTGAATTTTGATGTTTTGCCTGACCCTTCAACTATTTGTGAATTTGGATACAGCCAATAACACAATTTCTGGTCAAGCTAATGGTAATTTACCCAATAAGGTTCACCCGGAGCTTACAGGTTAGTGAGTTACTGAGGTGGATCAGTTATATAGGGACAGAGTGAGGTACCCAAGTGAGGGTGTGAGTGAGTGAGTGAGTGAGTGAGTGTGTCAGTGGTGAGAGAGCGAGCTGCCAGGGGGAGCGTGTCAGGGCCGGGCATCGACTGTAGCAGTGGCCTCCAACACTGTAGCTGGCACACGTCACAACTCACAACTCACGTACACACTACCACACTACCACACCACCACACATGGCAGTTAAATCTATGTCGGCCGACCGGAAACTTATAACTCTCATATGTTATGTAGGTTTCTTCACATCGCATCGGCGGAAAAGGTTTCTTTGGAAATAACAAAAAAATTCAAAACGTTTGTAATTGTGTCGGGCTGATAGTTGAGTCGGGCTAGCTTTTGGTAGTATAACTGCAGAGCAAAGTTTCGACCACCGTTGGGGTTTTAAACATAATACCCGTTAAGGTTTGTCTCTAGTCATCAAACATTTGGCGTGTCTACAGGCTTCTCCCATAACGCCAATACTTAATACCAATACCAAAAGGCCAATACTCCCAGGTGACGTCCCCACGCTACCCCCGGGTTCCCAGCTCCCGAGTCCCGCGGGTGACGTCCGCAGGTGCCCGGGAGCCCGTGTTGCGTCACCACTTCCGTCGCTCCTTGACCGCGATCCGCGAGTGAGAGGAGCCGCTGGGCTGAAGGTCTCCGCCAGGAAAACCGACCGCTCACATCTGGGGATCGCTGGCAGTAGCGCCGCCGTGGCCCAGTATGGAGTCGGTGGGGACACGTGACTTATCCAAGGCCTTTTCCTGTAAACAGCCATAAATTATTAGTTAGATTTAAATGTTAGGAGAAACTACAAGGTTTCCTTTTTTAAAGATCCTCCAGTCACGAAATGTTCGGCGTTTTTACCTTCTTCTCCCGCTAGAACTGTTTTGTAATCGCAGCTCCTCAGGAACAATCCGAAATTAATTACTTTTGGCTACATGAAGTAAAACGAGTTCGCACGCAGTGCGCTGACGTGAGGGAAGTGAATTTCAGCATTAAAACCTTTAAAAAAAACTAATAAAATGTTTAAAAGAACACTGGTAACATTTTTTTGAAAATTTAAAAATGTTATTTTTGGCTGTTCTGATGCTCCTGGTTATATTTAAATTGACCATTACGATGGCAATGTGTACATTATAAGGTTAGGAGGAGGTATAGTCAGGATAAAAAGTTGGTATTGGGGTTTTGGGGGTGATAAAACTACATCAAGATTTGAAAAACAGCCTTTTCCAGTGTAAAATCCCCATAAGACAACGTACTGTGTTAAGGCAATTAATATTTTCTTTAATAACTCGGTACATACCGCTAGAATGATGAGGGAGGGCTTAGAATTTTAGGCATTTTAGTACAATAATTTAATATGCAATATTGTTACATTCGGGGCTTTTCTGACCCTTTTTGGGCCCAAAAAATTAAAATTTTAAAAATTAAAATCTCCAAAAGAGGGGGTTAGAGTTGGCCGATTTTTTACCCAACAATTACGTTTAAAAATTACAAAATACCTATTAATGACTTTTCCGTGGGATAATTATTTTGTATCGAAGTCTACTTCACTAAGTTTATGGGGTTATCTGTAATAAAAAACGAGTTTTTATGGTTTACGGATCATAAATCAACGATTCGTTTAATCCATAATAAAACTGCGGAGGTTAACAAAAAGGAAGGTTGGTCTCCAAGAAGTCGGGTGTATCGGGTAGAAACCATGTAAAATGAAGAATGAGTAGTGACCAAAGCCAGTCACCAAGAAAGAAAAGGATTTGATACTCTTTTTTCAAAAGATAAAGGGCTTTCTCTTTTTTTTAAAGATACTATTTTTTCTATTGACTCGGACTTTTTAAAATCCTAATTTATAGATAACTAACTGTTCCCGCAGGCTTCGCCCCGCAAATAATCTTAACTACTGTAGTAGTCTGTCGCGGATTCGCTCGCGATCACAACGTAATATTATACTGACATTCCCGTATAATTGTAACACATTAACACGTAACATTGTGTTAACACAGGTAACACGTAGAATTGTGTTACCATTCCAAAGCCAACATGGCCTGCTGATTAACTGTGTTTACTCTATCCACCTGATTGCTTAAAACTTATAGTTATTTCTCAATGTTAAGCTTATGGGGAAAAACTCAACTTTAAGGGGCCTCAGGGCCTCACTCACTAATTATTTATCTATAAAAAAAGTTTCCTGCACAATTTCACGTTAGGCTCTTTCCAGTGACACCAAAAACATGAAAATCGGTACAGTAGTTTAGGAGGAGTGATTGTCACAAAAAACCTGCTCGCCTATTAAATAAGTATAGATAGATATATCAAAACTGACAGTTGTGTGTGCTGCATTCTGTGGTTATCTCGTTAGACTACTACGAATCAAGATCAGCTGTTTTTATTTTCATCAGCTCAAAACTTAAAGTGAATGAGCTGCTCCCCCGCAATATTTTGCGGATATAATCCTTGTAACAGCTGATTATTGAATCAAGAAAAAACACATGTGACATAAACCAAATAAAACTCTACTCAGTATGAATGACATGGGAACTTGGAAGTGCCTTGGGGTAAAGCCCTGGGGCCTAAATCGAAATTCTGGCTCGACAGTGACTTAGAACTTGAAATTATATTTTAAATAAAATAAATCATCAAAATCGGTTAAGTATTAACTCCAGGCAGTGGGTGAACAAAAAGCAGGATTTTTGTAAAATATGTATATGTCCATAAGAATAACACTGGATTGGAAATTTGACTCCCCGTGGGGCGGAGCCCTATGGGAATTTCTTAAAACCCTTTCTTAGTGAGCACCTAAGACCCAAGAGAAAACTATGTTCCAAATTCCATTGCAATCCGTTTTGTTATTTTTGAGATTTCGTGATGAGTGAGAGAGTCAGTGAGTGGTATTTGGATTTTATTGAGCGAAGCGAGCGAAACTCTCTTTCCCTCACTTTGCCACTTCTTTGTAACGGCATCACACTGTAATGGCTTTACCGATTGATATGAAATTTGGCCAGTAGCTAGGTAATACCGAGGAGAAGGGTTTTCTTTAGGGAGATTTGCAAAATGCCTCCTAAGTTACGCCCCACTGTGTCTAAAAGTTTACATGTAATTGTAATGAAGGAAAAATTGTATTGGGTTTATGTCACATATTTTTAACTGACTTCATTTAAATTAAATAAACAGTTGTTAAAAACTGTCACTGTTTTGTTTACATTATTTTAAGTTTGTTTACTAAATGTAGCGTTCTTCCCCGTAGATCTTCTTTGTTCGCGCTTTAACGTTGTAACTGTTAC